>OZ005740.1:40828134-42028134 GCA_963930735.1 Dioctria linearis
TGCTAAATGAGTAAGAGGAATATGTATAAATAAATTCAGAAAGTTGACGCGTTCCGAGTTGTGATCGTCTAAAGCTATTAATGCGTGAAATTTCAAAGTTTTTTTCATACTCGAATTGAATGTTCTTTGGAAAGAAACGTAACAAGTAAGCAATTCTTTTTTACGTGAATTATGTAGCAAATATATACAGGGTGATTCAGATCAAGATACCTTCCGGTATACCATGCGATTCCTTGAGGTAAGCTGATCAAAAAATTGTTCCACAACAATAATTTAAAGATGCTTCATTAAAAAATACAGAGTAATACAGTTTTTGACAGCTACTACTCTTGGCTATGTAATAAGCCAAAAATAACCAAAATCTAAAGTGTGGTTCAAAAGTTATACTCATTTATTCTCACGAATATTGGCGAAATCTTCAACTGGCCACAACTCCTAAAGGAAGGTTTCTAGGGGGGGCATGTGGAACAATTTTTTGATCAGCTTACTTCAAGGAATCGCGTGGTATACCGGAAGGTATCTTGATCTGAATCTTGTTGTGATAGTTTTATTAAAATGTGAGAAGGCATCTATCCATACCAAAAAGAATAGTTGCCCTAGGTTAGGTGTCGGATAGGCGCCTATAGAGAATAGACGCCCACTGGGTCGCAATGTTGGTATGGATTGATACCTTTCTGATTATCGTTATATTTTACAAGTTTTTTTAGTTTTTCTAAGATAGATGCCCAAATAGAAACCTTTCTATTTCTTGTACTATTTCATTAACTATTGAGATTAGGGAAGTGAATGTCAAATATAATGAAGATCAAAGATAGCAGAATTGTATGGACATATAATTGTTTACATATAAAAGTATATAACGATTTGGGAGGTAGATACTGAAAACGTTGGCAACTATCCGTACTTTAGCCTATTGCTACAGTTTCCTTTCCTTCTTTCTCCTTCTTATCCCAGGCCTTTCCTCAGAGTTTCTCTACTGTCCATCTTCCCTATTTTCCTTTCCTCTTCGCTTCCGCACTCCTCTACCAAATTTTCCTTTCCTCTTCACTTCCGCCCTCCTCTTCCAATCTGCCTCGCCACTTTTCGTTATCTCATCGTATCCCACTTACCCCATATCTTCCAATTCCTTCTCCTCTATTCCAGTCTTTCCTTTCCTTCGCTATCTTATCTTGCCTCATTCTCCTATCGTTCCTTTTCTTCCAACAGTTAATATGAGCTTCCTTTATAGTATCCTACTCATTGGAACCTATCTGTAATGAAATAAGGACCTAACAATGTTATTGTTGTTGCCCCTAAAGCATCTTTTGATTTAGTAGAATTTTCTAGCATATACATTAAGCAATATATAGAATGGTTTATAGCTACTTTTAGCTACATAGAGATCATAGCTTGACTATTGAGCTATCACTTAAAACTTATTTTGAGCTACAGTATATACACTTAAATTGAGCTATAGCTTCTAGCTCAATTTGAGCTGCAGACTTTAGCTCAACTAGAACAAAACTGCAACCATTGTGCTATAATTTCGGACATAATTTCAGTAAAAGTATATAGCTCAACTTCGGCTCAATTGTAGCTTAATTTAAGGCACAATTTAAAAATGATTTGAGCTACAGTTTAAAGCTATGGTTTTTTCAATGGCAAAACTATTTTTTAACCAATTCGCACTACTAATTAGTTCAACTCAAAACCTTATAATCAAAAGCAGTTCATCCTATATTTAATCTGTCATGTTCCGATGTATTTTATCTCTATTTAATCAGCTTCATTGATTTTCAAGTCTACGAACCGGTTGGGTCACAACATCTTCGTTTAATTGACTTTGATACATCTAAAATTGAACTCCTCCTATATTTTCATTTAATAGCAGTATGGATGCCTCTGCTTCCTCCATGATACGTCTGGAACTACATTGCTAAACAAGGCACTCCTAAGGGAATGGGTTTTACTTCAAAGAAATCGGAAGTACCTTAGCGTACATTAGCGATTTAATAATTTCCACTAAAGTCTTTTTTTTGTGAAAGGAAAGAAGCCCCACTTAAGTATTTATGTTAAAGCCACACGGCTTTTTAAACTTAACGTGCCACTTGACTAATCAAGGAAAAATTAAATCCGTCCTTCCTCGGAATAACAGGGTGATATTGCAGTTGGTGCCAGGGCACAGCAACATTAGCGGGAATGAAAGGGCGGACGATTTTGCTCGTCTTGATGCAGCCTCGGAGGGTCGGGATTGCACAAAAACACCTTGTTTCTATTATTTCAAACTGGGCTGACCGCTAAAACAGTCGCGTTTGGTTAGAACAACAAAGTGGGGTAAACCAAACCCGAATCAAACGAATAAGCTCTTAGGACTTAACAAGCCACCCCTATGAGATCTGGTGTTCATTCTCACTGGGCACTCCTCTCTCAGGGGTCACCTTCACAGGATGAGACTTATGGACGATCCTACATGCACATCCACTTTCTTGGCCACTACCCAGCACTGTCAGGTATACGTTACAGATTCCTTGACTCACATCTCCTGGACGAGTTACACGATGCCGGCAAGGAGGCCTGGGGGCCAATATTGAAATTTATAGGAGCGTCCGGTTGGGACCTATGAGCGTCGCTCATGGGTCTGGAGGGTAAACAATGGGCCTTGACTTGGCCTACGTTTCGGGAGATCCATTTGGGATCCCAAAACTCTATATCAATCAATCAATATATGGAACATCTCGTGCTTAGCTGATAGACTTAAAGGAGCTTACAAAAGCTAGATAATTTGAAAACTAGACGGCTTTTAGATAGATTTAAGCTCAATAGCATGTCTAGCTGGTGTTGTATGAAACTATGTTATTAAATTACCTAATTTTTTGAAAACTTCTCTCTCCCTTCACCTCGAAATTTCTAATAATTTTCTATGGTTATTGTTACTCTTCAGGCTAAATACAAAAAAGCTAAGCAAAAACAGATTCATTTGTTGGTATTGTACATAAGAGATTGAAAGATATTGTTGGCCTTCAAGTTTTGGAGTAATAATTGGAAATTTAATTTTCACTTAAACTAAAGACAATGAAAAATAATAAAAGAAAGTCCTGAAAGTATTACTGAGGTGGTCACACGTGCTCCGCTTTGCTCTATTCCATTTTTAAAAATCACATTTTTGGTGAAGTAAGAGCTTAAAAGATACGCTAATCTAAAAGCACTACACACACGTAAAAATATCACCAGTTTTTGCTATCGTTAATTTTAATGAAGGCGACATTTATTAAGTGCAACACTGAAATTTATTGCAGATACGTGTGTGTGTATCAATGAAACCAACTGGTGGAAAGCTCACTAATGGCATTGGGATTGCTTTCCGTATATCGAAGAAGAAAAACACATTAAAATTTAAGGAGAAAATGGCTAAAAGGTTGCCTTCTTAAGTACTCGCAGTTTTCGCATGAATCAATGCAATCAAGGCTTGAAAAATGCAAAACTCAAAACGGGGTGTTTACTAGATATGAGTCATCTTATAATCGTTTGCATTGATATGGAATGTGACATGTGCGAATTATATTTAAAATAAGCTTGAGAACTTTTTTTTATTGTGCCTCAGTAATTTGGGGAACATTTTTATTCGAACGGGGAAAATTCAACACTATGTCCTAAGTTTTGGCGATATGATAAAAAAAAGTGTCTTAGTCCAAGAAGGCTCTCCTATTGTAGCTGGTGAGTCTTTTCTGTTTTGGACATTACTTTTCCTCCTAGAGGCTTCTTTGTGAGGCCACAGAAGACTTTGGGTCTGGTAAATAGAGATTCTGCTCACTTCTAGCCAAGTAGTCATCATTCTCATTCATGACCCTCGTGTTGATACGCACCTAAGGATTACTATGTTTGCCGTTGATAGTAGATCTAGCAGATAGGATAGTTGGATAGATGGATGGATTGAAACAAGGTTGGGATCCGAAATGGGTCCATGAAACGTAGGCCACAACAAGGCCCTTACTCACTCTTCAGTCCCAATGCGATGATCTAATAAAATTCAAAATTGGCACCAATCCTCCTTACCGGATTCATGCAGCTCTTCTAGAAGGTGTGAGCCAAGGAATCTGTAACGTTTTCCTGAGAGGGCCGGACAGTGACAAAGAAAATAAGTCATCGTTTCGGATTCCTCTCCGCACTATGTTTGCCTTTGATAGTAGATCTAGCAGATAGGATAGTTGGATAGATGGATGGATTGAAACAAGGTTGGGATCCGAAATGGGTCCATGCAACGTAGGCCACAACAAGGCCCTTATTCACTCTCCAGTCGCAATGGGAAGATCTAATAAAATTCAAAATTGGCACCAATCCTCCTTACCGGATTCATGCAGCTCTTCTAGAAGGTGTGAGCCAAGGAATCTGTAACGTTTTCCTGAGAGGGCCGGACAGTGACAAAGAAAATAAGTCATCGTTTCGGATTCCTCTCCGCATCCACTGCATAACAAATTTCATCCTATGCAGGTGACCCCTGAGAAGAGAGTGTCCAGTGAGAATTGACAGTAGAGTTCTCAGGGTTGGCTTGTTTAGTCTCAGTAGCTTTTTCGTTTCATTTGGGTTGAGTATGCCCCACAGCTCCTTGGTAGTTCTACCTAAAGTTTCATCCAAACAAATGCTACTATGTTGGCAGTCGGCCCAAACCGAGATAGTAGAAAGTTGTTTTGGTGCAATTTCAATTGTGGAGGAGGTTGCCTCCGAGCAAGTTCGTCCGGGTCTTCATTCCCGCTAATGTCACTGTAGCTTAGCACCCATAGCACCAGTACCCGTTGTGCCTAGAAAGGAAATTCAGGGTAGTTTTATATTCCAATACAAGTTTGGATGTTTTAAAGGGTTTTGACAGGGCTTTGACACCTGCTTCGTTATCCGAGCAGGCTGTAATCTCCTCGTTCTCAGTATTTGAGTTTAGGAAATCTTCCCGCTCTAGGCCTTCCACCTGGAAACCTGCTATATGGCTTTCAAGGTGTATTGCAATTTCTATGTGAGGCTCCTCGCAAAAAACAACTGCTCCGGTGTTCTCTTCCGATTTGGAGCTGTCTGTAGATATAATAAGGTTTATGAATGGTTCAAGCACGGATTGTGATTCCTATTCTGTCCTATCTGGAATTTCCGATTTGAAGTTGCACTTCAGTATAGTCTCGAGGAGATGGTCGCTGTTCATGTCTATCTCAGGTACGATGGACTCCACGAATTCAAAGTTGGTTATGGTTGGCATAAATCTGTTTTCAATGGATTAATGCAAAGTCCAAAATCCGTAGCCCAGTTCGTGACTAGTCAGGTCGCGTTCTGCATCAGTGCGCAGAATTCAGACTCGTAGCTATCGGTGACCAAGATCACCAGGTCGTTGGCGTAACATATTGCTTTGTACCCCCTCCGGGTGCGTGTTAACAACAGATCATTCATAATGAGCACCTGCAATAAAGGTGATAAAATACCGCCTTGAGGGATGCCTCTGTGGACTCTGTTTAGATAGGATAGTTAGATCAAATCATATCTGTTAATTCTCATATTACACACCCAATATTCATAAAATTAACATTCAAAATGATTTCAATTTTGAAGTTGATCCAAGCCTTCACCGTAATAAGAAGGCAACATGAAAATGTAAATACCCTTTTGATATTTGTAGAGTTTTTAATAGTACTTGGTACTCGACAATGCTCATAGCTGATTGCGATAAAAAATGATATCATTTCATACAAAAATAGCACTTTATTCTTACCATCTTCCTGACAAAATACAACCATTCCGCATGAAAACGATCACAATTTTGGGCTGGGTTTATGCCCGATAATCAACGATTTGGATGAAAATAGCTTACGTATGTTTTTTCTTTCCCTCTACGTCCCATCACGATGAAATGTTGTAATTTTTAAAAAATCATATCAAGCAATTTTTGCGAACCTAATGCGAAATGAGCCTAAATACTTAAGCGAATACAATTTTTTTTTTTTTTTTTTGGCTAGTGTTATTTACTTTTGAGGTCATCCAGAACTTTTTTTGAAATATTCTGTTAACTGATTCTAAGTCAAGTTGAACAAATTCCTCAGAATTTCGGTGGATGTGCCTGTTGTTAAAATTTCTAACTTCCCTGGCGGGGGAGGAGGGGAGCGTGTTCTGGGGAAACATAACGATGTTTTTATCTTCAATACAAAAATCATATTACAATCTTAAGTTGCTTAAAGTGTGCAGGTCTCAATAGGAAAATTACTATTATAAAGTTAAACACATTTCAGCCGAACGCCCGATGGCAATCTACCGCCTGTTCTGCTGTTCTTAACCGAACTAACTCTCTAGCTAACCCTATTCAATATTCTCCATTCAGTAACTTAGTCCTCTTCATATCCCTTCATATCCTTTCATGAATACCATAAATCGCGGATTTTAGTCTACCATAAATTGCTTACCCTATCGTAAACTATCCTTTCCTTCTTAATTACGTTTCAAGGCTACTTATCCTGTCCTAAAGTACCTCATCTAAGCTTTGTTGGCATTTGCTAATCTTTCGGTTTATTGTCGGTACGGCTGAGAAGGTCATAAACCTTGCATTTCTGTCGGCCTCTAATGAATTATTCTTGGCAAGGAGTCGCCAGTCAGGATTTGATTGGTGACAACTATTAAACTATGAACTAATTAGACGAAAATAAATAATAAGACAAAACAAATAATAAACAAAACAAAAATACAGTGAAAGAAAAATTAGATAAACTTGAATTTAGTGAAGTGACATTAAAAAATATGATAGCGATCTGATTTAGACAGATAAGCGTTCTACAATTGTTCGTGGGTTGAATATCATGCGACAATAGATTCCACTTGATTGGTTTTTAAGATCTGTGGGTATAATAGTATCTCTATAAGTAGATGTAATTTAAGCGCTATAAGTATATTTATTCAGGTTTAATTTCATACAATATATTATGACTTATTCATTAGGAATTGCCAGTGGCGGCGTACAAAATTGCTTTTTAATTAAATTGAAAATAAATAATTCATAAAAATTTAGAGTATTTAAATCTTCAATGTAATTCGCCAAATTAAAGTTTCTTAGTGATTTATGCATGGGGCATTCCATAAAAATATGAAAAAATATCTTCTTTTCTGTACATATTATACTCCTGACAGTTGGCTGAACAGTAAATAGCAGTGTTGGGCGTAGTCAACTACATTTCTAATCAGATTAATAATCATGATTAAATCAATCATGATTACATATCAATCATGACTACATCAATCATGATTACCCATCAATTATTAATCATGATTACATTGAGTAATCTTAGGAAAATGTAATCGTAATCATGATTACATTTTTTGTTTTTGACTACAAATGAAACATTTCAAGATATTTTAAAATTTATTTCCAAGAAAACAAACAAGCTGTAATCGTAAGAATTTTTATTGTAGAAAACTTCAAGGCACTGTTGAATTATGTATTAATTGGAGTCAGTAAAAGGAATGTAAGTGCTTCGATTGATAGAGATATCTGATCATCAACTTAAATTTGAGGATCTTGATTATTTGTGAAAAAAAAAATAGCGAAAAAGATTAGATTTCTGGGGCGTTTAAGAAAGTCGTTGATCACGGAAAATGTAATAATGCCTTTTAACGCTTTGATTTTGCCACACTTTTCATATTGCTCCATACTATTTTATATGCTAGTTCGAATGAATCCAAGGCAGAATGCAACTGTTGTAGAATAAGGCAATGTGAGTTATTGTGAAATGCGGCTTATATACACCAGTTAGAAGCATGCTCGAAGCGCTGCAATGGTTAAATATTACTGACATGACAGCAAGAGTGAGGATGAATGATTAGATTTACTAAATACTACCATAGATGGAGCAAGAACTAGATGTCGCATGCAAGGGTGGATACAGCGGGGAGCCATCGGGGCGATCGCCCCCCCCCCCCCCTCTAGAGCTATAATAAATCAAAATTTATACTCTAATCAAATGAAATAGAGAACATAAAAAAAATTTCTAAACGAGCCTGAATAAAAATCCGCGCTAGAAAATGGAAAATAATTTCTCCCCTCACTTAATAAGAACATCACAAAAGTTCTGTAGTGTTTCACTTCATTCAGCATTTAATTATATTTTGAAATGGTATTACATTTGTGTACAAATTTTAAAATTATCAAGGTACACAAAGAAAATAAAGTCTGGGAGTTGAAATTTTAATTATACGGTGAATAACAATTTCAGAAATTGAAATTTGGAGCTCCTATGTTTATCAAAATACTTAATTGAATTACTTTGCTTTGACTTTGCTTTCTTTCTCTACCTCGAAAATTTTAAATTTTATTCCAAATGTATAATATAAAATGAAGGGAAACTCTAGATAAATTATTCTCAAAAAATTTAAAATTGTATCATTAACGAATTTTCAATACAAAAAATTGTTTGCATTTTTTTGTGATCGAAAGCTTACAAAAGCCGGGTATATTGATGAAAAGTAGCGTATGCTCGGAAAATCATTATAGACGGGGTAATTAATATCAGATTCAGTTTTCTTGTAAATATTTAATTGAAAGCAAATAGGGTTATACATATAATAACCCTACTACTGCCATAGCTTATTTTGAATTTTTTTTTCGACTAGCCGAAGAAGAAACGACAAAAAATGCTCAAAGAGTGCAAGCACAATATCCAACCGACATATCGGAAGTGTTGCCACTTCAGGTTCTGCTGAGTGTTACGACTTAGGACAATATGCCCGGAAATTGAGAAGATATCCACGATAAACAATTGGGCGAACTTATAATCATAAAATTAAATTAAATGAGTTAAAGTTTCTCCGAAGTCTACTCCATGTTGTTTCCTTTTGACGATTCCCGTCACCGTTGCATCCGCGGAACTCAAAATAATTAAAAACTATCTTCGAAGTTCTATGGGCCAAGAAGACGTCTATCGCAATAGTACTACTGAGCATAGAGGCAGGAAAAGCTGAAAGGATGGATAAATCGAAATTCGTCGATTACTTCGCGAGCGCTAAATCTCGAAAGAAGGCATTTTAAGACTGCCGCTCTACATACATATATTATTTTCTGTATAAAGGCACTTTCACATAAAAAACAAGAGCCGAAAAAATATAAACCGGAAAACTCAATTTATTTCACTTTAAAACAAGATTTTTCTCCAATAATTAATAAAATCATCGGAAATAGGATAAACTAAAAATTTTACTCTCAAAATAATAATATTTATTTCGATTTTTAAGAAAAACACAACTTTTATGTTTTACCGGCCAAAAAACTTCTTCGGTCGAAAAATTCGACCGATAAAACATAAAACTTTTGCTTTTTTTTGAGGCCATTCCCTTTAACTCGTACACGAATTTGTCTGTCTATTTATTTATATATTTCTTTTTTACTATTTTCGACACCCTCGTAGGCCCACTTTTCGTCATCACAGCGAATTGAAATTTGGCACACAGGTTCATGTCGCGTGACAATTGAATCTATTAAAATTTGAACCGGAAATTTCCATGGAAAACCCGGAAAATCTGGAAAAATCATTTGAAAATTTAGTAAAAATTTGATTAGTGATAAATCCGTTTCAGGAAAAATGCAGAGTTGTCCGATTTTTCCGAAAAAAATTTCCGGAATTTTCCGACTTTTCCGGTAAAAAAGTTTTCTAAATTATGCAGGAACAAGTTCCCTATCAATTGGCATCATTACTTTCTCTCCGACAATGGTTAAAACTTGCAGAAAAAATCGAGGAAAATTCATGTAAAACGCTTTTCCGGAGTTTTTCAGACCAAGGAAGCGTTTGAGCGTTTTGCAAACTGAGACAAAGTTGTAGAGCGAAATGAGTTGCATAAAGTTGCTTTTGTGGAAAACTCCGTGGAAAACCCGGAAAAGCGGGAAAATCATCGGACAAATTTTCATCGATATGATTAGTGATAAATCTGTTTCGGGAAAAAATGCAGAATTTTCCAATTTTTCTGGAAAATTTTCCGACAGAAAAGTTTAATAAGCTATGCGGAATAATTTTTTTCCGTCCCACAGGCATCAATACTTTCTCTTCAACAATCATGAAAACTCGCATGAAAAATCGAGGAAAATTCGTGTAAATTTTTAAATAAATTTCATAGTAATAGGAAAAGTCTGTGGAAAACATGGAAAATCTGGAAAATTCGTGTTATATGGGATTAAGTTCGAATACAGCTAAAAAGCGCTGTTTAAAACATAATTTGAATTTCAGAAAACCGTTGCAGTACTTCAACGATTTGATACTCGAAAAAATTTTGTTTTCGGATCGGCACCAAACATGACTTAAAAATAGTTTTAAAATATCTCCATGCAGCACGTAATAACAATTTAGTTAACGTGAAAAAGGCAGAAAATAAAATAAGTAAAAAACGAGTTTTCAAACAAAACTGAGGCCAAGCCGCATTAAAAAGTAGAAAATAAACTTTTCTTCACACACAGAGGTGGACTCAGATTTTATTCGCTGACAATCATCGATATATTTCAGTATGATCAATCAGAGGTAATAAGTGATTTGATTCATGAAGAGAAAGAATATTCAAGAGAAATGTGCCAATCAAAAATTCTGAGTCCACCTCTGTGTGTGAAGAAATGTTTATTTTCTACTTTTTCATGCGGCTAGGCCTCAGTTTTGTTTGAAAACCCGTTTTTTACTTATTTTATTTAAAACTCTGAGATAAATATAATTATTTTCTGAGTAAAATTATCAGTTAATCCCATTTCCCATGATTTCATTAATTATTGGATCAAAAATCTTGTTTTAAAGTGGACTAAATAGAGTTTTTCGGTTTACATTTTTTCGGCTCTTGTTTTTTATGTGAACGTGCCTTAAACTGTGACTTGAGATTAAAAAGAAGTCCAATTTAGATTTTCAGCGGGGGGGCTTCATTTTTTTTATATTGCGTTCGATTTTCATAGGCAAAGGAGGGGGGGGGGGGACTTCAACGTTTTTTGGATTGGGTCCTGCAAAGGCTAGTTACGCTACTGAGCCGTACCTAATTTGCACTCCTCGGAAATTACTTTAAGTGTCGGTTTGAATAGAAATTATTGGAAAGACATTTTTTAAAACGTTACCTTTAATTTTTGCAACAAATTGCAGCCTAGCTCAGGAAATTACGATGTTCGAATGAAATGTAATCTACCTTTATGTGAAAAGCATCAGCAGTGAGATCAGGCCAGAAGTATATAGTGTTTATTTTATGTGGTAGGTACCAAGTTTTACTATGCTTACGGGATAAAGAATTTATATATCTAGATGCTAATGAAATTTTCATGTTTGAATGGAAAGAGAAAGCTATACAGAGCGGTTCACAGCTGATGACTTAAACTTGAGGAAGGAGCTGAGAACGTTGAGTTATGAAAGAGTAAAATGGGTCTTTTAGGAGTCTTTTAGGAGGGAGAGTTGGTTTATGATTTTGGTATACTTCCTCTTAACATCCTATAACACTCTTACTTCCCATAAAAGAATGATAGGAAATGATGACTAACTGACCAAACTTTCCAAGAAATACTTTATTTCAGTAATTTTTTTTCAAACTTAACCCTATTTTCCGCCAAACCGTTTTGATATTTAGAAGCACTGATGACTATCGAATTGAATTTCCAGCTTGATGTTCCAAGTGGCAATACAGCACCAAACAATTGTGAAAAATAGCTATTTATCTTGCAGCTTGTTATTTAATGTAAATTGTAAATACTTCTCATAAGACGTAACAATATCTATAAACAGTATAACATAAGTATATGCAGTTTTATAAGATTTTTCCCACCGATCCATCGAAAACTGAACATTTGCCACTGTTAGCAACAAAAAACTGATTTATTTATCTCACTGAAAATTATATTAAACATTTCCCCGAAACCAATTGTATGTACATATTTCTAAGCTTTCTCCACCTTCTAAAATTATTTTGACACTTATATCTATCAAAATGTCAATTTGCTCCTTTAATAGTTGAATTGATTAAGGTAAAATAACAAGAAATTTTCGAAATTTAGTGGGTTATATGTTACTAATTCGCAGCCACTATAACTATTTTACTGTGTATTCCATAGTTTTCCTAACTAGCCCATATTTTAACAGAAGATTATAATTAGAAATAATTATTGTTTCTCTCATTAGAAATGTTTCAAATATAATAGAGTATTCAGTGAGGGAAAAATTCTATTAAAATTTGCATAAATAGCGAACATTTAAATTTGTTAGCCGCGTTCAAAATGTATGCTCTGGAGCTTAAGCTATTTGTGCAGGCTAGAGTTCATATATATTTGCAAGCAAAATAAGCTAATATCTACACGAAATAATCTTGAACGACCGAATTAGTTTCTGCAATATACTTTAACAAAATGTGTAAGCTATAAATTTAATTAGGAACAAGAGATACAGCGTGAACTTATTTAAAGTAATGAAAACCAAATTTTCCTATAAGTATTTTTTAACTCCAGTGCCCAAGCATATCTTAAATTAACTAAACTATGTCTTGAACACTGTCAAGAAATAGCTCTGGCCCTCAAAATATATTCTTATTTGTGAAATCAGAGAGCTTAAATAATAAGCGCAGAGAATATTTAAGAGGAGTCAGTACCAATATTTGCAAGTCTCATACATTTTTCAATGCAAATTTCTGGCAAACTATTTACAGCAGAATAATGATTTACATCTTAAATTAAAGGTAATGGTGAAGTCTAGTAAATAACGTCGGCAAAAATTAAAAAAAATGTATTAGAATGGAGATATTAGCTCGGAAACTTGTAAAAAATGGTAAAAATTGAAGTCTTTTAATCAAATTCCTGTGGGCAGGTATTCTTATTTCTTCAAATTGTGACTGTTTTACAAAGATAAGGCCTAGATCAAGCAGATAACGTCGAGTTTTTTCATTTTTAGTAGCGCCTTTTATAATTATTTGACTCTAATAGTACTTGTTTTTTCTCCCGACATTTCACCGACTAGAAATTGCAATATTTATTTACAAAGCAAAATAGCATATTTAACAATTATGGGCAAAAAAAAAATTTAGGAGAGTTTATTCTCGTTAAGAATTTTGAATTTATGTGAACTGCAAATTTTCAGGCAGGTATTCTTATTTCTTCAAATTGTGACTGTTTTACAAAGATAAGGCCTAGATCAAGCAGATAACGTCGAGTTTTTTCATTTTTAGTAGCGCCTTTTATAATTATTTGACTCTAATAGTACTTGTTTTTTCTCCCGACATTTCACCGACTAGAAATTGCAATATTTATTTACAAAGCAAAATAGCATATTTAACAATTATGGGCAAAAAAAAAATTTAGGAGAGTTTATTCTCGTTAAGAATTTTGAATTTATGTGAACTGCAAATTTTCACTGTTCGTCTTAAATTGTATGGTTTTGTCGGATCTTGGGTTCCTGCCTTTTGCGGTAGATGTCTCTAATGTGCTCTGTGGTCTAGGTCTAGGCTAATTTTATATGAATTTTTGACTTTTAGGACACAAACCTACGTATAGTAGATTTTATTACCTACAGGTTCGCTGGTATCTAAATTGAAACTTTTGCTGAGTACTGACTCCTCTTAACTTCACTTAAATATAAGCAATTGATTTCTTTCTTATTTTCAATTCCAATTTTAATTTTTTTTATATTTTATCCCCCTTAGAGCAAGTGTCTGAATCCGCCCTTGGTCGCAAGGCATACTAGAGCAGAGTATAAAGATTGTGAAATGGGTTGCATTCTGGAATGGACCATAACATTTTTTAGAGCGTGCCGAAAGCAAATGTTTTCATAATAGCACTTCGTCAACACTTCAGATTTCAAAAAATATGAATCCCTCGACAAATATTGTGGTTCATTCCGGAATAGACCACCCACCCAGCCATATAAATTTTGTATACTTTTTTGGTACTGCATGCGACATTTAGTTCTTGAGCCATCTATGGTACTACCTAACAAAACGGTACAGTATTGTTTTTGATATCATAAAGAATTCTAACTCAAAGAACGAAACCATATATGAAATTTTTTCTTTCTTAGCTAATAATACCCTTTACCAATCCACAGATATCATATATTCAATTACCATCCCACTACAGATACATATGTGCTTACAAACATTAGTTTATGTAATCATGACTACGGTTATGATTGATCAATAATTATTCGCCAAAAATGATTACTTTCCTGATTAATATTATCAATCTGTAATTATGATTACAGATAACAAATTGTAATCGTAATCATTAATCATCAATCAGATTGCATTTTGCCCAACACTGGTTTATAGTCGTCTTCCGTCCATTCCTGTAAATCACGAGTTCTTCATCTTTATATGTAGGTATTTTCGCAATTACTTGAATTTTGTCTATTTTGGTGGTAAAGGAAAGATATTCAGCGACAGCGGTTCTCAAAGGCATAAAATATAATGTAAAATCTTCCTGTCGGTGTTTTAACGGTTTGAACAGTGTTTTAAAATTCTTGAATCCTCCCTTCGAATTCTACGTTTCAAGAGCATTACAGGATTCGAGTATCCTTTTTAATTGACTGATCCAAGTATATCTGAGTTCATTTTTCCTCGAATTATTAGCTTGAAGCAGCCTTAAGTAACAAATTTTGGGTAGTCTGCTGTTGGGCATTACGAGAAGTTTGAGCATCCAGTTAAGTGCTCTTTGGAATACATAACAACAGAGTTTATGACGGTCACATTCGGATCGCACTATGCATACTGACGTACGTTTAGGCAGTGAGAAATGACTTAAAGAAACCGCATTGTATTTTCTCTAAATTATTAAGGCCCATACTTCTGAGGAGTACCTTAGTAACCTTAGCACTGGTCAAAGCTTTCCGCGCACTGCGTGATGCGAACAGGCCTGAAGAAGAGAATGTTATGCCAAGGTATGTGTACTTATTTACAATTACAATTGGTTCTTCTTTGTGAAAAAAATCCCGAGTTGACCGTCTTCTATCCTTATGAAAAACCAGCAGTTTCGATTTTTGAGTGTTCAACTTTTAAATCGTTTTTGAGATCGCAATATTCTTCCAAGGCTTGCAGTAATCTTCGCATCGACATCGGAGATTCCATTAATATGACCAAGTCGTTTGAATTTATACACTGAAGATTTACTATGGCGGTAGATGCATTGATACTAAAGACATGAAACTCTTTTCCCCGAAGAAATTTCTCGATGTCGTTTATAAAAACTGGGAACAAAATCGGAGATAATAGATCTCCTTGTAACACCTCAACATTAACTTTAATGCTTCTAGTACTATCCTGCCCGATCCATAACGATACAGAAGCTGTGCTGGAGAAGTCGCACTAGCCTTCCGCTCACTCACTTGTTAGAAAGTATAGATCACAGCGTTTTATAATTCACGGAATCAAAGCCTGGGTAAAATCGATGTTCAGTGCGTATAATGGTCTATTTTTAAGTTAATATCTACAAGATAAAAATATTGTCCAAACAACCCCTTTCATGGACGAAAACCCGATTGTATCTCAGCAATGTACCAGAATTCTCTGCCCAACGGGTAGCCAATGTCTGAGTAAACGTCTTTAAAAGTGGATTAAGTAATGCTATACATCTGCAGTTTTGTGGTTTAGAAGTATCACCTTTTTTAAAGAGCATATAAAGTTACGCGTTCCCCTGTTCTGTCGGGACGAATTCGTTTTCTAGTAAGATGTTATAGAAGTTACATAAATAAGTCATACTATTTTCAGGGAGAACTCTTAAGAATTTATTGGGGATTTGGTCCTCCCCTGGGCTTTTGTTTCTTTTTAACATACGCAGACGAGGGATTAGGAGATTTTTGTGTCTAGCCGATAGCAGGAAGTTAAGTTTTAGGTACGAATAGGTACGATCGCTGTTGGTAAGACGAGGGTTGTACCATCAGTTTTGCAAGAGAGTAATAATAACAATAGATAAGATTTGCAAACGAATTAATTGTTTTTCAGAGTATTTGCCATGACGATCTAGACACTTTTGCATACGCTTAAGCCAATTTTCAAAGCAGTTTTTTCCGCTCCGACTCAGAAACATTTTTTCTTGAATGTTTTAACCGCTTCTTCTGGCGTCCATGCACTCGACGTTTTGAGTGCTCAAATATGCTATTGTTGGAGCCAATGTGTGAGTGCTCGCTTGGTTATGATGAAGAACTATTTTTCGCTTTAGGCCTTATTCGTAATCCACCAAAGACTTCTGCAAAAAAAAAAATGGTGTACCACTCAGAATTGAATTTACGATCATCCATATCAACGACCAGCGATCATTTGCTTCGAAGTACTTCGTGCGCGACCAACTTTCGTTTGATTTAGGTCATCTTGAAACACTCTTACGGTCGACTGCTATTTACTTTCGGGCTCTTATGAATATATCCAAGATTTGTCACCTGTATTTTGATGCACCACAATCGTATTTTTCTAACTTTTTTTTTTTGCACCAATCGTCACGAGCCTTTTTCGAGCGGTTACCAAATTATGCGGAATTTAACGCGAATAGAGCTTTCTCACAACCAGGTGCTCATGCAATATCTTTTGCAAACTTGTCATGTTAATGCCTAGAGTCGCTTCTTACTCACGATAAGTAGTAATATTTCCTTGCGCACAGCGTTGATGTTTTCTGGCACAACAACCGACTTCGGACGACCTTGTGGAAATTCATTCGTCAGCGAAGTCCAGCCTCGATGGAATTCATTCAACCAGCGATACACAGTGCTTTTTTATGTGGGGCTTCATTACCAAACACAGATTGAATTTTATTAGCACAGTGTTGAAAAGTTAGGCCACTTCGAAAATCATAAAGAAATCATTGCACGGCAATGTTCACGATTTAATTCCATTTTTTGGTCAAGATGAAATTTTCAAGTCAACAAAGAGGAAACAAATAGTAGTGTGATAGCCGAAGGCTATTGATAGATCCTACTTAGGCGATTAAAAATTGTGTGTGTGTGTGGGGGGGGGGGGGGGGAATCCTAACGGTTTCCGAGATAACGGAACTTAAATGTATTTGGGTATGTTTTTATAAACTTCTGAACGTTACATACTATGATATGATTTAAACTTTGGTAGGCCTTTCCAATGGTGTACAATTTCTTTCTTCCCTCCTCTCCGTTTTGAAGTTATGGCTCAACGAATTAATAAAATTTCGGAATTTTTACTAGTTTTTTTTATTTAACTTCTATTTTTATCAAAAAACACGTCATCAATACCAATTTTTCATATTTAATTTAAGAGCCACAAAGCCTTAGCTTTAAAGTCCTATCAAACCCTGTACCGAAAATGTAATCCTTTTTGTGTACTGTGCACTTTTTCTTAAGCATATCTAGCGAAAATGGCTGGAAAAGTTCAATAAGTGCCAGAAAGTAGGCAATTATCTTTTGTAAATGATTCCAGTGACTGAGCTACTTCATTATATTTACCAACCGCACCCCTCCCGGCGCTACTTGGCTTCTTGACAGAGACTTGTACAGCTCTATATAACTCGAGTTTCACCTTACGCTGTGTTCCAAATTATAAATTTTAGGCACCATCACCACCAAATTAAGCACGATACAAACCAAAACACCGAACTGAATTTCTCACAAACTCTTGGCATTAAACCTCAAATCCAAAACTGTCAAATCAATTCAATGGCAACACAAATAAATTCTTACTAATCCGCGCGACATCTGACCCATTCTAAAAGAACCACTCAAGTAGATTTCGCAAAGGGCCAACGTACACGTAGGAGATCTAAGCGGAAGCATTTTGCTGGGCTTGTGTCTAGACAAAGAATCATGGTAATTTCGCAATGGAGCCACTTTTGCATATCTTAAGTAGGAAGTATAAATATTATTCACCCGAGGTAAACAGAAATACGAGGAGGTCAATAATTTTGAAAATGAACTGTTTCGGCATGAATTAAATTGGAAGTAGAGGTAAAGGAAATAAGTTTTGACAAATAAGGAAGATAAAAGTCAATAAATAATTTTAATGTTTAAATAATAGACAGAAAATTTGAAAAATATCGAAAACAAAAGTCGAGCGCTAGTCTGGCATTTACTGAATTAGGAACGAGGAACGACAAATATAAATTTGGCAAATCGAAAACAAAATCTTAACTAAAGATTAGTAAAAAACTAAAAAATTATGAAAATGAACTTTAAAAAATGTAAACTATTAGCAATAGATGTCGCTAGATAAGTTTAGGTTAGTCAAGTATAGCGCCACTTGGAACAAATTGTATTATAATAGATCAGAACGTGGAGATAGAAAATTTGTGTGTCAAAATAAGTTTGACTCTAGTCTGAAAACATCAAAAACAAAACTTGATTATATAACGGAGGAGCAGGTAAGCCAACTTTTTCTTATGTTAAAAAATAAAACCAAAAATTGTGAAGTAAGTGTTTGTCTTTCTTTTACACCTCTGATCGACAAAAAAAAAGGTATAAGAAAAGAGAAAACAAAAGGAGAACTGAAAATGCAACCTCCTAAAAGTGCCCGAGGTAACAACAATTTAATTTCGAAATTATTCGCTGACGTGTTCCCCACGAATTCCGCTGGTGCCGCTCAGTCAAGTGTCAATACGGTACACGATCCCCGCAACTGGAACAGTCGCCACATTAAAGAAGTCGATTTCAAAATATTTTCCTCGGGAAATTGGTCAGTTATAGCATCCCGAGTACATATTTTCCAAATCTACTCAAATTTGGTACGAAATTTGTAACAACTCGAGATCCTGGAATATTTCGTAAATTGCGCTTGAATTTAGCCGAAATAAAATTTGCAACAATTTGATAGTACGGTGATGTTGATGAATATTGGGGGGACAATATTAAGATTAATTCCATTTCTATAAATCGTTAAGAAATTGCTGGGGCTCAACTCCAGTTTATTTTGTAGTGACCAATTATATACACGTTGCAGGTCATCATTGAATGGGCATACGTTGTCTTCCATCAAGTCAATCGGTCTGCTTAGATCATCAGCATATAGATGAATGGAAACATATGATATTACCTCAATAGTATCATTTAAGTAAAGACAGAATAGCAAAGGTCCCAGAATCGATCCTTGAGGAACTCCAGATAAAAGAGACGTTTCACCTCATTCATGCTAACAAATTGACTGCGACCACTTAAAAAAACTCTTGACAAGTATTACTGCAGACGAAGAAAATAAAAGTTCTTTTGAAAGTTTTCTCAGCAACGTGCAATGATTGATAGAATCTGATATTTTACAGAAATCAAAGCAAAGTAAGAATCGTTAGTAGGTCTTTATCTAGTGTTTTGTGAATATCTTCTGTAACGTTAAGCATAGCAGTTTCGATCGAAATTCAGATTGACAAGAAATCAGATATCCGTTTAGATCGATATAGCTCAAAGCTTGCATAAAAACTATCAGCTCTAAAAGCCTTAGCTAAAAAAACATAGATAGAAGACTATTTGGTCTGTAGTCAGTTAGAACAGATGTTGAAGACTTTTTTGGGAAAGGCAAGACAAGCGCCTTTTTCCACTCACTGGGAAGAAATTGAGACGTGTCGTGAGGCAATGATTAAAAAGATTAGTTAGGATTTTAATAATAAACCGTGGATGCAATCCATCTGGTCCTATTGAATCAGATTTAATTGAATTCATAGCCAGAAGGACTTCGATCTCATCAATTCAACGAAAGGCAAAACATTCCACTGAAAAGTTCTCAACACAAGCATTTGCACGCATTGACTGAGATGCAATTGTAGAACCTCTGGAAAAGAATTCATTAAGTTCATTTGGATCGTAATTTACTTTGGAAGAATCGCGACATTCTACTTATATATGTAAAACGATTGTAAAGACATATCTATATATGTCGATGTTTTCTTTTTTTAATATAACCAAAATTATTCTGGTCTATAACAGGTGTAACATAAATTCTTAATGGACTTTGGTAAAAAAAAAAAGACAAAATTGTTCCACTCTGAATAATTTCATAAATTAAAGTCATATTTCGGTATATATACACTTACCATGGTGTCGGTATATTCAATTAGCTTGTCTTCAGAGACATCATTAATTTTCTTCGCCTCTTTTAATAGATCTCTAAGGAAATTTTTCAATTCGTCTGCTTCGATATAACCGCTGTTATCCGTATCATACTCTCGCCAAATCTGCAAAGATGGCAAAACCTTACTTTAATTAAATTCCATTAATTAGTGAATAATTTTGTTTTGTTTTGTTTTATAAGCAATCGTCGTTGTTTTAAATTCGACCTAAGAACCTCACAGAGAAAAATATGAAATGTTAATTAAGTAGTTTAGGGGGGGCTCATCCAGGTGGAATAATGACGACCACGATGCTGACGATGCGATAAGTAAAACAGCTTACCTTCATAAATTCAACACTTGATTCCAGAGGATTATCAAAACGGAACAGCAGCAGGAAATTTTCTTCCATTGGTAGCAGTTGGGCCAGCTAAAAGTAAAGTTGAAAAGAAAAGATTTTTGTTTTTTATTTTTTAATAAATCATTTTATGTATAACAAGTTACAAGGTAGTACTACCGTACCGTATCTTTAAGATATTTTCATTCTTTACAGAGAATTTTGCCTGTTTCTTTTTCGTAAATGAGAAATATTTACTCTCTATAAAATTCAAAGCGCACACAAGGTGTTCTATGCAAAATTATTTTACAGGAATTTTCTTGATCCTGGGCACAATATTTCAGACAGAAATATAAAGTGCTAGATATATTTGAGAAAAGGATAAAAAAAAAGTTGGATAGAGCTCAAAGCACCTGCTTTTACAAGTTAAGAGTTGAAGGAAATTTCAAATCGACTGAATTATTTATTATTATTTATCATTTGCTGGGGGTATGCAGACAGAATTCCCGCCTCTCATCTAGTCACCGTGACCTATTAAATTTTTTGTGACATTACCTCGAAGTGCTGTAGAGAGCGAATTTTAACTTAAGGTTTTTAACAAAGCATATAATATTCTTGGGACTATCTTCTACAATCCTCTGGTAGTTGAAATGCATTTTCTAGATGTTTTGGGCTTAGGCGGCCCAAAGATTCACAGTCACATAGGACGTGTTCAGAGGTTTAATCGTCTTCCATACAGAAGGGGCACGTCTCATCCTTGAACTTACCCATCTTTTTAACATGATAGCTAAGTGGGAAATGTCCAGTAAATAGGCCTGTTATAAGTCTTATTTCCATTCTGCTGAGCGTTAGGAATAGTTTTGCCTTCTGTCTCTCCTTCTTTATGCTTAAGGTCTTGGCGAGACTAATAGAGGTACATATAAGAAGTGTATGGCAGGGCGGCAGTAGTAGCCAGCATGCACATGCACAAGGGAGATCAGTAGAGTCGGTACTGCATACTGTGGTATCCGTTGTTGAGAAATCCCTATAATATAAGGAATACACTCTAAGTGTCTTCCTGGATATTGACGGAGGTTATAAATAATGAACTGAGAAGGGTGGGAGTTGATAAGGGTCTATGTCACTGGATCAACTGAATGCTTCTCAGTAGAAAGATAAGCCCCTGCTCAGGTAACGCTATTGTGAGAAGAGCAGTCTATAGAGGTACACCGTAGGGGGGTGCTATTACCACTCCTGTGGCTACTGGTAATGGATGAAATCCTCATAAAATTAAAGAGAGATGGATTCAAGGCAGTTTCATACGCGGATGACATATGCATCCTGGTAACTGGCAATTTCTCTCTACTATTAGTGAAAGACTGGAGTATGCGCTGCTTAACCTGGATAACTGTGCCAATAATAGTGGATTGAGGTATGCCCCTCGAAGACGAAGCTGATCTTTTTTACAAGAAGGAGGCGGGTACAAAGTTTCAGACTTCCAATGCTGGGTGGAGAGGATATTACTCTCTCCAGTGAAGCAAAGTAATATAGGAATCAAACTTGATTCCAAGCTAAGCTGGAAGGTTAAGCTAGAAGAACGCGTGAAGAAGGCGGCCAGTGTGGCCTTCTGCACGTGCAAGAGAATTTTTGGCAGAAATTGGGGATTAAAACCCAAAGTGGTACGGTGGATGTACACAGCCATAGTTTGGCCCATCCTCTGCTACGGCTCCACGGTGAACGACGGCACTGACGAGGAAATGTAACCTGGATGTGCTCTAGATTCTTAGAGGGCTGCTTGTATGGGAATAACTGGGTGTCTGCGCATTACGCCCATGGCAGCACTGTAGCGCATGCTTGACGGGAACGTTGAAACCGTAGTCTCCACAATTTTGGTAAGTCCAAAATGGTTCCTTTAGATATTTCGAAGACCTCTGATGGAGCCTAGCATTATGGTTTGTACCTGGTCGCCTAATAGGGGTTATATTAGATGATGCTACATCTGAACCTCACCCTATAAATGTCGTTGCACCCGGGGCGTTATTATCTCTGCATCTCACACCTCTTAAATTTCATTAATAATTTTCTTTCCGTTACGTTTAATCCCATCCATAGTTTTGCTGATCACAGGACCATTGATTTCGCTAATTATTTAATACGCCTAAGGACTGTTAAAAACAAGATCATCATTTTACTTTTTATGAAGCATTAATTTCCAATATACCGTCTTTATGCATTCTTGGTATTAATATTTCCACTAAGTTAAGGTAGATGGAACATATCTTTTCTGTTGCCAAAGAAGCATCCAAATGTCTTGGATTTGTGAAAACATGTAAGAAATATTTCAGGCGGCCAGCTCTAGCGCTCCGCAACAAATTCTATATCAGACCCAGAATGGATTACGATTCGTATATGTATCTCGGACGGGGTTGATCGCAGAGCCATAGCTGCATTAGATGATATTGTGCAATAGAGAGCCTTCAGGCTTATTGGTTATGTGCTAATCACTTATAGACTCACTCAAGCACCACCACAATGTCGGATGCCTTTTGCCTCTTTATGGGTAGACGTGTATGGTCCATATTCTGATGAAATATCTAGTTTGATCCCTTTTAGATTCATTCCTGTTCGAATGGGGAACAGTCTACCATCTACTATTTTTGTTCGGACTTAAAATCTGGGAAGGCTCAAGAGTAAAATACATCAGCACCAACGCCACTTTTATTATGGCGGCTATTCCTTTGCCTATCACATTCCTGCCATGCTGTGCTTTGCATTGTAGGGTTGGGGTATCCCTGAGCTTAAGAAAATCTAATATTGAAAACAAAAAACGGGATTTCTTTTAACAAAGCAGGATTTTGATAGAACAGGATTTTTGAATACCGTCTTCATCGTAGCATTCTGGCCTTTTGAGGAATTTATGTTTTATTTATACTAATTGGTTTGAAAAAGGTATTTCTTGTTGTTGTAATATTTGTAAAAATTTGGAAATGGCAGGGTTTTATCTGCCGATATTTATAAGAAAATGCGAGATTTTGTATTTTTGGCCACAGGTCCCGCTGCTATTCCACTCAATACTTACGCACTATTTTCAAAAATAATTGCTATTTTCTTTGGACTGCATCTTATAAAACTTTCGTGATTTCCCGATACCCTTGTAGGATCTCCAGTATTTTTATTTATTTATAGCAAATATTGATAATAGTACAGAGAATGGATGATTCGATACATGGTAGTGGTAGTAGCCAACAATGAGTAAAAGAAAAAAGCTTAAAAGTAGTTGGGCCATCAACACTTGCATTGATTCCCTCATGTCACGATACCCATATTAAAGCGATTCAATTACAAACTTTCAACCATTATACATATTTCAGATAGCCAAAAACTATAAAAAAAAATTTATTCCCAATTAAAAACAAATGAAATAAGAAAGATATTAAAAGTCTTGATTAAGTATTACTGCTACTATAATGAATTGAAACACTTAATGGGGTTATAAAATACCTACTACTTCAAACCTATTCCATTTCAATGATGCAGACCAGAGTTAATAATATTTTAATAGCACTCTGGATCAGGAATTTAATAAGCTTTTCTGGAAATTTCACTCAAACACTCTGTTGCGTATGAGATAGAAATATAATACACGGGAGTAATTTAACTCTTTTGTGGTTTATGAAACTGTTGGTAGCTCGCGTTTAATAAAGAAAGTTTTATGAGTCAAACGGACGATAATGAGAATTAAATCGCATTTCTAATGGATTTTATACACTAAACTGAATATAGCTCAACGTTTATCATCATTGGATGTACTACTTAACTTTAGAAATCAATTTCACTCCATCATTTTGTTTGTATTTCTCTATATTAAGACTATGAATCGACCGCCACATCCCACTGGTAACACAAAAAAAAAAAAAAAAAAAAAAAAACTACCTACTTTGAAAATTTAATGCGAGATATTATTTCCTTTATTACGTTTGCTTTAAGGGTTTTCACAGGAATGAAATTCACGCTGTTTCCGTATGGCTAGAGAAAATTTCTATTATAAAAAAATACTCGGAAATGCTGACTCTTGAAATCAGCAGCTCATTCTTCTGCTATGGTAATGGTGTAAATATACCTAGAGTCTGATCTACATAAATAAGAATTGCGAAGAAATTCAGCAATAAGTATACGAAATGAAAAGTTCTCCTTCCCTTTTGAATACATATAGCACCTATAGTAGAAGCAATAAAATGCAAAAGCAAAGAAAAAAAACCCCAAAAGTTAAAGTACTCAGCTTCTTTGCTAGAAGGACCCCTTCAAAATGTATTCACTTGAAAATCCACTTACACACACATTACGAACGAACCTCAGATTTTTAGAATTTCAAATATTAAGGTATGCCACAAAAAAAAAAGCAAACAAGAGAGGGCAGGCAGGTGACAATTATTATTGAACTTACCTCTCGGATATCAATCTTCCCATCTTGATTGTCGTCATAGGCCTCCATAAAGCAGGATTTCAATTCAGCTAGCATTGCGTCTGTGACAGCCTATGGAAAATGATTAGAGATGGTAGAAAGTATTATATTATTTGGATGAGGCTACGTTTGCAAATATATCTGATATCGAGGAAGTGAAATGGAATTGATTGAAGGAAAACATGTGATAGGGGTTGGGTGGTTTCGAATTTGTAAGAGGGCGTTTCAGTGAAATGATGAAACTTTCTTGGACGACTCCTGTAAGCACAGATTAGGTATTTGAATTATCCGTATACATATATACAAATGACATACATAATGTAAGAGAATCTGGGTAACTCGTAAACTGCATACATTTTGTGCTGAGCCACGTATATATGATAAAGCTTAAGAGATTAAGGCAGAGAAAGAGGAGATACTATGGAATAATTTCTAGGAAAATCTATTCTGCAGTAAGAATCTGTTATGATTAGCAAGGATTCTATGAGTTTTATATACGTGTAAGACTTACATATACTCACATATAGAAAAGAGGGGAAAAAATAAAATAAAAAGGATAAATGGGATAGATTCAATGCATGGAAATTAATTAAACGCACTGAGGACTTTGTTTGTATTTTTTATTCTCATGGTGGAACGTGATCAATAACGAACATGTCCTTCTGAATGCTAAAATGAAAAAAAGGGATACGATTGTTTGGTTGGGTATTAGGCTAGAGTATAGCTATAAATTCAGGAAAAACTTCTTCTATTACGAGATCTTGTGTGAGTCTTATAAAACAGATGGCTCTACATAAGTCACACAAGACATATTCGACTTCTCCAAACTTCTTTTAATATGATACCTTAACGTACAGGTTCTACTACCAAAGCATGCATTTCATGCAGCATTCGTTCATTTGGCTTAAAGGTTCCATTTTCAATGACAATCTTATTTCATTATCTAGGGCTTATCAATTTGCTCTTGTTATTTTCTTCGTGAATGCAACAATTGTACTCTTATTATTATTGAATTAACCCAATTTCTATACACCAACCAAATTTATTGTATCCGGTTCGATCTTCGCGATTGTTCCTTCAATTCTATCTGTGAGTGTGACTAATATGACAAAGTAATTAGCGTAGTCTTGTACACCTTTACCAACTGTACTAAGTCTAATTTTGCTCGTCGACCACTGTAAGAGGTTAGGGATCACTTTTCAATTGTGAAGGTTACTATCCCATCCACTTATTCGCACCAATATCTCATTTTTGGATAACTTGGTGAGTGAGTTGATATATTTAGAAATGCACCAATAGCAATCTCTTTGAAATCAACACGTCTATCTATTTTTGAATCCAAGTCCTGGGTAACAAATCTGTTTTTATACAGTGGGTTATGATGTGTCATTCAAGAATTTTTCAATGGTTTTTAGCAGACGGTGTGACTAAGTCATTAGTTCTTCGTCCAACTTTTTAGAATATAGTAATATAGCCTTAGCCCCATGCAATGATGACTCTAAAGATTTTTACCAATTTAGAAGCATTTATAGAACGCCAAATGTACAGTCGTACAACAAATTTATAAATCGTTACTAAGCCTAATGAGTATGGTCTCACACCAAGTAAAAATCAACTCAACTAATAAAAACGTTTCCAAGGTGACGAAAGGCAATCTTTTTACCTCAGTAGTCTGTGCAACGAATAAACTGACTATATAAGTGGGGACAAGCGCTCAAAGCATTGCAGTCCTTCCTGAGCAGACCTAGGTAATGTTCTAAACTACCAACCAGCTAAGCGGTGCTTTAAACTGCTTGTTTGCCACCGATTGTATAGTGCTGTAAACTATACAATTGGAATTATCATAGCTAACAGGATCTATAGAACGCTTTAAGTTTTATAGTATTCCTCATAGCTGGAACATCAGTACACAGAGTTCACGTGTACAACTAGTAATGTTATAAATTACCAAACTGCCAAGCAGTGTCTTAAACTGCTTAGTTGCCACCAAATCGGGCTGCTAAGCATTGCGTGCCTTTTTCTAAACAATGAAACACTAAAATAAATATGTCGTATTCCAAAACTAGTTACCATCCTGTGATAGGTAAGCTACATGACTTTTCGACACAATAGCTGTCTTCTTTTGTGTACCCCTAGAATTTCCATATACTGGAGAGTACAAATTGTTATGTCGATTGAAGTGAACTATTTGTACCGTTCGCTTCATTTAAATCTCTCTATGAAAATGTATGAGGCGTTCTTTTGTGTATCTTTTGTTCTGCTCTGTTCTGCAGATACAAAATAACACAGCTTACTATATATAAAACACAAGAAAAGTCTAAAAAAATCGTACACGTTTCAAAGGCGAAGAGCTACGACGGAATGACTATTATACCCACTCTAGACTCCACTATTATTACTAAAAGAAGACAAACACCCGCCCAAAGCAGCGCTAGCTGTCGCCACAGATTGGAAAAGTGCGTTACAGCTAGTGACTGCAAAAATTATTGTAAAAGTAAACCCCGATTTTTTCGGTTTTAGTTTTACTAAAAAGTTTTTTAAAAAGAAATTGTTTTTGAAAATTATTCCTTGTCAAAATAGTTCAATTATTTTCATGCTTATAATTATAGAAAATATAATATTTATTTCAAAATAAAAAAATGTATATAATTCATTAACAATAGAAAAATGAAAAGTTATTTGTAAAAATCCTGGAAACATGTTTTTTAATGTAATTGAAATGAGCACGTAGGAAGCATAAGTTATCAATGGGTTTATCACTTAATCGTGATCTCAGTTTGATACAAATTTGCAGATACTGAAAGCACCCTCTCTGGCTCCACACTTGTAGGACGAATTGATTTCAAAGTATTATAGCTACATTGAGATAATAGGTAAGATACAACCAACTTATTGAAAGAGACTATATATTAGATCTGCTTAGCATTTTCTTCTGGCATCTGCGGCAGGCAGGAACTGGCCGTGCTGAAGAGTATTGGTTCCTGCTGATACGAAACGCCTTATACACATTACAACCAACTTATTATTTCATAATATATTTTTTTATTATAATTAATGAACACGTCTGATCATTACAGAAATATCATAAAAATTGAGTTTGGGAGATATTCCTCTGATTATGGTACCTTAGCTACCGAAAATCCGTTCATTAATTATAATGAAAAATTTATATTATGAAACAATAAGTTGGTTGTATCTTACCTATTATCTCAATGTTTATGAAACTATTTGTTAAGAAAATGATAAATGTCGACGTCATTAATACATTAATACATTTAGAATCTCGATAAGAAAATATTAAGAAAAGGTAAGGAATGCGTTAAGAATAACTTTAAGAAAATGTAAAGATTTCCACCAGAAACCTCTTAGAAATTGTTAACTCATGTCGATAAGAAAATATTAAGAAAAGGTTACATTCGGTAGAGAATTACAAAAGAGGGAAAACTACTCGAATTTTGACAACCATTGTGAACCACAGATGTGTCGTTTGCGGCAAAAAAAAGTTAACGCTTTTTGAGAAGTTTAACGAATTTTTTAAGTGAAAAGGCTGAACTACAATAGAAATAAATAACTTTACGAAATTGAGCGAGACTGAGGTTTACTTACGAAAAATTGGTGTTTTTAGCCTAAATATACATCACATTCCAAGAGTTATTTTCTTATGAATTTAATGTTTTCAATGTTAAAAAGTGGTAAAAGTGAAAAAATTAACAAATGGAAGATGATTTAATTGAAGATTTTTCTATTAAATCGCAGTGCCACGAAAAAATTTTCATTAATAAAAACTCGGTTTTTGGGACGCTAAAACCGATTAATTAATTTATTAATTCCTGAAATCGGTCGCTTAAGGGCCGATTAATCGATTAATCGGATAATCAAGTAAACAATTTTGCAATCACTAGCACCAGCATAATTCGCCGGCGTCAGCTATACATTGTGTCCGTACCATACGAAAATCGTCCCTGTTAAACTTTTACAACTCACTCTGCAGTCCAGCGCCACAGTCCATTCACTCGATGGTGAGGGGGGTCATAACCCCCCGGGTCCTTCCCTATTATACGCGCCTGGCGGCAACGCCTACAGTGGATTATTGTCAAAGAAGCAATAACCAAAACCTGACCTGGCTAGATGGTCAGCCCTTTCATTTCCCATGATTCCAATGTGCCCAGGAACCCACTGGACACAGGACACCTTGTTATGGATACACACCTTATCCACAGAAGTCCTACAGTCCCCTAGTAAGAGTGATCTTATAAGGGTTGAGTTTTTTTCTTTTTGAGGTACGGAACCGTAGAAAAACGGGCCAAGCCAAAAAGCTAAGACAGCATCGTATCAGCAAAAGATTAGTATTCCCTTTAAGTCAAGAGACGTTGCCGCAAATTGTAAATTAGTAATTTCAGATGCTGCGCTGCTATTGCTAAAAGGTTGCTAGATTTTTCTGAAGAAATGTAGCGGCAGCCTAAGATATGAAATCTATGTTATGTCTATCCTCTTTATCGATTCTTTACAAATTTTTCAATTTTACAATGAATTAAAAGAAAAATCGGTTTATTTTTAATTCAAAAATGGCTTGGGGTACATAGTGCGTCTAAAAGTGTCTCAATCTCAAAACAAGAAACACCTAAAAACACAAAATAATTTCCGAATTAATTTTAAAAACTAATTATCTCCACATAATTTTATGTGGATACTCCATGCATAATTTTAAATAGGAAATAAATTCATTTTTCGATAAGTGATTTTCCTCATTATTTATACCTAAAACCACTAATTAGACTTTAATTTAATATAGAAACAGTTCCTTTCATTACCTACATTTATTTGTCCAGCAGCAAGTAATTATTGCAGCACCAAATTTGTATCCAATTTTAATTTTTAATTAAGTTTCAGAAAATATAAACATCACCACAACCACGCTTCCAGAATAGCATTCAAATTGCATAGAAATTAATTTCTAAACAGGGAGGATAGATAGAATTTCACAAATTTTAGAGTTAGAAAATTGTTGATGCTTTTCTAATATTGGGTTAACCATTGGGGATTCCACAAAACACAAACCGAATTATGTATGTATATCAATTTAATAGTGTATGGTAGATGAATTTATTCTACACATACGTATGTATGTTTGTATACATGTAAATGTATATCCAAAAATCGCTCTATCAGCATCTTCTGTTTTGTTTCACTACACCCAAAAACGCTTACCAATGGGTTTTCATTTGGGAATCAAAAGCTATCCAATTTTCCGATATCTTTTATTTACAAGCGATGAGGATAGACAGACGCCCTCTATAGGGTGGTTGGGATTAGGTGATAGTAAACAAAACAACAATCTATTTGAATACAATATTATTCTATCAACTACCAAATATACATACATTTGCATATGTATGTGCCCTTGTGTGCTTTGTATTTCCAGAATAAACTGCGAAGATCAAAAGTACTCTATAAAACCTGTGCAGAGGTTATACAATTTCATTTCCCGCATTTTAAAAAACTCCCAATACCCCAACCTCCCCTATTTTTTTTTATTTGATTCCCATTCTTTTTATGAAGTTCAGGAATTTTCTATGAAAATTTAAACGAAAACACCGCGATAAGCTTGAAGAATATTTCTCTCGGATATTTTGTAATAAATTTGAATTTATTTTTTGTGTGGAACCAATTTAAAAGCTTTTGTAGGATTCTGGTTTTCAACAAAAATTTCATATTTCACCGTATAACGACAAAAGAGAGAAAAACTTTAATATTAAAAATGAAATATGTCTAATTTGTTAAAAATATAATTTTTTTTTTGGAGAAATCTTGTTAAGTGTGGAGTTTACTGGGAAATTATAAGAAATGGTCTTTTTCCTGGGAGACTATTGAAAATATGTGGTAAAAGGAGGGGTTGTCAGCATTAAAGATGTTGAAGAGTATGCAAGTCGTGTATAAAAATAGTTTGGAGTTTTGATAAGTTTTGTTTTTAAGACTTAATTATGTTTTTATATCCTAGATGAAATCTAAAGGGTATACTAAGTTTGTTAATCCGTTTGTAACGCACAGAAATAATGATGGTAGAGCAAAATTTATTGGACACTCATCCATATGCATATTAGATTTTAGCATGTTCGTCCGTCCGTCCGTTTGTCTGTCTGTGTGCAAGATAACTCGAAGAGCTTGTATTCTTAGAGAGCTGAATGTTTGTACACGGACTTTAAAAAAACAAAGTAAAATTAAGTTCGAATATGAAAAAACTCGGGCAACTCATTCGTGGGATTGCCATACAAAAATGTCGTTTTCCACTATATATTTGGACACTGCCTGAAGAGAACGCGTCGACATAGAAAGCTGAAATTTGGTGCATGGTGTTCTCATGGTAATAGCAAATGAAATTTCAAAAACGGACTAAATCGGGCAACTCTTCTTGGTATTGCCATATAAAAATTTAGGGTTTTTACATTTGCTGTGAAAATGATTAGTCATAGACATTTTTATTGTACTAAAGACATCTTCAGTATACGAAATCCTATAAAATTGGTTATACTCAGTTTTTCTGTCTGACGAACCGTTCTAGAAAAATATGCAAAAAAACACTTCAGAAATTAAAGTTGCACAGACGGGTGAAATTTCATACGAGCATTCATTTAGGGTATCATAAGAATTGGTCTTAGTTAGACCAATTCTAGCTTTTTTACTTGTTTATTATTGGGTTTGCGGGAAAATTCTGTCGTATTTTATTATCTACAAGTAATATAACCACTCAGGTCAAAACAAGCAGGTAGAAGGCGTCGTCTGGGTTTTAGTATTTAGCATATCTCTCGTAGGATATAAGAGGAGTACTTTCAATATCCTTCATTAGCGGTCCATTTTGGAGGAGAGTAACCCACATCTAACCTCTAAAGCAATTGCAAAAGAATTAGGCATCCATCATTCGACTGCTTAGGAACACATCCAACATCTTGGATTTGTCTTGAAGCAGAGTATTCGAGTTCCGCACAATTTGACTGAAAGAAATTAATCGGACCGTGTAAGAATTATTTCATCTCTCCTTATTATTTTTGGACAAGGTCATTATGGGAGATGAAAAGTGGGTCCATTACGATAATTTTGTTCAAGAAAGAGTTTTTTGGGATTCTCCGGTATATAGCAAAAGCTAAAAAATGTGCTAATTTGTTATTTCATCACACAACCCATTAATTTTTGGTGACAAGTTTCAAGTCTTGGTTTGACTCATCAACAGGTCCCAAATAGCGAAATTGGGTGATTTGAAAAACAAATCAAAAAAATGAAAAAAGAAGAAAGAAATGAAAAGTTTGAGAAAAATAGAAAAAACAATGTTTTTATTTATTAAAAAAAATTTTTAAAGAACCAGATTCATCGAAGCGAATCGAACCTGTAGACGCCACGTAGTGGGCTGAAAAATAAAGAAGAAAAGGAAGAAGAAGAAGCGTTTCGTGTGAGCAGAAAACCTTACACTCATCGGTGCAGCTTGCTTTTCTACCTGCTGCAGACGCTTGAAAATGGATCAAACTGATCTCTTCTCATATAAACTCAGAATAAATTCTGGGTGTGAATTATATGAGGAAAAAACTCTCCTATACAAGCCCAGGAGGAAAAATAAATAAAAAGATTACTCTTTTGGACTTTATACCGGGTTAAACTTAAACTTGTCACCAAAAATTAATGGGTTGTGCGATGAAAGAACAAATTAGAACATTTTTTAGCTTTTGTTATATACCGGAGAATCCCAAAAAATTCTTTCTTGAACAAAATTAAGTTTAACCCGGTAAAAAGGATAGGGAAAAAATTTACTTCTTTCGAAGCTGTCTGCAAGGCAGTTCCTGAATATTTTGGGTCCAAGGATGAGAGTTTCTACGCTAGGGGATTGATAAGTTGCCTGAAAGATGGCAACGAATGGTTACATATAATGCACATTATATTATTGATTAAAATGTAAATATACATAATTAAAACCGATTCAATTGTTTTCTTTAAAATACGACAGAACTTTCCAAGCCAATATATAGATACCAGTAATGTATGGGCTAGTACTCCTCATTTTTATAGTCTAATACTAAGTTTGTAACGCATATAAATAATGCTGGTAGAGCAAAATGGGTTGAAAGCCCACGCATAATATTTGTTATTTATTTTGATTTTTGTATGTCTATCTGCCTGTCCGTCTGTTTGTCACAACGATAATTCGAGAGCGCGTTCACTTAGATAGCTGAAATTTTGTACACGGCCTTTCTAAAAATAATTGTAAATTTTAGTTCGGTAATGAGACAAAACGGGTAGCTCCTTCGTCGGATTATGGTACGAAAATTGAATTTTTTACTATATACATGCAGCAAAAGTATTATACAGGGAGGGGCAGAATGCAATCCCTGATTTGGCGGGTGAATCGTGAAAAAAACAGTTCAAGAAGATAAAAGTAAAAGGTGCCACTTTTTTTTTATTAACTTTTAAAGATAATTTCGTTCAATTGTTGGCCTTGGAGGATGATGCACACATTGAGCCAATCAACAAACTACTTTTGCCAGCATATCTTGCGGAATCCCGGTAATTACGTCCTCAGTTGTCTCCTTCAGAGCTTCCAGGGTTCGAGGTCGAACTTTGTAAACCGCAGCATTGAGGTAGCCCTATAGAAAGAAGTCACATGGGGTAAAACCCGGGAGCAAGGTGGCCATGGGACATGCCCTCATAAGGAGATCAGGCTGCCGGGAAACATTTCATGCAAAACTTCATGTGAACGACAAGCAATATGGGCCGTGGCTTCATCCTGTTAATACCAGAAGACTTCAGAAGACCGAAAATGCATAATGTAGGGGAGCCCGGGGTTTTTTAGGCTTACCTCTTGGAAAACACTCAAATTTTGCTGGAGTTGTCGCGGTTAAATTGCAACAGAATTTGAACGAAAGTGCCATATTAATTCGGGTAAAATGCCAACCACAGAGGATGTATGTAGCTTTTCGATTCTGTAAGTGGCATTTTTGTGCATTTTCAATGATCGCCGGTAGATGGCGAAAAGTGGGTATGAAACATTTTTATAGATTTAATGTTTTTTTTTAAATAGGTGAATGACATCCGATCTTCCTGAAATTTTGTACAGAATGGATTAATCGATAAGTTGTAGAAAAACATTTCGAAATGAATTTTTCAGACAGAATTTTAGCAACCTAATCAGAAGAGGAGGGAAAATATGTTCAAAAGTTAAAAAAAAACACAAAAAACAAACAAAATGAGTTTTGCAGTTTTTGAATTCGGGAAATGAGAAACTTTTTTCCATTGGTGTATATGAATGACATTTTGACATTGAATTTATCAAACGATTTTTATGACATTGTGTACGAATATCCTACACAGATGTTCGAATATAAAATAAATACCCCCACTCCTGGAAATTTGTTTTATTATAATTATATATAAGTAACTCACCAGGGGTTACCACTCTGTAACCCGCTACTGTACGAATCTCGTAATAGTTTCAAAATTCATTAAAAATCACAATATACTTAGCAAAAAGAATTTTGAAAATTGGTTGGAATTTAACCGAGAGATAGAGGTGGCAACTGTACAGTATATGCTGCTTAATGTAAGTTGAAAGAAATTTAGCAAATCTCGCAATGTTATTTTGGAAAATGCTCCTAAACTAATTGGAGTAATGACTTTTGGTTTTCTGTATATGAAAGATAGCAGATTATAGATAACTGTAACGAAAACAAAGTTGCTTGGCCTAAATGTCGCGAATAATTATCAAAGTATTCCGAAAAGTGTTATTTTAACACCGAGTTCACCTACATTAAGCATTATTACGGTTTCGCTTGGCCATCTGGAGCTCCCACTTGCGTTACTTTCATTTCTAGTCAAGCCCAACATATACTGTGAATTTGGATGAAATCGGTGATGACGAGTAGGGACCTTCTCCTTGTTAGATCAATTATAACCTTTTTTTTATGTTAGAGTGTAGGTATACACGAGATGTGGGTATTTAATCTGGAAATATTAGTGCAATTGTGAACATGCGAGTATTCAATGCTTCCATATCCGTTTATTCGAGTATTTGTACTCTTAAGTACATTCTGCTGGGAAATGTTTATGACTAGTTATGTATTTACTAGTACACTGATTTTAAAAGTTGCACAAGTGACTATTACAATTTCATCTCCTAAAAATTAAAATGCTAAGAGCATGAATCTATATTTTCTTATTCTTCGTCTTCTCTTAAGTTAAAAGACTTTTGCGCTTATACTTTAAAAATAAAAACCATTCAAAATCCTCAAACTTAAAATCCCCAAGTATAAATCACCACAAGCTCGAAATTATTAGGCAATGGAGTCGCTCTGTGTTTTAGTGCTATTAATGTATGACAAAATCGTATTGTTCCAGATTGTCCCAAAAGTTTTTAGATTATGGAAGTCTCTTTCTGCACATATTTAGCGTGCGAGAACTGTTGGTATATTTCAGGACATTAATAGAGGAACACACAAATTATTGACTATCAAGTAGTTAATTAGTAGATTTCTTTATTAGTTGTGTAATTGTCTTCACTTGCTTTTATAATCTTAGTTACTTTTTATTTTTTTCCTTTGATTTATTCTATTTCAGTATATTTTTAGTACTATATTATTCCTATTTAGTAGTCTCTAGTCCTTCTGTACTGACATCATTCTTTTATTTATCTGAATTCAAAATTTATTTATTATTAACTTTTTTATTTTACTCTAAAACATTTTTATTATTTCTATTATTTTTTGCTTGGACTAAAACGAGAGTAACTATTTATTTTTCCATAAAGAAAATCTGCGTATGTTTTATTAAAATTATGAATTAATGTTAAAAAAAAGTACTTAAAACTGAACCCTGCGGCACAGGATTCAAAATTACACCTTTAAGCATTTTTTACAAAAAGCTTTTACTCTTAGTTTGACATGGGATGAGGGAGACATTGCTGTAGAAGGATATACTAAAATTGCTTTTAACCCTGCGAATAATTTAGTTCCCTAAAATATGGAAATCACGATTAGGTACATATATGCAAAAGCTCTGAACGAAGAATATTCATTAATTTTTCTTAAGAATCCCAAAGAACTGAGCCTGTTTTAAGGTATCCCATTAACTTGGTAATTACGAGAGATATTTCGCCTTCTTTTTAACATGTTCGTATAACAGAATTGTTACATTAAATACACCACAAAATTTTACATCGAATATTACATTTCTTATTCACGCAAATAGTACCTACTGACATCTAAGAATGTTTAAGTAAGCATAAGACAATCTCATGCTCCATAGACGCTATTGAAGTTCAGTTGGGTTGCAATTGAAGTAAATGTGAATGGAACTAATATTATCAGAGCTAGGTATTAGACCGCAGACTTAATTAAACAGAAAATATAAAATGTTACTCGACTAAGTAATTAGCTAATTCTGCATCTTTTGAAATGATTTGGCTTTGTGGAACTACCTGCAGCAGCAACAAGTAATCTATTCATGTAAATTTCTATAGTCTTAATAGGTATACCAATTTGCATACCTCTGTACCGTAATATCTAATTCCTTGAGAAATCCTTTAGGGCAAAGACTACCTAGCACTCTTCGTAACTAATGATATAACGAAGAGCATATTCCTGACTTCAAGATAATTAAAGACATGAATTTCATATACTATGGTAGCTCAGTGTTAATGCAGTTAGGTTTGATTACACGGATTTGTGTTGATTACGGCTTACTCATCGGATTTAAATTTATCAATTTCAAAGGTTACTACGTATTTCCCTCGTTGCTCACTTTGTCTCATACCAAATTTGTATTTTCCGAAGTAGACCAGATTTTCTGCAGCTTCTAATTCTAATCAATATGTCGGAAAAAGTGTGATAATGTGTCGCATGGAATTTCACAAGAGACCAACAAGTTTTTGCTCTAGTAATACTTGATCAACTATTTGGTTCTTAAAGGCGGTCACATCGGTGAATTTATGTTAAGTAATGCTTTCATGGGTTATGAGTTCGAATCCTACCCACAGATAGCCTACACACCGAAATTTAATAATTTCAATTATCATTTTGTATTTCTTCAGCTTTTCGGAATAGCTGGAGTGTGTGATTGAAGATTAGCCGATCTGCCAAATTTGAAGGTAAAAAAGAGTGCACGCTTTTATTAAGTTTGTCTTAAGGAAATAATAAAGTGTAGTACTTCTAATAATTGTGCAATAATAGTGCAAACAAAGACCTGCACTAGCAGTGGATAATATTATATTTCCAAAAGACAAGCAGTGAGTTTTTTTATTATAAATTAAAACAAAAAAAAACTAATTGAAGGCAGAAGTGATACCAAAACCAAGTGACAGACGTGAAAACCCGCGGTCGCCAAAGCAGTTCTACTATTGGCCTTAGTCTTTACTGGGTCAATTCAAACAGTCAATACAAAACAGAGATTCAAATGGGGAATATAAATTTGATAGGATCCCAAATCTTGTGAGAACTACTAATATTGAGCAATTCCAGGAATGGCAAACATGCCTTAATTTTCTAAGAGGTGGCAGCACCAGACTCGTCGCAAATCTTATCCAGTAATATCACCACTAGCGAAAAAATTAGATAAAATTGGGATAAATCGAATGACATAAATTCCAAAAAAATTGTCTTTTAATTCTAAACAAAAACTTACACTAACGCATAGTAAGCTTTATCCATAAATTTTTTAACTACTTCTAAAATATAGGGAAAGGCGTTATTATGCATGAATTAAAATCCTTCATACCCAGTTATTCCTATCAAAATTATTTAATTTTTATGTGTTGTCTTGTGATGTGACTAGGAGTTTTAGATATGAGCTGCTGGTGTGGTTATGCGCTCAACTTATTTATTATTATTATTGTGGTTGAATGGATTGACGCGAGGAGGGCGTACCTGGATCATAGGACACAACAAGGACCCGTGTTCACCCTTCAGTATTAAGAGCAATTGCTCATAAGTCCCAATCGGTTGCTCTAACAAAATTTAAAAATGCCCCCCCCCCCCCACCACCAACCTTACCGGCTTCATGCAGTTTTTCCAGCTGGTCTGAGCCAAGGCATTTGTCATGTTTTTCTGAGAGAGAAAATGCGTTACTATTTCGGAATCCTCTCTGCACCTTCTGAATACCGGATCGTCAACAACTTTTAGTCCCAATTGCTTTTCCGTTTCGATTTGGATAGGTTTGCCCTACAGCTCCTTTGTTCCGTTCTATCTAAAGGATCATCTAACCAAAGGCAACTGTGTTGGTAGTCGGAACAAGCAGAGATATTAGAGGCAAGGTGTTTTGGGGCGATCCCAATTTTGAAGTTGGATGCATCCGAGGCTGTATCAACACGAGGAAGCTCGTTCTCCGTTTTGTTCCCGATAAAATCTCTGTCACCTGGCAACCAAAGTACTAGTACCCTATTGCCCCGAGAGAGGGTGTTCAGGATGCTTTTACACTCCAATACAAGTTTGGAGGTTGTAAAGGGTTTTGACAAGGCCTTGGCAACTCCTTGTTTGTCTGAGCAGATTGCAATCTCATTATTGGGAAGGTATGGCTGGGCCTGGCCGCTAAGCAATAATCGGTGTAACGCTGGGTCATACTCTCAATACATATGTATATACATACATACATACTTCGGAATACGTTAGCAGATTTATTTTCGGATACCTGAGTTTCCCAGAAAAAATGTGTAAAACACTATCCGAAATTATGACTTTGAGCTCCATTATTACTCTGATGATATGATTTGTGTTGAAGGCACTAAAATTAAATGCCCACTTGAACCGTGTATTCAGTTTGAGCTAATGCAGATTGTAAGACGTGACCGCCATCACCGCTGCGTATATGATCGTTATTACCCGCGTACATTGACAATGCCAGGCAAAATTTTTTTTTTTATTTAAGCAAATGTTTTACTTTTATCATTTTGTGACGTAACCGCCATTCTGACTGGCTCTGTCTTCCTACAATACAAAAAAAAATAAAAGACAAAAACGTGTTATGAGCTGTTGAGGGGGAAGGGGCCGAGGATTATTCTTATCTGTCTATAACTCCGGAAATTAGATAATCCTTTCTTTTTAATTTTTTTATGAATATACCATTTTTTAGAAAAACAAATTTTTTTCAATTCACACAATTTTTTTTTCCACATATTCCTTTCGATAACCTCATTTTTCATGGTTATGTAGGGTAAAGTAGGGGGATATAGCACGTAGTTATTAATTTTGAAATAATTCTGAAAATAAACGACTATGATGATGTGATACACTGTATAGGGTGATATGGTAAATTTTTTTTTCTTAAAATTTTGCGCCGCAACCATTGCAAGTGCTCACAAATAGTGAACAAGAGTTGTGAATCCATTTCTTCCATATAACTAATGCACTGTATCCATTCGTTTTTTCTGTTTGTCTATAATCCTTTCCACAACCAGCGCAAATATTCTCTCGAAAATTCTCAGGATCATAAGATCGGTCGTCCAAATGAACAACTTCGCTTTGTTCTTCTGATGAAGCATTTTCTATTTCTATGTTTGACGAGAGAACTAAAGGAGACGACATCCCATAGTAAAGTATATGTATAGCAGCGTAGCCAAAAATTTTCGCCATCTTGATTTTGGCAGGTTGTTTGACTGTCACTTTTTTGTAAACAAAGAGCCGCGAAGTGTGTTTGGCGCAGAGACGTAGTTACAAAAGGGATAATTTACTTTTTATAGGATATGGTTGATGGCTATTTGACTAAGTGATAGTAATATAAAAAGGAGTTATATATGCTCGAAAATTTAGATACAACAAGCCGTGTTGAGGAAAATACTTTTAAAATACTTTTGTGGTAAATTCGGTAAATCCCACTGACTTGCATATGTAAGTAAATTCGCAAATAATTTAAATATATCGTCAGTGAGAGCATACTTTCTGAAATCAAAACTGGTGCCACATGAAACTGTAGATCAGTCAGTCCATTTATATATATGTCAGTGGGTGGTGCGGAAGATTCTGCGAAGTTTCTAAGAAATGTGTTTGAATTTTCGCGCCATTAATTTGTTGTGATATTTAAGGCATCAACAATTTTTAACGCCGCCTCTGGCACCTCAACAAAACAAGAAGAAGAACGATAGTTGCTACGTTTTTTTCATCACATGGCGCCTCCTTTAGTTCCCTCCTCGAAGATTTCTATAAAAGTTGCCGTCTTCTTCTTTCTCTTGTTTTTATAGAATCACTTTCTCTAAAAATGCCAAAACTCCTGCCTTTTATTTCCTGGGATTAGTTTTTACTAACTGTCATATTTATTGATGGAACTAGTGAAATAGTGTCAAGAATCCAAGCTGAAGTAATATTGTTGGGTCCAGGAATGGGATCATTGGTTTCAAACTGGAGGCTTGTCCTGTTTTGGTAAAATATTTGGCACTTCATTGAAAATTGCCATTTTTGATGCTGCTTCATTAGAATTTTCATCTGCTGTCAAAATTTGATATTTAGTATTTATGAAGGCATAATGACTAATAACATCAGAATCAAAAGAATGAATACCATTTGCTGAAAATGCTGAAGTTCCATTGCTTTCAGTTGCTGAATTGCCCTATGTAACATAAAGCAAGCTTCCAAACTAAAGACGGTTAATTTTGCTTGTAGGATTTGTTAATAAATTGCAAGCAGGATATAAGTTTGCTTTTAAAGACTTTTGGAATGGTCTATCCAATGGCTGAAGAAAATGCGTTCTGTGAGGTGGTAAACAAAAAATAATAATGTAATTTTCGGCGGCATAGTCCAGCATTTAAATATTAGAATACTCGAACGAATGCCCATTTAGTATTAACATTACTTTTCCTTAAGGTTTTCTATGATAATGGTGGTCTTTTAATTAATTAAAAAAAACTTGAGTCTACATATGCAGATTTGTCTGCCATATACACTACGAATCCTGGAGACATACCATCCTCAAAACTTTGCTTTCTTATTTCTTCCTTTGAAGACACAATAGCAATGGGAAGAAAATTTCTACCCGCATTGCAGCATGTAATAACAGTGACAGTTTCCCTTTTTTCACCCAACTTTATAGCAGCAATATTTATGGATATTTTTTCAAATATGACGTATCCAGATCGATTGTTAAGCTAGCAGCCAATCTCATCCATGTTATAAATGTGACCAGGTTTATTAATTAGTCCATTATCACGTAGAATGGATTCCAAAACCTTGAAATAGCTGGATACCTACTTCTACCTTTTTCATGTTTTCAGCAAATAACTCCTTCATATTTCCAGATATACATACATATAGCGTTGACGTGACGTTTCATATATGTATAGAGAAAGCCATCCAAATCCAGCTTTTTTGTTTTTTTTTTTAAACTTGGTTGAATCTGTGCTTTATTTTATATCTTTCAATCAGTTCAAAAGCCATATGACATACTTCACGTCTCGTCGCATCAAATGCATGAACTTGTAATGCTTGCTAGAAGAATATTTTCATTGTCCTGTCCCAAACAAAATGATGAGTTCAACGCAGGTTTGTTGCTGTCTTGAAATGAGACGTCTTCTTAAGGTTGTCTCTGGCATTTTTCCTTTCTTTTGAATATGGTAGGCATTTCAATAAAAAAATATATTAGATAAAAGTAACCAACGAAACCATGAACAGAAAATGTGAGCAAGAAATATTCCAAAAGAATGTTTATAGGGTAAAATAGCACCCACACCATGTCGCCCCAATTTTACCATGCCATTTCACCCATAAGGTCGCCGGTCGCACACTGAGATGATAAATATCAGAAAGAGATTGAAAATGAGATTAAAAATAAAAGTTCTTAAAAATTCTTCTATTCTTCAACTTTATTTTCATTTTGTAGCAATTTGAAGAAATGACTATATAGCATTCGCAGATTTATTTAAACTAAGAGCAAATAAGTTTAACCCAAGAGAAAATAACTTTAACTCAAACACAAATAAGTTTAACCCAAGCACACATAAGTTTAACCCAAGATTAAATAAATTTAAACCAAGCACAAATAAGTTTAACCACTACTGAGAATAGGTTAAATAGCATTGTTTCAATAGTGTGCAAGAGTGGCATTAAAATAGTCCTAATTGAGCCCTAAAATATTATGCAGTGCACACTAGTGTAACCTATTCTCAGTAGTGGTGGTCCTAACTTTTAATAAAGTTGGATTATCCATGGATTTTTGCGATAATAGTAGAGCATTAAATTCGTGGAAGTGGCATTAAATTAGCTCCATTTGAGCCTTAAATTTTGACGTATTCAAAACTTTTCTGCCATGAAATGGCGGTCCTAACTTAATTGACGTTACATTTGAATATCTTGTAGAAATATGGTTCTCCATTGTATTTCAGGCTTAAAGATACATGACATGGGCGTATGACGTTTGGTTGAAATAATTTCCGAGGAGCTAAAATCGGACTATTTCAAGTTGTTCCTGTTGCAACTATCTCCCATTCTCCATACCTATATACTTTACTCCAGGCTTTTTAAATATTTTTTCTTTTCCTGTATTCCGATAAATTAAAATTCCACAAAAAACTATGCCTTTCAATTGCCTCTATAAACCTTATATTAAAAGCGGGGTCGGTGTTTTTGATTTTGCAGAATTTCGAAACTTTACGATAGATATACACTTCTGAAGTGGAAAGTTGAATGTATACTGAACTACGTGAAAAGTCTTCTAGCGAATTACCCTAGGAGATACACTGTAAGTGTCGCTTGAAGATATTCTCTTTATGATATTTGTCTCTGATTCTTTCGTTACCAGGACAGTTTCTTGTAATAAAAGTCCTGATAAAAGTCTCTTTGTGACATAAATCACCTTGTAATATTTATCATCTCGGTGTGCGACAGGCCTTTTTTTTATATAAACAAGAACAAGAACATGCGCGCACTCTTCACTATGCGAATTCTAATAAGACACTAACATAAAATTGAATTGATGAATGGGATGTGTGCAAAAACTGAGTGAATGCCATATCACCTGCTATGCTATATATCACCCAAGTTTAATCTAAAAAAAGTGACGGAGAAAGAGCATCCTGTCAAATTTTACCTGATTTAAGTTTTAAAACCTAATGACTGCAATTATGTAAAGGCACTCAGGGCATAATTTTCACATTAAGTGCCAATTTCAAATGGCAGCTAACTAATTTGAACAAACACAAATGACAATTCAACTTAAATTTAATATAGCAATTCTAAAAAAATCTATCGGACTCTTAGGGCAGATTCTACAAAAAAAAAAAAAAAAAAATTAAAATAAAAAATTCAACCACGTCCTAGCTGAAGGGTTATATATGGAATTACTATGAGTATCCCCTTCCTTCATTGACATAGTTAACTAGGATGGACAGTCCACTCAGAAGACTTTAAGTTATTCTCGGGTCATCTTTGAAATGACATACATAAATACATATACTTCCGATATCATGCTTTTTTTCAACCTCTCTTCTCTTTGATAAACGTCAATAAAACTGAATTGATGAATTTTAGACATAAAATCCCACAGGCTCATACATGTAGCTAGATCATGTTGCCAAAAATTAACTACTATACAAAATCAAATGTTAACGAAGCGAGTTCCAAAGGTTACTAGGAAGCCCCGATTTATTTCATGTGCCATGACCAAGTAAAAATTTAAGGAAAAGCAAAAACACTTAAGCATATCAACAGCAAAACTGATAAAAGGTTCTAATTTAGCTACCTTTCTGATTTTCGTATTCATAGAAAGTTACCGCCTAAAGTGTACTCTCAAAAACATCGTATATTATATACACATACATATATATATACATAAATATGTATGTGTGCCTCCAGTGCAATTGAAGTGGTTACATGTTTACTTTTTGACTTTATCCGAAGGAAGTCGCTATTCCATTCCGGATTGCCAAAGGGATCCGTACCTGACTTGAATTGAAATGAATCTCTGCATAAAGATTTCATCTGCTTAAAATTCTCTTCGTTAACTTCCAACTAAATTTCAGTTTTAAAACAGAATATATTCGAAAAATATGGGAATTCTAAAGGTGCTTTTAAAAACTTGATATTGGCCCATTTGTATTCACCGCAAATTGGTTTTCATCCTCTTAAAATGATGAAATCGTATAGGTATAAGCTATAAGAGAATTTCGATTTATTGGAAGAATGTTAGACATTGTCTATAATTACGTGATATTATGTAAAGATAATTTATAAAAGTCATTCAATTTTATATTTCTAGAAAAGATTATCATTTTTTGTTTTTATTTTTCAGAAAGCAATCGTTAAGGAACCATAAATCATATTCTATTGTGTTTCTTTCCTGAATGACTCAAGTCCTACTTGGAGGGAGTATGTTTATGTTTTTTTTTTTTTTAGAAAAATTACTAAAAATTAAAAAACATGAAGAATCTTACCAAAGTAAAATAAGGTGTAATTAAAATTCTTGCTAGTATTAAATTATTTTTGTGGTGGTCCTCAAGGATGTCTTCTAGGTCCACTGCTATTTACCCACTTTAAATTTCTAAGCTCTGACCAACTTCGTTAATGTAAAAGAAAAGATAAACTGATACAAATCGGAAAATTATGGATTTTAAAATGTTAGGTCTTCGCGCAACAATAATGAAATGGATGTAGTCATTAGAAAAATGCCCTGACCGAATATTACGGTTGTGTAATTCAGCGAAATTAGATCAAATGATGGGAAGAACATATTTTTCGAGTGAAGAATCTTTCTTGTATTCTTGTAAAGACCCAACTTTTTTTATAGTTTATACTCAGTCAAGAAACATGGTCCACTCTAATTAACTCGTCACCAGTTTCCGAAAAGTTTATTACTAATTGCCTGCCTACACATCAGACTACTGAAAAATATAATATTAAGGACGAGTTCTACATGCTAGTAAATGATCGGAGACATTATTTTGTTAATGAAGCGCATAAAAGTTGAGTTAACTCATAAATTTAATTTAACTGGAACCTACTTAAATCATAAAAGAATATCCAACAAACCTGTGTATCGCCACCGGATGGAAGAATTTAAAGCCAGATTGGTCATAAGCCTATAATCCTTAGATAGACAAGTATAATGGAAGTATTCGTCCGATTTTTAAGAGGTGCAGATATTGCAAGTGATTAACAGTAATATAAAATGCAACAAGATCAATTCAGGCACAATTAACCATGCGTACTAGAACTCATTAAGTCAATTTGAATGTTAACATGAAATGAAGTGCAGAAATAAGTTTCTTCGTAAGAGCAATGGTGACAGTAGGAGAAAAGAATGAAACATGAGGTTAGATATCTAGCTAAGGATGAAGAGCACAAGTAAGGGTACGTGCACAACGAGGCGAGGCTATGTCAAGACTTGTCACCTCGCGATATGGCGAGACACCTCGAGGTATTTTGCTCGAGAATGACATTTTTCATTTTTTCGCGAGGTGCTGTGCTCTAATTTTGATAACTGGCATATTCGTATAGGGTTTTTCTTTGATATAGTCGAAGGGTTCTTAACTGATTGTCATATACCGGAAGAATGTATGAGGATCAGAATGTAAATCTTCATATACATTGTAACTAACCTGTACATGGCTAGACATTAATAGAACTATATGTGAAGTTTTCTATTGGAAATTCTCCTTCGTATAATTCACAATAGCTTTTTGAATCGATATTATAAGTGGGGCAATATAGATTCATTAGACACCTTGATCCGGCTACCCGAACTTCCTACAAAAACTTCTAACAAGTTGAACTGGTTTGTCCAGGAGACCTAAAAAATCCTGCCTGTGAGCCAGTACGTGAAGAACGGAGATCTATTGGTAGTATGTGAACAAAAGGAATCCAACAGTCAGTACGTGTACGGAAACCACTAGTTAGTACGTGTACAATGGAAGTCTCTGTTCGAACCAAATCGACTCGAATATATTTTTATAAAAAGACAACTTCTGTAAAGAAAGTATGCTGAAAACAAAGCATAAAAAATTTAGCATACTTGTCTCTAATCTGATTACTCTTGATAAAAATACAGGTACACAACCCAACAAAGCTATGTATTTGTCTTTTACATAACAGATTGCACGAATACAATACAAAATTATAAACCTCAACGAGCAGATCAAATAAAAATTATTTCCATTTGTTTAAACCAGTTAGATCCGTGGTAAAAACCATTCCTGAAAGGGGATCATATTACAAAATATCATGCTAAAATTGATATCTGAAAAACAAAAATAAATTCAATCTAATTACAATTTTCCTAAAAATGGGTACGACATCTAACAAAAGCATGTGTTGTCATGTAGCCTACAATGCATGGCACAAATACAATCAGATCAAGCCGATCAATTTGCAACTCTATCATTATCATCATTACAAGTACTATCCAACGGGAATTTCCTCGCAACGTGATAAAGAGAATATTTTGCAAATATAATTTAATTTAACACAGCAGCATGTGAAGCTCTAAATTTCTTGTTGCTATGCATTTTTGTTCGTTGCTAGGCAAATTTTATCGCTAGTACCGTAAGAGCACAGCTGCATTGCCAATTCTTGTAATCATGCGCCGCTGCTACTATCAGTGGTGTCGTGTGCAAGCAAGGGCTATATAAACGACAAGCTGACTGATCTCGACCTCTTTTTGTACTTGGCATCGATTGGGGTAAGTTGGCTTTTTTGTTAGGGACTAACATTCATACCGGGTATCGACTGGTATATTACTTACTAATAATCATTAATTTCCTGTCTCGACGGAAATAAACGCATCTTCTTTCGGGTCTCGAATGAAGATAAGATAACACTTTATGTCGGGTCTCGGCTGCCTTAAAGAATATTATCTCGGGTCTCGACTGAGATAATCTTTTTCTAACAATCATTTCTGGTCTCGACGGAAATAAACCCATCTTATTTCGGGTCTCTACTGAAGATAAGATAACATTTTAAGCTGGGTCTCGACTGACTTAAAGAATATTATCTCGGGTCTCGACTGAGATAATATGTTACTAACACTAATACATTATTTCTGGTCTTGACGGGAATAAAGAATTGTTCTAACCAATGGTTAGAACAAAGGGTCTTAACATTAGCTTAACGCCAACCGTCAAGTGTCAAGTTGCAGATCGGTGAGTATCAGTCACTTGTAACAAATTAATATTTATTCATATATTTACTCAGATATATATTTACATATTCTACATTTCTTGTGCATATTTATAAAATATCATATCTTATCTTCATTCTATATAAATTTTACATATATATATATTTATATGTATTACGCTCTTGACGATTTTATATTGCAACTATTCTGACAATACGTGTTTTCATTGTGATACAAAATTCTCTGTCCCACAACTTACATATTGAGTTTTATCCCAATACAAATTTTCTTGATAATCGTATATTCTAAGTTTGTGGTAGTAAGTGTTTTCTAGTGTGTGTTGATCTCTGACCTAATACCTCATTACACAATCTGATCTTAATATAATTAGTGGGCAATCTTAAGAAATAAGTGTGAAAATTTATTGGAAGTTAAAACGTAGTGAACAGTGTTTGTTTTGATAAGAGATTCGATCACTGACCTTGATCCAAATTTACCAGTGAATTCATTTCAGTTGCACTAAGTTCAAATTTGCGTGTACGTTCTACTAACGGACAGTACAGTCTCCCCTGTCACACACTCAAAGTAGATTAAGAAAACATAGACAAGAATATCACTAATATAGATAATTTTACATTTGTAATAGGGACGCAAGAGAATAAAGAACTAATTTGAACTCAACCCAGCTGTTGTCATTTGGACCCCTCACTCCACTGAAGCTACCCAGCATCAGCTTTCGACGTTGTGCCACCGAACGAAATATTGGCGCCCGAGCAATCCCGACTGACCGAGCAAACAACGTCACGACATATGTGAATGACGAATTCCCAAAATTTTAATCGCTTATTATTTATCGGGTCACAAGCAAAACTGCGGAAAGTACACTTATGTGAAAAGTGGCATATTGTGGCACTACTTGACAATCACAAAATTTCTTCTTCAGAATCTGATGACATTATTTATATGCTCTACTTAGCGCGATTTATCAAGAAACTGAACGCTTTGTTGTGAGCGAGCATTACACCTCGAGGTGTATCTTCATCTCGCCACGCTTAAGTGCCTGGCCCAGCTCCACCTCCACCCACCACGCCTCGTTGTGTACGTACCCGAAGGTAGAAACTTATTTAAAATTCTAAAAATTATCTCATTCAGAGCATCTGCATCTACCAAAATGTCCAACCTTCTTGGATAAACACGCGTATTGAATCCGCTACAGAAGTAATGAGCCATGGCTAAGGTTCAAGTAGCTATTAAAAGCAGACCCACTAACAGTCATATTCCAACTAATTTTGGAAATATCACAGAACATCTGGCGGATTGGATGGAAGTTATCATCGTCAAGTTTCCAAAAAATGGGACTATAGCTGCCCAGCGGGATATATTTCAAGCGTTTGTAAAGGGAAGCTCTTCCGTACAATAGCCTGAGAATAGCTTTTCCGAAGCGCTTTCTTACTATAGCCATAGGAATCTTCGCGGAAGCACATCTCTTCTATGAGCTTTGGCTTATTCATAACCTATCTGTTTTTTTGTTATAAAAAAGATGACTCATGTGAATCTGAAAGCGCTGCAGAGTTATCATTCTGTAGTAGTTAGTTGAAATGTGAGGTTAATTGGAATTTAATTTAATTTAAAATTAAACGGAGCGCATTCAGATTAAACTGAAATTTTTAATAAAGCCCTTTTCTTGATTCCCTCTGGATTCCTTACAAGTTCTCAAAGACTGCAATTCTAAAAGCGCTCCAAGATGCTACCCTACAAGCGCTCCACAACTGCAACCCTACAAGCACTCCAAGAGTGCTACTCTATAAGCGCTCCAAGAATGCTACCTACAAACGCTCCACGACTGCAACCCTACAAGCACTCCAAAAGTTCTACTCTATCAGCGCTCCAAAAATGCTTTCCAAGAATCTGCAACTGAGCGCTTCCATCTGCGGACATGCTCAAAATGATATGAACAAGGATACGGTGGAGAAGAGCTGCAAACTTCCAAAGGAATGCTCCTAACATTCGCCTTTGAGCACTTCCATTTCTCGCTGGGTGATTGTAACTACTGTAACAATTGGAAAATACTCAGCCGGAAAAATAAAACCGCCTCCAGAAAAAGCGGAGTTAATCTGCTTATCAGACGGAGGTACTGCGGAAGCGCTTCTTTTGAAGCACTTTTGATGCATTTTTAATAAGAAAAATTTGCACTTCTCTTAATCTCGGATAAATTTCGGGGTTTCGGCTTTTGTTCGTGACGTACTGTTATGTTGCTTCCATGAAAAAAAATGCGAAATAGAGTTAGAATGCATTGAAGTGTGAAGTGTGAATAATAATAATTGAATAAATGGGCTGTAAAGAATGAAAACATTGGTTTGCAACACATCTTCACCAACGTCATTGTGAAGCTCGACTGACCTTCGCAAACAGCCATATTGGTTGGAAGAAACGCTGTAGAAAAGTCGTCTTTTCTGATGAAAAGAGGTTGTGCTTTGATGGTCCTGATGGCTTCCAACATTATTTTCTTGACCTAAGAAAAGACGAGTTATTTTCAACACGTCGACAACAAGGTGGCGTTAAGATCTGGACAGGCATTGGGTATCGCCAAAGGACGAATACTAGATTCGTGAGTGGCCATATGAACAGCGATGATTACATTAACTCGTAAACGAAGAGATCGTCCATTCCACAAACAACCGGTTTGGAAACGACTACTTTTTTCAACAGGGGACAACGCCACAATTCACACGGCTCGAAAAATTAAAGAATACTTTGAGCGCAACGGAGTCCTCCAGACCCTTGACTGGCCAGCGGTTTCCTCTGACCTAAACATAATTGAGAGCGCGTCTGAGATCTTTCACGGTTAGGGCACGAAGGTGGGCGCCAATTTGCCAATGTTGGGCAGCTCAAGGATGTCATAAAGGCTGCGTGGGGAAGAATACCAAAAAATTATGTTAAAATGGTCTTCAAGTCATTAAGATCAAGAATGTTAGAAGTAATTGAAAAGAAGGGTGGCCATACACATTATTAAACTAAAATAATAATATTTTGGGCAAATAAGTTGTATTTACTTTTAAAATCCTTTCCTCTTGTCGCACTCTATTTTCAGATAATTGGGATTTCCCGAATATGAGCGGGGCAGGAGAGGTAGAAAATTCCTAATTACCTTTAAACAATGGAGGGAATGCCTACCTGCAAAACCTTGTATACTCTTCTAAACAAAAATACCTCTAAATCGCGTTTTTGAAGGGGGTGTGCTATCCAGCTGTCGCGTGTCTTATGCTTTCTGCAAAAGCTCTTGAAAAGCTCATATACTTGCAATTGTACACTTTTTAGTGGAAAATCGTATGATATCAACCTGGCAGTCGGGCTTTTGATCCCTTCACATCTCCGAAACTGCCTTATTATGCGTTACCAACGACTTGCGTGCGGTGGTTGACAATGATGAGTTTGTAATAGTAATATTGCTGGACTTTACTAAGCCCTTTGATAGCGTAAACCATTTTAAATTTATATCTAATTTGAACAAATAATTTCAATCTCTCTAGTTCAGCCTGTAGGCTTGGAGGGGTTTGCTGTCAAATCGAAAGCAACGAGTGAAGGTGGGTAGTCAGTTTTCTAGTGTTTCATCAGTTAATAGAAGTGTCCCATAAGGTTCTTCATAAGGTTATAAATGATCTGCTACAGAAAATCCAATCGACTAAGGTTCATTTATATGCGGATAACGTACTACAGATTTACCTTATTAGTTCTATTGTCCTGATGGAGAACTCTTTGGACTACATTAACAAGGATCTGGAAAACTTATCTGAGTGGGCTCGTATTAATGATAAGATTAAGCCCACAATTGTGAAAAATTTTAATGTGCTTTTCGGATGTTTTGGTTCTCAGCTGATATACTACCATCCACTACTCGCGAAAGGCAAGTCTCATTTCTGCTTTGGAAACTTTATTTATCCCAAACTTGACTCTTAAAGTGCGCGTAGGGTGGATGTAGCTTTAAATTGCTGTCTTCTGTTAATCTATGGGCTACGACTCTACGATCATATCACATTCTACGGAACATTATTCTTACGCTGTACATTGCAGTCATACTTGCATCGCAGAGCGTTGATCTTCCTCGTTGGCCTACATACAAATATAGCTGCCTCTATAATCGCCTACAATTTCTACGTTCAACAAGACATTGAAATATTTCTAAAAAGAGTCATGGATCTTTCCTTGTTCGGTTGATACGTATTTGGAATGATTTATGTACTTTATAAGATCTTGTGTACAATTTTCCTAAATAAATATGAATATGCTCTGTAAAAGCTTTGCTCTCACATAAGGATAAAAAATTGATAATATGGAAAATTTGTAGAAATATTAAATCACAGTTCCCTTGAAAATCTGAGTACAATGGTGAGAGGGTAGTGGGAAGGAGGTACACAAATGTAATTATCACAAATTGTAAAAACCAAATAAAGAATTTTACTTACTTCCGGACTGATATCCGTCGCATTAGCACTTGACACAAATTCCCGCAAGAAGCCATCCAATTCAGTTCCTTCGATATAACCATTTCCTATTTGAATGTGATAAGAGACGCAATTTTACTCCACAAAACTCATATCCTTTTTGCGATTTTTACAAATTATATATATATATATATATATGCTAGTTACAAACAGAGTTGGCTGCATACATACATATGTACAAATATATATAACTGTTCGGCTTCAAATCCTTACCATCCTTGTCATAGTGACTCCACACATCCATAAACTGATTTGCTGATAATTTCCGAAGTTCCCGGGACTCTGGATCTCTATACTGGCGCATAAAATTTTGCGCTTTTTCTAATTGAACACGTTTTGCAGATGCGGCGTCCATGCTCTCCAAGTGTCGGCAATATGTTATTCGGGCTTACGTTAGATCCTTTCGCCTCCTTTTTCACTTCCTTTATTTTATGCGAGGAAATTATCTGAAATGGAAAAAAAAACATGGAACAGGTTAGTCCAGAATGGTACTACAAGACGAATAGGTGTGTGACTGTGTATGCGTGTGTGTGTGTGTCTGTGTATAGATTTGTTTTAACTGAGAAAATTTAGTGGCCATTTAAATGTTTTCCACACTCATTTGATAAGGAAAAACCACAGCTTGTCAGAGTTAAGGTTTTAAAGAACTCCCATAGATAAAAAGGACTTTAGATAGATATTACTCCTGACAGATTGGTTGGACTTGGGAAAGAGCAGCAGAAAATAAATGAATTTGTTTCATTTCTATACGGATGGATTGGTTGCTTTGCTGGAAAGGTATAATGGTATCCTCTTGTAGGTCTTGGATTACAAAAACAAAAAAACAAAAAGCCATTAAACAATAAAATCGGAACTGTAAGCATTGATATCATCGCAAGAAGAGATTATCGAAAATGTTAATCCTAAAGAAATTTTCGCCAGATTAGCGCAAGGATTATGAAGTAAGATTATGCTAGTAGAGGAGGGGATAGCTATAGCATATAAAATCAGATATAGAACACTATAAGTTTTTTTTTTTTTTAGACAACAGAATGTATTGATTTAGGTAAATTAGGATAATATAGTAGAAGCGATTAAGTCGCTAGGACTATACGGACTCCACACTCAGAGTTGCTCTATTGTGTTCTCCCCGAAAGTGGTTAGGCAATATTTAGTATTTTAAGGAGCTTGATTATTGACCTTGGGGTTAGTTTGTAAACATTATTCAGCTAAGTGCTGAACATGCTTTTCCTACACCTAACTACGTACGGAACCTCAATCCCAGAAGGATCCTAGACTTTATTAACAGTCTGAACCTAGAAAGGGAATAAATTCAACGGGGACTCACAATAGATCTTTTAGGTCGCGGTGATTGCGAGGCTGACGCCTACACACCACTCTACGAATCTTATCTAATCTAAGTGTTTGTTTCCCCAGTAGTTTGCAATAATTTGCTTCGAGGTTACATCTTCCTCTCCTCACAGTAGACATAGTTCGCTGTCAGATTTGTCTATCTTCTACAAAAAATCAGAGAAAGGGCCATGTGCAGTGACTGCGTTAGGAAACAGTCTGAGAGACTGCCTCCCAATTAGATGGCGAGATTGGTGATGAGAGGGGTAAAGAGTTCCTTTACCTGCCTTATACCGAGCACACTACACCAGAGTGCATCCGATGAGCTGACTTCCCATTTCTACAGTTCCCCCTTTTATAAAGTGGTTTATGTGGTAGCGCAAATATTGTATACATATAAGCTGTCGGCTCCAGTTTTAGAAATATCGTCCACTTTTGCACTACCGAGTACTTTTTCATGTAAGAAACGTTAGTTTTTTGTCCCTAGACAGCAGAGAAAGTTTCTAGAGGCATCTCCAGACTAGTTTCAACGCAAAATTTTGAGAGGATATAGCCAGGAACGCAACTTGATTGTCGGAACAAATGTATATGTAGCCATTCTTGCAGCCCATGTTTAAGCTTTCCTGAATTCAAACCTCTATCAGCATAGACTTCCACCTAAAAGATGCGAGGTGACGAATCAAGCGGAATGGTGAGTTCCACTTCTGGACCGAACAGCTCCAACGCCTGTTTTTCAATTCTTCCTGGATCCAGCAGTATTCCAGACATGGGTCAATTGCGGAACTGGAGCTCTTTGTCGAATGAATTTATGGCTTCATTTGTTAATGGTTACCTGCTGGCCTCTTTCGAAGGAAAATATTTTAGTCATGACATCCTTAGGAGCTTCTAGGACTCTCTCTGAGTTGCTCGTGGATGTTAAGATGTGTCACACCAAAACATACTCATCTGACCTTCCTTCAAAGCATGGTATCAGCTGCTTCCCTCTGGAGGATAAAGAGTTAAAGTGGCTGTAAGCCAAGAAAAGCTTCAAGTGGTCGTTGAGGATTATCAAGGACTCTGTTAGTTACTATCTAAATAGTTTTAGGGCACAAGGCGTTTGCCCCATAAGAGAGTATGGATCTTATTAATATTATGCCCTGAAAGGTCAATTTGGAATTTAGACCCATGTTTTTCTCGAAAAGCCTTTAACATGATCCAAGTACTCAGATACTTTGTTGGTTATCGTTTTAAGGCCGTGATTACAGGTAAACTTGCTTCTTTGGAATATTCTAGTGTAAGTCCATTTACGTACGGGGACATAAAATTATGACCACTACGGAAAACAGTGCGAAATGCAGCTGCGGTGGCTCTGTTTGAAGATCCAACTGATCTTTCAGGAACAAATTGTGCATTACTGGAATCTTTCACTCGCCTATTGCGTAGTGTGGTTAAAATATCTGTTTTAGTTGAGATATATTAATCGATTTTCCAGTTTGAAACGTGAACTGTTCTTTAGAACTTTTAACTTGTGAATTGATAAATAAAACAATAATTTTATAGATTTTTGTTGACTTTGCTATTGATTGGAAATTAATGAGGGTGAGTTGCGCCGAAGTTGGTCTGAAATGCTGTTGACCAACAAGAAAGCCCAGACTGACCGAGGCGATGAGGAAAAAGAGGCTAATATTGGCTAATATTTAAAGACACTATTTACAGTCGACCAGTCGAAAAATGTAATTTACCCTTATTCATTTTTTGAAAAAATATTTTCGATATTTGTAATTTTATCCTCAATGTGATGTTTTTTCCTAACCATGACTGAAGTGCCGAGGTTCGTCAGAAGGTTTTCCAAACGAAAAATTCAATCCTTCCTGCGCGGGGAATTCAATAAAACACCCACCTCAGGTCATGGTTTGGAGCGTTATTTCCGGTGAAGGTCGACATTCATGCAGGACAATACTCCGTGCCATACTGCCCGGTCCGTCAAAAACTTTCTTGAATCCTCTGAAATCCCAATCGTTCCTTGGGTTCCCATTCGCCAGAGAGTGAGAGAGAGATATATATATAAATAGGTAGTAAGAGAAAGCGCGGTCGAAGATGGGGGGGGGGGGGCTATGGGGGCGGGGTCGAGAGGGAGGGCTAGAGGGGAAGGGAGGGGGAGAAAGGAGAGAGAGACTTGTGGGAAAAAGGAGACAGAAACAGAGGGAAAGGGGAGAAAAATATAAGAAAAAGAAAATTAACATTTTTTTGAATGTTTTCACATCTATTCACATCTCACCGAGCTACGCGTACAAGCTTAGGACCATTTCGTTGCCGAACATGATTTCCTAATCAAAAGCTACAATTGAAGATGCAACGCACGCGAATAACCTTGTAAATACTAATTTCTTATAAACACAAAGTTCTTAACGTTGTAAACAGAAATTTTTGCGTGTTTGTTTTTTTTTTTAATAGAAAAACGTTCAGCGAGTTAGATCGAAATCCTTCCACTTTCGAGATTTAACGCTTATAAGCACAGCACATAATTGAAAATTGAAGGAAGAATGTTATCCGTAAATGGCATACTGACTGGGATCGTTTTTGTTTTTTCTTCTAAAGGCGAATAAAGGCGAGAAAAGGGTGGGTATAAATCAAGAAAATTGGCGATATTAAAATAAAAAACTGCAAAAGGCTCAAGGGGGATAATGGTGAATCCCATTTTACATAGAATGGAAAGGTTGAATGTTGTTTCGAAGAAAGACACAGATTTATATAAATGCAAAACTCTGTTTTGGAAGTAATGTCCTTTTGTATTTATATTCATATTTGTAGTTGTAAGTATAATTGCCATAGTTGTAATTTTACAATAGAAGAGAACCAAGAAAAACTGGGGATTCGTTTTTGACATTAGATTGGCTTCCAACTAATAGAAATTTAGGAACCCAAAAAAGTTGCAAAGAATTTATCCTGTCACCTCACAACGTTTTATTATTCCCCCCTTTTTTTTAAATAACTCTTATGAACTCACACACCCCTGACTAAAAAACTTTGTGTCTGAGAGCCTGAGCGCCTGAAAGTGCCGTTCGTGACGAACGTAAGATAGTAAAAATGAATGGATTTACATGGGATTCTCTGATTTACAATAAGTGAGTGAGGAGCTTTCCGAAGTGGTAAAATTTTCTTATGTTTTTGGGGGTTTTAGGGTGGGGGTGGAACTACCACCCTTAAGGTTTTCAAATTTTAGCCGTGTGTGATATGAGTGGAGATTCGAGATACGAAAGTCCTGTGTCGAGAGTCGAAATTCGAGACCCGAGATTCGAGAGTGGAAAATCGGGATTCGAGATTCGAGAGTCGACATTAGGGAGTTGGGTTTCGAGAGTCGAGAGAGTGTATAGAATGTAATGACTAAAAAGTAGAAAACAAAATATATAAAAAAAACTTTCAAAATAAATAACTTTTGTAAATAAAGTGCACTAAAAAGTAAAGAATATTTTTTTTCTTTCTGAGTGCTATAGTCAAGAAAAGTTTCATAGCAAAATAAGAAATGTTAGAGAACAGATTAAATCTTAAAAGTTTGGGCGTGAATTGCAGTTAGACAGTTGTGATGTGTTTAAAATTTAATCTGAGTTGTAGCATTTCATATTTTGCAATGAAACTTTTCTTGTTTATATCACTGAGATGTGGAGTGCAGCACATAGATTTGAGACATTACTGAGTGTGGGGAGCTCCACTGCAGTATTCCAGGCCGAAGTTTATTCCATACTGACCTATACCATTGATTTTATACATATAGATAAGCCACCAAACTTGTTACCTTTGCTCGACAGATGGCCTTACATGTACAAAATTAGAAAACAGAGGCGAAATTTTTACCGAATGACTGAAATGATCTTTACAGATTGCGCCATCTATTAGACAAAAATGTAAAATATGAGGATATTAAGTTATCTTTGATAACAAATGTTTTTTCTTCTTCCCTATCTAACAATGTCTAGGAATGTGAAAAAAATGAAATAAAGGAAATCAAAGGAATTTCAGATTTTTTCTCAATAAATTTGCTTTTTATGAAGTACTTCGTAAGAGATTTTTTTGTTGAATTATGTATTCCTTCTGTTCTACAAGAAATTATTATTTAAATTAATGCATATGTAATTTAATACATATTTCATTTGACACATTATTTCAGTAACTTATATATATTATAGGTACCCTAGGTAAATAAATAAATTATTTTCAAATTAGGAATGGTTTATTGTAATTTCAAAATCGCGTCAATTTTGCGATACAGGTTACCTAATTTGTAGTGACGAGGAGAGGAATTGTTTCCGCGCTAAATTCAAATTATGAGAGTGCGCGAAGTTTTGAATTTCATTATATAAAACGAGTCACTCCAGGTCCATCTGTTTGGTGAGAGGGGTTGCGTTTACCTGTGTCCATTCCGTTTCACAGGTAAACAAAGCAGTTTTCAAAATAATTTTATTTCGATTTTTTTCTCTTTTTTATTAGTTTTTATAGACATATAAACGTTCAATAATATAATTTCATTATTCCAGGACAGTTTTTTTGCTGCCAGACACTTTTTTTCGATAAAAAAAATAAAAAAAAAATGATTTTATTATGGCTGTAATTTTTATACGAGTTGGTTTAGTTATCGAAGGAACAACATGAAATTAATTTGTCAGGCAGAAATTCGGTTGATTGTCAATAGCCAAATCGATTGGAGTGTGATAGGGAATAAATGTGTAAGAGTACGGCCGACAAGACGTTGGTTTTTAACGAAAAAAAAAACGGTCTAGAACGGTGCCAACAATGAGGAAACTGTCTGGAAATAGTAAATTTATATTGTTTGATGCTATGAAAATCGATGAAAAAAAAATCGTACTAAAATCATTTAAAAACTACTTTTTTCACTTGTGTAACGGAAAGGGCACAGGTAAACGCAACCCCTCTCATCAGGCAGCGTAACTGAAGGGTATTGGCTGAAGGAATTCCATTTCGGATCCTTTCCTGGCTAGTTGGCCGCCTATCCCGTTGGCTGCGATATTGCTGTGTAAAGGCACCCACATTAGTGCAAATAAAGTGAAGTGCGTTAATTTAATTAACTCCAGCAGGCAGTCCCAAATCAGTTTGGAGTTGAATCTATTTGATTGAAGAGCCAGTAATGCAGCTCTGCAGTCAGAAAAGATATTATAGATAGTTTTGTTACTGCGGGTTCGCTTGATAGTTTTCCTAATTTATAGCTCAATTACATATATGTATGTCGACTTGAGGTCTTGAACCATATGCTCCAGCCCCAAATCCTCCTACGAGCACCCGAATCAATTCAACTTTATTAGATCGTTCTCGGCAACTAATAATGTATAAGAATTCTGAAGTAAAAAAGCAAGAATTGGTCTAAGTAAGATCAATTCTTATGATGCCCTAGATGAATGCTCGTTTGTAATTTCGTATAGTCACCCATCTGCACAAGTTTGAGTTTTGAAGAGGTTTTTGAATATATCTCTAGAACGGTAGGTCGAACAGCAAATATGATTACAACCAACTTTGTAGGATTTCATATTCTGAAGAACTTTTCAGTACATTAAAACAGTATAGGAGTGATCGTTTTCACAGGATACGTAAAAATCTTAAATTTTTATATGGCAACACCAAGAAGGAGTTGTCCGATTTTTTTTTAAATTGTATTTACTAGTTTTATGAAACCATTATGTACAAAATTTCAACGCTCTGCGTTGACGCGTTCTCAGGCAATGTCCAAATATGTAGTGAAAAATGAAATTTTTGTATGGCAACCGTACGAAGGAGTGCCCGGATTTGCCCCATTTTTATACCCTAGATGAAATCTATAGGGTATACTAAGTTTGTCATTCCGTTTATAACGCGCATAAATAATGATGGTAGAGCAAAATGGATTGGACACCCCCGCATAAAAATAAAAGCTATTTTGATTTGTGGATGTCCATCTGTCTGTCCGCCCGTCCGTCCGTCCGTGCGCACGATAACTCGAGAACGCGTTCACTTAGAAAGCTGAAATTTTGTACACGGACATTTAAAAAAAAAGTAAAATTAAGTTAGAAAATGAGGCAAATCGGGCATCTCCTTCCTGGGGTTGCCATACAAAAATTTCGTTTTCCACGATATATTTGGACACTACCTGAGAACACGCCGACATAGAAAGCTGAAATTTGGTACATTGGGTTTTCATACTAATAGCAAATAAAATTTCAAAAATGAACTAAATCGGGCAACCCCTTCTTGGTGTTGCCATATAAATTTTTTGGTTTTTTACTTTTTACGTTTATACTTTGAAAACGATCAGTCGTAGACATTTTTATTGTACCAAAAACTTCTTCAGAATAAGAAATCCTATAAAATTGGTTATAATCATTTTTTCTGTCCGACGAGCCGTTCTAGAAATATATGCGAGAAACCAATGCAAAAAATTAAAATTGCTCAAATGGGTGACCTGACCAAACGAACTTTCATACGTGCATTCATCTAGGGTATCATAAGAATTGGTCTTTTAGACCAGTTCTAGCTTTTTAACTTGTGAGATATATTTTTGCTTTTTTTTTATAGCCCATATACAAAATCTCTCGAGTTATCGTGAGGACCGACAGACAGATGGACATGCAAAAATCAAAATAACTTTTAATATTATGCGTGGGTGTCCAATCCATTTTGCTCTAACATCATTATTTCTATGTGTTACAAACGGAATGAAAATCTTAGTATACCCTTTAGATTTCATTTAGGAAATAAAAAAAAAAATGTTCACGCTCATAAGATATTGATTTCTGTATGCCCCGATCCGAACCAAAAATTCTAAGAAATTTCATCAAATGAGACAAATTGCTTGGCGGAAAATATTTCAAACTATTCCGAAAAGTGAAAGTACCAGTCAACAACCGGGCCGGATTCACTAACTCGGAGAGTTTGGGAGATGAGAATTTTCGTTTTCCCCGGTTAAAACTCCCTAACTCTCCATTCGAGATTCTCTAACATATTTGGAAGTTAAAGAAAACGTGAGAAGTATCGGAATATTGAAAGACGGATAACTATGTGTGGGAGGGTCGTAGAGCATCGCGGTTTTTTCCTACGGATTTAGGGTCTAGAGTACAAAAATATTGGTGAACAATTTCTGAGGAAGGGGCTTTTAGGGATGACGGGTCGTACCACCCCCATTGGTGGTTGTCCAAAATACGTCATGTTTGGTATCAAATTACAGAGGGAGAAATGAGTAATCGAGTGGCGTAGTTTTTTTTTATCATTTTAACTTCACAACTGATTTTTTACCTTCGAAAGACGGATTTTTGCACGTTGGTAATATACACGCCAGTTCCTATATTCTGCATATATTTCTTCCGTTCTTTGTTTCACATCCCTTAGTACTCTGTTGTGAACATTATTCTCATAGAAAGTGACTTTCCACGACTTACCAATTCTTCATAATGATGAGTTGAGTTTTTGTACCAGAAATCGGCCATGTTTTCATCTTAAGAAGGACTGATTCACTTCTTTTGCAGTTATCTCCAAAACTATTTACCAGGGTCAAAAACTAATTACATATGTAATTAGGGGACAAAATGTAGATGCGATTTCGTCCTACATACAAGCTTTAACATGCATATTTAAAATTTTAATAGTATCTCTTCTGTACTGGAAGACGACCAAATTGACCATTTTCGCGTGAATTACAATTTTTAGCGGCTACCTTGAGACACCAAAATCCTTATTTGTCTGTAAGTATTGCAAGGATTTCCATAATTTGGTTTTGTAAATATAGCCAGGATATGCAATGAATACATAAATCAATTTGAAAATCCTAGGTACATTGGTACCTTCACAAAGGACAATAAAATCGGACAATACTGTCAGTTGAGAAATATTTTTCTTACTTCTCCACAACTAACACAGCCGAGAGTTTTGCCGAGGGAATAGTGAGTTTGGCAAATCTCAATACAAATTCCACAAGTTATAGAATTCCGAGTGGAGAGTTAAGTGGTAAAAGAACTTTCATCTCCACAGCTCCACAACTCTCCGAGTTAGTGAATCCGACCCTAGATGTGAAAAGGCAGATCGCAGAAATTCTATCGAAATCCGACCGAATTTCTTGGAAGCCCGCAGTGCCTAGATAAGAGTTTTGTCTGTTCTACAACTTTCTGGTGCGAAAGCGAAGTTTGAAATTCTTTTCACTTAAATCACGTATCATACACATTTGTCAAATCTTTCAAATCATCTTGATACTAATCAAGATATGCCTTTATATTTCTTTATTACAGATTTTTTCCACAATTCTACACATCATTAGATAAAGATAGACGGAAAAACAGAATTAGATTAGATTCTTTGCTGTGATATAGCGCAATTTATTATCGATGGCGGACCGTTTTGTGAACAGATGATAAAGTTACAGTGGCGACTCAGTGAGAAGAGGTAACAAAATATTGTGCGCGACAGTGGCATATCTATATGTATAAAATTAATGCATACCATACTAACGTGTATTTAAGAGAATTTAAAGAGAGCTTTTAGCAATGAAAACATCTTCATCTTCTCTGACAGTCAGGCAGCAATTGGAGCTATTTAATTTCCCGTGCTGAAATCAAAGTTCGTATGAGAATGCCCAAGCGCCCTTGACCAACTGAGTAGATCAAATTGAGTTTACATGATCTATAGAAATGGGGATATCAAGGCTATTCTGGCAAATAAAAGCTAATGAACAATGCCAAGCTGCATCTTTGGTCGGCTTAGATCCGAAGTGTGGGATGCATCTGTAGACGACAAAGGGATCTTGTGTGAATACCCGGTAGGACAGGTCTTCCTTAAAGAGATGGGGAGGACCGAAATAGGTCCTCTAGTGGCCAGAGCACTTAACAATTTGTCATCCTCGTTCCGTTTTAACTAAACAATCCATCAACCAACATGTTAAGTCTCATGTCCTTAAATGCTAGTAAAATATCCTGCATAATAGTTCGGTAGTATTGGCCACATTTTTCGGAAATTTTCGGCAATTTTTGGCGTAGATATTGAAATCCTTCTCCATAACGATAAGGCCTAGTATTGTGCGAAGAGATGGTCTTATAATTTTCTCTGTGTTTACCAAAGGGCCGCAGTTTCTCAAGTGTATTTATTTTAAGTCTTGACATTTGCATATCCCGACTGCTCCAAACACAGAGGAAGCAACAGTTTTATGTAAAATTCACAGCATAACTTAACTGAATTTCTTTGTTTTCATTACTCAGTACTTAATACAGATTTTAAGCTAATCATTGAATAACCTCTACTCTACTTCTGCGTTAAATATGTTCAAGTCTAAATGACTTGAAAAGTCTAGAAATGTCATTGCAATAAACGAAGTCATCAGACATAACTGTATAAATCTACAAAATCCTCAAGACATGATGACTCTGCGATAAATCGAAGCTCTTTTCTCCTTTTCCAAAAGAGAAGTTCCGTTTCAAACTTCGACAGATTTAAATCTTTCTTAAAATCGTTTAATTCTACCTGAGTTATTATATGACGGGGTGTAGTAGTTGAAAGTACTTGAAGTAGGTGGGAAGACATAAGTTCGACAACGGTATTATAAATTAGAGTTAGAGCTGTCAAGCTGAAGGACAGCTTATAAACTCTCTTAGGTTTCTCGGAAATTGTAGACACTTGGGGAACTAGACGATTTTCATCATGTGCCTTAGTCTACGTTCTGCTAATACCTCCACGTATTCCTAACTCTGTCTTTTGCGAGCTGTGACTTTTGGATTGATGAATTTTATTCTTGGAAAAGCCGTAATAACTTTCATCCTATCGCATTTGCCTTCATATTATATATACCGAAAAAAACAATGATTATGTTTTTTGGTTGCTTTCAAATGCAACAAGCGGTAACGTCAGGCCGAGTATTGCAATTAGCAGTCAGGAGAATTCCCACGATGTTGGAAAAAGAAATGAGAACACCGTGGATGTTCTTATTTAAATGCAATCTTTATTCTATCTCTCCTAAGCTAATAGTACCAGAGTTGCCCTATTCTAACTTGCTAGCTTATTAACTCTAAAGACCTAATTTTATTCATATACACACATATTACAGTTCACTTGATGCATTATATTAATATTGGAGATTGGGATGAGTTCGTCGGACCACCCACGAAGCGAGATTACATCGTAGCGTTAGCACGAGGGTCAGGATAGAAAAAATATACCGTGTCAGACGAAGAAAGAAGCGAGAATACGTACGAATTTTTCACTAATCATTGCGGTAGCGTGCATCTGCATCTGCAGGAAAATGTCGGCAAAGTTCAGTCCACGATTAGCCGAGTGGTTCGGTAGCTTCCGTGATACGGACTGAAAGTTCTGGTCGGTGCCGCAGTCGATAGCCTTCACTGCTCTGCTGACCCTTTATTTTTATGGTCTTGAATACCATGGTGCCATGCGTAGCAGCTCTTGTAAAGTCTGCCTCTCCATTCGTAATGTCGTCATTCCACTGTAAGTAAACATGCCTAGATGGGATGATCTACTCTGTGAGGAAAAATCGTGATTGTGGCTATACAATATGTACATAAATATGGAGAGGTCTGTATACGAAACTGTACACATTACTGTGAATAAATATAAACACATACGAATGCTAATAGTGCGAAGCTTACTTCGTTACAAAGCATGTAGTATACAAGCTTTACAAAATATATGCAGAGCTCATGGCTCATCTTGGTATTTAACTGGTAACCCATAGGGAAGTGAAGTTGTTACACTTTTAATTTAAAGGACTGAACATTCCACATATGTAACAAAAGATATCAGGGTAAATAGTATATACTGAGTAGAGTAGTAATAATAAAGAGTGATAAAGGGTTTCTATAAAAATAAGGTTAGTACAACAGTCTTAATCTGACCATGTCTGCCAATGTCACCATAGTAGTTTAGGCTGCATAGCTTATATAAAGCCAATGTCGGGCACTATTCCATAAATATCAATACAAAACATTTTAGAGAGCAGTCTCACACACCCACATGTAGATTTCTGTTTCAAGGCTTGGAAGCATTCTCGAGGTTTTTGGTTCCACACGTATTTTGTAGAAGTCGTGGTAAATACTAATACGACTGGAAAGCGCATAAATGATCAGGGATGCCATTTGGTGTTCAAATGAAATGGACAAAACAAGTAGATCATAACAACGATTGTTATTGTTTCAAAAATAAAACACGAGTGTTAACTGTGCATAAAATAAGGAGCATTGAATACGTGGAGACACCTGCAGCACGAAGACTTAGACCGCATGGCGAAATTTATGCAGTTCCTCACGTCGCAGTAAGCTCATTGCTAGGAGACAGTGAAGCTAGTAATGTAGAAGCTCCCGTCGAGGCCTGTGAAGGCATCGAATTTTTGCCGTCAACGTCCACTCAACCACATTTAATGAACTAGGGGGAACTAAACGACTTAGTAAGGGATTTAAGCTTATGGAAATCACAAGCAGAACTTCTTGCATCACGCCTACAACAGTGAAAGCTTTTGGAGAAGGAGACAAAAGTTACTTTGTTTCATCAGCGTCACTAAGATTTTGTAGATTTTACAGTATGGATGTTGATTTAGTGTATTGCAACGACATTGAAGGTGTTTTTGAAAGTCTTGGAATAGAACATAATCCAGAACATTGGAGATTGTTCACCGATTCTTCAAAAACAAGTTTCAATACGGTACTTCTCCACAACTGAAACAATTACCCTTCTGGTTTTGCTGGTCACACAGCATACATGAAGGAAACTTTTGAAAATATAAAGAAGTTGCTGGCAAAAGTTAACTGCAATCAACATTCTTGGAGGATTTGTGCTGACTTTAAAGTTATCGCTGTACTTTTGGAGATGCAGAAAGATTACACCATACACTGTTGCTTCCTATGTCTATGGGGATATTCGCGATAAGGAAAATCATTATGTTAAATGGGATTGAATGGCAAGAGAACTTCTTACGCCAGGCAATCAAACTTCCTGTAGTGGATAAAGAAAAAATCTTAATACCTCCTTTCTATGTCAAATTAGGTTTAATGAAAAACTTAGTGAAGGCGAAAGATTCCAATATCTCTGAGAAAAGTTCTCTAAAATAACTGCAGCGAAAATAAAAGAGGAAAGATTTGTTGCTCCTCAATTCAACAAAGTAATAGGAGGCTCAAACGGGAATGCCCATTTTAGGCCTGACACCTCCAGAGATGAGAGATGTCTTAAACGATGCATTATGATATTCTGAACACTCTTTATTAACAATGTTTATTTCTATCTAGGGGGGAAATCTGGGGTGAGGGGATCAAAGTTTCATCTAGTACATTTTTTAAATCTAGTACAGCACCGAATTCCTCAGATCCTGAGAAGAAGTTTGAGTACCCACACTTCTACACTCGGAGGCTTACATAACTATTTATAACCATCCTAATACTCACTTTTTTAGGATTTCCCTCTTCTTTATTCGAACTGAGGTACTAGATTTTTTGCACCTTAGATCGTCTCTAACTCGGTAGGGTTCTGTCCGATCTGAAAACGAGTTTCACTGTTCGCTTCAGATCATTACCCGCTACAATTAGTAGAAGAAAAGTTTTTCTCTTCATACTTTTCGGGTTCGGGTAGGAACCATGTTGCATATCAAATTAAAGGTCTCGCCGAGCAATATCGGCTAGTGTATATATTTCGCGATTCAGAAAACTTTCGCGGGACGTTTTTGCCACTGGGCAACCCATTTTCATACACTTGGGTCATGTACACCCCAGCTACTACATTTCGCATTTAATGTGAATATAAATCCTTATTGAAGCAATTAGTTTATTTATTTTGAAAAAAAGTCTTTAAATTCCCTGAATGGCAATTATGCTTTTTAGATAGAAAACAAAAACAGGATTTATTATGCAATAACAATAATTAATTTCACATCATAATGTTTTAAAAAAAACTCCATTAACTAAATCTCCATTACGCTATCTGAACTGGACAACAACAGCAAGAACAATAAAACTTTCTCGTTTCTGTGTCCATTAAACTGGTGTGGATGCAAACGAAAAAGTTCTGTGATTGATGTGACTTTTGGATTTGTTTTCCAAAAGTTTTATGATTGAAATGCATCTGCTAATGCGAACCAAACTTACTAACGCTTGGTGGTGATTATTATGTAAATTATTCAGAAAACTGCAAACAAATTGCGCATGTCTTGTTTTGAAAATAACACTAAACTTTCATAGGAAAATAGAAGGATCATCAGTGCGAACAAGGAAGAACTTTTAGTAAAAAAAAAAACACAAAAACAAAAAAACAGAAAGGAAAGTGTCAGAACAATGTGGATTTTGACTGCACATAAAACTCTTGAAAAATGAAACTAGAAATGATTGTTGATATTTTTCAAGAAACAATATTATCAGAGATAAAAGTGTTATTGTTAGAACTTGTCCCTTAAATCTATAAAGACTGTAAGACAAGGATTTTCGGAGACAAAGAAAAAGTATTTCGTTGTGCAAATCCTTTTCTCTTATTATTAGAAGCAATATTTCTTGAAAGGAAAGTAGTGTAGATGAGGAGATTATATAAAAATCCCCGATTTATAAGTCTTTGCTTGCTTTATAGATAACTTTTCCTTCCTCGTCGTAATGCAATGAAGCCGATGAAAATTAAAACCATAGAAAAATTACAATTTTCATTGTGTAGTGGTTAATCCAAATCCCCAAAAAACTTGGTTCTATTTCTCATCTCTCTTCATGAAATATGTCACAGTAGACGGGCATTACAGCAATGAAAGAAGAATTTAATAGAAGTACAAATGACAAGCGATTTATAAGACATTCGTGGCAATTACTCAAAATGTTCTTTTTTTCTCTTTTTGCTTTAGGTAGGTACGTCCTGAATAGATTTAGCCTTTTGGCTACAGACTAACTACAGAGATTTGTTTTTGTTTTTCTTTTGCACAGATCATGAACGAAAATATTTTTCTTCGCACTCTTTAATAGGATTTCTGACGGGTGTTGATGAATTACCCAGAAAATTAATCCCATTCTATGGATCAAATGTAATATTTCAGCCTTGTCAAAATAATTGACCAATTTTCTGGAGAGAAGTAAAAATAGGTACAAGAAAATTAATATTTCTTTGCGCTTCCTTGATTTCTAGTGCGATATTTTCGTATGATGAAGAAAATGAATGAAGACAAAATTTCATGTTCATGTTGCGTGGCGAATTTTAGAATAATTTTGTTTTTACTAATTTATTGAATTCATGGAAGTAAAAGTCTTGAAAAATGAAAACGATTGCCACCACCTTTGAATACACTACCGTAAATTTAAGGCAGAAACACATCCCAGCATGTCTCAGCCTTCCTCGCAGCTAGCTTCAAAACTTGCCTTACAGAATTGAAAACAAAATGCCACCACCGGGCTCGGTGCAGTAATTGTATTTTTGAAAGTATTTGCGACAATTCATTTACATTCTGGGCAGAAATAATTTATTATCGGTTTTCAAAAATGTTGTTGCCTCATTTAAAACCCTTGTTGGTAATTTTGATGTGGATGTGTTTCTCCCTTTAAAATAAACATGGATACTAAATACAGTTAGATCGAAGGAGTATTTAAATGGGAAACAAAATGTGCCTCATATTGAGGGGTATCCTAAACGCCCCAAATATGTTATGCGCTTTTGCGTAGTTTTCGAGTTATAATTTTTTTCCTGATTTTTCATCAAATTACTAATCTGAACACATTTTTGGTTATAGTGACATGAATAATTGAGGTAAATTGCTGATTTTTTTCTCAATTCAGCTGAATGTTAAGCCCATCCAATGCAAAAATATTTGATTCCGTAGCTCATATCATTGGGCCAAAAGATATAGTTCAAAATAATAAAATGAACCAAAATCTTTGAGGGCGATTTGAAAAAAAAAAAAAATCACATAGCTGTTTTTCACCAAAATCTATTTTAAAAACTTTCTTATTTTATTGGCTATTTACCGTGTAAATTTTATTGAGATATATCTCTGGCGTCATACCTAAAATGCATGTCAAAACGTCTTTAATTTATTCGAACTGGGATACTACGTTTTTCGCACTTTATATCGACTCTAACTTGGTAGGGTTATGTCCGATCGAAAAACGGGCTTTACTGTTCATCTCAGCTAGCTAGATTTGGTAGAAGATTTTTTTTTTTAGGGTAGGGGTAGGAACCCCGGGGAAGGAAGTGGTTCTAATACGGCATGTTGCATATCAAATTAAAGGCTTCGCCGAGTCTTATCAGTTGGTGTACTTTTTACCTAAATCAGGAAACTTTCTCGGGACTTTTTGGTCGCCGGCAAATGCATTTTCTTGCACTTGGGTCACATAAACCCCAGTTTCTATTTTATTTTATAATTAAAAAGTTGTTCGCCCTCTGGCATCTACTCTAAGAATGATCTAATTGTCTGACATAAATAAAATAATATTTATTTTTACAATCCAAAAAGTCTTGATATGTATTTTTCGTGATTTTGTTATGACAGCTAGCGCAGTTTTTAAAGTTATCTAGGAACTAAGGAATTGCCGTTATAGATTTTTAATTTAAAGTTGAAAATTCAAGTCTGACTCGCTCGAATGTGAATTCTCCATTTGAAATCTAAACTTTTGTAGCTTCCATTAATGATGTTACGAAGCTGATTACTTTATGCCTGAAACTAAACTTCATAGAGAATAAGCTACAAAAAAAATTTCCGAAAAAACCTTTTACAATTAAACAAACAAAATTTTAAAGTCGATCCGGTCGATAATTTTCAAAACCCATAATAAAGGTCATAAGTCAAAAACGATGAAAAATCGCATAATATACATGGGGTGATTCGGACTCCTGGTGGTATGAAAAGACGACCCGCCAGCACTTGCCACCGTGGTGACTGGCGGGTCATGAAAAAGCAGAGAATTTTCGCACAGCTTTGTGAAAGCGGGTCGTAATAATACGAACCGCCATATAAAACTTTTCAATACACGAGATACGTATTCTTTCTGTTAGGCGCTCTTTGCTTTTACCGCACGTTCGGCTTCTTCAATTTTTCCTCTTAGTTCTTGTTCTCTCGAACACTCTCGGCGTATGTTATTTTTTGTTAAAAGCCGCAAACAAAAAAATTGATGGGGTTTGCGGTCAGATGAGCGTGGAGGCTACCTAATTGGTCCATTCCATCCAATCTTAGGGTATGTTACGTTTAAGTAACTTCACACTTGCGTTGCGTAGTGACATGGCCGCCGTAATTTTGAAACACCATGGTTAGTGTAAAGCTCAGTCGTTCTCACCTTGTATTTACTGCTATTCGTGTTACCTTTTTAGCTCTACCACTACGCTCGCTCTGTCCACGGGCCCTACTTACCTGACTAATTTGCTCGTTTATTGGACTCTGTTTTGCAACCCAAATCAGTACTTTTTGAGGCCAGCCCGTCCCTTTAACTCGTACACGAATTTGTCTGTCTAGATATTTCTTTTTTACTATTTTCGACACTCTCGTAGACCCACTTTTCGTTATCACAGCGAGCTGAAATTTGGCACAAATTTTCATGTCGCGTGACTATTGAATCTATCAAAATTTGAACAATGGAAAACCTGTAAAATCGGGAAAAATCATTTGAAAATTTGGTACAAATTTGATTAGTGAAAAATCCGTTTCAGGAAAAATGCAGAGGTATCCGATTTTTCCGAACAAAATTTCCCGAATTTTCCGACTTTTCCGGAAAATTTTCCGGTAAGCAAGTTTTCTAAATTATGCAGGATCAAGTTCGCTATCAACTGGCATTATTACTTTCTCTTCGACAATGGTGAAAACTTGCAGAAAAAATCGAGGAAAATTCATGTAAAACGCTTTTCCGGAGATTTTCCGACCAAGGAAGCGTTTGAGCGTTTTGCAACCTAAGACAAAGTTGTAGAGCGAAATGAGTTGCATAAAGTTGCTTTTGTGGAAAACTCCATGGAAAACCCGGAAAAGCGGGAAAATCATCTGCAAAATTTTCATCCATATGATTAGTGATAAATCTGTTTCAGGAAAAATGCAGAATTTCCCAATTTTTCTGGAAATTTTCCGAAAATTTCCGGAATTTTCCGACTTTTCCGAAAAATTTTCCGCAAATTTTTAAAAAAAAATCATAGTAATAGGAAAAGTCTGTCGAGAACATGGAAAATCGGGAAAATTCATGTTATATGGGATCAAGTTGGAATACAGCTAAAAAGCGCTGTTTAAAACGTAATTTGAATTTCAGAAAACCGTTGCAGTACTTCAACGATTTGATACTCGAAAAAATTTTGTTTTCAGATCGGCACCAAACATGACTTAAAAATAGTTTTAAAATATCTCCATGCAGCACGTAATAACAATTTAGTTAACGTGAAAAAGGCAGAAAATAAAATATGTAAAAAACGAGTTTTCAAACAAAACTGAGGCCAAGCCGCATCAAAAAGTGGAAAATAAACTTTTCTTCACACACAGAGGTGGACTCAGATTTTATTCGCTGACAATCACCGATATATTTCAGTATGATCAGAGGTAATAACTGATTTGATTCATGAAGAGAAAGAATATTCAAGGAAATGTCCCAATCAAAAAATCTGAGTCCACCTCTGTGTGTGAAGAAAAGTTTATTTTCTACTTTTTCATGCGGCTTGGCCTCAGTTTTGTTTGAAAACTCGTTTTTTACTTATTTTATTTTACTTAGAAGTGTTAGGGATGAGCTAAACGTTAAGTGAATATTCAGAAATGCATTATTTTTATGGAGCTGCACTACGCAACGGCCATGTTAAGCAGCACGACTATATCGCGATCAACTTTGACGCTGAGGTGGACCACAATCTGATCAATATCCCGATCATGGTATTTTTATTAACATGCATAACACAATAATGGTAGGCCACATTCCTGGTCAAGATGGCCGTTACAAAAGAAAAAAAATTGCCGACAAAATCTTCTACAAATTAAAAAAAAAGTTTAAAGCCGATCCAGGGGATGATTTTGATCTCTTTGTCGTAGCTTAGGCATAGAGTTTTGTTTCATATTTTGGTATTTCACCATAAATTTGTCGTACTTTTATATACACTATATTCATTTTAATTTATCCTTTTCATCAACCACAAAATGAACTAAAATGAATTTGCAATGAATAACACCGGCTCTAACTCGGGAGGGTTCTGTCCGATCTAAAAACGGGTTTCACTATTCGGTTCAGCTCATTACCCGCTACAATTCGTAGAAGATAAGTTTTTCTCTTCATATTTTTCAGGTGGGGGTAGGAACCATGTTGCATATCAAATTAAAGGTTTCGCCGAGCAATATCGGCTAGTGTATATATTTCCCGATTCAACAAACTTTCTCGGGACGTTTTTGCCACCGGGCAACCCATTTTCATACACTTGGGTCATGTACACCCCAGCTACTACATTTCGCATGTAATATGAATATAAATCCTTATTGAAGCAATGAGATTATTTATTTTGAAAAAGTCTTTAAATTCCAGGAATGGCAATTATGTTTTTTTTTTTTGTATATATTTTGATATTACACCATAAATTTGTCGTACTTTTATATACACCATATTCATTTTAATTTATCCTTTTCATCAACCACAAAATGAACTAAAATGAATTTGCAATGAATAAACGTCAGCATATAAGCCTAAAGGTACAAACAATTAGTCAACTGCTTCCGAGGTTGTGACAAAAATTATAAACTATAGTAAACGGATATTCTACACAAACTTAGAGCAATAAAAGCGCTTAAATTCGAAATATTATTTTGAATTTGTCATGTGAATTGTCATTTTCAGTTCATTCAACGTAATGCAAGGCTTGCTGAACTGAGTAAAAACTCAAAAAAATCAGTTCATTTCATTTAAGTGAATATTTTGACATTAAAGTGCGACAAAAGATCGGGGTCACCCTCCTCCTCGGTCTAAAATTTTCAAAACCCATTAAAAAATCATAACTCGAAGACTGCCCAAATTCCAGAACATACATGAGGGTAATTCGGATTCCCCTCAATATGAAGCACCTAAATTTTACCTTTGGACGTCACTTCTCCGGTCACCCTGTATATAAAAATAGAAATAAAATAGAATAAAATGTAAAATGTTGCCATTGTATTGTTTTTCTTCAGCTTGGTTGAAAAGGTTCCTCACCTTCGCTCAAAATGTTGCCCATTTCAACCGCTTCTCGAGTGCTATTATTGCCTTTGGATCGACGAAAAGCTTTTAAATATTTTCCTGTCGCCAAAAGCCTTGTGATTGTTATTGTAAGAATCACAATAAATTGAGGGACAATATACACTGCAATTATATAGATCGTCTGTTATTTTTAAAAAAATTGTGCAAAATTACACATATTAGGACAACTTTGATTGCGTTTTTCAGGTGAAACTCAATTGGAATACCGAGAACCCGTCATCGAGTGGTAAAAATTCCAAATTTATTTTCTCTTATGTGACGTGCTCTTGAAAGTCTGTAATTAAACACTGTCTTCTGCTTGTTTATTAAAAGGCCTGGATATGACCTGATTGAATTTGTACGCAAAAGAAATGCATTGTCACCAACAAAATAGTGAAGTAGAACTTTCTCTGAATTCTGGAGCGAAATTGGTGGAGGTACATTAATCTCATAAGCAAGAATTTTTTTTCCAAAAACAGAAAAACTGGCATCTACAGATGTGAAAACATAATTGGCGTCACAAACTCCCACAGAAAACTAATCCTGTAGTGCTCTTTATATGTAATTAAAAAAAGCTTACAACCACTTTTGGGAGGACACTTTATGGCAATATGATTCACATCAATGCACGCCACGCAGTTAGGCATTTGCCATTTTTGATTAAATTCCAGTGCATTTTTTGTCCAATCTGAATTATTCAGCTCTTGCATGTAAAGTGGAGATAACAATTCCCATAGCAATTCGCGAAGCTCAATAACTATTTTTCTTACAGTAGATACACAAATACGAAAGCACCATGCTAAGTAGTGTGAGGGGAAACACTTTGTACATTTATGGGACATAGTTCTAGTCTGATGGTTCATGAATATAGTACTCTGTGCCACCATCATTCACAAGTCTCCATGTGCTATACAAAGTGGTATAACTTAACAAAAGCAAGCGTATAAAGGGTCCATATAAGCAAATTCTAGACCAATGGCCAAAATAAATTCCTTTACAGCTCTAGGGAGCTAAAAGTTGGCGGAAAAATTGAGTCCCACTAAAGACTTGTGGTGAAATGTCTGGTGCCGGGTCGTACATTTCCGAACACTTCAGCAACCAACCACTTTGTAAACTTAGCAAAACTAATTTCGAAGTTCGCGTCCAATAACACTTTTCGATGTCAACCGGTATCCAGCCACATGTTTAAGTAATTTAGAAAAGCAAGAAAAAGTATATCACAAAGAAAATAATCAGACCCAAAAAACAACAAGATCCAATAAAGGAATAATTACCGAAAGGGTCAACGAACCGATAAGCTGTTTTTTGTTATTTAATGATCTGCTCTTAGCGTTTCCCAGGCATAGCATAAACCAACTACCAACCTGGTACTATACTGAAGAGGTTCTGACCAGCAGTAACAGCAGCGTAGCTATTGCATTTACAGACGTTAAGTCGACATAGGGTCGACTTGGGACACAACTTCCGATTAGGGTCGAATTGATTTCAACACCACCGACTCATTGGCGTAATAGTATCCGTCCAGTTTGTTATAGGGACAACTTGGACTGAAGGAGAGAAGCCTTCTGTCGGCTCGACGTCATTGTAACTGAACTTTATGGACTGCTCCTAGATTCCCTTATTGAACATTAGATATTTTAGGGTAAGCAGCTGAGGTACCTCAAGGTATTGTTCATAGAGCGGTTGATCGATAATTGGTCAAGCTGTCGTAACCACTTCCTGCATCCAACACTCACCTGAAGTTAGAGCTAGGCCTACTCCCAAAGTTATTAACTGCGGTACAACTCCCAAATCCAAGCAAGGCTTAGCCAACCTAAATACCTCAAGTTAGGCTGTTTACTACGTCAAGTGGATTTTCAAGATAGCGATTTCCTTCGTCCAGCAGTAGTGCGAGGCATTTCCGGTCGCGGCTTTAAGCCGGTCTTCTATCAACCGCAATTACACCCCAAATGGATTCAACATCTAATTAGAACAGCCCTATCCGGTTAGAGGCGTAACCATTGTGGCCTCATCTATATAACAAAACTTGGCACAATGCCAAAGACTCAGTACGGAATAAAACCACTGTTTCGAAGCGACTTTATTTGCAAGTTAAAAACAAATCCCATATAAATCCCACTCCCTATTTATTAGTTTTTGACATTTAAGTCGTGACGTAACTCCGGCTACCTTTACATGGCGGCCCATGGGAAAATTAACGTGAACAAAAAACCAAGGATCACTTGCATATAGTTAATAAGATGGTGTCAAGCTATTATGTATGTTTATAGCAGAACATATAAAAACAAACAGGAAAGCGGGTATCCTGTAAAATTCGTGTATAATAACTGAGCCGAAGACCCCTCTTCGAACAATAACAAGTGGGTCCATAGGTGATATATGATTGGCAGCGTGTAGAAGTGACAACAAATTTTCACCCTTATTTGAATTACTTTATTGCTCCTTCATGAATTTTGCTTGTACTGTGCTCTCACACTAGAAAACTTGACCTCAATACTACAAATATTGCTGCTGCTTCACAAAATTTAGCTTATAAGCATTCCTGTTGGATATTCTAAGGTTTATACATCATGGTTTATATTACGCACACCCTGTATTCAGTCCTTCGCTTTTCTGGCTTACAGAAAGATCTTCCATTAGGACACTTCTAGCTATTGGAAAACTCCTCTAGGAGAATAGAAACGACATCAAAATTATATTTGCAATTTAGCTAGCGGTATCTATCTCTTTCTTGGATGTGATCCTTATCTTTGCGGCCGTAGCAGGCTCCACTTCACATATTTGCTTACACACATATCTGTAGATTATGTATATGCGGGACTTATATTCTGCTTTGCTTCAGAGTGATTCGCGAATTGTTGGAGAGGCGGACACTTTTTAGATCTCAAAAAGAACGTTGACCATAGACATTTGCAGCAGCAAGGAAATTTCAAACAAAAACTCTGTTCACTAGTAAATGTAAGGAGAACAAGGGTTTAATGTAGGTTAGCAGACGTGTAGAACGAGATCACTAGGCCGATTGGATCTGCTGAGCTCTTGTTAGACTAGACTGGGGTTACTTTTCGCTTGCACTAGCAGCTAGCATCCTAAATTAATTCGCTGGTAATCGGACCGATAGCCAAAGGGTATTGGATAAAATCAACCTATCGCCGCTCCGGTGAATCAAGTTACCAAGCCGAAAAGCCGAACTTCAACCCTTCCAGGGGCTTAACCGTTTCAGGCATACTGTCATAGAGATAATTTGAACTGTTGGTTTAAGCCAGCCGTACGAGCCTCTGCCTCTCAGTTTTTTGGCTAGCTCCATCGCCTGCAAAGACTGTCATAGGGACAGTCGGAACTGCTGCTTCAAGTCACTCAGAAAAGCTTCTGTCTTTCAACTATACATCAGGCGCAAGCTTTTCAGTCAGAATGTCATAGGGACAGTCTAGTTTCATCCACTTTAAGACCCTTTGATACGTAAGGTAACCTTATGCTCTGAGAATAATCTTCAGCAAGGCAAGACGCAAGCTCCAATTGTGACCGGCAGCGTTCATGCACAGGCAGCTTTTTTCAGCATACCTAACTATTGAAAATCGTATGCCAAATCAACTAGTCAAATTGTCATTGGTCTCATTGGGACAACCTGACCACTTTCCTTCTGTGTGTCTGACCCCCCGACTACACCAACCAGATTACTTTTCAGGTTAACTTCAATGCCTCAGACAGTTACGGGAATTTGAGCAGATTATTCTCCTCTGTTCTTACCTTTGGAATATCTAAGAAACCGTCGCTACAAGCGATAGTTGATAGCGATAGCAGAGAAGTTCATGCTGGTCACGTTTCTGAAATTTTCCAGCGTACATTTATTTCCGTAGCTCCAGTGGAGATCAAAATTACAACAAGCGAATACTCTGTTATATCTGGGATACAGTTCATGACAAAATTGGTGCAACTCACCAAAGGCTTATCAGAATATAAAAATTATTGTTCACTTATAAAAATTAGCTGTCCTGGTTCATATCAAATTCTGATTCACACCACCATGATCGTAGCGACAACGATAACAAAGCGACGAGATAGATCGCTACACATATTTTTATATGGAAATGACCACACCAACGGTATAGATCACAGCGACACAAAGCATTTTTGTACCATTTGACCAGCGATTAAAATGTCTATCGCAGCATGCACAATTTCAGTCGTCTATCGCGAGCTGTGAGAACAAAATGGATAGTCGGTGTTGAAATTTTGAATTGAATTGAAATAAAATCATATAAAGGAAAACCCAATTTTATATGATCTGAATGTAAAACACTAGGAAGATATTAGAAAATAGACAATGATATTGCCAAGGAGCTGAATACAGGTTAGGCTAGGTTAAAAGCATGGGTGACTATGCCACTGGGACCCTGCGGACACCATGACCCCAAAAGTGGTTAAGCTAAATCTAGCCTAGAATACAAGTGGTAAGTGTTAAGCGAAGTGAGATTATAGTACAAGTACAAAATACTTTGTTGGATTTGGAAAATTTCTTCCGTTGGTCTTCTTCCATTAACATCAAAATTTATCAAACCCCTAATTTTTGATACTAATAACTTTTGAGTCTAATAACTTTCGTCTTTATTCGTGATATATAAAAAAAATTGAAGAACAAATGCGCCTAAAATTCGAACGCGTTTTCAATTAGCTACTTGTTAGGAAAATTTAATTAATGTACTCATACTTCTGATGGCCTTGTCGAGCAACCCTACCATGCTTCAAAAGGACGAATCAATTAAAATTTTAAAGGGAATCCTTAATGGTCAATCAATGTGTGAAGTATTCTTTGATTTTGAGCGCAAACCTCGTTCAAATTTCATGTCTATAGCCGAAGCGCTTAAAACTCCTGCGACAATAATCTTAATAAAAATTTATCTTCGTGATCAACGATGGTCAGTAAGACAATTGTAAATTTTTTCAAATTGGAAAAATAAGTCGGGCCCAGAATGTATTAAATGGATATTTAATGGTAACATGTGTAATAAGATTGCTCTGATATCGCACGTGAAGCTGTCCATGATTATTTTTGTTATAATTCGTACCAAGAAAAGGCAAATGGCTGCCGAACTTACTTTCGATGGCTAAGAAGCCGTTGTTTTGTGAGATATCCCTAGGCAGAATATGCCAGAGTTCCTGCTATGGCAGAGTATGCCGCTATTTAAAGGCAGAGTGTGAAACTTTTATATTGTATGGCAGAATATGCCGATGTTTTGGTGAGAAATTGAAATCACTTGCTCAGGTTTAAATAAGTTTTGATTTTTATTAATTAGTCTCATCTTATTTATACAGGGTATTTCAAATTGAGTTTTCAAAAGTACGCGACTATGTAACACACTTCAAACATCGAACGCACCCGTATTATATGTCATTTTGACAGCTGAAGGTTTGCCATTTATAAAAATGGAGTCGTACACATTACAACAGCGTATTGAGATTATTCAATTATTTTATGAAATGGTCGTTCTGTGAGAAATGTATTTTGCAAATTACGCGATGTTTATGGTGGACGCAATCGTCCAACTGAGCAATAAATTGGTAATATTGTGCGAAAATTTCAAGAAACTGGTGCAGTACAAGATCGTGCCGGTCGTTCAGAAGAAAATATTGGTGCTGTGAGTGTTAATGTTGTAGTAGAGCCCAACACGTCAATTTCCCGACGTTTACAACAATTGGGACTTTCTGAGTCAAGTGTATGGCGTATTATGCACAAAGATTTAGCGTTGAAGGCCAACAAAGTTAGTTCCATTGACACAAGAATTGCTGCCCAAGATCACTCCATGCATCGGGACTTTCCCAATTGGATACTGGAACAAAACGACGATTTTTCAACAAAAAGAAATCATATTTTCGAACGAAGCACATTTCGAGATCGGTGGCTACGTTAATAAACAAAACTGCCGTATTTGGGGAGAGGAAAACTCTCGCGTGATCCAATAGAGGCGAACGCATCCACAAAGAGTCACTGTTTGGTGTGCATTGTCGTCTGGTGGTGTGATTGGTCCGTAATTTTCGAAAATTATGCTGGAAAAGCCATAACCTTTAACGGTACCAGATATCGCGACATCATCACAACTTTTTTACGGACAAAACTGAAAAAATATTGATACTGAAGACATGTGGTTTCAACATGGTGGGGCTACGTGTCATACAGCCAGAGAAACTTTGCAATTACTGCATACAAAGTTTCCAGACCGTGTTATTTCCAGGTTCGGTGACGTGAACTGGCCTTCAAGATCCTGTGATTTGACACCGGTAGACTTCTTTCTCTGGGGTCATTTGAAAACACAGGTCTACAAGGATAATCCTCGAAATGTTGAAGCATTGAAAGCAGAAATTTTTCGAGTTATTGGTGAGATAGAGCCGCAAGTATGCCAGAATGTTAGTGAAAATTTTGATAAAAGAATCAGGTACTGTAGAGACACAAGAGCGGTCACATGGAAGATATCTTTTTTAGAGTATAAAAGGTAAACATTGTATTTCAAAAATAAATAAAACTTTTTCAGTATCAATTCAAATTCTATTTGTTGGAGTCTACCCAAGTTTTAAAATGAGTATAGACGTTAAAATTTGGATTAGTATTTACGTTTGGTATTTAGTAGGTACCAGAACGGGCTGAAAATTTTTGAGCCTAGGGTATTAAAAAAGCTAATAGAATTGTATAAAAAATATATTTTTCTATGTAATCTCCCTCTACTTTAATGCACTTCCTACATCTAGCATAAAGGGCCTTTAACGCAGTTAAAAAATACTCTCCGTCTTTGCCTTCAAAATGCTCATCTACTGCAGCCTTCATTTCTTCATCACTCAAAACTCTTCGCTGTCGGAGGTCTTTCTTCAAATTGGAAAACAGGAAGTAATCACTAGGGGATAGGTCTGGACTGTGGGTGGTTGATTTTTTCAAATACTCTTTCGGCCAGGGCACGCCTTGCAACTCTTAGAGAGTGTGCACGGACGCATAGTCCTGCAAAAATAGAACTCCTTTCGTCAGTTTGCCTCTCCTGTTTTCGATAACCACTTGACGCAGTTTTATCAATATGCGGCGTAGTAGTCCGCTGGACGATGGACAGAATTCCGTCACAATCCCAAAAGACTGTGGCCATTAGCTTGGATGCCGATCTTTCCAGTTTGAATTTCCATGGCGGCTTTTCTCCCTGTTCTATCAACTGCATTGACTGCTGTTTTGATTCTTGATCGTACTGCCGGATTCATGTTCAATCAAAAGTGACAATGCGAGAAAAAACGTCGTCCAAAAATTCCTCCGAAGTTGTGACACGACGCTGCTTGTCTAGCAGAGTGAGCATTCTGGGCGCCCATCGCGTGCACACTTTTTTCATGTGCAAATGATTATGCAAAATATTGTCGATTCAATCCTTGCTAATGCCAATGGCTTCAGCTATCTGCCATAACTTAATTCGCCAATCTCCTAGAACAAGTCTTTTTTTACTTTTCCAATATTTTCGTCGGTAACGGCAGTATTTGGACGCCCTGACCTGGGATCATCTTCCAATGACTACCTGCCATGCCTGAATTCTCTGCTCCAACATTTTATGGTGGCAAATGAAGGCTCAGACTCCCCATAAACTATATACATCTCTGCTAACATTTCCATCGGCGCTTTGTTGTTCTTTGTGGGGAATTTTATGGCAGTTCTTTAGTCCAATTTCGTACAATGCTCGGATGACTTAGACTTGATGACATTTATGGTACAATTACTAAAAGCGTACTGATGCTAATTACATGAATCTCGTTGTTTATACTACTTTGGATATTCGTATTTAAAGACATATAGCGCGAGACATTACTGCCACTTAAAGGTCCTTAGGATCAAAATTTTTCAGCCCGTCCCGTACATAAGAATAGGTTAATCTATTACGAGATTCCTTAACTATTTCAATTGCAAATACTATGTAAACCGTCTATACATACACATCCATATAGTTCTAAATATTAAGGAACCCAGAACTTTCAGAAATCCTCAATCTTAAGAAATGAGCTGATATCTGTAAGTATCTGTGCATACATTATACATGACCGAGGATGATTTGCATATCACAGTTGAAGTATTACAACCGACGAAACCACAGTGAAATATGATTGCGACCATGAAACATGTTTAAATAAAAGTCTTCAGAGCATATATGACTTCTGGACTGCTTCAAACAGAATAACGAACAAGAGTTAGTTTTTCAAGAAATTTGCATATATGTTGTTTTGTTTGTCGTTCTGGTAATGTGGACTTTCTAATGCAAGGAAATGTGCCAACAAATGTCAAACTTAAACGAAACTTTTGTACATATTTCTGTAATCGATTTTTATGGTTAGAATTTTTAGGATACAAATGTTCCAACTCATGTGGTGTACTGTAATGCTTGGCACAGAACCAGAAATATTTGCCAGGTGGATATTTCCTTTATGAGTTTTTTGCTTTGAAAATTTTTATTCATGAAAAGATTTCGTGATTAAATTTTATTGTGGTTTTCCTTTTTGGATAATCTCATTCATTGATTTGATGTAACAAGATACGAGTTGGTATATGTACGTGTAATGAAGGCAACATTTAAATTGATATTTAGCACTAAATCATTAATTATCTCATTGCTCAACAATAGAATTAGAAATCGTTAGTTGCTTATTTATTTCCAAAAAAATGACTTCATTATGTATATACACTAGGAATACTATATTTAGAAGCAAGAACTAAAAATTCGTTCATCCATAATATTAGTGGATTTTTAGCGCAGTGCTAAGTCTTCATATCGCACCCTGCGGCAGGTTTGATCTCGAATGCTGTAGCGACTTAGATGTCAGCTTGAAGCAGGGAACCAATGGCAAGATGCTAAATCTTGATGCAGCGGGGTAATTGCACTATCTTGTAGTTTATTTGGATCCTGAAGTTGCGACAGCTTGCATATCTCTTATTCTATTTTAGGGGTACATACCAGAGCTGAAAATTTACTTCGAATTTGATAATATTCGGATATCCGGATACCTGGTTCTGCGAACTATTCGATACCTGAGATCCGGATCCGAACTATCCAGATCCAGATCCAAGTTATCGGGATCCGGATCCATATTACCCGGAGCCGGATTCGTATTATCCGGATCCAGATCTGAACTATCCGAATACGGATCCATATTACCCGGATCCGAACTATCCGCATCCAGACAAAGCAAAGAATCTTCAAAATTGTGTTTTTTCATTGAGAAAATGAAAATATCATGAAATTTATATTTTCCTAGAAACAACGCAATCTGGAGGAAATTTTTACCTTTTGTGGCTTAGTCTAGATCCGAATAGCTTGGATCCGGATCGAGTTAGTTTGGATCCAGATACCCGGATTGTCCGGATACCTGGATTTAAGTAATCGGATAATCCGAGTAGTAAATTATCCGGATACTTTCAGATCTAGTACTTACCAGGCGCAGAAAGTGGGGGCGGCGACTTGATCTGATCACATTCAACATCACATCACAGCTTGTACGATATGTAAACAGGTAAAGGTGCATCGACCTTCTGACCTGAAGTATTTTTTAATTATTCTAAAGAAATCAAGTCATCTTAATGGGCGACTTGACCCCCCCCCCCCTCCAAAGGGAATCAGCAGCGGCGACGAACCGGAGGAGAGCTCCACTTCCTCAGTCCGCTGTCCCTATTACAAACCTGAACAGGAGTTATTCTGCTAAGAAAATGGTCGACCCTATGTTGATTTGACGCCTGTGATGTAAAGAGTGACAACACTGGTGCTGTCTGGAGAATTCGCTTCTGAGCAGCCTGAATTTGTAGGGTTCGCTTTTGAACAATTTGGAGCTATAGGGTTCACTTCTAGAGAGCATAGAGTCCTGTCTCAAGTTGACTCTTTGTCGACTTGATGGTCGGATACACAACGGCTATGATGCTGGTACGTCGGGAGGAATCGGCTGTTACGGCACCAGATCTTCAGTTCGTTTGCGGAAAGCCAGAAATCGTAGTCTCTGAAATCAAGGTTATTAGAAAGAAAATATGAGGCGGCTTCGAAGATCAATATACTCAATGACATACCAACTAAGTTCAAGCGACAATCGCCATATTTACCAATGAAAATTTGATGCATTGCCCAAAAGGACTGTGATGAAATAAAAAGATATACAACATTCAGTAGTTGTGGATGTTGGATGAATATGGCATGACGGAAATTACATTTCTAAACTGTGGTGCATTTTCAAATCGTCCGTACTCTTTTAACAGCTTAACATAGAGAATAAAAGTTTTCCATCTATATCTCTCTCAATACAAAATATACTCCACTCTCTCATGTAAGTGCAATTAGCCGAACCAAAATGATCGATGTCTGTAAATAATTTATTATTTTTGAAAAGAAAAAAAGTTCCCCTTCGAATGATGTATGACTTGCGGGCAGACAGAATCAATAAGGATTTAAAATGTTTTGAAGCAATATGAAATGTTCGCAATAGCACAGAGAGGCCCTTGAAAAAGAGGAGCGAGAAAAGTAATTAAAGTCCACCCAAACGTTATACATTCTTTAAATGTTTGCCTGTAAGTATATAATGTGTTCCAATATATATAGTACCATATTACTCCTTCGATGACCTCTATAAATAAGATAGGAGATATGTATGTTTGTACATAAGTATATCCGGTATGGATAGTGGTATTTTCCCTTCCTTACACGTTCTTTTATAAGCTCTTGGAAAATTGATGAAAAATTTTTAATTAACCATGAAAACTCGTGAAAAATCTTTTATTAAGTTCCCTCTATACCTACAGCAGATAGTATGTTGAAAGCTGCACAAAAGGAGCTTAAACACTTTGAAAAATGCGTGTTTGTTTCCATTCTATCAGTATGAGCTGAGCTTAGACCAATTTATTTTGGCGGTTCCCAAAGTGAATGCTCGCGTGCATATAATCGCTCCCTTTGTTTTGAAAATGTACTCGTTTAGATCGTTTAAGTAGTTTTTCATAATTTTTCCCACAACGGTTCCTTGGACGATAAAATAATCGTAAAGAAATTAATAGATTTTTATATGGTACTAGAAGGAGTCCGTCGGCGTTGCCCGACGATAATATAGATAGCTAGTTGGGTGGGGTGGTGTGGTCATAGAAGCATAATATCTAAGCTATTATCTGACCCGATCGCGCGATTCCGTACTTTAGGGTTTCACTCTGTGTGTGTGTGTGTGAGCGTTCGTGAGTGTGTGTATGCATGTATGAGTGTGTGTGCATTCATTCATATGTGTGGCAGAGCGCTGCTCTCTATTTACTAAAACACGAATGTTTGGTATGACAACCCTACGAAGGAGTTGCCCGATTGGTCTTATTTTCGAACTTAAATTTCCCTTTTTTAAAAAAAAGCCCTATATACAACATTTCAGCTCTCCACGACGACCGGTAGGCAGTGTCCAAATATATAGTTAAAAACTAAAGTTTTGTATTGCAACAACAAGAAAGGGTTGCCCGATTTGCTCCACTTTTGAACCTGTATTTGCAATTTTTATGAAAACGCCGTGTACAAAATATGAGCTCTTCACCTCGAAGCCTTCTCAGGCAGCTTTTAAGTATATAGTGAAAAACCAATGTTTTGTATGGCAACACTAAGAAGGTGTAACCCGATTTAGTCCATTTTTAAAATTGTATTTACCATTGCTATGGAAACACCACGTAATAATTTTTTTGGAGTTCCCAATTGGTCCCATATTTAAACTTAATTTACATTTTTTTAAAAAAGGCCCATGTACAAAATATCAGCTCTCTACTTCAATGCGTGAAGCAATGTCCAAATATATAGTGAAAAACTGAAGTTTTGTATGTCAACACCAAGAAAAGGTTGCCCGATTTGCTCCAGTACGACAACCGTACACGCATGTCATAAGCAGAAACAGCACCGTTTAGTTTTGTGGTCGTCGTGTGCGAATAGTCTAGCCTAGACCAATGCGGAAGTCGTACGCACATCTTAGGCTGAAACAGCGCAGGGACGGACAGGCGGTGATATATTGTGCGGATATTCTGACCTAGATCAATACTAAAATCGTACGCACGTCTTTGGGCAAAAATAGCACAGGGATGGATTAGGCGGGAAAATATGGTGCGGATATTCTGACCTATAGACCACCAATACGAACATCATATGCATGTCATAGGCAGAAACAGCACGGGTAGTCGGGAGTTGTTAGCAGTCTGTGTGCTGGGAGGCAACTGACTGATCACTGGTGCACTTCCTCTGGTCTGGTCTGGTCTAGTCGGACGGATTGAGCTGGTTGTTTCGAAGTTTGCTATACTGGACTTCGATTTCCACTGGTCTCCAGTAGTAGCTGGCCCTGAAGCTCTGCTCTGCTCGAGCTCTTAATGAAGACTGATTTCTAGCAGCGGCGGCCCCCTTTATATATGCGCGGTCAGTAGTATTTCTGTGGGGGAATCTGTTCATTAGTCTGTACTATTATGCTTGCTAGTGTAGACTTTTGAATGTTTTATTTCTCTACTTATGAGAAATAAGTCGTGTAGATGATGGGAATTTGGATTGGATGGTAGTGTACTCGTCATGCCAGTGACTTCGTTACAAACTCTCAAAAGAAACTAATAACGGACACAAGAATTTTGGAAAAGTCTAAAGGATAGAAAAAATGTGAAATCAGTCCCCATTTTGACAAATTGGGTAAGTGACATTTCCAGAAAGTTCACAATTTTCAAAAAGGTTTAATAAAAAATAGTTTCCTAAACGAACGAATTTTCAACATATAAATTTTGCACAGAGACCGAAACCGAGTTAAAAATTAATAACCGAACGAACGAGAAAATTAACGGGATACGGAATTCTTGTCCTCTCCACAGCACTTGCAACGGTTTCAAAGCAGGGCGAACCCCTAGCCCTAATCCAAATGGTGTGGCCTGTTATCACCAGCGAATGACCAGAGGTCAGTCCAGCACCGACGATAGTGGTTGCCATGTGCAGTTTAATGTGTCTACGTTCTTTGGGCAACGAAGTGCCTTCGAAGTGCTTGTACGTGGTATTGTGGCCCAGTGATTTCCGTCTTGGAGTCTCATGTAGTACAAACGAATTATAGATTTGGCCAGCGTCAACACGAGGTAATTAAACAATTCATCCGACGACAAATTTTTGATCCCCATGGAAACGATGTTCTAATGCCGAAATTCAGGTGGACCATCTGCCGAAGAACCTATTCAACAGGGTGCCCTCACCACAGCTCAAACTATACAGATCCTCTGAACCGTTCAATATGTGATAAATGATTAGAATGCATAAGACTGGGACGCAAACATTTGAATGACACAGCCGCATCTTTGATATTAGAAGGATAACTGTAGATAACGCTGCAAGTTATTCCTCCTATCACGCCCATATTCTCTCCAAGGTATGTTTGCCATCTGTTACATCCTGTAAACTCCAGAGCTTTTATTGATATAAGAACGTCACGGAGCACATGTGTTGCTAGTGTACTGAATGTTGTCTGAGGTGGTCTATTTAAAACGAAACCTTCCTTCAACTTAGGGCCAGGCTCACTGGTCCCAAGTTTGTGAAATCTCTTCCGAGCAAACGCAACCAGGTTGTGTAAATGCGGAGTATTAGTTTATATTCGGCAGTTTCCAAAGATATCGATAATATCTCCGAGAATCATCAGCTTCAAAAACACGAGCAATACTGAATGCTGAATCTCTTAATTCAGAATTGAGCCTGATCGGAATTAACGCGAGTTGTTCGTACCGTCATACATTCAACTTAAGGTTGAATTCTAGCCCGATCCTGCTCCAGGTCTATATCGTGGAGAATGGATCTTCTGGCCAGTCAAGAGGATAAGGTGGTCGGACAGGAGAGCTGGTAGTAACGCTCCCCTATCATCAAACATCACGGTGTCCTTTTGCACACTTGGAGACACCTTGACAAGTTGATGAGACCTAATCCACCTATATTGAATGGAAAGCAGAGCATGCTTTCAGCAACCCATCGTATTCCGCACCAAAAGGCGTCTATCGTTGTTGTTTGAAGAAATCCTACAAAGCCTTTATCAAACGTCTCAGACTTACTTATTTACGTATGGAATATGTGCCCAAGATTACAATCTTTTACTAGTAGAACTATAAGAAGGAACGATTTCAGGATTATATTAAGCAAAAAATAAACAAAGAAAATCGGCCAAGTGCGAGTCGGACTCGCGTACGAAGGATTCCGTACCATCGTACAAAATTTAACACTATGTCCTTTTTATTCATTTTTTTTAAATGAGAGTAGGCGTCATGTGAAAAAATAATGCTGTCATTTGAAAAAAAAATACCTACTTATGATAGTAATAACGAATGAAAATAAAACGAGGGAAAAACGCCGAAAAATCACATTTCTTACATGGGTGCCCGTTTAATTTAATTTTGTTTTTATTATTTGTTGTTATATCGCCAATAGAAATACATAGTCTATGAAAATTTCAACTGTCTACCTATTACGGTTAATGAGATACAGCCCGGTGACAGACAGCCTGACGGACATCGGAGGATTAGTAATAGGGTTCCCGTTTTTACCCTCTGAGTACGGAACCCTAAAAAATGAAGGAAGTTAATGAATTAGTTAAATTTAGACCAAAACCAATAAATCAAAAGTTTCCAATTACAATACTTCACGGCGAATGCAACAAATGATTTCGCTTACATATCTGTGCAAGGTCTTAGGTTTCGTCTGCATTGATTGCAGTTTCCGCAAAATAATTAACATAAAGAACATTATTAAAACTTGAATAAATATGAAAAAGATTTTTTTATGCGATTCTATGTGTGCGAATGCACACTGTGTAGTACATAAAGTCAATACACCAACCGAATCGGTTTGCTTCAACATATCAAAAATAGATGGCGTAGCTCAAATCAGTTGGTTACAAATATTCCAGATGGCGCGTAAGTTTCAAAAACGACCTATTGGGGACGCCTGTTGGTAGTTTTAGAAAGTATAAAACATGATAAGGCCTATCCGCTTCGGATATAGCCTATAACCACTTGTTATATGTTATTGGACAGAAAAGAAGTAAAATTTATATTGAGGGAACAGGACGTATTTCCGTTTGGGTAGCGTCTCCTGCCATACGTTATAGGTAGCTAGCCATAAACACTGATAGCACTACAATGAGCTATCAGGAGTCGATACTCGATACCCTGGAAGAGCATATGGTGTCTTCTTGATCGATCGGAATCCGAGGGTAGGCTAACAAGTCCTGACTTAATGCAAGCACATACCTACGCGGTGGCGGTAGCGGTGATGACGGCGGTGCGATGAATGTAAGCACACACCGACGTGGTGGCGCGGTTTACGGAACATACACAAGTTGAAGTTAGGTTTGAAATAATTCTTAAGAAAAATGAGTGTTGAGTTTGAAGAAGAACTGTTGCTTCTGTTAGCTTTGTTGGAGGAAGAAGAACAGCCACTTAGGTATTTATATTATTAATAGAAGAATATCAGATTTTTTTTATCATATTGTCTATATTTTAGGTAAAAACGAAGCATAAAGTGAATCTGATGCATGAAGAAGAAGGAGAATTTCATACTTTGTACCCAATTTTACGGCAACATAAAAAAAGATTTTATACGTATTTTCGACTGACGTTTGATAATTTTAATATGATTTTGGAGTTGATTAAAGAAGATATCAGAAAGCAAGACGCAAATTACCAGAAAAGTATAGATCCAGAAGAACGTTTGGCGATTACACTAAGGTAAGAAAATAACATTATTGTGTCATATCATACCTTTATTCAGAAATAAAAAAAATTAGTATTTCATCTCTACAACGAGGTACAATATGTTAAACAAAATAGTTCATTATATTCATTATAATGTCATTCGTATATTATTGAATATGCTGGAGAATTATAATAAGAAAAGTCCATTCAATTGTTTGAAGAAGAAGAAGAAGCGGCTCTGGCCTCAGGGGCTATACTACTTCCCTCCAATTGATGATATAATTCTTCTTGCATTAAAATCCGAGCAATTTTAAATTTTGTTTCTGCTTGCCGTATCGAGGAAATTTTTTTTATGGTTTTGGCATAACTCAAGTAAATGAGATCAATGTCATCATAACAATCAGTCGGTTTGGTAGCCTTCTTTTCCAAATATGCTAAGACTTTTTTCCACTGAAGAAGGTTGAGAGTGTTCTGCTCTAGTTTGTTTTCTTTTTCTAGAAGAAGACGAAGAAGTTTAGGTTGAAACAGATTCTTCAGGCTGGCGAAATCCTTCTTCAGTAGAAGTGGAAGGCATTGTTTTCCTGGTTTGTTGCGTATTTGGTAAATTGTTTTCATCATCCGGTGAAAGCAGATCTTTATTTTCAAATGAAATTTCTGATTCATCATCATTACAAACATTTGAATGTGTGCGGGCGAATTTCAAATATGGTTTTAAAAATTCAATTTGTTGGGCCCATGGCCATGATTTATAATGATGAACTCCTACTGCTGCTTGCCCAGTATGCTTTTTTTGAGACCGTAGATGTTTCGCATAATTGTATCGCAAATTTTTCCATTTGATTTTAAATTATCACCTGAAAATATATTTATTTCAGATTTCTAGCTACTGGGGATTCATACAAAACTATTGGACACAGTTTTAGATGTGGCTTTTCTACAGTTAGTGGCATTCTTGAACAAGTCTGTGACGCAATTTGGAAACAACTACAACCTATATATATATATATGCCCAAACCTACTAGGGAAATATGGGAAGAAGCTGTAAATGGATTTGCAGAAAAGTGGGAATTTCCAAACTGTCTTGGAAACATAGATGGAAAGCATGTAACTATAAAATGTCCTGCAAAGACCGGTTCGAATTATTACTGCTATTTAATCAAATTTTCCGCTGTTCTAATGGCTATAGCTGGACCTAAGTATCAATTTCTCTGCATTGATGTAAGTGGATATGGGAAAATAGTGATGGTGGTATTTCCGAAGAATCGTCAATGGGGAAAAGATTTGCAAACAGATTGTTTAATGTGCCTTTACCAAATCAAACCGAACCAACTCCTTGCGTATTAATTGGAGATGATGCCTTTGCATTAACTCCATATTTAATGAGACCATTTCCTTATAGAAAAGCACGTGAAGATTACACAAAAAAAAAATTTAATAAAGGCTTATGTAAAGCTAGACGTGTTGTTGAAAATTCATTTGGAATTTTAACCCAAAAATGGACGATATTTCATAGGCCGTTGGAAGTAAAAATTGAAACTGCAATAAATATTGTGAAAGCTGCGTGCGTTTTGCATAATTTTTTGATTTCAACAAAATGCGGAGATCCTACACAGATAGATAGCAATCTTGATGGTCGAGAATCTACAACAACGGCCTTAAACGATTTGCCAAATTATGCAAAAAGAGCTTCAAACTATGCCCACGAAATTCGCCACAGATCTGTCAATTATTTTAAACAATAATTTTAATTTTCAAATAAATAAAAACTTTTGTGCATTGCCTAGTTACCATTTTGTTTTAAGGCAATCGCTATTTGGTCCCATATTTTATTTTTTTCTAATATCCCGGTATTCTGGATGTGACAAGTCATACAAAATTTTGTTTAATTTTACATTTGAAGTTAGTTCTTCACTCATTGCGATGACAACACTGTTTCACCTGAAATGAATTTTGCCATCGCGATGGCGGTGAGAATGCGACATTCAGCAACTCACCGCCACCGTTTCTGTCACCGCCACCGCCACCGCGTTTGGTGTGAACGCTCGAATACATTTCAATATGTTACATCTCACCGCCGCCACCGCGTCGGTGTGTGCTTGCCTTTAATCTTCTTGGTTGTATTTCTTATAGACACCCCCTGAAGTGCTTCGGAATTATGCGAGTAGACCGATACGTCTTTTGTAAAGGAATAATTATTTAAAATATTATAGCGTGCTTGAGGGGAGAGTCGAATGCTTGTCATAAATATTTATTTGTTGATAAACGACAACGGCTTTTATTGGGTTAAATAATATTTTTGCTTGTAGATTAAGAATTAATAATTCTAACTTGTTTCCTTTGAGGGGAATGCAGTCAGTCAGTCTGTAATTTTCATGCCTTGTACAACACGCTCACACTGTATAAAGTAAAAATTTGAGAACAGTTGAATTTGGAAACGTCCCTAATATTCAGATCAATTCAGCGGCAAAATATGTAAAGTATATTTACTGCAAAAATGCACTCACGTTATTACAGACCTGCGAAATAAAGAAAATTTCACCAGTCTCATCCCATTTTCTTTCTGTCGTTACAGCATAACCAACAAATTATAGTTTTAAATTAATGTAAGTAGCCAGTAAGTTGAGGTATATTTGTTTTTGTTTTGTTATTTATCTTTCGTTGATGTGGAATAAAGCATTTATAAAACAATTAACGTTTGATTGATCATTTTATTTATTGAACCGGCACCCCTTCAATTATTATTGCAAGCCAGGAGTTTGTACAGTATGAATTACATTGTTTTTTTTTGTATTATAACACGCAAGTGAAAATCATTCAAGAAATATTAAATAATTATGTAATTATGGGAAGAAATTGTTGCCAAATGTGAGTTTTAACGAGAGTCTTAAATGCATTGACAGTTTTGGGCGCTCAAAACATGGGCAGCTTGAGCAGGGAAAAAAATGTTCCATAACTAATTTACCAAACCACAGAACTAGAATATTATGAGGACGTGGCGGAGAAGAGAGCTGGAAAAAATATATTCAGCTTGGTTAGTCTTTAATATTCTGAAGAGGAGTAGAACCATTATGCCTTTAAGATAAGTGCTTAGTGAAAAACCAAGTAAAGTAGTAATATAAGGAAAAACATGGTCATATCTTCGTAGTCGATAAAAAAATCGCACGCAATCATTGAAAGTCATCAAGCTAAGAAAAATAAGACTTCTTAATGCGAAATAGCGTAAAATTAATGTAATTACTAATTTTCGCCTCATATTTATGCTCAGAATAATCGCCGAAACCTTCTCAACCTTATTGAGAATCTAACCAAGAGAATCAAAGCCAGACTATCTCCATTATAACTTAATTTTTAATTAAATAGAGTCCAATGCCCTTGGACAGAATGAGTGCGCTCGTAAAAATATTTACAAATCAAGCTAAAGGACTTAATATCTGTTCATTTAAAGGGGGTTACCACCGAAATCTTAAAAAACACGAATAGTTAATACAAATTTGCTGCAAATCTGTGCGTACTTTCTTTATAAAAATTGTACGTTGTTAGAGAAAATGCATAAACTTAGGTAATGACGTGTCAAATATAAAGATTGCGGGGTTTTATATGTATGTAATTAGCTTTAGAAAATTCTAGAATTCATGAAATTTGCAAAGTTTAGTACATCAAAACGTAATAATGGTACATTAAATAGATAAATTTGTACTTGAGTATGGTAGATCTTGGGCTGGAAGAGGCAGTGACGGAAAGAAAACAAGACAAAAAATGTTGGTTACTAACATATTTTCGTTTGAAAGTTGCTATTTTCCGAGACAAATAACTACCAAAATTATGATATTATTTCAAAGAAAGTTCAATTTGTAACAAAGATCGAATCTTTTCTGTTTTTTTTAAAAAACTCAAATTTTTTAGTGCAATGATAAAGGAAATACAGTCAATAATATTAATGATGGTAACGGTAAAAATTTCTTGTTTTATTATATTTTGCATACAATTTGGCGTTTTCAATTCATTCTATCATCGTCAGATGGAGTAATGTGCTTTTGGAAGGCTTTCATTTGTTTTGAAAGCTCAGCGGGCTCTAGCTGCATGCTTGGAGGGTGTGTGCCGATATTATCTGCATTGGGTATATGTATGTGTGTAGATTTCCCGGAATATTTTAATTTTTATCATTGGTAATTTGTTCATTTTTGCTGTTGAGGCGAGAAATTTTTTGCCAGTTCTATTATGTTGACGAACTATTATTTAATCATGGGACGTATTAGTAAAATTCGGGCCAATAATTATAGAATAAAGAAGAGAAAACTGAATATTGTTAGGTATGTAAATCTGTATATATGAAAAAAATCCTATAAATGTGCAAATTTGTGAAATGTGAATTTGAATTTGTGAAAGGTGAATGATTTTGATGAAATTTTGCAGGAAGGTTGACTAAATTATACATAGTTATTTTTTGTTGCGTTCCATTTATAACCGCGTTTTAGTGAAGCTGTGGAAAGGACAAAATGGAAATTTTTAAAGTTTTGAGTTGTATGAATTGTATTTCGAATATATGTATGTAATGTAGAAAACTGAACGAAAATTGATGAGGTGTATTGAGTTGAGTTGTCAGATTATTATATACAGTGTGTACCAATTTTTTGACTACAATCGATTATCTTTCTAGCGACTATAATTACTACTACTATTAATTTATGTATGAATTGTTTTCAAAATGCGATTTTCGAAGATAAAGCATTTTTACAAATTGCAAAGAACTTGTGTCGACTAATAAAAGTATCGACTTTGTACCAATGATATCTTTCTTTTGAAATTATTTTTCTAATTCATTTTTTATCTAAGAGGGAATCTTTCAAAAGCAACTTCTTTCTTATAAATGTTTTAATTAAGGTCATTGCACGAAAATTATTATGCTGATTATATGGAACGCTCTCAGGTACTTGCAATGTCCATTTGATCGGGTTAATCGTCCTCTTTATATAGCGATTATACCTATCGATTAGCCCGTCCCCTCTAAAAGTTCGAGCTGCTGTCATTATGTGATGAATCTTTTTATCAATGCAGTATCGGTATCACCTAAATTCATCTAAAGAAAGATCAGTTCTTCTGTAAGTACCGAAATAAATAGCCAATTAATCCAAATCCTTTATAACGGGACCAATTTATACTCCCTTTAGAATGGGCTCGTCCCTTGTTTCACAGAGCTGTTTTTTTAGTAGAATTATTCGCCGTATTTTACGCATCATGCTTTGAAGTAATTTTTGACACTACTGCCTCCTTGAATAGGTAAACTAGCTGACCTTTCTGGCAACAAAAGATCTTCACGGAGTAACTCTAGCATTTTTTCGAAATCGACTAGCGTGGCTCTCACATCGAATTTCTGCCGCAAAGAATCAATTAATTTTTTGAATACCACGTCCCGCGTCCTATTTTAAGTGAATAGAACTATGAAATGGGTAGAAATAAGAACTTTGTGGACCAGAGCAAAAATTTGCCTTTGGGAGACACCTTCTCAAGAAGAAGACTGTCGGAGATTTTTCAATCTAATTGATTTTTCTAACTATTTACTGTACCTACGCTTAGTGGTACTACCCATCGCGAATTTCTATGAAATATCTCCTAGCGATTTGATGGTTTGTTATGGTCATCTCTTTGTCTCTCTATATGCAGGATATATTTATACTGCATTGACATAGCGATTACGACAGCACTATTTTGTATTCCATTATTGTGTATCAGATCTCTACAGGAAAGCACAAAAGAAAATTTAACCGCACTGCAAAGAAATTTTACTAATATAAATGAAGAAAGATATGATGCAGGTAAAATGAATGCCAGGCCAAATGTTGAGGATTATAGAGAAATAGATTCGATCACAATTCTGATAGAAAAAGAAAATCAGGATGAAGATATGAACGAAAATACCATGGAGGGATTTCGATTGGTAGATTTAAGGTACTTTTGGAATGATTTGAAAATCCTAAATGAACATTGCAATGCACAGGGTTGCACAATAAGCAATTTGGTACCAATAAAGGAAGACAAAAAGGGGTTTATTTCAAAAATTTACTTTAGATCTAACATGTGCAATGTGGTCACTTGGAAATACTGCTTTACATTTATTTTTAACTTTTTTTAATTCAAATCGTTGCACACTTATCTTTTAGTGAATTCTTTTCTGTGACTCGGTGTAACCACCGCCACCGAATCTGCCACCACCACATCAGTAGGGAAGAAAAGAGAAGGAGAAACGAGGTCAGTAGGGAAGAAAAGAGCACGAGAATGGCAAATTTGATGGCAGTGTTAACATCGAGTCGCAGAAAAGAATTCACTATTTGCTATAGCAGGCTTGAATGTGTCGTCGTCAAAACTGTTACCTCTTCAATCAGGTGTCCCACAAGGGTCAATACTGGGTCCATTCTTATTTATGTTCTAAATTAATGATATCGTGATAGTTCCTAAGTACTCTTCCATCATACTGCATGCTGATGATTTACAATTATTCCTGTCATTACGTAAAACTAATGCTGCTACCGATATCTCTCACTTTAATCAGCGACTTGTCCTGGAAAAGTCATATCAATGCTACTGTGACCAAGGATTACTGTGTGTTGAGAATATTGTGGCGACATACAGAGTATACCCCCAGATTGCTACGCGAACGACTCATTAAGGCTCTGATTGTCCCTATTATTACTTGCGGAGCTTATGTATACTGCAATATTGATAGCTTAGGTCGTTGGAAGCTAAACGTGGCGTTCATTGCATAACGCTAGATATATTTTTGGCCTCAGGAGATATGATCACGTGTCAGCTGTAACTAAGCAAATTTTTGGATGTAAATAGGATCACTACTTGGACTACCTGTTATGCGTTATGATACATAATACAATCAATAAAAATTCTGTCGAATTCTTAAGGATAATATTGAATTTCTGTCATCACAATTCACAACGTACGCTATTATTCCGGGTTCCTCGCCATTTTTTCATCTATGGAGTCGGAGTCTGGAATAGTCTCCCTGTATATTTTCGGGCACTTCGGAGTCTGCGAAGATTCAGAATGGACGCGTTAATAGTCCTTATTATTTTTTTTTAGTTTTTATTTTTCCTTGCGATTTTGACATTTTGAATTTTTTATTTTTCTATTTCTTTTTTTTCTAATTTCTTATTCTTTAACTTTTCTTTCTGTTTTAGTATTGTGCTTTTTTCTACATTATGTCATTATACGCATCATTTTTATTAAACCTATGTACTAAAGTATGCACATTAATAAAGCAAATTTATTTATTTATTTTGCAACTTATTTTACGACACAATAACTCAGAATTAATTGAGCGAACGAACTTCATACTTCATACATTCTTCGTCGCTTCTACTAATCAAACTCTTCATACTTAACCTTTGTTTATCCTTGAGATGGTTTTCAATGGTTTCCAAGTTCTTCTACAAAGGTACACAAAGTTCGAAAGGAATCAGCTTTCACCTATGCTCAGAAGCCATCATCATCAAGAACAACCATCAAAAAAATTTACTCTTTTTTGCTAGGTCGACACCTTTTATATAAAATTCCTACAAAAATAAGTTCTAACCATACTTGCTACCTTATTCATCAAATTTCCAATTTCTTTTAATTTCCCTGCTTGTACTAATGATTTCAAAATCGAAGATGTTTTTTTTTTATATTTTAAAATTCTTTTTCATTGGATGTTTTCTCAACTATTTCATCCTCCCACAATTTTTGTAATCATTTTCTTATCCCCTAGCTCTAGGATTCCCAAAAGAAAAGTTTAGCTAAAATATGTCCTTCGTTTTTCATTACCGAAATTAAAGTTCTCCGTCAAAGGACTCCATTCAATATCTCTCCTCCATATCAAGAGGGATTCCTCTATTATGAGCAACAAAAGGATGAGATTGTGATTAAGCCAAAAGATTTCTTATCAAACTTTCATACGCAAACAAATTAGTTTGAAAGATTTAAGTGCTTTTGGAACCCATGTGACATGCCCACATAATATATGCGTGTGTGTACGTTTAGCTTGTATTTGTTGACTTTTGTTATATTGTCGAGTTAATAAAAATGATTAATATTTCTTGACACATCGAATACTCCTATTTTTCTTTAGAACTAACTTAGTTAGGCGTCAGGAATAATTGCAGATGATTTACTAGTAAACAAAATCTATTTGATCTCTTACATAAATAGTTTTTTAGAAACTCGGGTAGCATTTTTGTTAAATCGGTGTTAAGGTGATGAATAGGATGAAAAATAGAGACGACGTTCTACTACAGATAATTATTGGCTCTCAACCATCCCTGTCAGAGCTACATGCAGTTCATTTAGGAAATGCGAGCCAAAAAATCTCAATCATTTATCGGAGAATGCATCGACTTTGCATTCAGGATTATCAATCAGTCTCCAGCCTATATAAGAGCCATCTATGGGAGAAGTGCACAATTCGGATGGAAACCATATTTTTCAATGAGGATTTATTTAGCCTTAAGAGGTTCATCGTTGAGATTTATCCTAGTTCTTTTGTAGAATCTTCGAGCCAAAATAAACCTGGCAATTAACCCATACCACAATGTTTGTAGTAAGGGAATTTGGTTGAATCTCAATTACGAAGGGGACGCCTCTGAGTCCTCTCTAAAATGTGTGAGTTTTCTTAAGCTTTTTCGTTTCTGCTGATAATGCTATAATCTGGAACGAATACCTCATTACATAGTCAAAACTAGTTCACGGAGAATTTACACTCTGATACCCCAATTTTGATGTTGCGTAGAGTTTAATTATGAATTCTACAGCATCTTGGCTGTCTCCCAAGCAGAGAAAACATCTCTTTGAGTGAAGGAGGTACGTTTCTGCTTCCATAATAGCTTTGATTATATTTAACTCCACACCAAGGGCCACGTTGAAATCTCCCACTCCAGAATTTTTCTCCAATTTTGAGCAATCTGTGTAAAATGCTTGAATCACTGAGTGCGTGCTCTGCCCTAGAAGAATTGTGGAAAAAGTATATCATCCGATAGTACTCGGCGAGACCTTTAATTTGATATGCAACATGCCGTATTGGAACCACCACGCCCGCACGCCGGGGGTTCATACCCCTCATCCTAAAAATGGTCATGTATACGAATTGTAGCTGGTAATGAGTTAAGGCGAAGAGTGAAACTCGTTTCCCGATCGGGCATAACTGTACTGAGCTAGAGCCGATCTAAGGTGCGAAAAATCTAGTACCTCAGTTTGAATAAAAAAAAGTAAAATACTAAAATCATAGGTATGGGGATAGCTATTTAAGCCTCCGAGTATAGGAGTGTGGGTACTCAAACTTCTTCACAGGAGTGAAGGAATTCAATTCTGCACTAGATTTTCCAAAATGTACTAGATCAAACTTCGATCTCCCAGATCAGATCATTTCTATTACGAAAAAAATCTAAAGTAAGCGCCTTAGATTCCATCATTGTTGGAAAAAAATGCTTCTATCTTTTAGATTATGCGCTCATTTACAAAACCATTGTTAGGCCATGATTTGGGTATGTACAAATAGTTCCTACATATGCGAAAGTAACTTTTGCCATTAAGACCCTCCTGTTTTACGCTTTCTCCTACTATTTCTATAGATGCTGGTTTGAATAATTCTCATTTTTACTGACACTCACCATTCCAATCAACCATCCGTTCACTTTTCAAACTTATTTCGGTAGAACTGTGAAATATCAAGATTCGTTTATTATCCGAACGGTATACGGATATGGAACTCTTTACCATCTCCTGTTTTTTCTATCTCATATAAACTCATTGCGTTCTAGCGTAAAATGTATACATAAGCGACTTCTTTACTTCCTTTTTTCTTACCATTAATCCCTTATGTTGCAATATCTCTTCCTTGATAAAGTTGTGTGCTTAAGCAATTCGAGTATATCCCTTAACACTTAAGATAACTATAAAAAAAAAGAAAAACATAAAATAAAATAATAAAACACATATAAAGACAGATTTTCCTACCTTTTAATGGGTTTTTTATTTAATCTTTTAGTCCTATCTTCAAGACATTACTATATACGGTCATGTATTTAAAACTCCATTTTTAAAGGACTTTCTGACTTGTGCTTTATCTTTTTTCGAACCCGCATCTTAAATAAAGCGAAAGATATAAAACCTGAGGATATAATGAAGGGAAATTTATCCTCTGGCAAAAAGAGCTCTTTCCTCAGTCTCCTTAAGGACAATCATATTCCCATTTGGCCGGTAAATAATGAATAGAGCTGTACTCTTTTACTCAATTCAAGTTGCCCTCATCGATTTAATTTCATAAAAGAACTGCTGATGGTAACTAAGCTATAAAGTTGGGCCTCGACTTGCTCATTGAAGACACAGGTTTTTGCTCGACAATCAAATACCATGATGTACCAGTATGTATGTATATTTATACATTATATATTATATGTACATACTTACGTTAAATAGCAAGTAGAATTTTTCCAAATGTGACATAGTTGGATATTCTAAAGGCAAAATAAAATGCCCTAAAAATACTTCAGAGAGTACTTCCCTATAGTATACAATGATCTAAATGACTGCTAAACTTTATTGTACCCAGCAGTGATGTACATATATAAGAATTTTTTACAGGTAAAAATATATATGTGTGTGTGTATTAAGCAAGGTAAGTAGATATTTGGAGATATAGAAAACTCCCCCAGTATTATAAGGGTGTAAAAGTTTCATTAGATGGACATACATCGACAATGGAATAAATTTTTAATATCGTCCGGTGTTTGGTGTGAAGGGGATCGACCCAACAGTAAGACATCGGCTAGACAATAAAGAAATTTTTTAATTAACATCTCAAAACTTTTCGGAAACTTTTTAATTATACATTTCTGAATTGTGAATTGCTTTGAATTTCGCAAAGTCAGATACTAGAGATCTAGTTAAACAGTAACTTTCAAATTTAAAGTAAGTTTTCACATAAAATTTTAGTGTGTAGCAATAAATTGTCATTTGGTGAACCAAACAAACTTCCTGGCTTATTCAAACCTGAGTTACAATTCATGCGGGATAAAGTTCGACAAGAATTGTTTATATTAAAACCTAATTCAAATATATAATTCAAGGAATATGGAAGTAAAATTTTAAAACTATTTACTAAAATTAACTCTGCATGTATCTGTTTGTGGTTTTCAAGGAAAGCATTTTGAATTTTTATTTGCATTTAATATTTTCCTTACGGTTTTATTGCACCAAAAGTAACGATGGAAATGCAGTGCATTTTACTACACACCACTCAGTTGAAGTATAATAACCACACAGAAAAAAATCAGAATAACCACAAAGAAGACCCTTGATAATCTGCAAAGGATGGCAATTTAAGGCGCCTTCACATAATTTTCTCAAGAAGAAATTGAAACCATTCATGGTTTATAGCTGCCCTATTTTTTCATCCCAAGGGAACCAGCGGCTAGTTGGCTTCGAAATAAAAGATCCGATGATCTTCCGGTGTAGGACATCTTAATATCTTCGATCACATTAGGGGCCTAAAATCTCCAATGGATGATATGACAAAAGTACCAGGTAACCATCAACGAGAGAAGGAAGCCAGATATTAAGCAGGGGGCTCCAGTTCTTGCAAGGGGCCCATATCTGGTATACGAATCCAGGTAGAATATCAAAACGGACACTAGACTCACTCACCATTAGAAGAAAAATTATCCATTCGACTTGATGTCTAACATTCCATCGTTCTATGTAATAAAAGTTGAAGCTGACAAAAGCGTAACCGCTAACTGTAATCCAAGAACTCCAGCAAAGCTGAGCTCCTGGCTCTGACTTATCAAGACTTTGAGTCGAAACTAGTCTAAAAATGCCACCCGAAACTCCAGCTCCTGTCTAGTGGGTCCCTAAATATGAAGCAGTAGTCGGAAATGAAAATGTGAACAATCTGGCTAAAACCGAAGCCGATAGTCTGTATCCTGATCCCTACCTAACATTTCGCCGAGTGAACTACAAAAATAGGAAGTCACACAAATGGATGTCTTCTCGCGTAGCGCACCTGGTATGAGGTAAGTGAAAGAATTCTTCACCCGCTTTTCATTCTAGATGCGTATACTAATTGGTCTTAGTACAAGTCACTCAGACTTATTTGATGCAGTATATTGACTAGACATGACCACCGTAATTTTCTAAAGAAGATAGCCAAATCCAAAAACGAACAGTTTTGACAATACGAACGAGGAGACAAAACCACAAAAGGAAGACTTTTTCGAATGTACTGCCCGTAGTCAGAGCGTACATGCAATAAATGAAAGGTGTAGTGCAATTTATGCCACTGGTATAAAGCTAGTGGTTTTTATTTGTTTATTCACTGCACTAAATGTTTCAAGTTCAATAAATACTAAAACTTGAGAACTGCAAGATAAGATATATACTACTGTGTCCAAAAAATAAGGTGACATTTGAATTTCAACTGCGTGCATCAAAGGAGTTGGCGAATTGGTTTCTTTTTTAGGTTGGTAGGACTGTCTTTGAGATCCCTGCCAAATCAAACGTCAAAATATTCATTAGTGTTTGAGATGCTTCGTTTTGTGAGCTGCTAAAAGTGAATTTCTCCTTTTTTGCGATGTCGAAATTTGTTGAGCAAAGAATTTGCATTAAATTTTGTTTGCGGAATCAATTTTCTGCTGCGGATTCGTTGAGGATGGTGCAGAAAGCCTTTGGTGATGAGGCTATGTCGAAAAAAAATGGTTACAAGTGGTATAGTGAGTTCCAAGCAGGCCGTGAACGTGTCGAAGACGAAGAGCGCCCTGGGCGACCATCAACCTCAACCGACGAAGCTCACGTCCAAAAAATTAAAGATTTGGTGTTTGAAAACCGTCGATTAACGATTAGAGACCTTGCTGATGATATTGGCATATCGAAGGACTCAGTCAATACCATTTTGAAGGATGCTTTGGGCCTCAAACGCGTCAAATCTCGACTGGTACCGAAATTATTGAATGCGCCGTCTCACACTGCACTCGTTCTTCGTGACCATTTCGCCACAAACTCGACTCATATCCTTCCACAACCACCGTATTCACCTGATTTGGCGCCGTGCGACTTCTGGCTGTTCAGCAAGCTCAAAAGACCGCTCCGAGGACACCGTTTTGAGACGATAGAGCAAATTCAAGCCGCCGCGAAGAAGGAGCTGAAGGCCATCCCTGAAATCGACTTTTTCAACTGTTTCGCAGATTGGAAAATCCATTGGCATAAGTGCATTGCATCGGGAGGGGATTACTTTGAAGGCGTTGAAATTGATTTGGAAGAATAAATAAAGAATTTTCAATATAAATGGGATGTCACCTTACTTTTTGGACACTGTAGTATTATAATATAAAAATCTGAAACCAATGTTTATTAAATGATTAATATATAAATTTGATTTACACAACTGTAGCAATTGACTTGCACTCACCTGATAGATATACATATAGCAGCTGATTTACTTGACCTTTTATTTGACTGAGGTGTGGGATGATGATATTCTTTATTGCCGTCGATACCCGCAATAAAGTGGATTTGTTAGGAATTTTCTTATTACAGTCGAAACCCGCAATAAGAGTCTTTATTACAGTCGATACCCGCAATAAAGTGTTTTGTGTTAGTGATTTTCTTACTACAGTCGAGACCCGCAGCAAGAATCTTTATTACAGTCGAGACCCGCAATAAAGTGTTTGTGTTAGTAATTGTCTTACTGCAGTCGATACCCGCAGTAAGACTCTTTATTACAGTCGATACCCGCAATAAAGTGTTTGTGTTAGTAATTGTCTTACTACAGTCGATACCCGCAATAAGACTCTTTATTACAGTCGAGACCCGCAATAAAGTGGTGTGAGTTAGTAGATTTCTTATTACAGTCGAGACCCGCAATAAGAAACTTTATTACAGTCGAGACCCGCAATAAAGTTATTTGTTAGTAATATATTAACTCAGTCGAGACCCGAGATAATATTCTTCAAGTCAGTCGAGAACCGACTTAAAGTGAATGTTAGTATATATCTTAACTTCAGTCGAGACCCGAAGAAAGATTCTTTATTTCCGTCGAGACCAGAAATAATGTGTATTGTTAGTAATATTTTTTATTGCAGTCGCTACCCACAATAAAAAAACCTTCAATTTTCAATTCAGAATAAGAATATTTTATTTTAGCTGTCAAGTAAACCAAGTATTTAATTTAGTAATAAAATACACACTAGGAAAAATCACTAGGAAAGAACACAAAGGAATAAAATCGCCAAGTTAATCACTGCACTGCTAAATTACAAAAGAGATCGAATCAAGTCAAACTGCTGTTTATCTAGCCCTTGCTTGCACACGACACCAATGATGGAGTAGCAGAGGTGCATGATCACAAGAATTGGCCGTGATTCTGTAATTTTATGGTACTAGAGATAAAATATGCAAAGCAACGAACAAAAATGCATAGTAACAAGAAAGTTAAAGCAACCCATGCTGCTGTGTTAAATTGAATTCTGTATATTTGCAAAAAATGTTATCTCTATCACGTAGAGAAGAAATTCCCGTTCGATAGTACTTATAATGATGATAGAGTTGCAAATTGATCTGCTTGATCTGATTGTATTTGTGCCATGCATTGTATGGTACATGACAACACATGCTTTGGTTACATCCTGTACCTATTTTTGGGAAAATTTGTAATTAGATTGAATTTGTTTTGCTTTTAGAACTCAGTTTTAGCATGATATTTTTGCATATGTTGTTTTTCAGCAATTGTTTTTAGCACGAATCTAATTGCTTCAATCATATGAAAAGAATTTTAATTTGATCTGCTCAATGAGGCTATATTGTTGTAATGTGTTTGTGCAATGTGTTATATAGATGAGAAATACATGGCTTTGTTGTGTACCTGTTTTTTGATGAAGAGTAATCAAATTAGATTTAATTTTCCTAAAAATTTGATGTTTTCCTTTTAAAGTAATCGGTAAAACCAAAATATATTCGAACCGATTTGGTTCGAACACGAGTGTTGTTATAAATATTATTTCGGTTGATGCATTTCCTCACGCCGACATTTTTTTTAAAGGCAGCGGACGGGAGATCCAAAGCATTGAAATCAGGACGACCCATTGTACTAACCTGCTAGAAACACTTTCACCAAAACCTTCCTGCCGTCTTAATGAAGCGCATCAGGTTTTGGTGAGATAAGTTTACCAGTTCATCCACTTATAAGAGGGTACACCCTAGCTTATACAGTTTGCTTTGGGCAAAGGCTGGACAAGCGTACAGAGAGTGTTCGGTTGTCTCAAACTCTTCTTCCAGGTAGGGCATACAATCAGGGCTGTCAACAACTCCCATCCTTGTTAGATGAGCTTGAACCGAGCTATGGCCAGTGATGATGCCAACCACGGTTCCACATTGTTACCTTCAGAGCCCCAAGAGAACGGCAGAGAAATTCATACTGGGCCCATCAAGAAAAAGCTTATGCACTTTCAAGTGTTTAAGTTCGCCACTCTCTGCTGATGCTTGATGAGAGACCCGATAACCGAAGTGACAATGGCTACGGCGGGTTCCGGTTCCGAGAACGGAGAACCAGGGCCAGGCTTGACTAGAGGGTCAGTCCTTTCATTCCACATGGTCCACATATGACCAGGAAACCACAGAATGGAATCCTTGTTATGGATACACAGCATACCCACGGTCGACCTGCACTCCCCAGTAACTAAGATGTTATCCAAGAGCCACTCAGAACCATCAATACTGCTTGACTATCCGAAAGTATAGCCAAGCCAAATCCTTTCCCTAGATCTCCATATCAAGGGCTATCATCGCTACCATTACAATGGCGAAGACTTCAGCCTGGAAGACAGTGGTGTGCCTTCGAAGTGAGTACTCTAACCAAAGATTAGGATCAAGAAAGTAAGAACTCGAACAGACTCCCTCATTAGTTAGTGAGAGAACCGTCGGTAAAAGTTTTTAGAGCGTACCGATAGGGCTAGGTAGGACACTACCCTTACCCCACAATTCCTTCTCAGGGAAGCTTACGGAGAAGCGACCCTCAAAACAAAGCTCTGCCCCCGCATGCCACTTGATGCGATGGCCACGTTCCAGCCAACACGGCAATGAGCAATGGCAAGAGCCGGTCCAGCCGTCCTCCCAACATCCCCATGACCGTAATCTACATAATAGACATATGTGAGCATGGATTCTACAATCGAGGTTTACATCCAGTGCACAATACTCGGTCTTATGCCCAAAGTGTAGCAAAAGGTTCTCCTGCATTGAGCTAAGGCCCTCATAGCCGTATAAACTTTTCCTCTACATGCAAACTCCACGTCAGTTTTGAGTCAAGGTAGACTCCGAGGTGCTTAACATAGGAAGTCAGTTGCAGAATATGTCCAAAGAGCTTTGGAAGAACAAAATACCCAAGCTTACGTCTCCTAGAAAAGAGTACCAAGCTGGTCTTTGTATGCCTCACTATCATATCATGACAGGTACCCCAGTCCTTGACAGTATTCGGTTCTCGTTGTATGAAGGCACAAGCAGCAGCCATGCTGTGCATGAAAATCAGCAGAGAGATGTCATCCGCATACGTTTCACATGCCGCAAGTCTTACAAATGTTTGCAACCCTGCAACTATTTCTACGCTTTCCTGGAGTAAATAGATATTGTAGTGCTGCTGGAAGATAGGGACAAGAAATTTGTTTAAAAGTATAAAACAGTAGTGAAGTAGAAGAGAAGTTAATAAAAATGAAAAAGAAGCAAGGAAAAGCGCTGGATGGTGATGAAGTGAAATTCGAACCCACGATCCCTGGAGCGATAGTCAGAGCACTTAATAACTATATTATGTTTAATTACTTACTAACATTTTAATTACTACTAAATACTAGGAGAACTATGTAGTATATAATACCTGAGGGGTTGGCATAAATATTTTTTTAGTATTTATAACACCAGCGGTATCGAAGCCGTGGGGAGTTTCATGAAATGCTTCCAAACCGTTAAATTTAGAATTTACATTTAGGAGTAATTGACCTTTCGATCGTCGTCTCAAAGTGGAGACAACTTCAACAGTTCCAGTTTTTCCCTCGCTTTTTTTTCTTTATAAATTTTGTAGTTTAATTGGAACCCACTTCTTAAGACGTGCGGTAATATGTGCAAGTAAAAGAGATTCCCCAGTGCAGTGTTCAATAATAAATCTCTCTTGCAACATATCAATTGCTCATTCCTCATGAATTTTGTTATAAAAGATGGATAGAGTTATGTGATTATGGCGGGGATGGTGTGAGGTTAAGTTCAACTACAACTAACAAAACGTATGGAATTAAGTGAACTTCAAATGTATAATATGACAAAAGACTTTTGTTTTACAATTATCTACTTAAGTATATCTCCACAGTTTTTATTCAAAATCATTTTATGCTTCTATTGTTCTTTTTTTTACTGACATTTTAATAGAAATACTGAAAGAAGCTTTTAAGCTCCATAGAATTCTTCATTCAGTACAAAAATAAGGTGAAGAATGGATTATGAAAACAATTCCAGCTCAAATGCAAATGGCTGTAAGCTATTAATTGCTCTACTTACACCTTTTTTTGTACATATATACAGCATAGAGAAAAAATCATTACGAACTGGTATATACCCGTATATAACGTTTTTGCCATTTTGAATGTCAGGAGAAGAATTTCAAGGAAGTCAGTCGTCTTACTCAATTACTCAACTGTTCTGCTTTCGCATATCACATATCCTCTCCGACCTGTCAGGATATTATAAAGGACAGAATCATACATGCACACATACTGTACATTTGTACATACATACATTTGTACATACATACATACTCATCCTTTGGCTTGTTTCAGCTTTGTACAATCAAAAAAGTCAAAAGAAAAGGTTCGAGGTCAAAGCTATAAAGAAACTTTTCAAATTTGCATTTCGTAATACATTCTGCTGTGCTGTCTTACAAATATCCTCCCGCTGCCCGTATTTATACATGTCACCTTTTGCTTTATGCAGTTTTAAGGACTTTCATTCATTCTATGGCACAGGTAACGTTTTCGTTTTCGGTAGTAGAGTTGTATGTCAGGTTCTTAAAATATTCAATTCAGTTTGAATGAAGACGACTGAAAGAAGGAAGGAAAAAATATGGATGGATTCTTACAAAGAAAGACATTCTTTCTCCTGAATTATTGATGTAAAATGGAAGTATGGTAACCAGGTAAAATGGTAAGTATATATAGTATATTACCTCTTTGGTCAGTAACTGTTCTATAAATTTTAAATGTAAAGGTATCATGTTTATTAACAATTCACATCTTCGTTCAGACAAAATTGAAGTTATCCAGACTAGAAATGAATTTGTTTCGTTAAGTGATAATGAAGTGTTTCGCTTCTGTTTCGCCTTTTCACCCATTTACTTACAGTTCGCCTGCAGGCCGTGGACTGTTAGGTCTGGACTAGTAGATGGGAACTGATGTAGGCCACACACTATTCAGTTTAACTGACAGTCCATACCTGCAGGCCATTACTGTCAGGCCGCGGCCTGCAGGCAAACTGCAATTTGGCCACACACTATCAGTTCGCCTGACAGTCCAACTTCATATTTCAAAGCGATAAAATGGCTGTTGCAAGGAAAAAGAAGTTGTACTTTTTAGTGAAATATAAAGAAAATCCCCACCATTATAAAATGCAAGAGAAAACGTTTTGTTAAAACAAGAAAGGCGCACACATCTGGAATTCGACAAAATCTGATTTAAAAGGATCGCGGACACTACCACTATAAAATAGTTGATGCAATGGCGCTAGTACTATCGTATAAATCAATATCCTATCTAGACACTCTTAAAGCGACTAGGAAGTAAGGTATAATATGATTACGAATGGTACCGATGGACCATTAGGCTTATTTAAGTAATGGACAGTGTGCTCGTCGGTACTGTCTTCCCCTTCACGGGTGATGGAATTGGCAGCACAAGGACAAGAATCTTTCTAAATGTGAGCTATGCATGAATTGGTAGGTAAGTTACGCCAAGTGTTAGGATTAGCTGTGTGTCATAGGTGTGTGACAATTGAAAAAGAGCTGGGAAGAATCACTCCTTGAGGGCACGATCAGATTATTAGCGGGCAATGTTCTCCCAAAAACTGTATATGCGTTTGATAGAAGATGATGATAAGCAAAAGTTAGAAGATTTTATGATAAATATGGCTGAAAACCTTATGGGACGCAGAACCAAGTAGGCAATTCGGCCCTTATCCAATGTTAATCTTAAATCTATGAAAGTTTTCAAAAGTGTAAGTACTCTTGCATAAATAATTGTGATGATAACGTCAAGTACTATACCCTTTACACCCTTTACGAACGATTGAACGATTTTTTGTTATCAGTTCAGTTCAATGAAACGCGTGATATACGGAAGGTACCTTGATATCAACCACCTTAAGGCAGAAACATATCCAAGCAAACCTCAGGCCGGGCCTCTCTCAGGCTTCCTCGCAGCTCGCCTCAAGGCTTGCCTCAGAGAAATGAAAACAAAATGATACCACCAGGCTTGGTGCTGTCATTGTAATTTTCTTAGTACATCTGTTGACAGAAGTAGGCCTGAGAGAGACAAATTTTGAACATTGAGCAAAGCGCGCTTTGCGTCTAGGCCTTGAGGCTAGCTGCTGGCTTGATTATGTGTTGCATCATTTAAAAACCCGTGTTGGAAATTTTGACAACACCTCGAGGAAGCCTCAAGGCCTGGATGTGTTTCTGCCATTACATAAGGTTAGTATAATAATAAAATAAATCTAATCATCCTGATATATTTTATACTTATTTTATAACTTTACTTGGTGCTATGTTCACTGTGATTTCTCAACAAATTAAGAGTGAACAAAATATCAAGGAGCTGTAATATCTAAATTCTAAAGTATTCGAAGATAGAAGCTTAGTCCGAACCACATACAGAGGCAAAAAGGCCTTGTGATTTTACGTGGGAGCTTGCTAAGTATGACTTAATCCCACAGCGCTCTTCATGTAGGAATTAGTTTTTTTTCGGCGAAAATCAGCACACTCAAGCGACATTGCAATCCCTTTAAATACTAGTCGGCCCAATACATATTTGGCATTCTTACTGGTAGAAAACCTATCTAATATATCTGCCTTTATTTGTATCCTGGCAACCGGCCGGTTAAGCGAAACTCCACGGCGATAGATGAATATTTGAGCATGCATTACGTAAACGAACATACCTTCTTATTCCAGGTCGTTGTACGTATAAAATAACACCTCCTGTGATAAGGAGGATATCCACAAATGTCATGCTAGAATCGAAAATATCTCTCTCTCTGCCCGCAATATGAGGGACTCACCTTGACGTGGTGAAAAACTTAAGTTTTCTACGGACACCCGACCCTATTGTACCAAATTAGACATATAGTCTACCTCATTGGCTTCATATTAGTCCATGGTTACTCCCAGCAGATTCTTCATGCAGAATCGTTTTATCACATGGTATTGGTTATTCCAAGCGGTTTAATCCTGTTCGTGCTATCTATAAATACCCTTTAATCGGAGACCCTTAGGAGGTAGGATCCGCTTTTTGAATTTGGCGAGGCTAGATAGTACAGCCTGCAATATTATAACTGCCAAATGTAATAGCATACGTAAGACTACTCCTATGCATGCGACAATCATCAACTGCACCCAATCATAATTAGAATATCATATTAGATATTTCCCTTTGAGCACCGTTCTTTTGATAGCATTATGTGTCACAGATTTCCTTTTCCCTACCATATATGGATGCAGTGTAAGAGCATGGTTAATTGAAAGGTCATGAACGGTAAATCTTAAAACTTTAATACTGTAATTTCAAAATGCGTCGTTAAACTAAATTTAACATGGCACGCAGTAGGTAATGATAAAAATTAGTGGGCCAAGATGACTACCTTAAGGTACACCAGGCAAGCTTATTAATGGACAAAAATAGCACCACGAAATAAAACAAGATGTGAATTCGTATAACAGTAATCAGTGTTAACTAAACCGAAAAAAACCCAAGAAAAGATAAATGAAATACAATCAAAAATAAAATAGAAACCTTTAAAAATTTAAGGAACGATTGATTAGAAATATTCCTTAATACCGTAATGACGTCAAATGCAAAGTTTTTTTTTATATTTATGCAATTGTTAAAACTTGTATGTCATTTTTTTTTTGTATATAGAAACGCATTTTAGAAAGTCATCAAAGTGATTAGAGACAATATTCAATAGTGCCGGAACTCAGATTTATATTTAGATTTAACGAATTACCAAAAATGTTAAGGCTAACTTATATCGTATAGATTTCGCTATATTCCTAAAGCCTCTAATAAGCAACTTTACCTCCATAGTATGAAGAATTAATTTTTAAATATTTTACTTAATAAAAAAATTAAGTTTACAGATTACAAGTTTTTTTTTACTCATTATTCAACTTTTCGTCTATTTTATTAGTCTGACGAATTTTCTAATTAATTTAAGTATAAAAAAAAAATCCTATTGAAACTAGACTTCTTCGGTTTGTAACACGAAAATAACATAATGAACTTAACTTGAATTTAATTGCGACTAAAAACTGGACTAATTTAGGGCGTTTTTGCAATTTTTAAGTTAAAAACATACAAAAAACGTGACCAATTAGAAAGAAAAAAATTAATTTCTCAAGTATAATTAATGGCAGACAAGGATCCTTTTAAATTGAAAAGATGACTATGAAAGAAGGAATCCCCTTCTTTAAATATTTGATTAATGCTGAAGTTAACTACGAGACCAGAATAAAGTGTGAAATTATTCAAAGATTTGCACAACTCAAGGGTTAATTAGAATTTTAAGTTTTCACCCGGGGGCATTATATTATTGAAAATCCAGAAAAAAAATACTTGTTCCCGTGTAATTATTTTTTTCAATCTCTCAATATATATTTTGTGTAAACTCACTGCATTGAATCGAAATCAGTCAAGCAAGAATTTCAAAAAGGAAATATTCACTTCCATTTTTAAACGAATTTTTTCGTGATCATGGAATTTATTGGATTGTCACATTTAATGAAGTTATAAGGAGACTTTACCAATCTTTTATCAGGCTAATAAATTTTATTTTGTACTCATATATATGTATCTTCCTTGATATAAAATACGGTGCTCAGACGAAAAGACTAATATGAAATGAATGGGTAAAGAAAACAAGAAATTCGACTTATCTTGACGCCATCCAAAAAGCAAGCAATTTACACTCGACGGAATTTAATTTTCTTAAACCACTTTACACCACACCGGGAGGCACATCTGCGAGGAAAAAGGTTTTAGAGCACGTAGTAAGTGTGTAAGTAATATGTAACCTTTGTGGAAGGTGCCCTTCTTTATGATTCCATTACGACCCGGCGACCTGGTAAAAAAGCTTCGATTGCTGCTTCTCTTGCTGCTCGAAGTAGGTGTTGAAAAAAAAGCAAAGGAAGAAAGCATTGAATTTACCAAACCTTCTGAACCTTGAAGAAATTATAAGAGAGCAGCCTAAGGTTGAGCAACTAAAGAATGGGAAAATTGTAGACGATCCACATGATAAAGGTTTTAGGTTTTCGAGGATGTACGCGGGGAGGGGGGGGTGAATAATGTGAACTGAAATTTTTCAATTAGCTCAAGATTCCGACAACAACGACGACGACGACGACGATGACATATGAACTTTAGAGTTGAGTTTCTCCTAGGAATTCGCAGCACCGATTCTATACATCTAATTCAAGGTGACAATAGCTAATCTGGAGGATATAAATCTCATGGGAATTGGGGTGACAACAAATACTCGTCGTAAGTAGAAAAAAAATGTGCTTTTTTTGTTATGATTTGAAAAATATTATTAGATGAAGGCCTTTTTCACGTTATTTCCAGCTCAATAGAGATTAAGGGTGCGAAATAACATTTCTAGTTGAGAGACCATCAGGTAAAGGAAAGTTGCGTTTGTGTAACCCTCCTGTGTAATCAATACTTTACTTCAAAGGGAATTGTCTGAGGAAAATATTTGACTTTGTTATTGATAAATTATTTCTATTTACCTGTATTCTTCTATTAAAGGAAAAGTCAAGGTATAAGAAGAAGTTAAATATTATCTAAAACGAAGGAATTTGTAACAATGAATCACGCTCAGGAATTTCCAATTGAAAGGTCGCGAGATAAATACTCATATATGGTTTTGGAGAAGATGTCTTCATTGTTCCCTGGATGAAATCTATTATTTACTGGTTGATGACAACTGGGGTGAATGTTGCACTAAAGTGCGGTCCACATACTTATAAATGATAATTTTTTCACCAAGTACCATTTTTGGTATCTGCATATTATTAAAACAGAAAATTAATTGGTTAAAATGTTTTCTATCAAAAATATAGGGGTCTTAACACAGAGTTTAAAAGAAAGGCCTCGAAATTGGTTTAAAATGCAGAAAGTATCGAAATTTGAATGTTGATAGTCAGTGAACAATTTTTTTTTTTACTCAGATAAATCCCACTTCTGACACCAAAGAGGAATGCTCATTTTAGGCCCGACATTATCAGACATGAGTGTGAGATCTAGTCCAGAACATGAGGGAGGAGAGCCGGTGTAAAAAACAGCTCAGTCTTTTTAATAGTATAAATATAATTTTTTTTAATAATTTCAAACTACTAATACAATAATTTAGTAAAAATTCAATATGTTAAAATTCTGTAAAATTCAATTAAAAACCAATCAATGCTGACCACGCAGTCCGCCACCCTTGTATTATTTGTTTTGAAATAAGAAGAAGAAGAACAGAACTAATTATATGTCAATAGAATAAACTTTAATGCCACTGCTACTGCGTGAAAGCAGAAGGGTAGCATAATACTCTTTGCTACTGCGTGAAAGCAGAAGGGTGGCAAAATGCTCCTTGCTATTGCTTGCAATCAGAATGGTAGCAAAATGCTCCTTGCTGCTGCGTGAGAGCAGAATAGTAGCAAAATGTTCCTTGCTATTGCGTGAGATCCGAAAGAACTAATTTGAGGGTTGTTCTGCGTGTGCGCAGGAAGGTAGTACTTGCTTCTATGGAAAGAATGGGACATTAAGATTATGTCTGATCAGAATTATCATCAGTATAAAAGGACAGGAACCTCAGATTATCTCTGATCAGAATTATCTTCTGTAAAAAGGTAGGACACACGATTCTTTAAACTCAGATCAGCTCTGATACAGATAAACCCTATGAAAATAATGGTGCCATCTACTGAATTTCGTCGGCTTTATATAGCCCCTGTAACCAGTTATGCTTGGCTCGCTTCTTGGTGTTGCCCTAGCGACGGTTTGAATTTGGTCTGACTGAGGCGAGAACCAGATTACTTGACGTAATGTCATCTGCTGTTATTACAAACTTATAAATATACGGATGTAAGTGTACATGGATAAGTTTGTGGCTATTTATTAAACAATTTTTTTAGATCAAATGGTGGCAGCTTTAGTCAGTATTTGTGCAGCGTGGAGTTATAGTTATATTGCCCATGATTTAGGGAGTAAATCAGTTTAGTTCTTTCTACGTGGGAACTGATGTGCAAGACGGATAATTTGATTAGTTAAGTATTCTATTTTTCTTTTAATATATTTTTTGATTTGAGTGATACTTTGGTTTCCTTTTTTTTTGTATTTTGGGTAAATTAAGCGTCGAAGGAATATTCTTGAGCTTGCTGTATTATTTATTCGAGAAATTATCCGACAGCAGGTAATTCATCGTGGGATCTTCAATAGTTAAAATACCTGTGTGAGGACTGAGCAATGAGAGATGTCTTAAACGACGAACAATGATACTCTAAACATATCTATGTTATTTATTTCAATTAAGCGGGGGAAGGCTTGGGGTAGGTTAAAGGTTGATCTAGTCCATCTTGGAGGTTTAAATAGTCATCCCCATACTCACTTTTTTAGTATTTCCCTCTTTTTTAATTCGAACTGATGTACTAGATTCTTCGCACCTTAGATCAACTCTAAATCGGTCGGGTTATGTCCCATCAAAAAAAGCGTTTCACTGTTCACCTCAGCTCATTAACAGCTAGAATTCGTAGAAGAAATTTTTTCCATGTATACTTTTAGAGGGGGAGGGGGTTTGGAACCCCCGGCCGGTATCGTCGATTTACCCGATTCAGAAAATTATCTCGTGTCGTTTTTGCAGCCGGAAAACGCATTTTCATGCACTTGTGTCACATACAGGCCAGCCACTACATTCCGCATATGTTTTTGCAGTTATTTCTTCCATGGCTATTAATGCTCTGTTGTGAACATTGTTCTCATAGGAAGTTATTTTCCACGATGCACCAATTGCGCTCAATCCCGAGAAGTAAATCATTTAAGACATCTGTCATGTCTATTGATGTCGGGCCTAAAGTTGTATGAAAAGTGTGCATTCTCCTTTGCGGAAATTTTTTTTATTGCGGGATTTGTTTTATAAATAATGAGACATTACACTTCGTGTATAACTTTTAGTATTTCAAAACTATCATCTTTAATAATATTTCAAGACATAATGAAATTACTTGTGCTGCTAGTAATGTCTGAGATATACTCAAACTCTGAACGGCATTTACTCTCACTAAATTTTACTAGTGTGGTTATGGATTGTTTTTTCGATTTCCAATTGGTAAACGCCCGCTTGAACTTTCCTATATACTCAAACTCCATATTATTTGTCAACTTTGTCGGCCTCATGCAGTTCTTCAAGGAGGTGTGAGCCAAGGAATCTGTAACGTTTTCCTGAAAGGGTCGAACAGTGACAAAAAACAAATGGATCACCGCTTCGGATTCCTCTTCGCATCCTCTCTCGTGTCCAGTGAGAATTGACACTGGAGTTGTCAGAGTTGGCTTGTTTAATCACAGTAGCTTTTTCATTTCATTTGGGTAGGGTATGCCCCACAGGTCTTTTGTAGTTCTACCTGAGTGGCTATCCAACCAAATGTGACTGTGTTGGCAGTTCGCCCAAGCCGAGATAGTAGAGGCAAAGTGGAGGAGATTTTCTGCGAGGATGCACCAAAACGAGGAAGTTCGACCGCCTTTTCATTCCCGTTAATGTCACTGTGGCCTGGCACCCAAAGCACCAGTACCCCGTTGTGCCTAGAAAGGAAATTAAGGGTGGTTTTGCGATCCAATACAAGTTTGGAGGTTTTAAACGGTTTTGACAAGCCGTTGAAAGCTTCTTGGCTGTCCGAGCAGATTGAAATCTCCTTGTCTGAGCTTAGGAGATACATTCCCGCTTCAAGGATGGTCTTGACTTCCACCTGGAAAACCGTTATCTAGCTTTCAAAGTGTATGGTAATTTCCATATGAGGCTCCTTGTAAAAACCACCTGTTGCGGTGTTCCGATTATAAATTTATAAAACTAATTAATCAAATTGTCCTTCTTCTTTGAACTCAAAAGTGCGATTTCGATTATGATGTTAAGCGTATCGCATTTTTCGGTAGGGTTGAATATTTTTTTTTTACCTACTAAAGCTTCAGCAGAGTAAGGATTCCTATTAGAAAATCCGGAAGATCACTAATTGAACAGAAATTCTGTGCTATTTTTTTTCAAGCTATTGAGAAGATTCTAAACCAAAGTTTACTTTTAGACAGAATACTACCCCTGTTTCGAGGTGATCTCTTTTATTTTTCTTAAATCCCATATGGAATATGGGACATATTGAGAAATTTATCTGTTTTTTGACAAATGATCCAATTAGACTTACTTTAGAGTGGACTCCAAACTGTCTATCCTCCATCGATTTTATCCATACCTTACTTTACTTAGATTTATTAATTGCATCTATCTAAATATAATTGTAAATCGGTTTGTAGATTACAAAGGGTAAACTTCCAATGGAAGGCATTAGTCAATTGGTTCCAGGATGCAACATATCCAAATGTTATAGGTTACGATTTTTTTTAAATTCCATTCCCCCAATATCCTCCTCTCCTCTCAACCAGCCAACAAAAACAACAAATACACCAAAAACACACTGTATATCCTGCCCTAACTAAAACGTGGCTAATGTTTTCATCTCACATCGTATAATTACTCTTATCTTTATTGCTCATTCAAACGAACCACACAGTCCTTTCTAAACAAGAGTAGAAAAATGAGTTTGCTTGAAAACACTTCCAAAAAAAAAACTCAAAACTGTTCTAAAACTTAAAAGGGAGATAAGCACGATATACATGATATCAGTAGAAGTAGGTACTATATTCGTCTCTAATTTGTCAGGCTCAGTCAGTGTGGGAGGAAAAGCTTTAAAAACGCCCTGCACACGGTGTCATTTGTAACCCAAAGCTACTGTAGATCTAGACGAGTTTATTCCAGTAAATTATAAGGCATTCAAAAGACATGTGAGTAACTCCTACTCGACTCAGATATCTGCTCAACGGCGATAGCATAAATTCCTTCTATAGAGCAGAGGAATAAGAGTTGCCTTTTCCACTATGCAAAAGGGCTGTTAAAATGTCAATTAGATATATTACAAAAGTAGGTAAGGTATGTATATAGTATATACTACGTCCGTTGGAATACACATCCTTTATAGCTGGCAGTGAAATATCTGGAATTCACAGTATTTTGATATGATGTAGAATAATTTGGTGGTCTCTGGGAATAGACATTTTTTATACAAACAACTCTTGAGAGGCTTTTTTGCAAATTCACGAAATGTATTTCTGTTCATGTGAAAAGTATAAGAAACGTCAGGATTACGTCGTAATTTAGGTTCTTTTTTGGAATTAAATTATACCCATGAGAAGGAAGATAGTACCATAAAAGTTTCATACAACTGAAAATAGAAAAGGCTATAAAAGTGTATATACTTATATATGATAGCATATGTATATACAACGTTTCGAAAATTATATGAAAGGAAAGGATGTAGCCGTAGTTAAGGACTAACACAGAATTGATTATTTATTTTGGAAATGTTGTAAATAAAATTAATTGTTCAAAATTTGAATGTGTTAAGGAACTCTCTTTGAAAATATTCAAGATATTTTTATTATTATGGGAGTGGAATACACGTGGAAGCCTAGCATTCTAGATGGTGGATAGATATATGGATAGATTTTTTGAATGTAAGTACTACAACTCCCGAGGATACAGTTTAAATAAATATAAATTGAATAACATAAACAATAAAACTACACCATTTATATATGCCAAAAGGTTATTTAGAAAACAAAAGCAAAACAAGTTAATAATCACAAAATATAAAAAACAAAAAGAAAAGTAAATACAAAATTTAGTATTATAAATAAAGAAATAAAAAAATGAGAAAAAAAAGTCAAAAGTGTCGTCAGAAACACAATACCAAAGTTCAACTAGATTCAATGGAAAAATAATTTTCAAGTGATGTCCTAGTACTTAACAGAGAGGCTTTAGCACAAAATACAAAAAAAAAAGAATATCGTTCTGTTAACGAGCAGAACGAAGCTTTCACAAAAAGCTCCACTTTTTGATAATACGGAATTGATAATTTCGGATAAAGTCAAATTTCTGGGAGTCACTCTCGATAAGAAACTTACTAGGAATTCGTAGAGGATTTGGATCTCCCTACAATTGTCGTCGCTCTATTGGCGGAAATTTCGGTTTAAAGCCAAGAATGACGTACTAGATGTAGACCAGAATTGTTAGACCCATGGTTACCTATGCGGCCCTCGCATGGTGGTCAAGAACTATAATCAAAAGAAAACCGAGGCTCTTCTTAAAAAAAACCAGCCGCAGATATGCTTCGAGCAAAGGACGACAATATCTGATATTATCACAAAGTGGATTTTACAGAACACTTCGATGTAGTTTTGGGAGACCGACAGTAATGACGTTCCACTTAATCGCACTTTCACCAACGATCGTTAGTGGGGTATATAGACGGTTCAAAAACGAACAGTGGTATCGGACTGAGTGCTACCACTACCATATTTCAAGCTGAGGTATTACCCATAGAAGGATGTGCCAATAGCTACATTAAAAGAGCCACAAATAGCTGAACCATCATAATATCCTTTCGGATAGTAAAACCGCTCACAAGGCTTTAAAGTCATTCACTATTGTTATGGAAATATGCCACCCAGAGTGGAAGCTCACTCCGTGACAGCTGATCAGGAGGCCGCACTAGCACCTCGGTCTATATGCAGAGAGTGTTCACCAAAAAGAAACCTGGCTGCCATGTTGCCATGAACAAAAAGATATCGTGCCTGAAGGAAAACCGAAGATCTACTAAAACGTGCACCACACCTTGCCGCCGAAGGGATCACGTACACCACTCACCTGAAGATTATCCTAGGGATCGGATTTTGGGATCCCTTTGTCGTCTCCGGCCTGGCCATGACACCGCTGGCATCTGATTTGCGATGTCACTTTTACTTGGTTACCTGAGGAAGATAGATGAGAGGCCACGAGAGAGTGATGAGAGAAACACTCGACGAGTTACTTCATGTCAACAGAACATTGTTCGATGAATGAATCGTACTGCCAAAAGGCCTTCTGAATCGTAGAAAACCGAATATTCCCTGGGTCTTGCCTAAAACGCGTCTGCTCCCTTGGAGTCACATTTGACATGAATATGACATACAAAAAATGGTTTTTTGTTTCAGGCGTAAGGATGAAAAACTCCTCGAGAGAGCTTTACACTCATAATTTAAAGTGCTCCTGTACTAGAACAGCACTCGGTAAGTCTTTAAACTGTTTTAAGAATTCCTTCAACATGTGATTTAGTAAAAACTTAATTGATATTTCGATACATCTCGTGAAAATTTATGATTTTCTTTCTTTTTAGGTGTTCCTGTACTTGGACAACACTCGGTAAGGTTGTCGACTAATATGTACTGATGCCTGCAGTAATCATTCCAATTCAATGCCAAGGCAGCTATTACTTTAAGTGCCATCTCACAGCTATATAGTTAATAAGAGAAATTTAAACTAAGGCTACTTATCCGATTTTCCTGTTTTATTTGTGTTTCCAGGTTCTACGCATGATGAATGGTATACAATCCTTTTCTTTTCCTCCTCGTATCTCCTTTTTTAATAATTTTTTATGGTTTGTATTTTCCTTTTTAACACGGTACGGATTTTTTTTCCAAAAGCAAGAATTTTCTTTTGTCTGCTCGCCCTTTCGTTGGTCCGATTCTCCGAGTTCCAGCAACTCGAGTCGCACTTCTGACAGCTATTGGTTGGTGTGTGTCCGCACTATATCCGTGTTATGTTTCTGCCTGCGACCATAACACTATTAAGTCAAGAATAGCCTGACAGTGTCTGAAAACACTGAAAAATTTCTCAACGAGAAAAAAAAATTATCCTTATGTGGGTACCTGGACATAAGGTTCATAAAGCCAATTAAATTGCTGACGATCTAGCCGAAAAAGAAAGCTCCTTTTGTCGGATCAGAGTCATTTTATGGGACTTCCAAGTATTACCTCATAGCTGGGAGAGAGCAAACAAAATTCTCTTTATTGCGAAAGGTTACAAGGACTTCGACAGGCAAAGTTTATCGACACCTGTGCTAGCGAAACACAAACGTCCTCCTACTCCTTAGGAGAAAAGAGCTTAAAATAATTACAAAGCACTTCTCAGTCTACTGCTAATTGCGGTATTACCAAAACAAGATGGGCTTGGCTTAGACTTCATGCTACCGCTTCAGTCAGGATAGTCGATACCTCAAATACTTCGGAGCACCTGGTTTACAATTGCTAAGTATTGCCCAGGTGAACAACATGAAAATTTCCTCCACCAAAATGCATGTGGAATCTCAATCCCAGAAACGGTTCCGGAGTTTTTTAACATTTTAAACCTAGAAAGGGAATAAATTGAAGGAGGACTCACAATAAATCTTTCAAGTCGCAGTAAATGCGAGGATAATACCTGCACACTCCTCCAAAAATCTAATCTAATCTAAACTCTTAAAAGCGTTAAGAGAATATTTATTGGCAATATATTCCACATAATTTACTAGGAAATTAATTAACTTATACAAGTATAGACATGCTTTCAGGTTAAGGTACAGCCATCCAGTTTAAATTCATAAGAAAAAACATGATAAAACCTCCAGAGGTTAAAAACAAGCCTAACACAATGATTGAAAGCCAAATCGAGCTTACGCGCACAAATACTGTGGAGCTGAAGATATATCAGTCTTCAAAAGGTAAAGTAAAGTATAAGGCTTGTCTTGTTAAATCTGGTACGTATTTACGTAGACAGTATGTCAGCAGATAATCAGGGCTGCCAAAGCGCACCAAAAACTGTAGAATTTATCATTACTCCAAGAATTATCGCAGTATTTACTATTGGTTGGCCAATGATCAACTGTGTATGCTTTCAAAATTAATATTCATGGGTGCAAGGTAGTCTTCCGATTTGTCTGCTGAGATGTAATTGTACATTATCGGCATACATGTGAACTTTTATATCACGAACTTCATTCGGTAAATCATTTATAAATATTCTAAACAGTAATGGTCCGAGAACTGATCCTTGCGGAATCCCAGAAGATATTCGGATGGGACTAGATATGATATTTTTAATCCTGACCTGCTGCCACCTGTCTGTTAGAAAGCTCTGTATCAAGAGAGTTTCAGAAGAAGAAAAATCAAATTGAGAAGTAAGTTCAATCAGACGATAATAATGGTCAGCACTGTCGAAGGCCTTCGAAAAATCTAAAAGTACCAGAACACTTACAAGATCACATATCAATCGCGTTACACATATTGTCTGTAACCTTCAACAAGGCTGATTCCCAGTTATGTTGTGGCAAATAACCACATATCATTACTCGAAAAATTGCTTCTTCAAACTTTCTAGAAGTATTGCCCATTAGATTCTGGCAATTTATGAATGCCATCCCAAAAAAATCATTTTGTCCTTTGAGCCAAACTATTCATCGAGCCACTTTTTGACTTCTTCGAAATTTGCAAAGTGCTGCTGAGCCAGCGCGTGTCCCATTGATGCGAGAATGTGATAATCTGATGGGGCCAGGTCTGGAGAGTACGTCCGGTGCGGTAATACGTTCCATCCAAGCGATTCCAATGCGTCTTTTTTAATAGTTTTTCTGTATGTGCATTGTCATCCAGCAAAATTATTTTACCGTGTCTTCGGGCACATTCTGTATGTTTTCCGATAATCATCATGGTTCAAATTGATTCTTTGTTATTTGTGGCGATCAGTATTAACTGTTTAACCAGGTTTCAGAAGTTCATAATACACCACAGCACCCTGATCGCACCAAACACAGAGCGTTGTCTTCTTTTCGAAGCGATTGGACCATCTTGGCCAGGCGATAACCACAATTTTTTACGTTCTGGATTATCAAAGTAAATCCATTTTTCATCACCCGTAACAATCGGATGTAAAAATGACTTCCTTTCGTACCGTTGAAGTAGCCAATAGGTTTTTCGATTTTCCATTAGACTGTCATTCAGAGCATGTGGCACCCATCCTCCCAGATTTTGAGATACTTTCTATTACTCGTAAGCAGTCGCTAATCCTTTCTTGTGCAACATTTAACGTTTCTGCCAATTGTTTTTCAGTTTGGGTTGGGTCTTCGTCCAAAAACTCCTGCAATTCCGTATCCACAAATGTTTTTGCTCGTCCCGAACGTTCACGGTCTTTCAAATCAAAATTACCACATTAAAATTTTCGAGACCACGTCTCACATGTTTTCGTGTTTGAAGCAAGCTCTCCATATGTTTCCACCAGCAAACTCTAACTTTTAACGGCCGTTTTGTGTTGATGAAATAAGAAAAGCAATGCATGCCGCAAATGCTCTTTTTCAGGCACGAAATTCGACATATCGACAAACCTATAACATTATGAAACTTTCGTTGTTTTTGAAGCTTAATGACAGTAGAATAAAATGACATATATGTCAAATCATTTTATTCCATACTGACGGATAGCGACATCTGTTAGAAAAACATGTAAAAACTTTCCGAACCATGCATTTAAAAAAAATTTTCGACGACAAAATTGACATTCACTAAAAGGTAAAAGCAGCAATCTATCTGGTTTTTTTAACCGAATTTCGAACTATTAAATGTAGAATAGAAAGTTAATATTTGTATAAATGGCTTAAATAATTTGTGCAATTTGGGAAAATGTATGAGAATCGGTCAAACAAGGCCACCAATAATCCCGAATAAGTAGATTTCAAAACATTCGTAATAACTGAGCATTCCAATTACCACCTACAATCGAATTTTCACTAAAAATCTCCATTTACATTACAGCAATCAGCGCGGATCACTTAAATTGTTAATAACTCCTTAATTAGGGTTTTATTAAATCCAGCAATTTGTTCATATCCATCACAGTAGATATGAATGTCACCAAAACATGTTCATTGTTCCAAAAATTCAAGAACGATACAAAAAACGTCATATGCATCTACATCATGTGACATTTTCGTACGCTTTTTTGGTCTGACACTATCTCATACAACTACTGAATTTCTACGGAGCTATGAAGCTACAAAAACAATTGGATAATTGCAAGAATAGTATTAGAGTTGGAATTCATGACATTAAATTTCTGGAATAAATAGGAAATACCTATTTCTATGCTTAGTTATCATGTGCAAGGACTTAAAATCATCCTTTTAGAGGATGGGGAAAAGCCATTGTTATGAGGTGGTTTCTACAAAATTTCAACAAGATTTTGGGAATGGATTTTGTGGTACAAGTGCAGAGGATGTAATTTGGTTTAAGGGAAAATAATGGCTCTGCGTTTTGTAAGAGAAAACAGATTAAGGTTATTTGCGGTATTTGTTATCGTTAGCAGTCCATTGTATATGCAAATTCCTGAGAGTACAATTTGAGATTTCCTGACATATAGAACTGTTTCTACTGAATTTACGCTAGACTGACTCTACATATGTAGTTTAAAAAAAAAACTTTTGTTGAATATACCTAAAGAAATTATATTTTGTCACCACTTAGGGTAGAGTGGGATACATTCATTATTTTCATTTCAGTACACAGCAGTACAAGAGTACAGTTCACAAGAATATTATTACACAAAAAGTACAAGATGAAAGGACAATTTTACAGACTATCAGAACAAGCTAGCTGCATGAAGACGTTTAATAAATAAACGGTCAACAATACATGCGTTTCATCACTTACTAGATGTTAGTATTAGTATGTTACACTAAATATAGACCAAACACCGGATGAAATGACATGCAATGCGACATAGAAACAGAAAACTAAGTATTTTTATAGACATTTTTTTAGAACATGCTTACAAACGTCAAGGACAAAATGCTCAGCCTTAATATTAACAGTAATGCACATGCGATTAATGGGTTTTTACATGCATGTTGGATCTTGTTTACATGCAACATAGGTAGTCTTCTCAAATTGTGCTTACTAAACAACAACGGAGAATTAATATTCGCGTTTAAGAGTTGATGCACAAAAGTTACATCGGACACCATGCGACGTATCTCAAGCGAGTGCTTATTTAAAAGTTTCAAGCAATCCTCGTATGATGGAAGAATTAATAAATTATTCCAGGGTAGGTGCCTGAGAGCAAATCGTAGGAAGTTCGGCTGAACAGACTCGATAGGGTCGATGTGTGTACCGTAAAATGGAGACCAGACTTGGCTAGCGTATTCAAGAAGGAGTCTCACAAAGCAAGTGTACATACGCAGTGTAATGGTGGGTTTCGAAAACTCTCGGGGCCAACGTTTTATAAAACCCAGCAAAGAGCTACTCTGTGATACCATGAAGTTTATGTGGGAGACAAAATTCAATCTGTGGTCACATTTGACAACCAAGTCACAGACAGAGTTCACATGGTGAATGGAGGAATCGGAGAACTCACAATCAGAAGTGATTGGTGCCTAGTTCCTACGGAAAGTCATAACCTTACATTTGTCGATATTGAGTACCAAATTATTGCTCTTGCAGCAATTGTAAAATTTTTGAGCATCACCCGGTAACTGTTCACAACCGTTAACAGATTTAATCTGAGCGAAAAGCTTAACATCGTTAGCATAAATCAAGACCTTACAGTTCCTCAAAACAGACACAATGTCGTCAATACACAGAATAAAGAACAATGGGCCGAAGTGACTCCCTTGTGGTACGCCGGGGGAAGCCTTCAATATTTTAGAGATGGAGAGGCGGATTATGATTTGGTGTGTTCTATAATCTAAATAAGACTCTGTTCATTATAGAAATGTTGGGGGGAAAGCCATATTTTTCCATTCTAAAGAGTGTGACGATGAGATAACTTGTCAAAAGCTTTACTAAAGTCTGTATAAATACAATCGTTTGCCATCCCGCCTATGGTATCCGAGACAAATTCGAACAATTACTGGTTGCAGACCTGCGCGAAATAAACCCATGTTGGTTTGAATAGAGCAAATTCCTACAGGAAGGTGGTAGTTGACAGTAAATGATAGATTCGAATAATTAAGGCATGCAAGATAATTTTGAAATAGGCCAATAGGTAGAAATTTCATTTTTACTACCTTTTTTGTGGATAGGTGTGATAAAAGAATTCTTCCACAGGTGCGGAAAACAACAACTATAGAGCGATTTTTGGAAAATAATTCTCAGCGGGGCTACCAGAGAGATGCAACATGACTTAAAAAAGGCTTGGGTAATCTCATCAAGACCTCTTGTGAAGTCATTTGGAAGCCCATTAATATGGTCAAGTATATCCACTTCTGAAATTGAAGTGATAGTGAATAAATCGTTATGAGAGTCATTCATATGACTGAAGTCGCTATTATGAGGTTGAAAATTTGACGAGGCAAAGGCATTGTAAAAAAAAAAAAAGCAAACTAATCGCAAATTTTAGACGAATTATCCTTGTACCTCATGGCATTGGGGTAATTGTCCGTTCTTTTCTTCATATTAATAAACTTAAAAAAGATGCGTGGGTCACTAAATAATTTCGTACTCATGCTGCGAACATACTCATCATAAAGTGTAGAGGAAAGTTCTTTGAAGTCATTATAGGATGTGAGGAGGTCTTTGTGACTTAAAATATCCTTATCCCTCATATATCTTCAGTTCTTTATTGAACCATGGTGGAGATGTTTTAGAGAGCCGCTGACCCTCGCTGGGAACGTGAGAGGAAAATAAATCGAAAATAATTATGTAAAATTTAGAAACGTCTTCGTCAACACTGCTGCTGGATAGTAATGTGTTGAAATCAATAGACATAAGTCTACTGGAAAGTTCCGAAAAATTAGCCTTTTTAAAATTGCAAAAGTATTGTGTGTTCGAATACCACAGTGCCATCATAGTGCATCATCATCCTTGTGGCACCCAAATTATTAAATTATTTCAGTGCACTTGATAAAGTTCATATTTCGTTCAAGCAAACGATATCGTAAATTTTAAAAATTCGAGCAAACGAAATCATAAATTTCCCCAAATCGTCTGACCGCTCTTCACATGGGCGCGATATCAGTTTACGCTAGATGTAATGCGTATATACATTTTTCAGCTGATTACGCTGGCGTCGCAAGGGCACCACGAAGTCACGTCTCCAAGCAAGAGGTGAGTTGGAAATATATTCTTGGACGAGTCGGTTCGCGTATACTTTTTGTCCGGAATATTAAAATTTGTAAACGGATAGTAATTAGGATTTGTTCTAAAAAGAAAAGAAAAGCCTAAACAAAATAATTAATAAATAATAAACGAATTAGTTATAACGAAAGCGTAATCGAAATAAAAAATAATAGAAGTGAAATTGATTTTTCCTTTTCTCTTGAAATATATATTTCTTTCCAGAACCAACTCCTCCTGACTGGCTCTTCTCCTGATGGAAAGCACGGCCAGCAGGATTACAACATGTGTTACATCACAATTTGTTAAGTTTTCGGTTTCATAGCAATATGTAATTAGTAGTGAGGGGTGATATCTATCAAGAGTATAGACATTCTCACTGCGCTATGCTCATTTATTAAGTTACCTGCGTAAGTAGAAAATAGCAGGTCTAACTGCCTTCTCATGTCATTCTTAACATCACTGATTTGGCTGAGACCAAGAGATGAAATACTGTCAAGGAATAGTGACTCCTTTGTTGTTAAGTTATTTAGTGGAAGATAGTCATAGTGAACTTCATTTAGTACCCATTGAATGTTGGATAAGTTAAAATCAGCAATTAGTAGTAATTCGTCAAGAGGATCCATCTTTTACCATGGATAAAATTAGATGTTGAAATAAGTAGGTCGTAAATATTCTAACATTTGTCATCAACAATATTTATATAGCAACAAATAATGTATAAGTCAGATTTTAAAAGAGATAACTTAAAAGCAATAAGTTCAATGTCAAGATTCAAATTCAAATTCATTTATTAAACAAATTAAGTACACAAGATGTAAATCTTAAATAGTACTTTATACAAACTAGTCAAATAACTCGGAAATCAAAAAAGAAAAGAAAAAAATTAGAGACATATGTAAAAAAAAAAAAAATTGAGAAAGTGACTAAGAAAAAGTGAAGACAATCAACATATATATAGGAGGCAAAAGAAAATTAAAACTAAATAAAAACATGATTAATAACAAAAATTATAAAAGATATAAGAAGTATGTAAATAAGAAAATCTTGCACAGTCATACCCAACATCCCATAGCACTCAAAGAATACAATCATCCAAATATTTCCTGAATTCGCTGACAGAAGCCGCACACTGAGTATTGTGAGGGAGGGAATTCCATAGACGAACACTTTGGACAAAGTAAGATCCCTCATAAGTCAATGTACTAAAACGCGGTATACGTAAGCTCATTCCTCTCGTAGAATGTAGAAATTCTGTTTTTTTCATAAAGATACATGGGCTTTCTAGTATGTATTAAATTGAATAGGAAGATTAATGCCTTGCGTTTTAAATAAGTCTGAATTGAGCATCCCAGTAACGAGTAGCTGACAGGAGTAATGTGGGCAGATCTGCGCAGGTTAAAAATGAATCGTAAACAATCATTAAAACAAACTTCCATCCTACGCACAGGGAGTCTAGCTTTGGGAAAATTAGACTGCCGTAAGTAAAATGAGGCAACAAAAGCGTCTTAGCTAATCTCAAACGTGAATGTGTTGGTAAGATATTAGCAAATAGCCAAAGTCTTCGCAAGCCACCATAAATTTTACCCAACATACTCTTAACATAATCACAACATTTCAGGCGACTGTTGAACTTCACTCCCAGATTAGCCACCGAGTCAACAAAAGGAAACAAGACATTATTGAGAATAACTGAGGGTATATCATCGAAATCAGGAGGTGAGCTGCACAACACCAAACACTGTGATTTATTAGGATTGAAAGAAAGCTTATTGTCAATTGACCATCTGTGAATTGCAGCAAGATCATCATTGATTCTGCAAATACAATCCTCAATCAACCCCAGATGTTTGCTCAAGTACAATTGAACATCATCGGCATATAGATGTAACTGTACATTATGTACGTTATCACCGATATCATTAATGTATACACTAAAAAGGAGAGGTCCTAATACAGATCCTTGCGGGACACCCTGAGACAAAGGCAAGAAGGAGGAGAGGATACCATTAACATTTACTTGTTGAAAACGGTTTGTGAGGAAACTCCTTATTAACTTGATCGCAGAAGAAGAAAAGCAATAGTTAACATACAATTTACGGAGTAGTATAGAGTACACAACGCTATGAAAAGCTTGAGAAAAATCCAATAAGACAAGTACGCTAATTTCGCCGGCATGAAGAGCCAAACCGAGATCATTAGATACCTTTAGCAAGGCAGTCTCACAACTGTGCATTGCACGGAAACCAGATTGATATCTCGAGAGCAGATTATTTTGATCTAAGAACTCCTGAATTTGGTAACAAATAAGTTTTTCCAAGACCTTCGCTAGGAAGCTAAGAATGCTAATAGGTCTGAAATCAGACAAGCTGACAGGGAAGTTTTCTTAGGTACAGGTATGACCCTGGCAACTTTCCAAATGTCAGGGAAACAGGAGGAAGACAAACAAGTATTCATAATATGCAATATATATGTGGATATGTACGGAAACAAACGCTTTACAAAGCGGGGATTGACTTCATCAAAACCGACAGCACAGGACTTTACACAAGAGATAGCTTTATAAAGCTCATCATGCCCAACGCCCCGGAAAGACAAACAATTCATGTCTTGCTCGCGCAAGGGATAGGTCTCAATCCACGCGGGCTGTGAGAGAGTAACAGCGGTACCAAAACATGTTGTAAAGTGCTTGTTAAAGGCCTCTGGTGCAAATGATTTTTCAGGACTCAAGTTAGAGCAAATACCAGCTTTCCTCAGATTACTCCATAAAACTCTGGGGGGCGGGTTAGGGTCAAATTTGTAGCTATAATATAGACGCTCTGCTATCCGAATCTTAGAAGTTACCTTGTTCCGAGCGCATCTGAATAGAGATCGAGCATATTCAGTTCTATGTCGCCTCCATTGACGATATAAGAATTCTCTTTCTACTATTAGAGCACGAATTGTGTGACTAAACCAGGGAGAGCTACTAGTACAAACACGCTTAACTTTAAGGGGAACATATTTGTTATACAAATAGGAGATTAGCTTATTCAATATGTCAACCTTACCTTGAACAGAGGGACAGACATAGATATCAGTCCATATAAGGGACAGGCATTCATTAGCCAAGCTAAACACGTCGATATGCTTGAAATCTCGATAGTAAAATTGGTTCAGCTGATTAGAGTTATCAAACGAAGCATTATAAGTCATGAATAGTATATTATGATCAATTACGCTCGGAGGGCTAATATTATTATGGAATAATACTTCATCCTTATCCGTTGTCATAAAGAGATCCAGTAGTGAAGGATTAGCACAACAAAAGTACGTGGGAAGAGAATTCACCACATTGAGGTGAAGACCTTGAATTACAGATCGAAAACTTTCAGTGGGTGGATTACTGTGAAGTAAATTTACATTGAAGTAAATACTCGATAGCACCACTCGAGGAAAATTCGATAATTTTAGATTTAAAAGAATCTTTAAAATAAATGGCAACACCACCACCCCTCTGGCCCTTGCGGTCATTACGTAGAATATTGAAACCAGGTTTGGAAACAAACGAAGAAGAAATATGCTGCTGCAGACAAGTCTCACTAACAATAATAGCATGCAAATCGGATCCTCCAAAGATTTGCCGGATCTCATCCATCTTATTACAAAGACTTCTAGCATTAATCGAGGCTATATGCATTCCCGGAAGGCGCTTACAACAAATATTAATTAGTGATCTAACTCTGTCCAATTCACAAAAAGTATTAGCCGAACTCATTGATTAGCATACTTCTGCCAACGATCAAAAGCAAACACAAGAAACTATGGCCTAATACAAGAAATTGAGAGACTGTGCAAGACTTTACAAGAGAAGGTAAAAATCTGCAAGATTCAAAGCTCAAAAGTATCATCTTAATCTTAATGAAAGATAATAAGAAAAAAAAAATGAAAATAAAACAAAGAACAAAAAGCTAGGAAAATTAGAAAACAAGAAAACTAAAACTAATATTTAATATAATGCAAAGCAAGGCAAATGTAAACACTTCATAGAAGAAACTCCCAAGATTAGGTTAATGCACAGAAATGCCTGTTTTCAGTTGTTCGGCGGTGGTGATCCTACATAGCTTGTCATCCTTACCCCATCTAACACAAACAAATATATTCAAGGTGACCACAGTATGAAGTTTACCAGATGCACGAAGCGCCTGTGCATCCCAAAATAACTTCAAACTTAGAGGAGTTAGGCTTTCATTGAAATAAATGACGGCTTCCGATGAAAATCCTTTTAACTGATTCAGCTTTAGCCTGCCATGACGTTTTAAGGAAGCGAAGAATGACTTACGTTCTGCTGGACATGAAAATTTTATTACATTAGGAGCATCCCGCGACTTGGCATTAAGACGAAAACCGTCAACAAAAGGTGAGCACTGGTGTTTCACAATATCGGCAATATTTTTTACGATATTAAGAGGGATTTCCTTGTCCAAGACGGGGATTTCAGATGCCCGTGAAGATCGGCGAAGATCCTCAATCTCATCAATGATAGAACCATGCCCTGACTATTCGCAAGTTTAGCATTAAGATCAGTGGTAATCTCATTGCATGCCGCTTGTACGTCAAGCACCATAGTTTCACAGGCTGTTAGACGTACATTAAAATTCATTATTGCATCATCAATTTTTTTAGAAATTTTCGCTTCAAGCTGGGCCAGTAAGCACTCAAAATTCACAAGAAGCTGGGATTCAGCCAACGTTAGGCCACCAGCTGCATTTGCCGATAGAACGGCCTTAGAGTGTTGGGAGAAACTGGGAAGCTCAGCCTGGCTGCAATTAAACTGGTTTTTAAAGGCAAGGAGTACGCGACTCAGTATGTCTATCTCTTCTAAAAATTTGAAACGAATTGTCGAATATTTCAGCATCGCGAAAACCATAATAGAGCCAAGTTTCAGTGAAAGCAACTATATCGAAACAAGTCGCAGGAGATGCTTTGAAGATTTGTGCAATTTTTGTACGAATCCCCCTTACGTTTTGATAGTAAAGGCCAAAGGGAGATCGATTTGAGTTTTTTGGAATATCGCTGCTTATTTTAGATACCGGAAGGTACAGACAATTTATTATACCTAAAATTAAACTTTACATTCTAATATATAACTACAAGTAATATATCTGCGCAGGGTATTTGGAATATACGTAAATGTTTTTTTTTTTACAAATTTATAAAATGATTTCAAATTGCCGAAAGTTCCTCTTCGTCTATTGAGAGGGCCAATTCGTCGAAAAAAATTGCATGGACTAATTCAATTAAGAAAACTTAAGCTATAAGAGAAATAAAAAACAAATGTTTATTCAATATCAAAGCAGTATTTAATATAGGCAGATGTGTCCAGGTTGTTCAGGGAATTAGCAGTTTCATTTCAAATATATACGGTTCTATAAATGTCCCTTCTTAATTTGGCGAATGTGCCCAACAATACTGTGAAGTCGGGTGTAGTTCTGCGGGCAGTCAGGAGATTGCCCACGGTCGCTTTTCCCCTCATATTTCGTGTTTGAGAATGCTGTTCTAGTTCTGCTGGTTACTGGCAGTTTCATAGTCTAACTAATTCACAGTACTTATACTGCGGGTTGTCTGCTGGTTGTGGTTAACTCCTCTAGCTCGACTCCTCTGACTTCACTTTTACAGCCACGGGTTGTCTGTATATTGCGGTTAACTACGCTGGCTCGGAGTTATCTTATCGGTGTCCGAGTAATTATTTCGCGATCTGGTGATTAACTATACTCAGTCTCTGCTGACTAAATGAGTGCCTGGTGAGTGGCTGAGTGATTTCAGTACTGGCAGCCGGCTATTTATAGAAATTCTGGCTGCTGGCGCCATGTGAATATTGCTTGCTTCTGGTATCACGCCACCAGCACAGGTAACTAATGGGCTGTTAATCACCGGTGTGTTCCACGGTTTATGGATTAACGGCTATGTTTCATCTGAGCACAACAACACTAATTGAAAAATTTCCAAAAAAACTTCTGAGACTTTCTTTTTCATTTTTGCAACCTTTTTTTGCACAATTAACCATTTTAAGATTTCCTTTGCTTAACTTATGTTAAATAAGGACGAAGAAGAAGCTCCAGGCTGTTGGATATAAAGTTTTATCACATCCATAATACTCACCTGACCTGGCTCCATCTTGACTTTCAGTAGTTCTTCTCAATACAAAATTTTCTCAGGGGAAAATAAAATTTAAAAATTTTCAAAATGTTCACAGAGCAGTGGTAGATTTTGTGTGATCTAAAGAGAGGACATTTTTTACAAGCGGTATAAATGACCTTGTTAACAGATGGAGGTAGCTCATAGAAAACAGTGGACAATATTTCATTTATAAATCTTAAATATAAGCATAAATATAAGAAAAGAAAATTTCCTCAAGAAAACGGCATAAGGATATACTCTACCTGTGCATTAAGAGTGCCATGGGATTAAGCAGAATTATGACAAGTGCCCATGTAAAACCACCAAGGACCGTGTTCCGGATATCATTCCATGTAGTAAAGTGTAATGCTCTCAGATAAGTAAGTAGTTTTTTCTGTTTGCATAAATTGATTTAGACATATGAACGAATGAATGACAGCTCCACTAATTAATTATGGATCATTTCTGGTCCTTCTTTATATGGACCAATTCAGAATAGACCCGTTCATTCCCGACCGACACATCTCTAATGTCTAGCTACCGCGCCAGCTATGAACTACAACTATGAAAACAACTTCCACACAAAATTAATCCATAAAAGATTTCAACTCATAACTTGATGGCTATAACCAACCACTGATGAACTCAAAATGTATGCTCGAATACGAACAAAGAAAATTCGCAACAATAATCTCCGCTTTCGAATGAATAAATCAATTCAAGGCGATTGTAATCGTGATAAGATAACGAACGTGTCGAATAGTTTACACTTGATCTAGCGATAATTGAATTTTCGACACTTAATTGACTTACAACACACAAGACAAGAATGTAAAATTAAAAAAAAAAGGTCGATAAGAAGTTCTCCCTTCCTTCGTTTTCAGTACACGGTGATGTAGAAAATCCGTAGTTCTATATATAATTCATTCTGCTCAAGCTCATCTATGGAAAATCGATAAATCATTAGAAACCACATCTAGAACCTATAAATTCGTATTACGCCGATAAATACAAGACTGAAGTAAGCGGGGACCTACACAGTAAATATTACCACACCGAATTGAAACAATTCAATAAATCCCGGAGATCTATCTCCTTGAACTGATGGTTAAGGATTTAAATATTACTTTTACAGCTTTGCTTAAAGTCTTAAGACAGCTCACAGATGTGTTCAAATAAAGTGTCTAATAGTGTTAGACAGCTTGTCGAAGACGCGATGCTTAAATATTGACAACGCGCCAGAAATAGATGTTATTTCGCGTGTGAATAAGAACACTTGTAATGCAAAATGGAATTACGTGTTATGCGACATTGTTTTTTTGTCCTTTTTAGCAGAATATTTTGTCAGGTTTGGTATAATTAAAGGGATGAAAAATGGATAATAGGAATATGTACTTTATCCTTGAGTTTGTTTGTACCTGCAATTAAGGTAGCGTAGTAGTGAGGGACAATTAGTACATGATTCCCATATGGATAGAAAGTCAGTCAAGGTAGGAATATTGCAATTGATTCAATATGATGGATGTAAATAATAATTTATGACTTTCGATTCAAGGACTTCACGACAGCTACCTATACAAAAACATCAAAATAGAGTTCATGATGTAGTTAACATTATCGCACGACAAAAGGAGTTCAAAATGTAAGATAATTTGCACACATTAAAAGGCTGTATATGTAGATATTTTTGAATTATAGATGTCCCTAAACCCAGGCCAATATTTATTTTGATAGAGCAACATTGTAGAAGTTAAGGTACTTAACTGGACAAAATTTCGGTGAAATTATTCTATGGATTCAAGTTCCACCGACGTCAACAAATGGTATGATTACAGATTACTCACTATAACCCGTTTGAATGCGCTAGTGATATTTAGAAAGTTAAAGTCAATATAAAATTATCATTCGTAAAGAAACAGAAGAAATAAAAGATCTGAAAACAATCCTATTCTCGATCAATTAAACATTCGAAGAGCACCGGACAATAACGTCATTTGTGTTTTAGCTCTAATTGATTATTTTAAGGTTTTCGACATTAAGCTTCCACTTTCACCCCTCGACCTAAGGATGACCGATAGCTTCTTATCGAGTAGGATTGCAAAAAGTTAAAGTGAGAAACATATTATCCGATACATTGCCACTCACGTGCGGAGTACCATAGGGATCTATCTTAGGCCTGTTGCTTTTCAACATTTACATTAATGACCTTTTCGATGAAATCAGTAGCTGCAAGATTCATATGTATACATATACTAGCAATGTGCTGGTCTACCTGACCTGATAAAGCATCTATATTAATGACCTTTTCGATGCAATCAGTAGGGTCAAGATTCATATGTATACATATACTAGCAACGTGCTGGTCTACCTGACCTGACAGAGGATTGTGTTGAGCTTCTGATCTCTGGCCTTTTCAGTATCTTTAAATGGGCTCATGAAAATCATTTACTGCTTAATAAAATCGCAATGAATCGCATTTTTTCATTATTCCATTAACAATGAGTAGCACGCTGGAAAAATCTGGGATATTTACTCAACTCTAAAATGAAGTGTTGCGATCACATTCGCGAAGTGGTGGGGAAGGCTGCAGCTAGTCACCTGAGGACTCTGAAGGCCCATAAGTTTACTCCCTTTTCTTTCCAAAGTTATCGGAAAGATATATTGGATTCTTAGGTTTAGAATTATTTAGTGCAAAATAATTGTTGAGTTGAGTTGCTGGCAGTCTTGACTCCGGTCCAGGAATAGTTGTGAAACTGTTCTTGTAAGGTCACAAACGATATTCGCGCTGTTTTCTCCAGGACTTTTGACAGTATATACCATAAAAGCCTGCTCCAAAAATTATCCTACCGCTATGATTCCTCTATAGATTCAATGTTGGGTGACTTTCTAAGTCAACGTTTCCAGAAGATAACGACAGACAATAGTGGTAGCGGTGCCCCACAAGGATCTATATCAGAATCTTTGCTTTTCAGTCTGTGTATCAACGATTTTTCTCAAAAGGTATATAAATATTTAAATTTACGCATAGATGTCTACGTAAGTCGTCAAATAGGATTTATTCAAGATATTGTTGTCGCTCCAATGAACGAAAATTTGAATAAGATTTATAAGTGATCTAAAAGAAATAATCTGAAAATTAACCCAAGCAAATCAAATACATTTTTTTTTTTTAATTATTGACTCGTTGGATTCACCAGCAATAATATTGAATGGGATCCCGCTTCCTTATGATAAAAAAGTTCGTATTTTAAGCGTTACTCGGAACTCTACATAAGTTGTCATGCTATGATCACATTACAGCTAATCTATATAAAATGTATACCAAAACATCGGGGACACTGGTTGTCGACTACTATTTTCGCACCGAAAATGCACTACCACTTAATTAAGTCTGTATAGTATTGCAGCACTTTACATATGGTTCCTTCCTCTTCCCAAAACGTAACTCTTCCTGCAGTAGAAAGTTTTTAACGACTATATTAAATTTATATTATTGGACTGTGCAGATCATCTACCCCATCTTAAATCAGTGGCGGATCCAGCTAGGTTGCGTGGGGGGCGCGCGCCCCTCCCTGAAGACCACAAAAAAATTGCAGTACTTCTTCTGAATACTTCTACTGCACTTTTTGCAAAAGACATAAAATTTTCTGCAAACGTTCAATTTGAAGCAGAACTTATTATGGTAAAAGCGATGGGAGATTTGTTTTAATTGAAAACACAACGGCAAAGAAATCATTGTATGTTGATGTAGTGAGTTATTACATTTAAAGCATGACATTTATTTTGGAAAAACCGTTTTATTATTTCGTAAAACGCAATAGTAGAATATTTAACTAAAACCTGAAACAAAAAACAAATTAAATGCTGATTGGGAAATTCTAAATCAGAACCTTAGAGAAGTCTTGGCATGTGTGAGTACCTTCCGTATTCTTACAGCAGATCTCAGCAACAGTAAAATCGCTCTTAGTTTAACAATCAGTTCAACCAAGTAATGTAATAAAAGCGAAATAGTCTGCTTATCACGCCTATCATTTGCATTCATATCTAGAATAGAAACAAGTCGACAAGACTGGCCAGAACACCTAGAAGTCCATTATCCGGAGAGAAAAATTTCCTTTTGATCAGAATGTTGGCAAGCCGCAAAGATAGCAAAGGCTTCTGGTTCCCGGTCAAGACCATCAATAACAACTTCAGCAATTCCTCTATACCTTCACTAGTTAATATCGGTGAAGTGGTTGTTGACTCCCTTGATCAAGCTAGTATCTTCACTGGTAGATTCGCTTCAAATTCTCTATAAAACAGCCAATACACATTCGTAAGAAGGATGTGTTCAAGGTCCTTAAGGGAATCAACGTCTCCAAAGCCGTAGGTCCTGATGGTTTCTCACTCCTGTTAATTAAAAGCTGTGTCTCATCTTTGGTTAAACCTTTGCGCAAACTATTCTAATGGTTGGAAAATATCTCACGCTCAGCCTATTCCTAAGAAAGCTGAGAGTAGCGACGCCTCAAATTATCGACCAATTGTAATCACGTTGATTCCTTCAAAGCTTTTTGAATCTATCATTAAATCCAAATTAAAGAAGTATCTAGAAACCAACCCGAACTGGACCCTCATCTGGAGACTTGCTGACTTTTCTTACGGAACATACGAACCGTACACAATTTTGGTATTTTGTAGTCACAAAATCGTTGCTTTAGATATTTAAATGGTCTTTGATAGAGTCTGGCATCCAGCCGTTTTAGTTAAACTGAAAGCACTTGGTTTCTCCCCTCATCTTCTATTATAGATTGAAAGTGTTTTACCTGATCTCATAATACCGGTTGTACTAGATGGGGTTTCACCAGAACCGCACCCTATAAATGCCGAGACGTCCCAGCGCTCTGTTATCTCTCTTCTTAGTAATCATTAATGATCTACTTTCCCGTACTTTTAATCCAATCTATAGTTTTGTCTATGACAGTATCCTTGATTTCCCTACTCTATTGATATTCTTGGGGATTCCAGAGAGAATGCCATATCTGACAAACGAGATGGCTTGATTAGATCAATCAATAACGACGTTGATAATATCAAATTTTGCCGTTAACAGTACCGTTGATACTCTTATGGACTCCAGAGGGAATGTCAGATCTGTCAAACAAGATTGCGTGATTAGATCAATGAATAACGACTTTGATAATGCTCTCGCTCCCGTCGAATTCAAGGCATCTTAGTGCCAAAGCTATCTCATCTGTTTGAAGCAAAATCATAGCTTTTCACTCCCATTTCTTTTGATCGAGCACTGATTTGCGATACGCCGTGTTTTTACATTCTTGGCTTTAATCTTTCCTGTAAGCTAAGGTGGACAGATCACAGCGTTTGTTTTGCCAAAGAAGCAGCGAAATGTCTAGGATTTCTGAAAAGGTGTAGAAATATTTCAGCCCATCGAACCTAGAGCTCCTCACCAGACCTAGAATATAATACAATTTCCATATCTGGGCCCGAGGCTGGTCGCACAGTCTTACCTCCATTGGATATTGTCCAAAAGAGAACCTTCAAGCTCACTGGCGATGTGGCAATAACTTGTAATATCGACTCGCTCGAACAACGCCGCAATGATGGATGCCCTTCACTCCCTTATCGCTACATGCGTCGTCAATGTTCTAATGAAATATCTCGTCTGATCTCTTGCAGAATAATGCCTGCAAGCAAAACTCGCGCAGCAAACCACCCATAAAATTACTTTCGGCCATGCAGTAAAATTTCGTGATGGTTTTTATCCCGAACTGTGCGAATGTGGAACAGTCTACCATTTTCTGTCTTTACTCCAACATACAATCTGCGAAACTTTAAGAGTGACATTCAGCACCCGTGGCGCTCTCCTCACGCTCCCTATATCGGTTCCCTATCAGCATCCTGTCATGCTGTGCATTGCATCATAAGGTATCCCTTTAACTTGCCATAATAATGTATAAAAAACAATCAAACTTTCTTGACTTTAGTAAAAGTAAAGTACGTATTCCTTTAATTCCTGTATTTTGTAAAGTTGCAATTTATGATTAATTCGTCAATTTGAACAAAATGTGTTTCCCTATTTTTACTAACTACAATGGGTGATTTGGAAGTTTTACACTTCCACCATTTACAAACCAAAACAAAATTAATAATCTAAGGCCTCGTTTGACTTTCGCAAGTGGCAAAATTTTAACATTGAGCAACTTTCTTCGTTCCAAGTGGTAGCCACTCACTTATCTGATCGACACGTATCTTTATGATAAATTTTATGTATTTGACAATTGCGAGTGGTGGCGAGTGTCTTCGAACTTTTGAACTGTTCCCAACTTATACTGTTTTTAAACCAAAGTTGCGCCCCTCCCTCACAAGAATCGTGGATCCGCCCCTGTCTTAAATCCACGGTACTCAGTTATTCATTGGACACCTATTTGAAGCTAAGAGTGTTATTTTCCTTCTACAATCTATTGGTAACCTCTGAACTGCGTTACCTTAGTTACTAAAAGTAGAGGACGGACCTTACTACTAAAGCTTAGTAGTAAGGTCCGCCCACTACGCTCAATGAGAGGATAAACCGTAATGTCATATTGCTATTTATGAAGGTTCTAACATCGTTTAACTAAGTCGTTTGCCTAATCAGAGAGTCTGCACTATCATCAACTGAATTTCTCTCGCAGAGACACATTTCCACATATGTAGCTTAGGATAATTTATTTTTCGGTTATGTCTTATGTCTGAAGTTGTATCATTTTGTGTTGTTCACTTTCATAGTTTACTTTAATTAAATTTTTAATAACTTCATTTGTAGACTGGTTTCCATTATAATTACATAATTTTTGTATTACACTGGCTTAGGTCAATTAATTTATAATAATTCTCTGAGCTTGTAGTATTCATTTTGCTTTTACTGTAACACATTTTGTCTGCTTTAAACAATGCTTATAAATGATTAAAATTTTGTAATATCTAAGCCTCGTCCCTGACGGGTCAGTACGGTAGCCACATAGTATTGGTATGACATTTGTCCCGTCGATCTCGCACCGCAGAAGCTCCCCCACAGTCAGACATGCTATGGATATTTTGTTACTTTCACGACAAAATTCATTTCCCATCTCGGTAAATGTCGCTTCTCTACTGACAAGGCAGTCACAATGCTGCATACCGAAAACATGTTGCATCTCAACCGCGCAGTGCAGACCCATGTATGGGTACTGATTTAATACACAATGGCGACAGTGGGTCGACTGCACACTTAGGCCCCTCCCTGATGGGTACGACATCGGTAGGACATTGACTCGGTAAGCGTGCAGCATGCCGACACAATGTCGCCACGATGTATTTAAATCAGTATTCACACACGGGTCTTCAGTGCGCGGTTTAAGTGGGAAACAGAATGTGGCGCTGGCGCTCGTAGATGGCGCTGTAGCGCAAACTTGTAAAATATAACAGCAATGCATAGCTGGCGCTGTAGCGCACTTTTGCCAAATTTTAACTTTTGGTACGCGCCAAGATTGACATTTGTGATTTCGAAGCGGTTTGTTCGATTGAAACAAAATGGAAAATTTTGATACTGACAAAATCATCGAAATAATAAAAGGAAAGATTTATTGTGGGATCCCCTATATAAAAATCAAAAAAGAAAATCGGAAATATGGAATGAAATATAAAATATCAAACTAGTTTTCACAGAATTAAGCTGCAGCATTGTATTCATACTCAGCTACAAGGTGAGCGTCAGACTATGCGCCAGCGCCAGCTACAAGCGCCAGCACCAGCGCCAGCTCCACATTCTCTTCCAGCCTTTAGATGCAACAGGTTTTCTGTATGCAGCATTGCGACATGCTTTCTCAGTAGAGAAGTTGCATTTACCAAGTTTAGAAGTGAATGAGGGGCCTTAACTGAACTAAATAAATAAGAATTTGAATTTCTACATCTGTTCTATATTGTGTCCTATAAGGGATTTAAGCAAATCAAAGAAGAAGAAGAACTATGTACGACTGTAATTGATTTTATAAATGCATAAATCTATGGTACTAAGCTAGAACCCGGTATGTGCAAAGATTTGCTTTGGGTTTTACCACCGGAGCTATGAATATATCGGATTTTTGTTTTATTCATTAATATCACCATATTAAAACAATCGTGTAAGACGACGGGTTTAATCTGGTAAATTTATGTAAGCTACAGTTGTATATTGAAGTATTTTAATATTTTATCAAATATTGTTTTTTAATAAATAATAAAAAAGAAACTTACCAATTACTTTAATTAGGAAGATTGGTACAATCTGAAAATAAAACACAAATTGTATAAATTTTCAATATTAACACAATTTTCAATATTATATATGTAATATGGTTTTCAAAATAAAGACAATGTTTTAAGTTCACAAAACATTGTGTTCGAGACTAGTATAATAAAGAGCGTTTACAATGACAGAGTAGAGTAGATTGAGTTTCTACTAGAGTAGCGTATATGCATAATAGAGAGTGACATCTTGTGTGTCACATCCCAGCGGGAAAAATTCCAAGCGCTTCGAAGAAACGATTGTAGCAGGTTACTGACATGCTTCCAAAAAAGTGCTTCTCTGTAAACAATCTAAATCAATTTCGAAGTTACTACTAAAATTCCAGAAAATTGCATGCGAACATGATCATGCAAGTTTTCTAGTGTTGACGAAGTACGTACTGGAGCTGAAAATTGGATCCGGATTTGCTAATATCCATTTATCTGGACAGTCGGATCTGCGAACTATCCTTTTCCTGAGATCCATATTACCCGGATCCCGATACGATCTATACGGATCCAGAATAAGCAAAAAAGCTTCAAAATTGCATTGTTTCATTAAGAAACTAAAAATATCATTAAATTTATATTTTCCCAATAAAACAATGCAATCTGGAGGAAATATTCAACTTTTTTTGTTTAGTCTGCATCCGGATAGTTCGGATCCGGATAATTGAGATCTGGATCCGAATAGTTGGGATCCGAATACTATAGGATCCGGATTATCCGGAAACCTGAATTTGAGGAATCGAATCCTAAATATCTCAGATAATCCAGAGAGTGAATTATCCGGATACTTTCAGCTCTAGTACGTACCATATTAGTCATCGTGATTCGCAGAGTTTCGGAAGAAGATTTGCTTTTAGTTCAGTAAAAGACTTTTTGAACGAAGTGTTACCTTCTTGGAAATAAAATTATAAAGTGTAGTATAAAATCTATTTTTAATGTGAGTAATTATATTTTATATTGAATTGTAATGTTAACTTTGTGATTTTCTTTTACCATATCAATTAATCATAATATTCAAACAATAATTTTCTGTAATTAAGAAAAACCTGTCGTGTATTTAGGGACAGAATTCCAACTCTCAACGAAAGTCGCAGTAAAGATTAGACTATAATTTATTAGTTCAGTGTTTAAGAATACTTTGCTTAATTTGAATGTACTATTCAGAAGCTGATAACTGACTGACTGCTCTGTCCAGAGTACTTTGTGTATGGCCCATGTATAAATTCAGTTTTACTGCATATAATTGGTGTAAGTACTCAACAAAACAATTGTAAATATTTGTGCTGACACTGTAGCAGCTGCAATTATGCAGAGCTTCCAATCTGTTTCACAAAAAGTTCTTTAAAAGCTATTAAAACGAAGCTTAAAGGAAGTGTCATAGGGATGGGATGTGCGAATAGTACCCATTCGTTACTTTGGTACTCGTTACCTTGGTACACGTTACTTTGGTACTCGTTACTTTGGTACTTGTTACTTTGGTACTCGTTACTTTGGTACACGTTACTTTGGTACTCGTTACTTTGGTACTTGTTACTTTGGTACTCGTTACTTTGGTACTCGTTACTTTGGTACTCGTTACTTTATATAAATCCGAAGTAACGATATCCATTTTTCAAAAGTACTCGTTACTTTTTTACTTTTTAAGTTAGAATTCCACTGAATCTGGTATACATTTTTCAAAAGCCTACCTGCTACTTTTTAGCTTTTAAGATAAAATAGAATCCAATATTTATCCGCATACTCATAGAATGGGTATCCTTTGAATATCTGCTTATCATTCGAATATAATTGAATTCGTATGTACACTTTAGTTTTTTTTCTTTTTTTTTAAGGCAGGGGGAAGACAGATCCCAAGCGCGGAGATCAAAGCGGTCCGTTGTGGTATCCTGCTAAATACCCCATCACCATAACTTTCCAGTCCTCTTAATGAAGCGCATCAGGTCTTGGTGAGGAAGATTTTTCAGAGTTTATCTACCGATAGGCAGGCAGATCCTAGAGTATCCAGTCTGCTCCTGGCGAAGGCTGTATATGAGAATTATTTTAGTTAACACTTAGCACGCTAAATATTATTTATATATTTATTAGAATAATCCAGGAAATAGAATTTATATCGGATAGTAGTAAAGTACAAAATTCTTCTCAATTTAGTTTTACCAAAAAGTGCTCTTTAAAGTATTGTGTATGTGTCGTGACAGTACACAAATGTCACATTACACAAACTACGCTGATTACTAGAAATTTCAATATGTGGATAAATGAAGTCAAATATTTTATATGTAGAAAATAAAACACAGGTTTTGTTGAAATTTTACATGGCAAATTGAATATGAACTCAATGTACTTTCAACATTTTATATCGACATACAACTAAAAGCTAAACTGAAAGGGGAAAAGTATGCGAACACACTTTATTTGATTGAGTATCTACACTTTTTGTGGACCAGAACAGTTTTAGGTCCGAAGTTGATTTTGATACGAATAAAATTTCAAAAGAAACTGTTCACCAGATTAGAAAAGACTAAATGGCAATTGAATAATAACATGAGCCCTATATTCCTACTTATACATATTTAAGGTAGATTCAATAATTATGGCATTACCGCTTGAATTATCGCATTTATAAAATCTCGTTGAGAAAAGTTTTTCATATATTTTCATATATTGCCTAGCTATAAAGAATGTTAATTAAGTTAGTGAAAAACAAAATTCTTTTTTCCGAGCTATGCAATAAACTTATAGATGCCTTCAAGGGATAAAAGAACCTTTTATACTTACATTATTGCTTTTTCAGAACTTTCAGAAGTATCTAAGCCTTTTGATATTTACCAACACATACACACTGCTTATATGTCTTAAATTGAGATTTTCCTAATTGTATTCTCAAAGAAAATTGAACTTAGCCTCTTAATTCTTTACGTGTTATGTAGTAAAGATGTCAGCAGTATTTACAAGGGATTTACAACACACCCAAACATTATCATCTTGTTAGCAATTAACATGAAATTAATTTCCTACATAAGGCTTTACGTGATTTCTTGTTTTCGGTGTCATTAATTGCCATCCAACAAGTTGCTTAATACCTTAAGCCTTCTGGTTGATAAATTCTTCATCAAGAGCCCAATTTATATGACATAATATCAGAAAGTATACGAACCGTTTCACATTTCATGGATGAACAATTTATGTACAACAACAAGTAAAAAAAATATTTAAATGAGGACTTGGTCTTAAGCAAAGAAATTTATTTAAAAAAAAAATAAAAAATCATCGGTTTATCAAAGAAATTTCTGTAAGCAATATTTAACTAATGGCGTGGTCCAAGAGATTCAATTTAGACGACTCCTTAAAATGTTCACTTAGGAATAAGTGATACGTGCATGCCATTGAGTGTATTATCAACCATCTTCAATTTTTAAGGGTTCTATTACGGTACTTAAGATATCTACAATATTAAGGAGAACGCGAAATGAAAATTGATTTATCTAAGGGTATTTCCGTTGAAAACGAAGGAGAATGTTGGAAGGCTTTTGAAGAAGTACTTCCTTCTAAAGAGGGGATGACAATTTAAGATATAATCTATATAAGGAGGTGAAGTTTTTTGGATGACGAAGAACACTTTGGAGTTAATTGATTTTTTAAAATATTTACATTCATGTTTTCTACACACTTTTTCACATATGCTTGAACCAATCCTGAAACACCTCAGTAGGAAATCTGGGCACGCCTTCCACTTGAAGGATTGTGGAAGCAGTAAAATTTAGTGAAAGAAGATGAAATTTCTGAACAATTTTTGAACCCGAAACAAGATTCTTAGAAGGCGTAACGTGTGTGTTTTCAAGCTAATTCTTGTTTCGTTTATGAAAACCAAGTGCGTAGTTATGTTTTTGTTTGCATAGAGTAATTTTAATTGTGAATTGTTTTGATTTTCATTAAATCGCAATATTTGTAACAAACCTGTGTAGAACTATGAAATTTTCCCTCGCTTATAATTCATAGTTACTTTTTGAATCAATATTATAAGTAGAACAATAAAAGTTCACTAAGTATTGTCATCCGATCGTCAACCTCCCACCTGACTGTCCGATCCAAATATTCTAGAAGTTGAACTGTCTTGTCCGGGAATCCTAGAATATTCGTCCTATCGCTAGTACATGAAAACGGAGAGCTAGTAGTAATACGGAAGCAATGGAACCTACTAGTTAGTACGTTATGCAACGAAAAGCATAACAGAGTATGTTAGAATTGGTTAGGATTGAGCCCGAGTCATTAATTAAAAAAATTGAATAGGAGTGGATCGAGATGGCTACCTTGCGGAACACCAGAGGAGCTTGTAAATGACGTGGAAAAACTCTACGATAAAGAATGCGCTGCGTATGGTCAAATATGTAAGACCATAGCCATATAACGAAGGGAGGAGGAAAGCCAAGATTGGGTAGCTTCGTATTCAGAATACGGTGATTAATTTTGTTATATGCCTTACTAAAATCGGTGTAAGCACAACCAATCCGCTCCCCATACTCAATGGCTGGAATGCAGCCGTTAGAGAATACTGCTAAGTTGGTAGTAGCATGTTTAACTTTTGTAAAGCGATGCTAGAAGGAATTGAGTGACTTGAAAAACAAATGAAAAAATAGAACAAAGAAAAGAAATGAAAAAATAAAAAAATAAAAATTTGAGAAAAATAGAAAAAAAATTGTTATTAAAAAATTTTTTAAAAATTTTAAAACACCAGATTCATTCGAAATGAATCGAACCCGTATTCGCCCGCAGTGGGATGAAAAAGAAGTCACTCAATTTCGCTATTTGGGACCTGTTGATGAGTCAAACCAAGACTTGAAACTTGTCACCCAAAATATAATGAGTTGTGTGATGAAATAACAAATTAAAAACATTTTTCAGTTCCTTCTTGAACAAATATAAGTTTAACACGGTAAAAAATCCTATAGAGTAATCTCTATCTTGATACTAATAATAGCTGTGTTTTTTTATATTAATCCTGTTCATTGGAAATTTCAAGTTGATTTGGTTCTAAAAAAATGTCTGTAGGTAGCTATGATTTTACATATGAGGGAAATTATCAAATTGCCATGATATCAATCTTCACAAAACGTCAAAATAGAACTTGAGTAAAATTTGGTTCTAATTTTGAAGTTTTTACCCAACAAAATCATGACAATGTGATGATTTCTTATGAATTTAGAAAACCATGTAATTTTATAACCGTTTTTGACACCGACGTCAATCGATAATCTCCTTTCATCCGGATCAGATCACGGAGATAAAAAAAAACACAGCTAATATATTCCTATTTTTGCAGAGTTCCATTGATTTTGTACGTTTTGGAAAATTAAAAGTATTTTCAGTTGCCATATTTTGTAGCGTTGGTAATTTTTTTATTTTAAATTTATTTGTAAGGTAAAATGATTATGTATAAAACCATAATATATGTTTAGTTTAGCAATTGTATATTGACTTTTAAAATTGTCTAAATAAAATTCTGAAACACCTATATTTTTACAAATATTTCTTAATTAGAAACTGCCCAGCACGCCAGCAACGCGAAAAGTAATATTTTAATTTTCTGGCACGCGCCCATAAAAAGGTTCACCACCGCTGCCTATATGAATGCCCGTATAAAATTTCGTATGGTCACCGATCTATGCAAGTTTGATTTTTTAAGTGCTTTTTCGCATATATTTCTAGAACAGTTCACCGGACAGAAAAAATAATTATAAGCAATTTTATAGGATTTAGTATTCTGAAGAAGTTTTTAGTCTAGGACTGATAGTTTTCACAGTATATGGAAAAAACTAAATTTTTATATGGCAACACCAAGAAGGGGTTGCCCGATTTAGTTCATTTTTGAAATTTTATTTGCTATTAATAGGAAAACTCAATGTACCAAATTCCAGCTTTCTATGTCGACGTGTTCTCAGGTAGGGTCCAAATATATCGTGGAAACCGAAATTTTTGTATGCCAAGCCTACGAAGGAGTTGCCCGATTTGTCTCATTTTCGAATTTAATTTTACTTTTTTTTTTAAGAACAAAATTTCAGCTTTCTAAATGAACTCGCTCTCGAGTTATCGCGCACACGAACGGACAGACGGATCTTATCTAGGGTATAAAAACCTATAAAAAACAAGTCTGACTTTTACTTCTATTTGACATTAGCAAGTTAACATAAGTTAAATTCTTCTTGCCTTTCAAACCTTTCGCCTATAAACTGAGATTCACACACACCGACAGGGTTTTTACGTGGTATTTCGCTTCTTTTAGATATATATTCTAACCGATATTCTAAGGAGTTTTAATCCTTGATACCCATATGGTTGCCATGAGGAAAAAAAAGGTTAAAGTGTGTATTATGGAGGTCCATTTTGCAAGAGCATATAGCGATGTAAAAAGGTTCACTTTAAATCGCCCTTTAGCCAAAACGTCGTTAAAAACGTTTAGAATATTGTATCTAAACATTAATGCTACCAGCTTCTGATAAAGAAAGTGCTTTTCCAGATCGATGAAAAGTATAGGAATAGCTTTTTACCCCATCTTAATTATGTTCCATTTTTAATATCTTCTTAGAATCCACAATTTTAACAATGTTTTTTTTTTACATGAAGGAATCCATAGTCGATACGCTTATTAAAAAAATAATAATTCCTTTGAAGTTATATTTTCTGGTCGAATATCATCTTTCTTTAACATAGAAACAGAATCAATATCTTGCGACCATTTTATTTTAATTTCCAGTTTTTTTATATTTTTAATTCGTTTTATCAGGATTATCTCCCGGAAAATCCGTTTTTTTCTTCTGATTTTAGGACGGAAATCGATTCCTTTTCAATTCGAATTGCGTCTTATGAATAATTCTTGACTTTTATACCTGACTACCTATTCAGCCGCTATCGTATCAAGTGGCAAAAACAAAATGAAAACGAATTCAGTTTTAGGAAGGGGAAGGGGAACTTTTTGTCCGTTTATTTATTATCTTTGTTATTTTACCGGAAATATTTCTGAATTTTTTATGAGGTTTGTCCGATTTTGGGAAATCTTGTACATATCTTTTTTTATGAAAGAGTTTTGCATATACCGGTCCGATTTATCACACCTCAGGGAGAGTTAGATGAAATTCCTTCAACTTATGCAGAGATAACATTCTGGTTTATGAAAAAATGTAAGTATAAGTATACTTTGTATAAATGCCTTCATGAATTTACTAGAATTAATACATATGTGTGTATTCTATGTATACATGTATGTGTACATACAAGTTTTGTCTGAAAAATAAAAGCCTCCTTGGTATAGATGTTTAGTTAAAGAAAAATCTATTATTAAAGACATATGATTTAAGTTAAGCTTGTTTCAGTAAAAAAAAAAAGTATACAAAATTTATATGGCAGGGTGATCAATTCCAAAATGGACCACAACATTAAAAATGATGTATACGTTGAGTGATTCATATTTTTTTTGTATCTGAAGTGTTGAGGGCAACCGGGGCTCTAGCCCGGGGCCTCCACAACCCGTAATAGAACTATCTAACTACACAGACGAAATACATCCATTTTCATCCACAAACCTCGAAAAATATTTTTAATAATATTACATTATTATAAATATTTTCGGAGGTTACCCTTGTTTCGGTTCTGATAATATTGATGACACCAATACGAATGTATTTCGTATTAGTAGCTATAAATACGCAAATAATTATTTTTTGAAACAATTGAATTGAATCATTTATTCACATACCTTTTATTGCATAAAAGAAATGATAAGGAAATAATGATTTCTTTAATAATTAGAGAATATCAATTAATTGGATATTATTATTTATTTTTATTCATCATTCTATAATGAGAAAAAAATAATCGCGACGAGGAATCGAACACTGAATGCCTGTTTATGCTTGCGTATACTTTATACCCGTTTCTCACCGAATTCTCCATTTTTCCCCGAATTCTCCGTTTTTCCCCATTTTCGTCTTTTCTAGTTTATTTTATGTTGTCTTTTTATAATTTTTTCGTGCAATAAATTATTTAAACAATTTAAAAAATGTGTAACCTATTTTAAAAATAATTAGGGACCTCCACTCCTTTTTTGCCCCAGGGCCTCCACACTTCTAAATCCGGCCCTGTGTATACAAAACTGCTGTTATAAAAATATTTGCTTTCGGAACGCTCTGAAGCATGTTATGGTCCATTCCAGAATGCACTACCCATTTCCCAATCTGTATACTCTGCTCTAGTATGCCAAGCGACATCTAGTTCTTGTGCCATCTATGATAGAATTCATGTAAATATACAATTCAGTTTTTAGTGGCTATAGTTGTATAAGAGACCAACGCCGCTTGTAGAGGATCCAAATGGTCGTTGTTCTCCCTTTTATACTAATCAACCCTTTCATTAGTGAGTTATTTTTTTGCATAGCCGTCCCAAGAGTGATTTATTTTTGAATTTTTAGATAGATTTCGCAAATAGCAAATAACTTTTAAGCCCATTTACCTATTTTAATAAAAATTGAAATATAGATTTCTAAAAATATTTCACAACTACCTAATAACCAAAATTTTTTAATGCACAAGTAGCTAAAACGTTGAAAATTCAACAAAATTATATTTTCGTATTTTCGGTTATTTTACATTGAAATTCTAAAAGTATGACCAATTTATCGTCAGGCGTTTCTAACCTCTATCAGCCATTCCACACAAAACAGATGACCTTGGAATCCAATCAACTCCGATTTGGATGAAATTTTCAGAGTTTGTAGAGAATACAAAAATAGCTCACCCGTATTGTTTGTTTCCCTCCTACGCTCCACCCCCCTTTTCGACACACTCCTCCAACAGAAAAATTGAGAATTTTGCGAGGTCGACACGATTGAATCCCATAGCCCGAGCTGCAGATGTTGCTTCCGGTTTTCTCAGAGAAATCGGTGCATTACGCTTCAGGAAGTTCTTTGCCAAGTCTTCTCCAGCCACCCGCGCCTCAGAATCAAAGTTATGAGATAAGCCCTTCTTTTCCGCCAACTCATATGCAAGTTCGCCCAATTCTTTCAATGATAAACCGAACAGGCGCTCTCCATGTCTTTTTGATATTTAGATAATTCACTTTCTTAAGTTACCAACTTTTTTCAGTTGAAGCGGAAGATCCGGATTTTGACTAGATATTTTTATGAACCTCTGTATAGTGCTCCGCGGAATTCCATAGTTCCTAGATACTGTCTTCGCTCCATTCTTGTCTCGCAGTCCTCTTGATATAATTGCGAACCATCTAAAGTAATAAGAATTTTACAAAAAACCTAATATCTAAATTTTTTGTAAATATTTCTCAGATACAAGATCTTCTAGTTAAAATCTAACCATTTCCTTTTAATGTAAAAAAAATTGTATCAAGAGGCGTCATGCGTATGCCTTACCTACCCTGCCAGCATGTTTTTCGGCAAAACCCTTTTTACATCTCCAAATATGGGTATAATTTTATTAACTTTATATACTGAATGTACATAACGACGGTGGAACGCTTAGTCATGTACATGAGCCAATGGCTTGCTAATTATTAGTTTCATCATTTTGGACAGTGGCGTCTCAAATATTTTCAAAAGATATTTATTTTTTCGTTAAAAAATTTTTATTACTAGAATGTAAACTGATGATATAATTCTGCAATATTAATGTAAAAATAAATATCTGTGGAAAATTACGGGGAATAATGGGCACCCATGCCAATTATGCCCCTCCCATTCTTCCCATACACCATTTTTAAAGTCAGACGACCGAAATTATTATTGAATAACATCGAAATTGGAAACTGTAATTCGACGTTTACTTACTTCGAGTTCAAATCAGTTTAAATCAATTTTGCACAGTACCACTGAAATAATGAACGTCTCACAATGCGCCAAAATAATATTAAAATAGGAAAAAACATGTTCCATGAATTTACACTTTGGAAGCGCACGTTACCACACATAACGACTCTTCGCAGGCACCTTCGAAGGACTGAATGTGGTGGGAATGCTCTTTCAAACATTGCAGTATGCTCTAACAGCTAAAAAGAGGGAAGCCCGTTATTCCCCGGGTGCACGTTATGTCCCGGCTTCCCCTACTTTTCGCTAATCTAGCGATACAAATTATTGTATCCTAAATCCCACTGTAACCATATGGCTACACATCCTTAATTTCTCAGAGGACATTTTGAACTTTTTTTTTTTATATTTCAGCATATTTGATGTCAACAAATCATTAATATTCCAAAAAATTCATTCCTAATTATGATTTTTCTATCCTTGAGACAGAAATGTTTAATACTCCGATCGCAATCCTCACATAAGCTATTACTGTGGAGCTATCCATTTGAGTGATCTTTTTGGCCAACTCATCAGCCATCTCAATGTCTTAGATATCCCTATGACCTGGTACCCAGCATACGGTCACCTTATGCCGTGTATATAATAAGATTATTACAGGGAGTTTAGAAAGAAAAAAACCAAAATTACAACCTCCTCCCCCGAACTACCTGACCAAGAAAATTGCTATACATTCCGACCCGTACACACGCTGTATGTACGATTATTGTTTTATGTGATTTTAAATGTCAAATAAAATAAAATTTAACGGCTATAAGTCTTCTTTAGACTTTGCTTATCCACACGAGTTTTAATTATTTTTAGATGATAAAAAAGCAACATGAATTCCACTAGATACGAGGTCGAATTTCAGTTTGATTACAAGTAAAATACTCCATCCATTCTTATACGTATTCTGGGGTAGTATTTGGTTTAATTTCATCGAAGGAAAGCTTTCAACTCGTACATTTCCCTGACAACAATTCCACCACGATTATTATGTACATTTTGGGTGTGTCATTGTCCATAGAACTCATAGACGGTTTACATTTTATAAACATAAAACCTAATGAAATATGGAGAAAATATTAATGAGCACGAAATATGGAAAATATTCATGAGAACGATGAAGAGTTCTCCGTTTTTGTGTCCTTGAAGTAATCGAAAGGGTTTTACAAATATGTTTACATAAGGAATTGTTTTTTTTTATATATAATAAAGTCATTTTATTTATAGTGTGATCAATGTTGCCACTTTGGCTACAATCGTAGCAAATGGCTGCTTTGGGGAACGTTTGGCTGCAAAAATACCACATCCCTAAAATGTTGGCTATGCTAGAGAATTTTTGAATACGTGGCCAACATATGCCATATGAGCCTTTGCCGATTGAGATTTCAAAGTTATTTACTTTTCTCAACTCATTTATATAATAATAACAAAAAAAAAAAAATAGGAGGTGCGGGACTATATGCTTAGAACAATGTCGACTTTGACTTTAAATGTATTAGCGCAGCTCAGGTGTTGGAAGATTTTTCTCTTTTGTAAAATTTGGAAAAAGATCAGATTCAGTCTTTTAAGATAAGATTTATATTTATCTAAGATTTTAAGATTCCTAAAATTTTTTCACCTGTGCCTACACGCTCAGAAGACTTTGGCTATACAAAAAAGTTATGCTAGAAATATTTCGAGTGGCAACACTGAGTGTGACCTTCGAATTTAATATTACCAATTGAATGGTGCTGCTTATGTGTATGATTGCCACAAATATGAAAACAGAGCTCATCAAATTTGTGTCGCTCATTTTCGGAGTACAAAACCATATTTAAGTGCAAGTTTGATGAGTTCATTATTCAATAATTAATATTAGGAACAACTAAACTAATTTTAATAACTGAGATACAAAGAAAAGCATGAAACTTATATTTATATAATTAAAATTTAAACTGACTTCCAGTTAGTGTGCATTTTAAATTGCTGAGCATGACTGACTTAAAGAGCAATCTAAAATTTATTGGCAAAGAATTCAAAATCATAATGGACTAGATGAAGAACTTGCGCTTAGATATCAGAGAATCATGTCTAAGCATTATTCAAGTAGTAGTTCGATTCTTGTTATTTAAAGTCTTTGTGTAACGACTTAACAGTTCTAGGCAATTCAAATTTTGCTCGGGAGGGTAAACACGCCGATACCAGCCAACATCCAGCACTGCGGGGATCAGTGATAGCGAAACGGGAAGCCTGAGAAGAAAGTCCACATAAATGTGGGATGAACAATGAATACAATAACAAGAAACGAAAACACACACACAAACACAAACATCAAAAGACACAAAACAAGCACAACACATGAATAGTGAACGAAGATATTGTGCAGGAATTCGCACATAATATACAAACTGAACGTTTGAGTAGGAAAACCCTCTGATGAGTCCTGTGGCCGGGACGAAACGTTAAGTAAAGCCAAGTAGGAGCCTGCACGGTATCCCCCAAAAATCTATAACCCTTAGATATTTTTGTTTGACCATATCAAAATGCAAACTAATGCATATAATTTGACAATTTAGCACAGATATATATATATATATATATAAGAAAGAAAAAATCCCCCAAATGAGTGGGACACAGACAAGACAAAACAAACAACGCACGCACATCAGACAAGCACGACAAGATGAATTACAACAGAAATAGCATACAAACACAAAATACACTAAACACATCATTCACACTGCTACTTACGGCGCCGTACAACGTTTCGTCATGCTGCTCCAGGAGAATATCCTGAATACAGATGACAAAAACTAGCACTTGCAGTTTTTTTTTGCAAAATATGAGAAATTTGAAGTAGATCATTATGTTGCAACTATGGATGAAGTTGTTATAGGGTGACAGGGTGACCAAAATATACCTTTGGAAAAGACTCATTGTCAAGACCAAAAGATATTTCCCACTCATCTGTAAAAAGACGGACCATTAACGTCCTAACTATTGTTCCAACTGTTTCGTTGGAATGAGACTCTGGCCAGCCTACTTCTCAGCACTTTCCCTGCTTCATCGACAGCATTGTCTCTGCAGTGGTATTTTGAATGACTCTGATCAAAACTCTCGAGAATAATACACAAGCCATGAAACAGACTCCCTCACTACCACATGAAAGCCACAACGGAGTCCTAAAATTGTAAGATATTTGCAGTGTTCTTATGTAAAACTGACAAAAGTTTGATTTGAATAGCTCCGCCGCCCTAAACTACTATTCATACATAGAAATGGGGTTCTAACAATCTTGCTAGCTTTCTTATCTTCCGAACCGAAATATATAAAAATGTTATACCTTTCCTAACAAAATTATTTAAAAAAATTTATCTGAACCAAATGACTACGATTCCTCAAATAAAAACTCTCAGTAAATATAAATCGAATAGTGTCATTGAAAGCTACCGTTAATTTCCGCTGACAGCAAGAATACAGTTTAGGAAATATTAGACTTCCGAAGATAAAGTCGGGTAACACAACAACAAGCTTCATATGAATGAATTGTGACAATTTATTTGCAGAAAGTTTTAACATTCGCATGAAAGAATACATTTTTCCAATTTTATTAGATATTTAAGCACAACAAGTAAATTTAGCTCAGCGCCCAGATTTTTAACTGACTTAGCATATGGTATTACTATGCCATTGGTGTAGCATTTAGGTTATAATCCCTCCTATTTACAAATAGACAATTCGACTTGGATTTAGAATTAGGTAATTTCAATTAGCCCAGTCACAGAATCTATCAAAGTCATCATTACGCGGAATGACGCAATCCTCGATTAAGCCAATTGGCCTATCTAGATAAATTTGTAGGTTATCAGCGTAAAGATGGACCGAAATATCTTGCAAAATCGTAGGAAGATCATTAATCAATAGAAGAAAAGAGGACCGAGAATAGAACTTTGAGCTACACCGCAGTAAATAATTAAGGAAGATGATACTGCTGGAGTCTTAACTGGTTCTGCTGCAATTTAAGGAGTAGAATAACATAATTAAATAAATCGAACGCCTTACTGAAATCCAGAAGGATTAGTATGGTTATCCGATCTTTATTAAAAGGGCCATCAATGTCCGAAGCCACTCTAAGTAATGCCTACTCATAGCTATGCCGTCATCTGAAACCTGACTGCAACCAAGTTAATAAAGATTCCTGATTCAAAAAGGAAGTAATTTTGGAATGTATTAATTTTTCAAGAGCCTTGTAGAGGAAGCAGAGTAGGTCAATTGGCCGGAAATCGCCTGTGAAGAACATGTGCGAACTGGCAACACAATATCTTTTTGCCAAGGTAATGGAAACTGTGAGGTTGCTAGACATATGTTGAACACATGCACTAAAATATGAGAAATGGATGAAATAATACTTTTTATAAATCTTGGCGAGATATCGTCTCGACCAATAGCAGATGACTTAATTCAATTAATCGCATTTCATATTTCATGTACGAGTAGATCCACACATCTGAACGAGAGACGACTATTATTATTAATCTGAACTACTACATTAGTGTCCGATTAACCGGGGATTGAATAGATGTGAAAACGTTGTTTAGTATAGGACCAAATTCACAATAAGAATAGTATTTGTATACACCTAGCCTCCGAAGGTAACTCCACAAATTTTTAGAGGGCAAATCAGCGAATGACAGAGGTCACTCTATTCCGCGGCATCGCTATGTAGTAACTAAAGTTAAAATCAGAGCAGCAGATTTCTCAGCTATCAGAATACGAATTTCATCTGAAAACCAAGTAGACTGTATCTATATAGAATTTAGTAAGGTATTCGACAGGATTAGCCATATTTTTACTCAAGCTTACTTTGCTGGGTTTTTCACTTCAATTTCATTTTTGGTTGACTTCATACCTACATATCTAACCGTATCCAGAAAGTAGTGTGCTTTCTGGAGTACCCCAGAGTAGCCATCCAGGGCCACTATTATTACCATTTATATCAATAACATACACTTATTATTACAGAAGAATTTTAAGAACTTTTTTATTTTTAAAGATTCTAAATCAAATCATAAATATAAGAAGAAAAAACAACCGCCTTGTCCGGGGTTTGAAACCGAGACCTTCCGCTTGCTGGGCGACTGCTCTTACCACGGAGCGAAAGGTCCCCGTTTCAAACCCCGGACGAGGCGGCTGTTTTTTCTTCTTGTGTTTATGATTTGATTTAGAATCGTTAAAAATAAAAAAGTTCTTAAAATTCTTCTGTTCTCCATCATGGACCGATTCTAACAAGTGTAGGTTCGATTCCCGTCCGCGAGAAATATGTATAAATAAAACTTATTACTACCCCACACCAGCGAATTCTCTGTTATACTGAAGACGTAAATTTTTTTCAAAATATCTCGAATAACGACGATGGCTGTGCCCTAATTAATTCTGACTTGAACACCTTCTACTCTTGGTGTTCTAATAATTTTCTTCCTTTTTACTTTTCTAATTGGGGTATAAATATGAGGACCCAAGAAAGAGTTCTAATGAAATTAATACTACAGTTAAAAGCAATTTGTTATATAATCTAACAGTTAACGAGACACTTCAAATTTTCGAATGTCTGCAATTTATTATTATAACAGCGGCCACCTGCCTCTTTTCTCCATTATATATGTTTCCTCCCAGTTTCCTTCATAAGAGGAAGCTTTTAAGGGCCTATGAAAATTTCCGTCCGCTTTGGAAAAGTCAAAATTGAATTTTTCTATTAGGAGTGCACCCATCAAATTTTGACAAGTAAAAATTGATAGAAATAATGGAATTCGACTCCCCTCCTGAATATATTGCAGGACACTTTTCAGAGATGATGAAAACCACTTCTGGTTCTGGTTATAAAAACTGTCAAAATATCTACATAATTCATCTTCATGTAGGAACACAAATGTTTTCTGAATACCTTTTGCTATTTGGTTTTTTTTTTTTTTCTAACTTACAAAAACCAACAAAACTTGTCAAGGTGTCTACACAACTTTTTATTGATTCTGAAAACTGAGAAAATATTTTGAAAATGTAGTAGATTTTACTGAGGGTGTGGGTGGAGGCATCTTCATCTTGGCGACATGTTTCGAATAAATATAAGATAATTTATTCAGGCAAATAAATCAAAATTTTAAGGTATAATAAGCATCGCATTACGTAGTCGATAGCACTCTCAAATCAAGCAAACAATCTACATAATTGAAATCATAATAAAATCAATGTTTGCTCTTTAATCTACATAAGTCGGAGGCGGTGTACATTATGTACCTACCTACTACATATCTACTACTCAGACGCCTATTTCCAATAATTTTGCGTATATCCTCTTTCACAAAATAAACCATCAGGGAAGAGCTTACATAGTCGTAGAATTTCGAGAGCCTGTAAATTACTACAATCCAGAGATGAAAATTGTCTAAAGAAAATTAGGGTCAGAGTGTATCATTTTATATTCATATCTTCAGATTGTCGCAAGGGTGCGTTAGAAACGAAGGAAACAAAGAGAAAAATCTGCCAAATAAACAACAGGCTTTGTCATGGTTGGTGACATTTATTTGCTCCATGCTGCTATATATAGCTAACATAGATTACATCCCCCCGCCCCCATGCAAAAATGTCAGCTTGGTTTAGTTCCAATCCAAGGAGAATAGTCGATCTATGTCGTTGGGGATGTTAAAAACTGACTACATTTTACATTCTTCTCTTTCGCTTCGATCCTACTAAGATTTTCGTTGCGAAAACACTATCAGAGTATGAATTCGAAGCTGTTGGAATTTTATGAATGTCAAGCTTCATTAAAGTATGGAGGAATTTATTAATAGTCGCCCAGTATCCAGATGATAAGGATATTTATGAGGAGGTCGATGATGTTGAAAATTTTCCATCGAAAATTGATGATACAACTATAATATGTACTACCGAAACTATCTCTGTTCTCACACCCCAAAAAAACTTATTGTTAAACCTTGTGAATTGTTCGCATACACTTCGGCAATTCTTTGGATGTATACTACTATATCGTAATATAAATTTCATTATTCATGGCCCCTTTTACCCTTTTCACTTGAGTATTTTCATTTGGGTATTACATTTTTAAAATGTTGCTGAGATATACAAGACACAGAGATATTGATAAAATCTAAGATAAGAATAGCAAAAGGATATTGAGTTCAACACATCTAGTATGGATTCAATTTATGAAGAAAATTAATATTTAAAGCTACAATTAAACCCTGCTGGGTTTTATGTTTAAATCTTATGTTTCCATGGATGTTTTACCCTTGAATTGCTCGAGTAAGGTACCCGATCACGTTAATTATACGTAAATTAGTGCACAGGTAAGAAAATGTACAATTCAAACTCATCATTTATGATCCCTACTACTCCTAGGGCCGTAAACACCAACGAGAATAATCATATTTTCTGTGTAGGGATTATTCCTATCCCACCTTTCTTTGAGCGTAAGCACCCAACTCGTGTGAAACCGCGGGTCACGGGACCACTGCATGTAGTGCCGACTCTACCAATTTCCCTCTTGTATAGGCATGTTTGCTACCACTGCCGACCTGCCATACACTTTTTATGTGTACTTCTAGTCTCTCCAAGACCTTATTCATAAAGGAGGAGAGACTAATAGGTGTTAAGTCCTTTTCCTCGATGTGGCTCGGTCTGCCTGCCATAGCAATGAAGATTGCCCTCACCTCCTGCCAGGCCCTAGGTAAGAACCCAAGCCTCATTCAGCTTTTGAAAATCGACAAGAGTCATTTAATTATTTATCTTAGTGCCTTCTGAAGCATAATGGGTCTCAGTTCATCTACCCCTGATGCCTTGTGGGTTTTTCGCTGACTATGGAGCTGGGCGTCAAGAATTGCATTTAACAGCTCCTCGTTTGTACTTGTCCAGACATCGTTCTTCCCTTTTATGAAGGACCGAATACTATGGTCCTTAGCAAGTACCCTTCGAAGCTATGACGCCTATGTATAATTCCCTATTGACTTGCTGAAGTTCACTCCATCAGGATATTTTTGCTAACCTTAGACCGTCCTAATAACGGGCCCAGTCTACTTGATCACTACTGCGCTTGGCTGCATTAAACAGTCTTTGTGTTTTTTTACTAAGCTGACCCACCTCCGAATTCAACCATGGTGGCTTAGAATTAGTACTGGGTCTGCTAATAGAATAAACTTCGGTGACAACATCAACAGCAGCATTTACTGCTGACTCCATCATTAGCCCTTCGGAACTGCATTGCGAATATTCACGAAGAATATGTCACGCAATCGATTTTATGCACTTCATATGCATTTGAGGGGCGCACCGAACGGGACCGGTCCCGCTCGAGAATGTCAGTTTTCTGAACATAATTTACAAATTACGTATAAAATGTGGTCTGTATATTATTAAAAAGTCCGATAAAATAAAATAAAACCTTTTAATCTACAATAACAGTCCTTAAGTGCTCAGATGGGTGCAGGACGCGACTTTAGAGCCTTATTTTTCCGACTCGTTAGGACTTGGGACACCTCTCGCCCCCCCCCCCCCCCCAAAACCAAATCCTGGGTGCGTTACTGTGCATTTGCATCTAGTAGGCACACAGTTGATACCTCATAATAATGATAAATTTTATCGTGTGTGACCGATCATATAGATGCAGTTCGAAAACTTTTTTTGGAGCACCAATTGGAAGAAATGCTTTGTGTCGATAAAACAATATATGCGAGAAAAGGCATGTACATGGGGTATATGCGGTAAAAGTGAAATGCCGTAAGACCCGTTTTGCAGCTTGCCCGTTCTTTATCGGATCCACAACAGTTATGGAAGACTAGTCTTGAGGTATTGGGTACAAGGCACAAAGTTACCCTGTTCTAGGTACCTGGCCATAAGGATATCTCAGGCAACGAATGGGCTGATGAGTTGGCCAAAAAAGACTCTGAATTGCATAGCTCCGCAGCGGTACCTTATGTAAGAATCCCAATCGGGGCGATAAAAGAGGAAATCATCAGGGGCGCATATTAAAAGGTAAGCCTCTGGTGGACAAGCAGAGATACTTTGCGTATTGTGAGGTAATTGTGTAGTAGTCTTTACGGATCACTGGGCCATAAGTGACCATGCTAGAAGACTGGGGATAGCGGCGAACGATTTCTGCAGGAACTGTAAGGACTTGGAGGAAATTGAATCCGGAGATGTAAAGTAAAGAATTAAGATATATCCTAAGTTTTTTGAGAGAAGCAGGATGGATCTCGGTAAAGAGCCTTGGAGATATCTTGAGTTCCCTAAGGAAAGCAGGATGGATCAGAGGCGGCTTGAAAAGGTTATCCCATAGGCCTAGGGGCACAATGGACCCAGTAGAGGTCTAAGTCACGCAGGCTAGTTGTCTTGCGGCACCCCTCTTACCTGACTTTACGAAACCAACGGATTCACAAATTCCTCTAATTTTATTTAAAATCCTCGGTATGGGATGAAATAATACAAGAAATTCCACTTGTCGATGCTCTCGATTTTAATTCATTTACAATTTTTACATTTAGTTTGAAAAATATTCTTTTGGATCTGTTTTGTCCGGCTTTATACTACTATCAACTTGAGGTCTCAACAATAAGCGGTCTTGCCCGGACCTCTTTTTTTCGGATCTTCCGTCTCCGGCTCAGTTTTGTTGGGGTCGACTTCGCCGCACTTGGAGGAAAGTGTCGCCATCTCTGGGGTTTTTGGATCCTCGCTCAGACGTGCTGGAATGATTTCCCCATTACATCGGAGATGTGCATCCTCTATCTTCATTGCTTTACCTAATACGTTCTTCTTCCAATTCAGATTGGGGTGGGCCGTCATCTTCGCTTGGAGTATATGTAGATTACGAAAGCGAAACATCCTCATCTTCTTACGAAGGTTCCCCCCAACTGTTGTTCCACACGTCGAATATTCTTTGCATAAGACATTTTTGGCTGATTTCCATACAAATGGAGATAGTCCCGAATAAAGGGGAAGCATAAGGTGCGATAGGATAAAGCAAAAAGTACTGTTAGGACATATAATCCCAGTCAAGTAAATAAAAATAACACTTAAACTCAGTAACTTTGTTATCCAAAAACAATCCTAAAATTTTCAGCCAACTCGATAAAACTAGCAAAGCTTGCTCTTTGATATCTTCAGCGCATGGGGAAGTGTACACTTTTTGAGAACAAGGTGCCGACACTGAGATAAGGTTGAGAGACAAGAGCTTCTCGCACATACACAAGATATCCAAAAGTACTGAAATAGGCAATTAGCACGACAATAGAGTGCATAGTTCTCCCAATGAGTTCACAGCTAAGCGAACAAGAGTAAAATAAATTTGCTTATGCGCCTGAATGCAAGACTTGGAACATTTAACGAAGAAAGGTTCAGCTAATTTGAGACGAAACTACGTTCTATCCAATATGTTTATATCAAGAAGTACGAAATTGAGATTTTTAGCTGAGCATTGTTGGACAACATTTGGACAACAAATTTGAGAAAAGTTTGACTTTATTATCTTGCATGTTACTGTAGCTAATTAGTTATTTTGTTATGTACAAAGAAAACGCATAGTCTAATTATTTTGATAACAACCCGTTGTTCGAAAAAAAACTTAGATACAACATAGAAATCGTCCAATATTAAAAATAACACTGAGGAAAAAAATAACAAATTTTTTCTACGTAATTAGGTTTGACAGTGATTTTAGTATACGCTATCATTGTAAATACCCGACATTTAGTTAATTTATTTGGGTTGGCTCTGGTTCTCAACAAAACCCACCTGGCACGATCATTATTATTACAATTTTTCCAGTTATATGGCGACATACATTTTTTTTCTAATTCTACTTAGCGACATCTATTCTTCGGTTTTGAAAATTCATTTCAGTTTTTAAATTTTTTATGTAATTCTCTTTGACATTGGGTTCTGGAAAGTCACTTTAGTTTTTACATGCTTCATCTATTCCTTCATTTGCATAAATTTTTTTAATCTTCTTAATTTCTTATACAAGTTTTTTTATCTGTTTCTAATTTACCTTATGTCAAAAAAATTCGTTTTAATAGCGTTCAATTTCTTATAAAAGTTTTATCTAATTTAATGTTTACATTTTTTTACAGGTTTTTGTTTTTTTTTATCTAATTTAAACATTACATCTGTTCTAATATCCTATTTGAATGGTTTGTCAATTTTTAAGTTTTCGTCTAATCTTAAGTCCATTTTCCATATTTGCTAATTGATTTATTTATACTGAAGTTCGTTAAGTGTCAAAATTATTGCTGGGTGTTTCATTTTCGATAGTTTTCGCACCTGTTTTTATTGGTAAATTTCATACAGGTGCCAAAATTAATTCCAATTATTTTATATTTCTGATATGGTTCTTGTTCATACATGTCAAAACTTTCGTTTATTTCTAATTTTTCATACCACTCGAACTTTGAATTTATTTCAATTTTCTATACCTGTCAAAGTTTATTTTATTTTTCTACATCTGTCAAACGTTTCATTTTAGTATTCACCAAAGTTTTCATTCAATTTTACCTTTCTAGTTGGCAATGTTCATTTTGCTATTGAAGACGTGGCAGAATAATTAGTTGCAACATTTTTGTGATTCCACGTCTAGGCACAAGTCCAGCAAAATTCTCGTGCTTCGTGCTGCTTCGTGTGGTTTGCCTTTATTGGCGTGGTTTATTTGGAACGAACTAGTTGTCGCGCGAAATTGCAGGAATTGAATGGAGTGCTTTGGAATGGTGTGAGGTGGGGAGTGTGACATGTTCGACGGTTTTCTTTCGTGGTATTGCTTCGCGTTATGTTTAATTTAATACTCGTACAAGGTTTCGTAAACTTTTTCCAGCTTTACCTTTCTTTTAAATCAAACGGGCTTTAAAAATATAAGGTTCCACAAACAGGAATTGACGAAATTATCCAGTTTTCCACGTAACAAATTTGAGACAGAAGGCGTATTGTTTTTAACAGAGAAACCAGAAGGTTTTTCAGACGGACAGAAAGTCGTTATGGTTCGTCAGATGGACATAAATTAAGACCACAGAAGTATACATGAACGAAGATGCCAGATTGTATAGGGTCACATCCAAAGCGAATTTTGCACGCTGGTGTAGGCTTGGGGTAATTTGCTGTTTTATTTGAAAGATGAGGATCAATTCCCTGCGCCGTTGGGCGTTCTATTAAGTTATCGACCTGTGAGATCTAAGTATAGGTAAATGGAAATACCATTTACGATAGAGTAATTAGAAAGCAAAATATCCACAATTCTCGAGAAGATCCATTAAGGGCAGATGTAGGATAGATTATAAATTAAATGACAGATAAGCCGGCTGCAGGTTCAGCTGCTTAGCTGGAATATAGTTAGAGTAGAATACAATACGGTAAAAGAACAATTAGCAAAGGACAGCAGTTTTAGGCCTAGCTGAGAATAAAGAAGGTGTCGAAGCAAGGCAGTTTGATTTGAAATCTGCAGTTCACGATAGCTAGGCGGTAAGTCGCAATCGGGCAAGTCGTTAAGTTGCCCGCAATCAGGAAAATGTTTGAATCATCCACCAAATTACGTTTTTTTGATTTTGGTACATATTTGATAAATATTGTCAACAAATACATCGCAGAAACATTAACGATTTCGTAAAACAAGCTTACCACCAAGCAGCTTAGACAGCAGGATAAAAATTAAAGTATGAAAAGCTTGTGTTAAGTGGATGCATATAGGACGCAAAGGACTTAAATTTGGAGTGCCGATGACATGGATTGAACCAAGGAATCATCTTAATGATTGCTCATTTTGTGCAGTAAATGTGAAAGGTATGAACCGGTACGAAAAGCGCACGTGGGTTTATCCTAATACATATACAATCGGCTAAAGCACCATCACCACACAGTGAAGATTTGCCAGTACCGATATTTCTTCTGATGATATTGAAATGTAAGTCACTCAAAATGAAAGCAAGAGTGAAAGTGAATTTGAAGGATGCAGTCCCATCTTTCAGGGTTTTTCTCAATGTTACCTCAATGTCTTGATCCGTGATTTAAATTTATCATCAATGAAATTAGCTGAACTTTTTGCCTCCAGACTTAATGAAAAACATTGCCTTCAGCTAGGCGCAATAATAACATCTTCTTAGAGAGGAAAAAATTCATTCTTCGTTACTTCAATGAAGAAGATGATCTGGTGTATTGTAATAAACATAAAACATGCCTTAAACGATGCAGTATGATACTCTGGAAATTTTATTAATAATGTTTATTTGTATCTAGCGGGGGAAAGCTGGGATGAGGGTGTCAAAGCTTGATCTAGTACATTTGGATAATCTAGTACAGCACCGAATTCCTCAGATCCTGAGAAGAAGTTTGAGTACCCACACTTCTATACTCGGGGGCTTACATGACTATTTATAACCATCCCAATACTCACTTTTTTAGTATTTCCCTCTTTTTTATTCCAACTGAGGTACTAGATTTCTCTCATCTTAGATCAGCTCTAACTCAGTAGGGTTATGTCCGACCGGAAAACGGATTTCACTCTTCGCCTCAGCTCATTACCAGAGGAAAATTTTTCTCTGTAATTTTTTAGCGTAGGGGTAGGAATCTCCGGCGGAGGGGGCGGTTTCAATATCGCACGTTGCATATCGAATTAAAGGTCTCGCCGAGTACTTTCGGGTGGTGCATATGTTTCCCGATTCAGAAAACTTTCTCGGGACGTTTTTACCGCCGGAAAAGCAATTTTCGTGCGCTTGGGTCACATACAGCCCAGCCACTACATTTCGCATTCATTTTTGCAGTTCTTTGTTCCATGTCCATTAATGCTCTGTTGTGAATATTTTCCTCATAGGAAGTCATTTTCAATGACGCACAATCATGAGAAGTAGAAAAGTCCACTTTTCACCCAAGAAAGTTGCGCAAGCTACATCCAATCGCCAAAGCTTTCCCCCGCTTAATTGAAATAAACATTATTAATAAAATATGTTCATAATGCATCGTTTAAGACATCTTCTCTCATATTTGGAAGTATCGGGCCTAAGGTTGTATGAAAAGTGGGCATTCCCCTTTATGGGTCTACCGGAATATCGGCCAGAGGAGTTGCAATTCTTCATGGACAGCTCAAAAATTAGTTTGAAATGTGTCTTACTGCATAATGGTAACAAATTAGGTTCGATACCGATAGGCCACTCAATAAAACTTAAGGCAGAATACGCGGATATTAAATTTGTTTTAGAAAAAAATTCCTTTGCTCAACATCAGTGGTCAGTATGCGTCGATTTAAAAGATGGTGAATTTTTTATTAGGTCAGCAAGTGGGGCTTTGGGGCTGTCGTGGAAAAAACAGAACACTAGAGTAGAAAGGAATGGCCGCTGAGAGAAAGTATGACTGTGGTAAAAGCTAACATCATTCATGAATCATTAATTGATCACGAACACATCCTTCTTCCACCACTTCAAATTAAGCTTGGGCTAATAAAACATTTCGTCAAAGCTTTAAATAAGAGTAGCGATTGTTTTAAATATATTTGCCATGCATTTCCTGGCGCCTTAGTATGGAAAAATTAAAAGCAAGCGTCTTTGATGGACCACAAATCCATACCCTTATAAAGGATTGTAATTTGATAAGCCACATGACTCAGATAGAATCTGATGTTTAGACAATTGGTTGACAATTTTGAAAAATTGGGAGCTAATATGAGTATCAAACTACATTTTTTAAATAGCCATTTGGACAAAATTCCTTCCAACTTTGTCGATTACAGTGAAGAGCAAGGAGAGCGGCTCCAAGAGGACATGGAGATAATGAAGGAAGGTTACCAAGGGCAGTGGCACGGCCATATGATGACGGCCTATTGCTGCACCGTACAAACGGACTGCCCTAACCAAAACCAACGTAGAAAAAGGTTTTTCTTAATGATTTTTGTAAATTTTGCTATATTAAATACCATTTATAACGCAATTTTTATTTGAAAATAAAGGCCTCAATATATCTATGTATATAAATAAAAACCAATTGCCGCATGTATCTTAAATCATCACTTGAGAACGACTTGATCTTGGCTCCTTTATTTGTTGTTGTGTTCGTAATTGTCAGGACAGGGTTTGTAGGGAGAGAAAATTTGAAATCGGTAAACCCTTCTACGTATTGCCATACAAAACTTTGGAAACTCCCAGAGAACACGTCAACGTGGAGTATTAAAATTTTGTAGACGGCGTTTAAAAAACAAAATTAAATTTGTGATTTAAAATGGAACTAATCGGGCAACTCCTTCCTAGGTTTTCCATACAAAAATTTCATCCTTAACAATATCCTTGGGCACTGCCTGTTAACGCGTCGAAATAGGAAGGTAAAATTTGGTGCATACACCCCGCAACATGCTGTCAAAACACCTTTCATAGCAATAGTAAATACGAGTTCAAAATTGGAATAAATTTGGAAACCTGTTCTTGGTGTTGCCATATAAAAATTTGATTTTTACTATATATTTGGACACTGTCGACGTGGAGCGCTCAAGTTTTGTACACTGTATTTTCTTATAAATTGCCACTACAAGTTCAAAAATGTACCAAATCGGGCGACACTTTTTTGGTGTTGCCATAAAACACTTTAGTTTTTCACTATCTATATATTTGGCCACATTTGTTGATGTAGGGAGCTGAAATTTTGTACAGGGGCCTTTTTTGAAAAAATTTAAATTTAAGTTCAAAATGGGACCAATCGGGTAATTCTTTCGTATGTTTGTCATACAAAAATTTCGTTTTCAATTTTGTATTTGGGCACTGCCTAAGAACGCGTCGACGTAGATAGCTATAACTTGATACATGGTGTTTTCATAGCAATGGCAAATACAAACTCTAAAAAGGTTTAAATCGGGTTACCCTTTCCTTGTGTTTCCATACAAAACTTTAGTTTTTCACTATATATTTGGACACAGCTTCATGCCTATGTCGAGCTGTAATTTTGTAAACGGGCCTTTTTAAAAAGAATGTTAATTTAAGTTCAAAAATGGGACCAATAGGGCAACTCTTTCGTAGCGTTGCTATACAAAAGTATTGTTTTTAACTATATTTTTGGGCACTGCCTGAGATCGCGTCGACGTAGAAGCCTAAAATTAGGTACATGGTGTTTTCATTGCAATGGTAAATCAAATTTCAATAATAGACTGAATCGCATTACCCGTTCTTGGTGTTGCCATACAAAACTTTGGCTTTTCACTATGTATATATGCCTCACGCGTCGACGTAGAGAGCTGGTATTTGGTACACGGGCCTTTTTTAAAAAAGGGAAATTTAAGTTTGAAAATGGGACCAATCGAGCAACTCCTTCGTAGTATTTCCATACAAAAATTTCGTTTTTGACTTTCGTCGACGTAGAGGGCTACACTCTCCCACAAATATACAAATGCACGCAACCACATATATATTACTTGCACACACAAATACACACACACAGACACATAGTAAAACTTTAGGGTAGGGAATCACGCGATCGAATCAGATTGATAGTTTAGATATTATGCATCTCTAACCATCCCACTCATTCAGGCATCTATATTATCACCGAACAACGCCGCAGACTCCCTTAGTATTTAACATACATATTTTTTACAGATTTATGTTATTATAAGTAGGTTGTTGTTACCTCAAAAACTAGAGCCAATTTAGCAAATCTAATATTATTTTGATATTTAGCGGTCTAAAATTACTCTAAATCGGCTCTCAAACCCCGTGCCGCATAATCACTGTTTTCCAGTGAAATCAAAGGAAAGGTGCAACTTTTCTACTGAAAATATTGAATCAAAATAGGATATTGGATCCATGGTTACTTTTTCATTTAAAATTGCATAATACATATTTAGAAATCTATAATTGTAAGAAATCGTCCTTTATTCCCGGAATTATCTTATTTAGGCTGATCCTATCATTAGAAGAAAGGTGCAAACAATAAAAAAACATCAATTAATTCAAAATCCATTTAGTGATGAAGAAAAAACATTAAAAATGTTTTGTCCCCTTCTCAATCTCAATTAACATAATTTTTACGTGGGTACTACTTAGGGAAAATGTATTCTTTCTCGCAGGAGAACAAGCATACGCACACATCAACTTTAAATAATTTCAGTTTAAGATAAAAGTTTTTAAGTCCGATTGGTAGAAACACGTAAAAAACTCAAAATAAAACTTTCGCAATAAAACATCAAATACTCCTCGTATATTTGATTTGTTTACTCGAAACGACCAAACTTTTTCCATTAGAATCCTTGCATCATACTCGTTACCTAGCAAACTTGGAAATTCAAAATGATGAGAATATAAAGGAAACGGAAATATGGTGGTGTGGGTGGACCAAACGGAAATCAAAACCGGGAAAATGAGAATAATTTATTTAGAAAATTGTCGCAAACTTAATCTCGATTTATGTCTGTATTTGTGGATACATATTTCCTTGACTCCATAATTATGACTACATTGTGAACAGAAGCCCTCGGGGCAAAGTTTCTGGGGGCCGCTATTATATAGCAGCAAACCAATTTCAATTTATATATAAATGGCGAGACCTGAAATTATTTGTGTGTAATAAAACAAATCTGACAGCCAGGACCTGTTGGAGTCTTTCCAGATGTTTTTTTTTTTGTTTAGATAAGCTTATCCACAGTTTTTTTTTTTTTTTGTATTATTGTCGTCGACTCTTTCCGGTTCTGTGAAACTTCAGATTGCCCAAGTTTTATGCATCAATAATATTTTTCGTTCTGTTTCCATAGTTGAGTGATTCCTTTTCCTCCTTAATTGGGGGCATGTCGCCGTAAGTAATATTAACGTCAACAGATTTCTTATGGTAAAATTAAACACCAGATGTCGTTGTCGGTGTATTTCATAGCGTTTGGTAATATTATATTGAAACTTTTTTCGGTTAAAGCATTGGATTCATTACTGAGCTTTTGAGAAGGAAACATTTTAAGGCGATGAGGGTAAGTATTTTGAATGGGAAGAATGAAATATAATGGAGAGGCGACCGGGAACAAGGATTGTGTAAGTTCAGATTTCCGAAAAGGGCTTTAATATTTATTTGCATTATAATTGGATATCATTTTTTATGTTTGGTTTATATTTTGCTTTTAGGTATATTTTGACATTTTAATGGGCAAATTTCTGTATAGAAATGTACCATTATAAAAGAGAATTTGTTCTTTTAGCTTTTCATTCAGTAATGTAATTTGAATGGATGGATTGATTGAAAAGGGGTTGAGAAATCTAAGGAATCTCTAGCAGTTTGGCCACATTAAAATTCACAGTTCAACCTCCAGATTTATGCTCATAATTCACAGCTCCTACAAAATTTAATATTAGCTCCCAACCCTCCCTACGTGCTTCAAGCAGTTCATCTAGGAGTGTGAGCCAAAGAATCGATAAGAGAGCCGGACAGTAGGAAAGAAAATGAGTCACCGTTTGAGAATTCCTCTCCCCTTCCATCCTCTGCATACAGGATTGTCATCACGTCTCATTCTATGCAGGTGACCCTTGAGAAATGAGTGTCCAGTAATAATTGAGACTATAGGGTTCTTGAGGTTGGCTTGATAAGTCCCAGTAAGTATTTCATTATACTTGGGTTTAATATTAGATTTGTGGATGGGTGTGCAGGCGTTGGCCTCATATGCGGCCTGAAAGATCTATTATGAGTCCCCGTTCCATTTACTCCCTTTCTAGGTCTAGACTGTTAATGAACTCTAGAACCATTTTGGGACTTCGGTTCGATACGTAGTTTGGTGCAGGAAAAGCAATTTTAAGGGTGGAGTATGTGGCCAATGCATCACAGATGCAAAGCATGTGATCGAAGTCTCGCGAGCATTCTTACAGAAGCGACAGTATGAAGTCTCAGCCAAGCCCATCTTTATAGGTGATACCTCAATGAGAAATGGCCTGAGAAGAGCTCTGTAATCATTTTGAGCTCTGTTCGAGGAGTTCTTTTATTTTTCCGCCAGAGGAGTCGATAAAATTTGTTGCCTGACAAGGTCCTTGTACCCTTTCCAAATAAAAGAATTTTAGAATGTTCTCCCAAATATGTAGGGTACCTCTGAGGTAACACTTTGAAGTGCCACAAAATGGTCCTGGTCAGAGAATGGAGGTCGCCCATCCTGTTTTAACTAGGCCATCAGCATTTTAATTAACTTTATAGCACTCATATACAGGTACCCACTTTAGGGTAATTTTGTTTCTCCTTGATAAATTTTTATGGGTTTACAGACACACCCAGACAATCCGTGATTTGATAGTGCAGGACCTTAAAGCCTTGAGAGCCGCTTGACTGCCAGAGAGACTGGGCGACTCCACTGTTCATTACGTGACTGTCCGAGAGAATATTAGTGGTTAAGCCATTTATGATTTTTCAATGCAGGTATTAGCTATTATCTCGGACTGGAATAAGGTAGGGGTAGAGCCCATGGCATATGAGCCCGCATACGCCCAGTTCGATTCCTCTGTTCTGTTCGTTTTGGTACCATCTGTATACCACACAATCGATCCTTGTTAGAAGGACGGTTAAGTTGAACGCCATTGTTGTCGATCTCATAAAACTAAATCGAATGGTCTTACAAAATCCACCTTGGGTGTGATTATATCAGAATTGTCATCATTTGCTCGAAGCATATCTGTTTTAAGATACTTAAATGATCAACCAGATCGCCTAGCTTTAACTGTTTCTCCTCTTGCACTCTGATAGCACTGGAGATCGTTTCCATTTTCACCTGCAAATTAAGGAGTGAAAGGTTTAATAAAGCTTAATATATTTGGTATAGGTTTACTCCACAGTTCCTTTGCAGTTCAACCCGAGCGGTCATCTAACCAAAGACGACTGCGTTGGTAGTTGACGCAATTCAAAATGTTAGAGGTTCGGTATTTTTTTGGTGCAATCCTTATTGTGTGGGTGGATGCCTCCGAGGCTACACTCCAAAATGAGCAAGCTCATTCACCTTCTCATTTCCGCTAATATCGCTATGACCTGGGTACCTATAGAGATAAGACTTGATTACATATATAAATAGTATTCAGGATGGTTTTACACTCACTACCAATAGAGAGATTGTAAAGGTTTTTCACAAGGTGGTCTTGACAGGCGCTTGGTTTTTCAAGCTGATATCAATCCCCTTGATCTCAGTGTCTAAGTTGCACAGATACCAACCCGTTTCATGGATGGCCTAAAATTCCGCCTAAAAAATCGTGTCTTGCTTTTCAAGGCATTTGGCCATTTCCAAGTGAGTGTCCTCGCAGAAAACGCCTACTCCGATGCTTCTTCCAGTTTGGAGTGGCGCCAAAATAATAACAGTGTGGTATTTCACTTACCTAGGATGACAATATCAGTAATGTGGTGAGTACAATATGTGGTGTTCTGCGTAGATTATGGCTAACAGCTAAGCTTATTCCACTTAAAACTCAACTTATGCATGTCAAGGCACTTGTATTACCCTTATCCTTTTTTCCTGATATTTTATACTGTTACTCATACTCTAAACGCAAGTTCAATGTGTCATTTAATTTATGCATGTATGTCTCATCTATTCGTGGCATAGATACGATCATGTTTCCCACTACTGCAGCTGCTTAGTTGGTTCATCAAAAGGTGCCCGTGTACCTACGTATATCTAACAATAGAATTTAATTCATCAACCCAATACCAATAACCTCAATATTCAATTCATTTTATCAGAAAACGTCACTAGTTCATAGAGCTCAAGGTTGGAATTTTCTATCCGATCATGTGAAAAGCAGAACATCCATTAGTCGTTTGAAGCGGGTAGTTGCCAATTACTGCAATGTTGTAATTTAATTGCTTCAGTATTTTACATAGCATTTTCTTTAATTTATTTATTTATTTAGTTCATTTATTTTCGTACATTAATTCTATAGGTATCTTAAATAGATCCATTCTCTTATCTTTTTTTTTCATTCTGTATATTGTTATAATTTTTTTCTGCACCTTTGGATTAATCAAACTTAAAGGGGCACTGCCCTAATTGTACTTTAACACCTGTAACAAAAAGATTGAGACAAAAGTAACACTGTTTTTCATGATTATAAGAATTTTTTATTTCTCTTATTTTTAAATTTGAAATTATTATTATAATAATAGATAATGGCCCATTGTCCTCAATTTTTCTCAATTTATATTTGACTTTACTAATCATAGCCTGGATGACACTAACGTCAACTTTTTTTAGTAGAAAGTTGATTCGCCGACGCAACTGCTTTTCATTATCTGCTTGCCATCCATCTTTGTACACTTGTGCACTTAGTAATGCCCAAAAAGCCTCTACAGGCCGTGCTTGGTCGTTCGAAGGATTATCCTCTTTCAGTACGAATTTGATGTTCTTCGCATTGAGCCATTCGGTTGTCTTTTTAGCATAATGACAAGATGCTAGGTCCAGCCAAAATATTGCATCATCTGTAGAATGTTTCTCCTAGATGAACTTTCAACAACTTTGACAAGCATTTTTCAATCTAACGGTCCGCGTTGAGCGTTTGCCCTTGAACAGTGCCAATAAAAGTTCTCGAAAAACCAACTTCGGAAATTGCTCACCACACTAAAATTCTCAGCTCAAATTTGGCAACGCCCCTATATGTTATGTTGTCTGGAGATAAGGCAAAATCGTCAGTGTAAAACCTCGATTTCCCGCCAAGATTGTGCTCCCAATAGTAAAATATTTTTCGTCGTCCATAACGATTTTTCTTCCACTTTTGAAATGCTTCAACTGCAAAGCACGGCAACATTTGGACATTTTTTCAACTTGCTTTTAGGAGTATTTTGGCGCCTTCTTTCTCTTTCTATACAGGACATTATTTTCCTTTAAGCAACGTTGAATTTTCATGTGCGCTACATAAAATTGTTTGTCCATTGTTCGCATGGACACGCCAATCTTGTTTTTTATTTTGTCTATCACTTTCTCACTCTGTTGATCACTTAAAACTCTTGGTCCTCCAATGGACTTCGTATTTTGGCACTTATCACCACTTTTACAAGATTGACAACGTTCAAACCAAACAAAAAACTTCTGCCCGCAATTTTAATTTTTCATACATACAGTGGTGAAGATTTATATAAAAACACTAAAGTTTTTTGATTTTTTCAACTAAATCTTCAATAAAATTAGATCTTTATTTATATATTTAAATCTATATATAATCAGAGATAATATTACAACCTTTTAAAAGTAATTCCAGGAATTTTTTCGATACTAAAAACCAAGAAAACACTAAACTACAACTGTTTTTATATAAATTTCCACCAAAATTATACAAATATTCATTAGCGCGTTCAAATAGTAAATGTGGAGATGAACAATGATATGAGAGAGAGAAAAAGTCATAACGGAATTCTTGGTAAGATTCTGATGGATGATCTGAATAAGAAAAAAAACTTAAGGTGTTGCCAACAATAATGCAATTTCAAATTATTTACGAGACATCATGTTGTTTTTATGTAAGTTTCCACCACTGTAGGTTACATAGAACTAAATTTTATGACCGTTGGCATGTCATAACAAAAAATGTAGGCACTGCCAACATGATGACTTTTACATGATAGAAGTTTGTTTCAACCTTTTTGTTACAAGTGTCATATAGTTAACAAAAATTAATTGAATGCAATTTAATTAATATGAATTTAAGGTAACGAATGTAAATGATATAATCTCTGGGCTATCATCATAATTGACTATAAACACCAGCATAGGGTTTTGGCTCCCTTCAATATGTCTGCCAGATTAAATGGTCTTAATAAGGTTATAAATGGCATTGCCAACATTTTGGAGTAGTTTTTCTATTGATGATACTTTCAGTTGAACTTTTTTTTAACCAAATACATACTGATTTTTTAGCGATTCATCAAAATTTTGAGTTTACAAACGTCTTCCATGGTATTTTGAAATATTCCACTTTGGGCACATACTCGTACTTGCATTGAGTAGGTACGTCTAAGTATGTTCAAGATATTAGTGAAGACAATCTTCATCACATCAGAACACCTGAGCACTAACCGAGGTACGCTTAAATCTCTTATCGTGATAGTCGCTGATATCTTGTTCCATATCCGAATCTTTGGACAAAAATGCTGTGAAGTAAGTACTTCTTCAGTCCTCACATGAATATGTTGACATCCCACGATGAATATCCTACCAATGTTTCAATTCCCCCGTTGATAAGTAGATTTCCTAAAATACAAAATAAAGGAAACACAAAGAACCAAGTTCTGAAACCATAAATAAAAATACTTATCTGGGGTATGTTCAATATTACAGCTATAACTGCTTTGATAGCACAGTAGAGCAACACTTTGAGAACTGTCAAATTAATAAATAGCAGGACAAAGCGGCTGTGAGATTTTGGACAGCCAAGAGCTGCTTTTAAGCTTTTAAATCAATATGTATAAATTGTCAAAAGCTCTTTGTATTTAATTGCGAATTTTTATATTGAATTGCTACCCAAATTATAATGAGCAACCAGAAATATTGATTTTGTCTCTATCGCAAATGGTTACCACTTCAAGAAGTTTTAAATTTATTATTATTTTCCAGTACCAACATTTTTAAGAAAATTACAGGCACACATACATAAATATTACCATAGCTGCTTTGTTGCTTAGAGTCAGGAGTGTAAGCAACAAAAAGCTATCTTAAAAACTTGAATAGAAGAAATGTCAAAAAGCAAGTAAGAAAAAGCAGCTTTCGAGTTACTTTGGATAGGCAAAAGCATACGAAAGCAGCTAAAAGCAGTTAAAGCTGTTATGTTGAACACAACCCTGATAGTTTTACATTTCCACCAGAAATGCTCTCCTAAATCCGCTCAAACTAAATCAAGGAACATCCGCTGAAACCCCTTGGGAGCTGCAGTTCACGTAAAAGCAATCCAAATTCATTAATAAAATGAATAAATCAATAAAAAAAATGCACAAAAGCATACGTACCTCCTGATATTTACAATTGTCTATGACAGCAAGTGACATTACCTCAACAGGCTGTCTGTGGTACATTCAGACATCGCATCATTCGTTGCTAGGGCAACACCAAGAGGCGAGAAGACATAACTGATCATAGCGGCTATATAAAGCCGACTAAATTCAGTAGATCACACCATTCTTTTGGCATAGTTGATCTGTATCAGAGCTAATATGAGTTATGAAGAATCGTGTTTCCTACCTTTTCCACAGAAGATAATTCTGGTCAGGGATTACCTGAATTTCCTATCATATCACACGGAAGATAATTCTGATCAGGGACAATCTGAGCTCCTATCATACAAAAGATAATTCTGGTCAGGGATTACCTGAGCGTCCCATTTTTTTCTATAGAAGCAATTTGATACCCTTGTGCTGTCACGTACTAGCACCGAGCATTTTGCTACTTTTGTGCTGTAAAACCTACCAATTGGGACACTGCCCAATCGGACCACTTGCACAATTGGACCACACTACAGACACACAAAGAGTTTCCTGAACAAACTTCACTGTATAATTGGGGCACTTGTGTAATCGGACCGTGGACCACATATTTATCCATAATTTTGATCTTTTTGAACCTTACAATTCGGACCAGACGTACAGAAAAATCGCAAAATAAAATAAATATGCATGAGATTGACATTATGAAAAATTTCTTTCTGTATCTAATTACAATATGAAATAGAATGGCTGTTTTGTGTAAAATCCCTGTACATTTTTTAGAACAAGATGCGTACATTAGAGGAAGGGAGACTGTATGACAAAGCAAAGTTTTACCTACATCGAAGCTGCGTATTTCTACTGCATACATATTTGCAGGACCCACTGACATATATAATATGGACTGCTTAACTTTCTATTTCATGTGGGCTCAATTGGTTATGTCAATAAAAGTTCTTACGCCGGTGCCAACATTGAAAAAATCATTGGCGGGAAGTTGAAAAAATAAGCGCGCAGCTCGAAAAGTGATTATAATAAAACGTTTCGAACTTCTGATTCATATCTTATGAATATATTGCCTTTGGTAAAACAATTTTATCAGTAATAACCCTAAATAATTAATTTAAAAACATTTATTTCGACGGACCCATTTATTTATTTGTTGTTTACAGTTCTCCTCAGTTGGTACTTGGTGCTTAGACCGAAAGAGTCAGCAATATAAAAGTGAGCCCACCTTTTGCAGTGCATTTCCATTAACGTAGTCAGTCCATATTATATATGTCAGTGGCAGGACCACAAATCGTTCTCAAACATTTTTGTAGGTTTTTGTGTGATTCCCCGAAATTTAATTCCTATTAATATGAGTCATTTGATAAATAGATACGCATAACACTTTTCATGAGTTACGTGACTGTAAGTAAGGATCTCATTTTATGTGATCTTACTCAGGATTAAGCATACAATTTTTCATCACTGCAGTGGTATTAATAATTTGTGAAATTAAGTGGTTTTGAACAAAAATTAGCAAGCTACATACAAGGACCGCTTCATTAAATAGGAAAGTAAACTTGAGGATTCATTTTTAATTAGGTAGGTTTTTTCAAATGGGAACTCAAAACAAATAAATGATGTGTAAATTTTAGGAAAAAAAATACCCACTCTAACATCTTTTAAAAATGGAAAAAAATACAAGGAATCCGACGTTAGTAAAAAATTAGTCAGAGGAAGATTGCTGCAAAATTTGAAATTAGCAAAAGCCAAGTGCAGCGAATTTAAAAAAATAAAAATGAAATAAAAAAGTCGCTTGAGAGATTTGAACCAACTGGAAGACAGCGCTTAAAATTAATCGTCCCGTATGCAAAACTGGATAGCACTTTATTTCAATGGTTTGTGAAAGCTCGTGGAAAAAATTTACCAATATCTGGACCACTTCTTCAAAAGAAGGCTTTAAAAATTGCAGAAATGTTAAGTTTGACTTAATTTAAGGCATCGAACGGATGGTTACAGTCATTCCGCAAGCGTTACAATATTACTTTCGGTGTGCTATCATTAGAGGGAGTAGATGTTGATCTGAGTACGGTTGAGGCATATCGCAGTACTATTCAAAGCCTTTGCGAGGGATACGAACCTTCAAATATTTTTAATCTGGATGAAACAGGACTCTTCTCCCGAACAACACCAACCAGGTCACTTCTTTTAAAGAATGAAAAATGCTCAGGTGGGAAGCTATCCAAGGAACGCTTAACGGTAGCTCTTCTCTGAGTAATTGGTAAGGCTAAAAGCCCGAGGTCTTTTGGCAGAATAAATATTCAACAGCATTTATCTATTACATGGAGAGCCAATTCAAAGGCGTGGATGAACTCTACTATTTTCAGTGAGTGGATGCATACACTAGATGCGAAAATACAAAGACAGAAAAGAAAAATTCTTATCTTCCTCGACAATGCCGCCTGTCATGTGGTCGATGAGCTTACTATATTAAAACTTCAATATCTACCACCAAATTGTACTTCACATTTACAACCATTGGACCAAGGTATCATCGAGAATTTAAAAGTAAACTACCGTAACTACAAGATGAACCATTTAATTTGTTATTTGGATAAGGTTGAAAATTCTTCAGAACTTGCAAAGAAAATTTCTCCATTTGATGCTCTCAGTTGGCTTAAATCTGCATGGGACAATGTAACTAAATCAACAATCCATAAATGTTTTCGAAGGTGTGGTTTTACGCACGATAATAGTACCGAAGAAATAATTACTGAAGATAGTATTGTAGAGGAAAATGTGAGGGAATTAGCAGATGTTGATGTATTTTTGGCCACTTATGAGACCTTACCGGAAAACTGGGAAGACAATTTCTTTCAACAGATTGAAAATAGACAAGACACTGAAAATATTATAAGTAACTCTAGCAGCAGCTCCGAAGATGTTGTCGAATCCGAAAATGAAGCTTCGAATGAAATTTCGGCCATGATTATTAAGGACGCTGTTTCAAGCATTCGTAGCCTTAAAAACTACGTAACAAAAAGGAATATACCTACAGTATTACAAAAACTAGTGTGAAAATATGATTGAAAGAGTACACGTAAATTCTACTAAAAAATAAACTAAGATTTCAGATTTGTTTAAGAAATAATTTTGTATTGCACCTCCTAGGTTGTGCTTTTAGATTCCAGTAAAATGTTATTTTTCTTCAAATTACAGTGTAGTACATACATATAAATTTTATAAATCAACAGTTTGAACTTTTTTTATATTCGTTTTTAATAAAGCATTTTTTTAGTTTACATATCATAATTAGTTCCCTCATTTTTCATATTTATTCCTTTTATTCATTTCGTCGGACACAGTGGGAAATAGCTCCTTTGTACAACTTTTTGGTATATGTATGTTTACATGTCTATACATACATAAATTCCTTTACCTGTAAAATCGGACCACCTTTAAAATCGGACCAGTAATTGCTGCGACCGTGAGGTGGTCCAATTAGTACGTTTTACCTATTTTTTTCTATAGAAGCATTTTACTACCCTTTTGCCCTCACGCACCAACAAAGACATTTTTTAATCGAAATTTATTTTGTTGACAGTTACTTAAGTCTCTTCTTCTTCTTCTTCTTTTTCAGAAATAAAGGAAGCAAGAAGGCGCAACTTTCCCGAATGTTAATTTGAATTTTAAATTTGTTTATATTTTTACTTTTACTGAATTGTATAGTAGTTCGTAGGATAATTTTGTGACATTAGGGTGAGCTAATTGGATTGTTGAATTTAAATAAAATTTTATATTTGAAGTATAAAAAAAATTGAGTTGTCCTTTGTACCGGCTACCTCCCTCACGAACGAGACTAGATCTCACAGTACTTATTTATTTTTACCTATAATATAAGCAAATTTGTAAAATATGCAATAATTAAACAATTTGGCATAGTCAGCCGGGCACAACTTTTGGAAGTGAAAACGTTTTTGTATACAGGGTGTTTCAGATAAGGATGTCATCCTTGCAGGAGGTGATAGGGGAGCTCGAGAAACGAAAAAAATTGTATGGACAATTTTCAATTCTCCTGACGGTTTTCGAGGAATTCGACTTAAAAGGATATTCCAAAATCAAAGTGCAGGGTTTTGCATTTTTGCTTATAACTTTGAAATTACGCAACATTGCATAGAGATCTAACACGCATTTTAAAGCAGACAAATAATTCTTGAATTGATGTAGTTTTGAAGACTTTACATGAGATAGTTGTCGAGATATCAAAACTTAAATTCAGACTTTTTGCACGAAATATCACTTTTTTTGTACTAAAAGTCCAATAACTCGGAAATTTCTCTTAAATTTTTTTTTATTTTATTACATTAAATAAAGCCCAATTTTATCTTCTTTTAGCTGCTTTTTGTTTCATCACTTTATCTTTGTCTACTCAAAAGTTACCGAAACTAACATGTTGGCTTTTTTTCTAATGTTTAATCCAAAGTTTCAAAGCAAACGCAAAAATTAACGTTAACATAATTTTGTTTTATAAAAACTGTAAACTGTAGACTCTCCACTTTAAGTTGACCTATTACACGCTATGTGTTATCTGTAGTCGTTAAACAGTTATAAATTTATAACCTGTTCAGGTCACACCGAAATTAGACAATATTTTTTTAAATGACATGCTAACGGAACAAATTTTCGTTGAGAATAAGTTTGAAAATAGGTTTAAGAATAGGTTTAGAGCTAATAACTATTAAAGGGCTTCAGATAGCACATTGAATGTAATAGGTCACATTAAAGCGGAGAGTCTACAGTTTACAGTTTTTATAAAAAAAAAAAGTTATGTTAACGACCGTTTTGCAAAAATAATAGAGGTTAAATTAAAAAAAAGAAAAAGGTAAGAAAATCCGAAATTTTTAGTTTATACAACCAAAATTCTTGATGGGAGATGGGTATGGGGCTGGTTGAGCAGTCGTTGGAAGGACCATGAAGTTCTGCACTGTTCTTAACTATAACCGTACGCTATGCAGTTTTTAGGATACAGGGTAAATTGTGAAAAACTGGATTTTTTTCTTAATCACCCTGTAACGCTTAAACGGTTGACATTGCCACCCCCTCCGACCGGTCCTGCCATATAAGTTTTGGTTCGTCTGGCTGAGTACTATCACCTCCTGCTCTATTGACCTCCTAGTGGGAAACACCCTGTATATACTTGCAAGGAAATACTTCTTCTTTAATGGCATTGTGGTATCCGTAATAATTTTTGGTTTTGTCTCTGCAAATATGGAGCTACATATAAACGAGTTCCTTTATTTTTATGTTAAGTTTCGATCATTGTAATATTTCTTTTCAGTAAGTTCGTAAAAAAATTGCCAACTGTTACGTTTCCAATTCTGAGACTATGAAGTCTGAAGCTACACGGATACCTTGATTTCCTGCAGGTGCCACATTAAGTCCCTTTCCTGTATAAAACTGAATGTTCCATACGAAGCTATTTTTACTATCGTAGTCGAAATTTAATGCCATATATGGCGGGATTACTAACCATATTATTGTCGAAAAGAAACTTCTCATCAATTCTTATAAACTCGTCTGGGTTGCATAATTTTGATAATAATTTATCTCATAAATTTTTGATTGGTTCATTTTTATCAGCAATTCAACACAGTAAGTACGTGTGTGCTTCGATCATAAAAATCTTATTACTTCATGATATAATTTTGAATCTTTTGAAGAACATAAAGGCGAGAAAAATAGGTCAATCTTTTTCAGTTTCAGCATACCATAAATTTTCATGAGCTTCCTCTTTATTTGAACTGCATACACCTGCTTAGATCAAAAGCCAAATATATGCTTTCATTTCTATGACATCCATTAAATTTCTAATTCTCATTATATAGTACTCGTTATTCTTCCAAATTTGTGTTGTTTATAAAATTTTCAATACCAACATTTGTTGTCATCAATTGAAATGCAGACGTTTCCATAGAAATACGGCCAACTACATACATATCTAGGAGTTCTGGGAGCTAGTTGAATTACGTTTGATGATACAGACAGCTCGACCATGTTATGGAAAGGAATCAGAGAACCATTCGTTTTTGTTATCCTTCGAAAAATACGATTGAAGTGGTGTTTCTGAGAGTTCATTATAACATCATCACTGTCGTAAGAGTCTTCATCAAATTCCACAAAGTCTGAAGTTTCTGGGCACGAGTCGTTAGCGAATGAGAATTCTAGAGCGAATTCAATTATTTTTCCTTCGAAATTTGGACATATTCAATATCGTTTTTAGTGATATGATATCGCTTGAACTTTCGAAAGTCTGAAATTTATTTCCGATGTAATCTTTTACAGAACAATATGCCAGTTATAAAAATCTGAATTGTATACCTATTCATAAAAAAAAAAAGTAAAATTTTTTTTTTAAATGGTCTTGCATTTTCTGAGCAATTTAAACACTGATATGAAATAAAAAAATAATAAAAATCTGAAATTTCTAAATACAGGTTTTTTTTTCTATCGACCAAACCAAAATTCGCTAATTTATTTGTACAAAGTTTATTTTTAGCAAATTAAATAGAGACATCAAAATTTTATCTATTATTAGATAGATAATCATTGGAGGCTCCCAATTGTCCATAGCTTCGACATTTCTGAATTTTAACAATTTTTGCTATCCTTGAGCGGGAAGAATTATCTTCTCAACTCAGATACTGAGAGATTGGGATCTGCTTGGACAGTGAAGCGACTGTGGAAACTTTTTCAAAGTCCTTTACAACCTCCAAACTGGCACTGTAGTGTAAAAACATCCTGAATTTCCTTTTTTTTATGTAATAAGGTACCTTCTCATCTATGGTTAGAAGTTGACAACAATTCTTATAAGCGGAAAGAAAAATGCTGATGAGCTCACTCGTTTTGGAGCGGTTTCGGACTTCCCCGTCTACAATCGGGATTACACCAAAGCACCTCCTTTCTAATATTTTAAATGAAAGCTTAAAATAGATCAAAAAAAGAACTGTGGAGGGTGACGGGCGGGGGGGGGGGGTCTTGTTAAACCCAAGGTCAACGACAAAACCTATTGGGATGTAACAAACCAAACCTGAGAGCTCTCGTGTTTTTATTGGACATTCATTTCTCAGGGGGGTCACCTACATACATAACATGGGACATATTGACAACTGTGTATGCAGAGGATGCGGAAAGCGTGTCCATCCCTCTTCGGTAGATATTACAGATTCCTTAAATCACACCTAGATGAACTGCAGGAAATTGGTTGGGACGAGGCTTGGGTGGACCAATCCTAAATTTTGTTAGAGCGTCCGTCTGGGATTTTTGAACAATTGCACATAACTTGTAGTGGCCGAAATTCTAGATAATCCAGGGACTCTCAACTTTTCTCCAATCCATCCATAAAACAAATACATCCTCCTACCAAATTTAATTTTCATGTCAGATTTAAAAAGCCCAAAGGTTTCATGCTAAAATAACCATTGTAATATCCAACCTGTGTTTTTTTTGCACTTATTAAGCAAGTCTCACTGCTGGTAAAGATAAATCCTTGAAGAAATGCTAGGGACAATTAGAGAAGTTTTATGCAAGCACACATATTTTTTGTCCTTGCAATTTTAATTTGATAACCCTTCGAAGTGGTTGTAAAATAGTTTTTTTAACTTAGACTTTATCGCATAATACGAAATAGGAGTACTGCAAGTGAAACATCTAAGGAATTTGATATGTAGTCAGCCGGGCGAAAAAACTCCTCAATTTTACTTGTACTTTTAATCTTAAATCGAAACTACAAATTTTCATAAAATTTCAACTTGGTAAGAGTTACAGCTTCTGTAAAGGATTAATTTTTCAAAATTTTGTTGCTTGAACAGTAAGTACGATAGGTAAAAATTGTTAATCAAACTCAATTTGACTTGTCCCATTGGAGCAAGGACGTCTGAAAGATAGTTGTGGATAATCTATTTTCGAACAACGTGTTAAGTACAAAATGGTAAAAAAACACCCTTATCGCGCTAAATAAATTCAAAAACTTTAGAGTACCCTCACCCAGCGGCGGATCCAGTTAGGAGGCACGGGGGGCCACGCGCCCCCCCATGAATACCACTGAAAAAAAAAATTGCCATAGATCTTCTGAATTCACTGCGCAGTAAATCTACTCTACTGCACTTTTTGTAAAAAATATAAAAATTTCTGGAAGTATTCAATGTGATGCGTTTAAGAACGCAGTCCTTATGGCTAGCCCTATGGAAGTGCTGAAGCCTCTAAAATTAATGTACATGAGCGTGCCATTTCTCGGAATGTTTGAAGCAGGACAGAGCTTATTCGAATTGTTGTAGTGAGTTATTACATTTAAAACAAGAGATTTATTTTGGAATAAAAATGTTTTATTAGTTTCTATAGCAGAATGCTTCACTCAAACGTTAAAAAAAAAAAACTATAAAAGTTGATTGGGAAATTCTCAATCAATATCTTACAGGAATTGATTAGTCGGTCTGTTTTGCTTCGAAGGTTGTTGATGAATGCGCACATAAGAACTTAGTGACATTCTAAGTCTTGGCACGAATGGAATCTATTCATGTTATTCTTACAGCAGGTCTCAACAATAGAAAAATCGTTCTTGGTTGAATGAAGTAATAATAGCAAAAGAGTCTGCTTTTCGCGCCTATCAATTGGATTCATGTCCAGAATTGAAACAAGTCTACAAGACTATACAGAACACCTGCAAGTTCATTATCTGGAGAGAAAAATTTCTGTTTGGCTAAAATATTAGAAAAAGAACCTTGGCAAGCCGGAAAGATAGCAAAGGCTCCTAGTCCCTGGTCAAAACCATTAGGAACAACATCACCAGTTCCTCTATACCTTCGCTACTTAATAATGGTGCAGTGATTGTTGACACTCTGGATCAAATTTATATTTTGACTGGTAGATTCGCTTCAAATTCTCTATACAAGAGCCAATACATATCCGTAGGCGAGATGTGTTTAAGGTCCTTAAGGGAATCAACGTGTCTTAAGCCGTAGGTCCTGATGGTTTCTCACCCAGCTTAATTAAAAGCTGTGCTGCCTCCTTGGCTAAATCTGTGCGCAAACTATTCTACTTGTCTTATTCGACAGGAAAATTTCCAAGTAGTTGGAAACTAGCTTACATTCAGTCTAATTCCCTCAAATTATCGACTAACTGCAATAACTTCGATTCTTTCAAAGGGTTTTGAATCTATTATTAAATCTAAGCTAATAAAGTATCTAGAAAACCAAACAATACATCAATGCTCACCAATATGGCTTCCGGACTGAACGCCCATCTGGAGACTTGCTGACTGTTCTTACGGAACTTTGGAACCGTAGTCTGCACACTTTTGATGAGTACAAAATCGTTGCCGTAGATATTGCGAAGGTTTTTGATAGAGTCTGGCATCCAGCCCTTTTAGGTAAACTTAAAGCACTATATTGAAAGGAAAAGGATCTAGAATTGTATGTCTCTACCTAATGTAAAAAGCAAACAAAAGGTTGGAAAAACGGGGAAGGCATCTAGAACTTTTAGTGTTTATCCAAAAATATAGGTTGGAAAACTCTGTTCCCAACAACATTAAGAATTTTTTTAACAAAAGCCATCAGTGTCGCTAGTTGTGAACGGAGCTTTTCCAAATTAAAATTAATTAAAAATTATCTTCGTACCAGAATGAGCGATTTAAGATTACGAAATCTAGCGATACTGTCCATAGAAAGAGAACTAACAGATAATATAAATTTTGACAATGTCATTCAAGACTTTTGTAATAAAAAAGCAAGAAAATTGAATATCAAAATCAAAATACGTTTTATCATTGTACACATAATCTGTTTAAAAAAAATTAATAAATGGTTTTACCAATATATTTATTTATGTTCAATAATTGTTAATAACCAACTTTTGATTACGATTAAGTGAAAAGGGCGGCAAATTCGGGTAAAAGCTCTAGTTACGCCACTGATTTTACCTTTAAGAAATAATATGTCTTGTTTTTTTTCTCTCTTTCTAGAAATCCGCATCCCTCCAAATCATCTCCTTTTAGACTGCTTCTTTTTAAGAAGGATTTTATAATTTAATGCATTGAAAGAAATATAGATGTATTATGGATTTAAGAAAAGGGAGAAAGAGAATCATTTATTTTATGAATATTGATAAAGACTTAAAGACTTAAAGAATTAAAAATTCTTATTTTTACAATTTAGACCTTTTTTGAATCCGAAATGGTCCCCTTTGTATATTTTGAGTGGCAACTCTGGCTATAACGATTGATTTTTATTCCGATATAAACATTGATAACTGGATGTCCATAATAATAAAAAATAAGAAGGGGCAACATGCAAAAATAGTAATGCCAACCAAAATTTTTGTTATTGTACAAAGATTGTCATTTATGTACCTGAAGAAAAGTAGAATGTCTCAAATGAGAGCATTGGGGCGAAATAGGTTAATGTATTCACAGTCGTTCATTGTGCTATTTGTAAAGAAACATTATATGTTATCACCAACGTTTCAACTATGTACATTAATTGACGCATATATATGCTGTTCTCCGTTGAGGAGTTATATTCTCCATTTCCGAAGGTCTTCATCAGATCTTGACCAGATTTTGAATGTGAATTGGTTTAGAAATACCGGATATATGAGGTAACATCCATAACATATAACCAAGTCTTTTTACAGTAAGTTAAAACAGGAGTTCAATGAGTAATAACTTTTACTGGATTCTTGAAAATCTCATAAAAACAGGAGTTTGAGAAATTAAAATATTCTTCAGCTAAGAATGATTAAATTCGTTCGACGAAAAAGGCATGAAAATGCCATATTTCACAAATAAATTTTTTTTTTAGAGTTTTATCATTTTATTTTAATATGTATTGTTTTGTTTTTGTTATTTTCAAGCATAGTTTGTTTATGCGCGGTTGTAATTGTTTATTTTTCAAAAAAGGCACCCAGAATTTTTTTATATGGCACTCTCTTAGTCCAGTCAATAGGGACTAACTAAAGCCTTTGCCCTACAAAAGGTATTTGTGATTTTTATATATGTTATTCAGTTCCGCGCCCCGATGAAAATTTTGACATGTATAACATAGACCGCTGACACCACTGAAATCGCTTATATTATCATGGGATAACTTTTCTATAGTTGTCTCTTTTTGATGTAACGACTGGATTCCACTGAACTTGAAAGAATAAGTTCTGTACGAAATCCACCATAGTTCAGTTTCAGTTCAGTGGATTCGCCAAATGAATATATAGAATAGAAATAGAGGGCAATATAACATTTGTAATCCTTTCTCTGTCCCGCATACCTACTTTTAGGAATAGCCAGACAAAAATTGCTTAATTTTATTACCTTAAAAATCGAGTTTAAGGAATTCTTCATATTATAGGAGATAAGCTTCCAATAAAAATAATAATTTTGAATATATTTGGAATTTCTTGAGCTTGTAATAGGAATGTTAAAGCGAAAATGAAACTTGAAATTAAAATAGGTTTCACACCCCTATATATGTCAGTGGTTTAGACTTTTAGAGAGGTCCGCGCGGTCCGCCATCTTGGATTGCAGGTAAAAAAAAATTGTTTTTTCAAAATAATTCCTCAACGGTTGAACCTCCTACAAAAATGTGAAAATATAAATTTGAAGAAGACTAAATTATACGAAGAAGAATTCTCGTCTAACAGACTGAAATTTATTGAAAATAATTTCAATAAATTTACAAAATGCATTTTAGGTGCAAAAAAATGATTGAACTTTTCGACCCAGCTATCAGAGAGGTCTCATCGGTATGGTTATCTCTGATCGCCTACCAGAGAAGTTCAATGATGAAGGTCACACCAATTGTCCATATTTTTTATAAAAAGTAAGTGTGAATTATTTGGTGGCAAGATTTCTCATTGCACTTTTCAAATTGGTACCGATGAGACCACTCTGATCGCTGGGTCGAAAAGTTCAATCATTGTTTTGCAGTTAAATGCATTTTGTAAATTTATTGAAATTATTTTCAATAAATTTCAGTCTGTTAGACGAGAAATTTTTTTCGTATAATATCTACTTGGTTTATCCATGTGCCGCCAGGTCAAATGGGGGAACAATCACTCAATTTGAAAAGTGAAAATTTATATTTTTACATTTTTATAGGAGGTTCAACCGTTGAGGAATTATTTTGAAAGAAAGGGTCTAAACTTGGATTTTTCATCGGGGGCCGGAACTGAATAGCATATATAAAATTCACAACTACCCTACCTTTTGTAGGGCAAAAACCCCTACTGACTGGACTATCAGTGATACATAGCTCCGCCACTTATAATAAATCAATAACGTTTAATTATAAAATTTTAATTTAATATGATCGATTTTAATTTCGTTAGTCGTGTACTCCGTTTATTTCGAAAGTACTCCGCTTTGGCAGCGAACGATACTTCTGTTAAACATTTTCATACGCTGCTTAATAATATAAGAAAAAAAAGTCAAACTTTCTTAACTTTAGTAGAGGTAAAGTGCGTAACGCTCTAATTCCTGTATTATATATATTTATAATTTTATTTATAATGAATTCGTCAATTTTATCAAAATGTATTACCCTATTTTTAGCAATTAAAATGAACGATTGAGCATTATCTATATTTGCGAGTAATGACGAGTGTCTTCGAACTTTTCATCTGTTTTCAGCTTATACCGTTTTAAACCATCCCCGTCCCCTCCCCCCTTTGCAAGAATTCTGGATGCGCCCCTGCCACACCCCACCAGCTTTAAATTTTATTTTACTGAATGAATCGCCTCTGAAACAATCTGTTTAGACCTCATATCTAGGAATCTCTACCAATTTCAATATTAAAGACTTTTACAGTTTGAATTTAAATGCCCGAAATAATTAGAATCAAAATTATTATTAAAAAAAAAAACAAAAAAAAACTTTACAACTTGGAATTAAATAAAAATATCTCTAAAAATATAGAACAGAACAAAAGTAAACGAAAACACCGGAATTCATTAATAATGAAAATTTCCATATACCTTAAACTTTGTTTTGAATAACTACGATTCACTACAAAGACATAAATATACATGAAGAGGATGTAATGAATCTAATCCAACTGAAAATACTTCTCATTACCGGAAAGATAGTCAAAACAAAAACACACCACCATCTGCTGTTATCTTATACAAAAGTTATGTAGTTCAACATAAACCATCCGAACTATCACCAGATCCCAACTACATAACTGATGGCTGAAATTCCATTTACCTGTGCCGGTCTCATCTATAAATTTTAATTAAACTGACAGTGCCAGATAAAGTTCACGGGTATATTTCAGGAACATTTCATCTATCCACACCGAGCGACTTGTTAATTTATGAAATATTGCGATCCCATTCTTTGTTTTATTTAGCCTAGACCAAAGCACGCATAGATTCACAAGGAACGCCACCATTGTGTAGTTGGTTGTTCATCATCATTATTCCTCAGAGCAATTGCGTGAAGTTGGCTACCCTTTCATTTGATTGTGAAATAACCGCGAATGAATAAAATTGAAAATAAATTTACAGAGGAGCACTCACACTATGTACGTACGACGACATTGCTCAATGGTGATAATTGCTGGCATGTATCCAGCCAAATGTTCACAATATCCATGTTTTTCCTTTTTGCCAAAATAATTGGGCTAGTTAGTTATTTCGTAACAAGATGTGACATTTCTGGCTTTGTACATTTATAAAAGAAAGTAAAAACAAAAACAAAAAAACATCAATTCCAGATTTACATTTGCAGCGAAAAAATAAAAAGACAGAAAAATCCGATTTATTTCCGGAAATTGTTGTAACACAAAATTCCGCATTGTTGTTTTTGATCAGTGTTGATTTTTACATTTTTGTTATTCATGTAAGAAGCAAATCGGGAATAGATTTTTGTTGTGCAATTTGATGACTTAATATAAAAAGAATAATACACAAACTATCCCAGAAATAATAGTAAATATTTTAAGAGATAAAGAATGGACACTTTTTTTTTAGTTTTGGAGTTCCATACCTCAAAGTAAAAAACCGGAGACATAGTTTTACATCAGATTATAAACTTTTGTTTTTATTATTATTATATTTCGTAGACAAGGTTTAAATAGAGTAGCAAAACAATACTTTAGTTTCACAATTTTTTTTTTTTTTTTAATTAAAATTCTCACTCGTACGAGTTTCTGTCTATTTGACCATCTTTATAGAGATCTCTGTTTGCTACTAATTGCCAATGTCATATGATCGAACCTAGCTTAAATGATTTAAGTTGAACAAACATAATACAACGACTTTAAAACTGGAGGTACTGGAAAATCTATCTGCTCATTAAGAATATTTTTTCATACTGCTTTAGCTTTAACTATCTCAAAGTTTTCTAGGAGATCTAATCTTTTACCTTTATTTTCAATGTGTAGAATATTTAAATTATCTATAGTACAATTGTGTCTATTTTCTGTTAAATGTCTTGCCATGGTTGAATATGTTTTTTGATTTTTACATGTAGGATTATGTTCTTGAAACCTAGTTTTGAAATTCCTCCCAGTTTGTCCAATATAAATGGAATCACAATTATTACATTTTATATTAACTTCCCTGTTTTGTTTTATAATTTTTGCTAGTTGATAAGAGATTTTGCCTATAAATGGTAATTTAACATATCTGCCAATATTGTCAGTACTTAAGGGGGTTATTACTGAAATCTTAAAAAAACACGAAAAGTTAATACGACTTTGCATCAAGTCTGTGCGTATTATCATGATCCAAATTCCACATACTTAGTTTGAGAAAAAGCATAAACTTAGGTAATGACGTGTAAAAATAAAGATTTTTGTGTTTTATATGTACATATCATTGATTTTATATATAAATAGATGTGCCCAAACTGGAATAAAATGTTGGACGGCTTTCATGTTTGGTGGCGCTACCGTCGTAAATAATGGTTGTAGTCACAAATAGCAGCACTTCTAGCCACAAACCTGAAGTGATCCATTGCGTGTGTACACTTTCTGATTAGAATTGGATTAAGTACAATAATGTTTGAGTGACTCATCGTACTCACGAAATACAGAGCTGCGGGCAAATAAAGACAAAACGCTATGCACATGCGCAAAATGAATATTTTCTGTTTCGATAACATTATGCAGTCGTAGCCTCGTAGGTATTCGTTTATCCGTCGGTGGAAATTTATGGGTACGAATACTACATAATTTCGGACAATCTTTTTTGGATTTACTTATTGTCGTTTTACTTGTCATTTTTGACGAGTTTACCTGGAAATCCGTACTATTTGTTCACGGATTTCCGCTTCTTTGACAGAAGGGAACTGGGTCGAGATTCCAAGTCTTTGATTTTATTGGTAGATGGAACTGAATGTGGAAATCTATCAAATTTCCATGTTATTTCCTTATTATTTTCGCATGGAATTCCCAGACTTTTTAATGGCATCTCTATGTGGAATTCCTAGGGTTGCTTTTCCTGCATTTTTTAATTAAATCAATATAACAGAAATCCGATATAATTTGTAGGATGCATAGTCGTAGAAAAAGTTTCGAAAGTATAGAGAAAATAATCAAACTGCCATTACTTGAATCCTTGCAAAATGTTAAAATAGAGCTTGATAAATTCGGAAAAAAGTTTGACAGGCTTAGCGTTTTATAAGAATTAAAATCATGCCACCTTGATTATTTTCTCTATACTTTCAAAACTTTTTCTACTGTTACGCATTCTACAAATCAATTCAGTCAATTGTGGGACTTTATGCGGTTACTCATATTTTCTGATTTGACTTAGGAAACACTTCTGTCGTGGCACTTGGCAGACTCTTTTCTATTCAAAGGGTGTTAATTTACAGCGTCGTTTGGTTTCATCCGAATAAGCAAAAATTCCAGATGTGGAATTTTCTCACAGAATTCCGGTGGAAAAAAAGTGACGGCATCCTCACAAACACAATTGGAGTGGAGTCATTTAATAGTATTAAGTTTGATACTCTGATTGTCACACAAAATAAATTTCTGTCCAAAATTCTTTATTTTTACAATAAATCAATATGATCCAAAACTCATTTTGACTTTAATTTTACATCCATACATACATTTTTTTAAAACAAATATCATCCCTGATATAATAATTTTCATAAATGGGCTACAATCTTTAAAAATCAAAGAATTATTATTAAATGAACAAGTATAAAGGCTTGAAGTCGTCTAAGACCAATTCTTATGATACCCTAGATCAGGGTTTCTTAAACTATAGATCGCGACCCCAGATGGGGTCGCCTAGCGAAGTCTTAGGGGGGGGCTAACTAAATACAATTTTACAACTTTTTGTATTTTTTATGTTTTTAAAATAGTATATAATGTTACCTAATCAATAAATCATCACAAAATTTCTATATATCTTTATTTTATATTTTTTGGGTTGCGAAAAAAATCACGATCATAAATGCCGTCGTGAATGAAAAGTTTAAGAAGACCTGCCCTAGATGAATGCCCGTACGGTCTCCTATCTGCAAAAGTTTGATTGCGGTTTTTCGCATATATTTCTACATTTCGGACCGAAAAATGATTCCGACCAATTTCATATAGGATTTCATATTCTGAAGAACTTTCTAGTACAATAAAACCATCAAGGATTGATCGTTTTCATCACAGTATATGTAAAAACCAAAATTCTTATATGGCAAGACCTAGATAAAGTTACCCGATTTAATCCATTTTTGAAATTACATTTACAATTTCTATGAAAACGCTGTGTAAAAATTTCACTTCTCTACGTTCTCAGGCAGTGTCCAAATATATAGTCAAATGCGAAATTTTTGTATGGCAACCCCACGAAGGAGTTACCCGACTTGTCCCATTTTCGAATTTAATTTTTTTTTTTTAAGGAGCATGCTCAAAATTTCAGCTCTCTAAGTGAACGCGTTCTCGAATTATCGTGAGGACGGCAGACAGACAGACAGATGGATAGACGGACGGACATTCAAAAATCAAAATAAGTTTTAATAATATGCGTGGGAGTCCAATCCATTTTGCTCTATGATGGTATTTCTATGAGTTACAATCGAAATGACAAAATGATGAAATCATCTAGGTTAAGGGTATAACAATGGAACCGCACAAATGAGTTATTATTAAATAAATAACGCAGGGAACTAAATTATATTTATGTAATTTTACTCCAATATTCATGTATGTAGATACATAATATTGTACATAACACATAATAATAATAATTAAAAAACTCATCACTAAAATTTCCTAATCTAACATAACAATAAATTCTCTAACCGAAAGTAAAATATTCGCGACGTCGAAGAATGTAAGCATAAAATCTTGAATTTTCTCTATTTTGCTCATCTGTTCAAAACGGTACATAGTGCGGCCTCTATTGAGAAAACCGTTCACATTTTTGGGCACATCTATTTATATATAAAATCAATGGTACATATGTAATTGGCTTTAGAAAATTTTCAAATTCATGAAATTTGCAAAGTTTGGTACATAATAACGCAATAATGGTACATCAAGTAGATAAATTTGTGCTTGAGTGTGGAAGATCTTGAAGTGAAAGAGGAAGTGACTTAGAGAAAAGTAGTAAAATAATTTTTGTTACTAATATATTTTGGTTTGAAAGTTGCTATTTTCAGAGACGAATAACTATCACAATTATGATATTATTGGAAAGAAAGTTCAATTTGTAACAAAGATCGAATCTTTTTCTGTTTATTTTGAAAAACTCAAATATTTTAGTGCAATAATAAAGGAAATAAAGTCAATAATGTTAACTATGGTAACGACACAAATTTCTTGTTTTTATATATTTTGCATACAATTTGGCGTTTTTAATTCATTTCATCACCGTCAGATGGAATGATGTGCTTTCGGAAAGCATTTACTTGTTTTGAAAGCTCTACGACGGGCTGTAGTGTGCAGGCTCGGAATGTGTATGCCGCCATTTTCTGTATTCGGTATATGAGTGTAGATTTCGCGAAATATTTTAAGTTTTATCATTGGTAATTTCTTATTTTTGCTTAAGGGGCGAGAAATTATTTTGGCAGTTCTATTTATAATCTATTTGTTTCTGATTGTGAGTAACTATTATTTAGTCATGGAACGTGTTAGTTAAATGCAGTCCAATAATTATGGACTAAAGAAGAGAAAACTGAATGTTACTCTGTAAATTTGTGTATATGAAATATATAATCCTATATGTCGTTACACAGAAAATCGACCAATTTTGTGTAAATTTGTGAATGGACTCTTTGATTTTGATGAAATTTCACAGCAAGGTTGGCAGTATTTAAAATAGCAAATTTTTGTCGCGATCCATATATGACCGAGACACGGTCTTTTGAAATTTGAAAAATGTGGGAAATTTTGCTTAGTAGATGTAACTTTATCATCGTATCTCAATGAAATAAATGTTATTTAGTTTGTGAAGCTTTGAGGTTTCCGAGAAAAATTAATCAAAAACATTTTTCTGCAAATTTGCTTTCAAGGATAATGGATATTTCTGTTATCCTTGAATATCTCAAAATGCGGAGTCCCAATATTTTTTTGTTTTATTGTATGGATCTTAATTCCTAATGGGTTTTAGTGAAGCTGTAGTAAGGAGAAAATGGTTGTTGGTAAAGTCAAATCTAACTCTTTAAAGTAGTTCTTTGGTTATCTAGTTAATAAAATGATAAAACTGACATAGTATGAACATTGCCAAAATTATATGAAACATTACAACTCAGAGTTCTCGGAAGAGTTTTATTTGATGAGCGGCTTCAGTAGAATAAAATTTGCCCAAGCAATAAATGAAGCCAGACAACTTACAAGGAAAAGTGTCTAACCAACAGCACAGACCGAACACATTTCGTTTATCCCTTGCCTGCTCCTCACGGAAAACGTTTTATAAGTTCTATGAAAAATCTAACAGCAAATCTAAAATTTCGCTATGCTTATGCAATCCTATTGCTGTGGCCGAAATGGTTTGGAGTACAATGCACACGAATACCACAGCTTCATATAGCTTTGCGTGTACATATAGTGATTTGTTTCAATTTTCAAATTGCATACTTTCGTGCGTTTATGTTCCACTGTGCTTTCGAGAACAGAAATTGTGAGATTTTTTTTGGTGGTAGCCCCCCTTAATGACGTCTATAGCCGTCCAACGCTAGTGCTTACAGATGCAAATGACTGCTATAGCCGTCCTATATTCTTAGCATTCTAAATAAATGAATTAGAAAAAGATTGGGAAAAAGGTGCTCGGTGGATTTAACGACGTTTATAGCCGCAAACATTTCATACATTTTATCTCAGTCTCTTTTCAAGTGTGAAACTGAATTTACGAATAGTTAAGTTGCTTTGTCAACAGAAACAAAATGAATCACGAAATATTTCTTAATAATTAATATAGTCGTCTTTTTCAGTTATTCTCAGGATTAGAAAGAGATTGCAAAAACGGTATATAAGATAATCAAACAAACATTTGGCAGCAACTTACATGAATTTTGTTGATGAGGATCCCTCCCCGAGGCGCCTCTGAGAGGATCCACTGTGGCACTGGATTCTAGCAAGCCGGTCTTAAAATATGTGTGACTCGGCCCACGACCCATGAAACCATGTCCTATCAATAATGCCAGGCGAATGAGACGGATTGTCCAGACCGATTTGATCTACTTGAAGTGTGCCGAATCGGAGACACATCCCAGAAGTCCCATCAATCTTTGATCAGACCTCGACATGATTTTCCGTGCCGGAAGTCACAGGTGTACCGACAAGCTGGTAACCTAAAAAATCCAGTCGGCCAGTACCCCTCTGCCTTCTTTCACCGAGATTAGCCGAGGGAACCCCGCGGTCAGTAAATTGCTTTGGGCAAAATTCCGTCTGTACACTTCTTGACCCACTTTGAAACTAACAGGCTTCGTTCTAAGATTATAAGCTTTTGAACCCTGTTCAAATGCATAGTTCATATTTTCCTGCACTCTCGCACGGATCAATCTTAGTTTGTCTTCAGCATCTATTCTTAGAGATTCATTAGGAGTTCCAAGGTTCCTAAGTATGTGATAGGAACTCGCATGATCAATCATCTGCTGACCGAAAAGTATCCGGTAGGGTGAGAAGCCGGTTGCTTGGTGGATTGAGCTCCTGAGGGAGCTAGCTATGTGGCTTAGCTTCTCATCCCACTTAGTGTGACCCCTCTGGATGTATGGCCTAATCCCTGCCAATACAGACCTGTTCACCTGGACTTAGAAAGTCGACGTACAGCTTTTGCCATGGTCTTTCTGTCACAGACTGAACTCCCATAGGTGGTCTAAAAGTGGGCTTCTTCTTCCTGAATCGGATCGCCTGTTCTCGGAATAGTCCGAATATAGACGAAGCCATCCCTGACACAGAAGTTGATTTAACTTTCTGCCTCAACTCCTCGTATTCCAACGAGTTGAAATATGGGGAGCTAAGTTCAACTTCCGGACCAGGATCTTCAGATGGTGAGAAGGTGTCACAGTGGATTCGTGACAGAGCATCCGAGACGACGCTCAAGCTTCCTCTTCTGTGTTCGATGGTGAAGTTGAAACCTTGAAGGTTCCAGCTCCACCGAACAAGTCTATCGCTGAGGTCCGTTTGAGATATCAGCAATTTCAAGCTCGCATGATCAGTCACTATATTAAACGGCATAAGTTCTATGAAGGGCCGAAGCTTCCGTACACTTAAGACCGCTGCTAAGCATTCCTGCTCTGTGACTGAATTCAACTTTTTGGAGAGGAGCAGAGGCAAGTTTCTGTTTTAACAATTCCAGCGACGTCTGGCCTTCAGGTGTCCATTGGAACTGACTGGGATTTTTCAGAGTGTCTGTAATGGAGGCAGTTTGATCAGCATAGTTCGGAATGAATCGTTGATACCATCCCCCCATACGTAGTAGGCGTCGGGCCTGCCCAACAGTTTTAGGTGACGGATGGTTTTCTGTTTATAAAAATATATTTATTTCATTTTTACTAAATTATTCTCAACAAATATCGTTATGGTCTTTACAGCTACCAAGACGTCTATAGACGTCTTTTGTGTATCAGTTAAATCGAAGCTATTAAAAACAAATGACGGCTATAGACGTCCAAAATTTTTTAGGAATATTTGGTGGAAAATACATTAATTTTATTCTGTAAGTATGATATCTTGATCGAACTCCCCAAGAACCAACTAATTAACAAAAAAAAACAAAAAGTCGTTTTTGTCGTCCATGACCGATTTCAAAGTGAGCGTCAACGTGTTAAGGGCGTTAACGCTGTGATGCTTTTTAACATAACTTTTTATGTTTGTTTCTTACAAGTTTATCAATCAACACTGTACTAAAACAATTCTTAACAGCAATTAATTTGTTAGTGTCTAGTTCTTTATGAAATGATATTCTGGACAGTGGTACATTGAACAATCTATGAATCATTGAGTAGAAAACCGAAAGTTTAACGTTAACCGGGTGATTGGAATTAGCTGGGATGATAAACTCCGAAAAAGATGGCTTCCTATAAATATCAAAGTCAAATCTATTTGATAGTCTATTAATTGTCAAATTCAGAAAATTGATTTTCCCTTTCATCTCTTTTTCGATAGTAAAAGTTATATCATCTTCCAATGAATTTATGCACTTCAAAAAAAATGTCTAGTTCTTCATTTGAAACCCTCCACAAAACCAATATATCGTCCACATATCTGAACCAGAACTCAACTTTTTGTTTCTAGGGAAGTTTATCAATTAATATTCTATGCTCTAAGTCATTCACAAACACCTCAGCTCCAAACGAAGAAGAATGTGATCCCATTGCCAAACCATTATTCATAATAAAATATTGTTTATCAAATTGAAAGTAGGGTAAAGTACCCAATTACGAGCCCCAGTCCATTTTTCTCCAGTAAATAAGTATTCTGGGGAAATTTTCTCTTTCTTTAGTTTTTGTTTGATAGCTAATTAAATTCTTCACAACTGTGCGGTGAAACGCTTTTTATTATTTTGTTTTGTGAGTACGTGTTTGAAGTGTTTTTATTAAATTTCATAAGGTATGTTACTCTTATAAGACACTTTTTGTTTCAAAATGTATTTAGTAGGTACAATTATGTAAAATTAGTCAGTTAAAATTACGTTTGAAATTGCAAATATTATAATTTTCAGTCCATCATTGTTTGTGGTTTTGTGAAATTTTCAGGGGGCCCGGAATTAGATTGAAAAACGAGGAAATTCCAGTTTCGAGCCAGATAGGCTCGCAATTGGAGCTTTGAAAAAAATGGCTTGCACCAATTCTGAGCCCTCACTGAATTTTCTTCACGTTTGCTAAAATAAGGGTAAAAATTTTCGATTATATACTAACTATATCTTATGAAAAGTTGTAGACTCTGACTACATTTGACTACAATATGTTTTGAATCTATGTAAATCATTCTCATTTACAGGAAAATGATACCAAAGAGAAAATATACCGAAGAAGATTTGCACAAAGCCTTAAACGAAATAAAAAATGGTTTGTCCATCTATCAGGCCTCCAGAGTTTTTCACATTCCTCGTCCAACTCTGCAAAATAGAATCCATTTTAGAACCAGAAAGCCGGTTACTGGTCCTGCCCCAATACTAACAGCAGAAGAAAAGGAAAACATTGTAAATTGGCTTTTGGATAATAATGGTAAAGGTTTTCCTCGACGAAGACACGATGTTCAAAGTTCCGTCCAAAGTTTTTAGATGCTTGTTCTAGAAAAACCCCCTTCGTGGAAAATATACCAGGCAAAAAATGATACGAGTGTTTTCTTCGGAGGCATCCAAGTTTATCTATCCTCTAGGACTCCAGAAGCAATAACGGATGCGAGTTCTAAAGTGTCGGAGACAGATCTTCGAAAATGGTTTCAGCAAATTGAAACGTATCTCAAAAAGAAGGGCTATTTCGATGTATTGAAAGATCCAACGGTGACTAAACGAACTTTCAAATGCGTCCGAAAGGCGGAGAAGTATTGGCTGGAAAAGGTAGGTAGGTAAAATATCTTTCGAACGCAGTTTAATATATCAACTTTTCATTTTTCAACCTCCGAAGGTATGAAAAAAATCTACGAAATAGATAGAGGACACGCTAAAGAAAATTTGAACGTACAAAAAAGGAAGTACATGGAGTTGGAGCAAGTGGAAGGGTTAGAAAAATGGAAGGGTTATAAAAGAATGAAAGACAACATTGTGGCGATGCTCGAGTGAGTCGATATGACGACAAGTTATTGCCAAATCTTCAACGAGCTTGATGGATTTATTTTGGACAATATTCAATAAAGCTAAGGTTGTGCGACCAGCCCCAGCCCATATATTGGAATTTTATTCCATTCGAGATTTGATATAGGACTTGCAGAGGAGAGCTAGAAAATATTAATGCAAAGAATGCATAAAAGAGGATAAATTGGATATCAGTGTGCTCCATCAAATGAAATGAGAGTCTTGAAGTTATGATCTTGTTTTAATGAGAGGAAACAGCTTTGGGTCTTACAAAGAGAGGGTGCCTGCTCGTCATCACCAATTTAGTCCAAAGTCACGGTATAAGTAGGGTTTGACTAGAACGCAACTTGGACCTCCACATGACCAGACAAAATAGAAATAATGCATAAAGGAAAATGTTCAAATTTGCAAATTTTTGCTGGAGTTATCGCGGTTAAATTGCAACAGAATTTGAACGAAAATGTAAAATTTATTCGGGTTGAATCCCAACCACACAGGAGATATGTAGATTTTCGATTTTGTATGTGGCATTATCGTGCATTTTCAAAGATCACCGGTACATAGCAAAAAGTGGGTATCCAAAATTTTATAAAAATATTTTTTTTAAATGACATCCGATCTTCCTGTAGTATTGTACAGAATCTCTTAGTAAAAGTACATCCATAAAAAAAAATGGATTAATCGATAAGTTGTAGAAAAACATTTCGAAATGAATTTTCGAGACAGAATTTTTGGCCGTCGAAAATTAAATTTCGCAACTTAATCAGAAGGAGAGGAAAATGCGTTTAAAAATTCAAAAAACCTATTGGTGTATATGAATGACCTTTTGACATTAAATTTATCTTCCGCTTTTTATGAGATTGTATACGAATCTTCTACACAAATAGTAGAATATAAAATGAATACCTCCACCTATAGAAAAATAATATTTTTTTTTATTTTAATAACACATAAGAAACCCGCCACGGGTTACCACTCTGTAACCCACTACCGTACGAATCTTGTAATAGTTTCAAAAAATCATAAAAAACTCACAATCAACTTAGCAAAAAGAATTTTGAAGGTGGTAACTTTACAGTATATGCTGCTAATTAATGTAAGTTCAAAGTAAAGTAATTTAGCAAACCTCGCAATTTTATTTTGGAAAATGCTCTCAAACTAATTTGGGTAATGACTTCTGGTTTTCTGTATATGAAAGACAACAGATTATAGATAATTGTAACGATAAGAAAGTGGCTTAAATGTTGCAAATATACGCGCAAGATGATAATTATAAAAGTTTTCCGAAAAGTGGTAATTTTAACCCCAGGCTCCCCTACATTATGCATTATTTCGGTTTCGCTTGACCATCTGGAGCTCGTACTTACGTCACTTTCATTTTTAGTCAAGCCCTACTAATACTGTGCATTTGGACGAAATCGGTGATAACGAGAAGGGACGCGCTCATTGTTAGGCATATCGAATACAAAGTCCTGGAATACTTTAATCATGCGAGTTACAGTGGCTCTCAACACGTTTAATATTCAAAAGTGTCCAATGATTGAAACATTGATGATAGGCGGGCGGCGATTATTCAGACAAGATTTTGGTGGTAATTATATCATAGGAGAATTTAAAAATAATTTTCAATATTCACTATGGTGAACTAGGAGATATTTTCTGGTTGAAATTATGTTGGACTGACTGATATTATGACAACATGTTGATATTTGATGGAAATGATGACCAACATGTTGAATATTGGAATGAGACTTTATTGTTAATAAAACACGCCATGTTTTCAAAATGGTGTAAACTAGGGGTATAGTTACCATTACTTACTAATTACACCGATTTTAAAGGTCTAGCAAAATAAAATTGCTGGGAACTACTCTCGTAGGTGCCACCTTCACAGGATGAGACTTGTTGATGATCCCACATGCAGGGGTTTCAGAGAAGAGTCCAAAACAATGACCCACTTTCTTTGTCACTGCCCGGCACTCTCAGAAATACGTTACAGAATTCTTGGCTCACACCTCCTGGACCCACCTGTTTGAAACAATCAATCAAAATAAAATAGAGTTTCCGCAGAATTTTCTCCATATTTTTTGTATCGACTCTTCCTTTTAATTAAAAGAAAAACCAACCATAAAAAATATACGTTCCCAGAAGCAAATCGCAAACCTTTGGACAATTATATGAAAAAGAAAAGATAAAAAAAATCGAAATAGACTTCGACTGAAATTGTAATTGGTCAAATTTAAGAGAAAACTTTGGTCATCTTAAATTAGAAATATGTCGAACTGGTGACGAGGATGTGTTAAAAAGAATTTCAAAATATCGATTTTAACTCAGATGTGAGGTAGCATTTGAAGATGATTGCGCAAAATGATTGGAATATGTGGAATAGTTATACATTTCTTGAGCTACATATGAAAACCCCCACTCTCTACAATTTATAAAATGGACAGCGTGTTTCATGATAAATGTACGAAAATACAGCAACTCACTCTTTTTGCAAAAGTAGACATCATTTATAAAAAATAAAAAAAAAGGTGGGTCTTTAGATTTTATGTGAACAGAACCTCTGGCGTAAGCAATTTAAGTTATGTTTTCCTATAAATCCCAGAAATAATTTTAATATTATTTAAATCCATTTTAATATCTGTCCAATAATTTTTATTACTTATTCAAATAAATGATAAATGGAAAAGGAATATCCTTGAAATTACAAAATTTGTCAAGAATTAGAAACACAAATCTTTATAACCCTTGAACTCATGCGGGCAAGCAAGTATAGCTCCGGACTTACTTATTTCTAGGGTAAAAGGTCAAAATATCAAATCAAATTTAAAATGTAATGAAAAAAAAACGGCCTATGTAAGTACATAAAAATGGTTGTGTCAGACTTTCTCTAAAATATGCATAATAGCATGAAATGGAACACTTAATGGACCATAAGGGAAAACCATTTAGAGATCTGCTCTTCTTGCTAGATTTTTGTGTTTTTTTTTAAAACGCCCGGGGGAGTCAATTCTAACTTGAATGGCCCAAAAATGTCTGCAATTGAAACAAACAGCTTCATTTAAAAGTTTCACAGCTACAGAAAAGAAAAAAAAACATTTTGGCTGTAATACAAAATATTGAAATGGTCTCTACCTTATTTCCTTCCCCACCCTCCTACCAATTATTATAGGGGAGAGAAAAATGACTTGGAAACTGTTATAGGTATTCTCATTTTAGGGAATATCTAGCCCTAATGTCGCATCATTATCCGATCTATTCAACATTCAGGGTATTGTTTGTGTGAAAAAATTTCGTATTCGAATCACAAAAGCATAATTGTAGCATTTTCCAACACATGAAAATTTTGAATTCAGAAAAGTTTACATACTTCCTTTCCGGGGGGAATATCCATAGTTTGCAACTGTGCGGAATTTGGGAATAGTAAAATTGAAGGTTACAATTTTTGAGTGTGTGTGTGTGTGTATATACGTAGAATTCAGAATTTTCAAATTCAAATCAATGACTTTCAAGACTTTTGGGAACACTTTGTAGTTATTGTGTTGACAAACGTTGATTTGTTCTATTTTCCTTGATTTATTTCTATCAACCTAAGCATGTATTCACACTTTTCTCAAGTCCCTCCTTGATACCTCCTTCGTGTCAAATCTAGAATTTCTGGGATACAGCTTCTTCCCTTTGATTTGGATTGAAATCTTAAAATTCCAGAGGCATATTGAAGAAAATATCATTTGTCACTTGTGCTTGTCATAGCTGTTTTTGGGGGTATGGATCCACTTACGGAAGTTATCATAAATATTCTATGGGGATGAAGCTTTATACACACAGCCACAAGGCAAAGGAGAGTTAAACCCACACGAAAAAGGGTGTTATGGTTTGGGCCTGATGGTCATTTGGGTGATAAAACTCTGCAGCTTCAAAGCTTTTAATGGCAAAAATAAAGACAAATATAATTCCCTGGTTGGTAATTCACCCCAACTTAGTCCGGAGCAATATTATAAGCCGGTGGCTGTAGTCGGTGACACCGCAAAATTAAATGCGGTAGAAAATAAATTGCGCCTCTGTATATGCTTAAGGCAAAATCTGTATAGTCTAGGTAGGTAGAGAGAGAGACACAATGACGATAACATAATATAGTAACATTAAAAAGATCTAGATCCCCATGTATATTTTAATGATTGTTCTTATCGGAGAAAATTTTCGACTTTTCGGGAAGGATTTTGAAATAAAACAAAATAAACGCTTAATTAAGTAACTTGAGTGTAATAAAATTCAGAAAAGAAAAAAGACTTTAAAGCTGAAGACAATGTGGAAAATGTTGGTATAAGGGATGGAGGGGGTCTGGATTAAGATCTGTTCTAGTTTATACTAGCTATTGTGCCTAAGAATATATGAATATATAGGCAGAAACATATCCAAGCAAATCTCAGGCCTGACATCTTTTATGTTTCCTCGCAGCTGGCTTCATCAAAGCTTACCTTAAGGCGATGACACGATGGTGGCTTCGGCTCCAGATTAAAATCTGCAACCGCCTCTTGTCAAATCATTGAAATCGAAGTCGGCTATGACACAATAGGTGGCTTCGTAGATTCGTTTTTGTAAAATTTAAATCGGATGTTTTTAATGTATTTATAGAGTATATGTATGAAAAAAGTTTCTAAAACTAATAATTAAATACAATTCAATAGAATTAAAATAAAAACACACTCTTTAGGAATACCCATTTACCCCACTTACTTTCTGCTAGGTTTTATCTTTTTATTGTTATTTTTATAACCCTATTCGCTTTTTACATACAGCGAAGGACTTTCCCTCACTAATTCAACCAATTTTTCTTTATGCGATATCATGGAGCCGCTTCGAATATCAATTGGCTCCGGTTTCTGAATCAAATCCGGAGCCGGAGCCGGAGCCTCCATTGGGTTAAGTAGCACTGTAATTTTTTATTTGTTTTTTTTTATGCAGTGGGACTGGAGATCCCATCCCAAGCACGGACGCCAGAGTGTCCTATTGTACTATCCTTCTAGAATCCCTTTCACCAAAATCTTCCTGTCCTCTTAATGAAGCGTATCACTTCTTGGTGAGGAATGTTTTTCAACTCATCTATAAATAGAAGGGCAGACCCTAGAGTATCCAGCCTGTTTCGGTCGAAGGGCGTACACGCACACAAAAAATGTTCGGTTGTCTCAGGAATGACAGGACAGACACTCAGGAGCCAGGACTGTCAACAGCTCCCATCCTTGTTAGATGAGCGTGAATGAGCTTTGGCCGGTGATGATGCCAACCACAGTTCTATATTGTTTCCTTCCCATTTGGCCCATCAAGAAACAGTTTTATGCACCTGCAAGTACTCAGCTTCTCCCATCTCTGCTGATGCTTCCTATCAACATCCGCTTTGATGAGAGACCTGATACTCGAGGTAGCAATGCCTACGACGGATTTCGGTCCAAGGAACGGAGAATCAAAGCCAGCTCTAGCTAAAAGGTCAGACCTTTAATTCTCCATGATTCCAATATGATCAGGAACTATCTCCGCTGATGGTTCCTATGAACATCCGCTTTGATGAGAGACCCGATACTCGAGGTAGCAATGCCTATGGCGGGTTTCGGTCCAAGGAACGGAGAATCAGAGTCAGACCTTTCATTCCCCATGATTCCAATGTAACCAGGAAACCACTGAAGGGTCACCTTATTGTGGATACACAACTTATCCACAGACGACCTGCAGTAACTTAGATGTTATCCGAGGCCCACTCAGAGCCATCAAGGCTGTATGATTATCCGAAAGGATAGCAATGTACTTCCCTTGATATGCATATCAAGGGCTATCCTCGCTGCCATTGCGATAGTGAAGACTTCGGCCTGAAAGACAATGGTGTGTCCTCCAAGTGAGTACTCACAATGGGTGCGGTCACTGACACGATAACGTCCTGTAGCGTTGAAATAGCTTTGTGTTGTGAACAAATGTTAAAAGAATTACTTTGACAGTTAGTCACTACAATGGTGACCCTTGTGTAATCGAATTGCAGTGAACGCAAAAGAGAATAATGTAGCAAATCAAATATTGTTGACGTTTGCAAAAAAATAAGTAAATTAAAAGTAAACATAAACGCCAAATTACAAATAGCGTTATCGTTGGCAGAAAAAGCTTTTTGACCCATCACACAGGCCATATTGTTCTCATCAACCAAAATTGATATATTTTCTGTTTCCATATCAATGTCACTTTGACAACACAAATTTATTATCGCACAATTTTACTATCCTAAATACGGGTAGTGAAATAATGCATGCTACCTTTTACTCTTGGCCGTCTCAGTGAACGCGTGAGAAAGTAAAATGTAGTGACTACCTGTCATTTCCTGTGTACAGTAAACGCAGTAACATTGGGATATTGACGAACACACGCTTTGCTCTGTTCAACCACATTAAGATCCCAGCCGGGCTGTCATTCCGACAACGCCCATAACATAAATTCAATCTTTTCAGGCTCATCTTTCCATACATTTCTCAGCACGAGCGGACTGCTGGTATCCTGTTACTCCAAAAAAGTATAACCTAGTAGATATCCTCATTGCAGCTGTTCTCTCGGCAGTAGCAAACAATCCAAGTTTGCTACTAATCCAGTTGTTGGCTGGTACTGGACTAGGGTCCGCCGGACCATTATTACCCGTTCTGGATGTTATAGGGATAGCCAGGACTACGAGACCTCAGTCACCCAGATTTCAGGGAACCTACAGCATCAAGTAACGATTAAGAAGACTGCCGTTATCAGAACCATTACATCTATCAACTTCTTGTGAAAAGCCTACAAATCTCTCATGTATTGCATCAAGTGCTAACGCAGGATATCAGGTTGCTGTGTTACACGATCATCTTATCAGACCGATCGATTACACAAGCGATTGAGAACGACTCTCTTGTTAAATCTTGGCAAAAACGCCTAAAACTTAATACTTGACTTATAGAAAAACCAAAGGGTTGCGCCTTTTATATAATTTTCAACTCAAGGCTTGAAATTAAGGCAGTTAAGAGAGATTTAACCAAGCACGTAGCGACCATTAAGTACAAATTACTCAAATTCTACGAAAGTAAAACATGATACAAAAAAATTAGAATTGCGTTTAAGGGTTTTCTGCTGCGAGCATAATTTTCCATTTTTATAATGGACCACTTGGTCCAAATTTTTAAAAATTATAATAATGATAATGAAGTAACTAAAGCTTTAGCATGTAACCGAACAAAAACAATGGCGATTACTAAAAATGTCTTAGGTTCAAATCAGAAGGCGATTATTTCCGACAATTTAGAATGCAATAAATTCTCACTTTGCATAGATGAATCCACTGATAAAGCATCAGAAAAAACGTCAAGTGTAGTAGTAAGAGTGTCCCACAATCTTAATATTCATGACTTTTTTTGCATTAATGTCCATCGTTAAAGCAGATGTAATCACTTTGCACCATGAACTTTCGAAAATGGAATAGATTATAGAAATAATCCAATAGGCCCCAAGGGGAAACCATTCAGTTGAACAATTTTTACAGAATGAATGTCTAAATTTATTTATTTTAAAATGTTTTTGCCATTCATTCCATTTATGTGCAGCATACGCGCGTGAAAAATTGCCTAGCAGTGTCGAATGTCTTGCTAGGGATATTTATAATTATCTTAAAAATAGTGCGAAAAGAACTCTTCATCAATGTACCAAATAGAATCTTTAGTCGACTTTATTAAACTAGAACTGGAAATTGGATCCGGATTTTCTAATAATCAGATATCCGGTTACCCAGATCTTCAACCTATACTATTCCTGAAATCCAGATCCGAACTAATCTGATCTTAATTCAAACTATCCAGATCCAGGCTAAGTAAAAGAGATTCAAAATTTCATCATGGTAAATTGCATTGCTTCATTGGAATAATATAAATTTCTATTTTCCCAACGAAACAATGCAATCTGGAGGAAATTTTGAACTTTTTTTTGCTTAGTCTGGATCCGAATAGTTTGGATTAAGATCCAGATAGTTCGGATTCATATCCGGATAGTTCGGACTCGGATCAGGATAGTTCGGATTCAGATCCGGATAGTTCGGAGCCAAATCCAAATAGTTTGCATCCAGATCCGGATAGTTCGGATTCAGATCCGGATAATTCGGATCAAGATCAGGATTAATCGGATCCAGATCAGGATTTATCGGATCCAGATCCGGATAGTTCGGATCCAGATCCGGATAGTTCGGATTCAGATCCGGATAGTTCGGATTCAGATCCGGATAGTTCGAATCCGGATAGCTCGGATCCATATCCGAATAATTCGGATCGGGATATTAGGATCCGGATAATCCGGATGCCCTGACTTGAGGAATCGCATCTTAATCATTAGGGATAATCTGGATAGCAAATTATTCTGATATTTTCAGCTCTACTTTAAACCATTTAAAATATTGCCTCCATCTCAAATACGCACCCGCCTCAAATACGATATCTTTCACTTTCTTGTAAGACCGATACGACTGCTTGGAAATATATTTTGCATTCATAAATTATTTATGAAGTTGTACAACTGTACAAAATCTTGTTGGCGTACAGAAAATATACAGGTAATCCAATAAGAAAAATCGAATAAATAGTGCAAATAAGTAAGTAGGTACTACTAACTAGAAGAGTAGAAAAACAGAGAAAATATCATTATACTATTAATAAAATACCAAAAAAAAGGGAAAACTTAAACTAACAAACAAACAAAAATTAGAGACTCATATGTACTTTTAACCCGAATTTTCGAAATTTAATAAATTAAAAAAAGGCCTGCTGGAGCTTGTGTTTTGAAATCTTGTTGGCTGCAAATTCCATTTGCGAGGGATTTGTACAAAGTAAGAAAGTTTACCAAATTGAGACTTGCAGCGCGGGAGAAGCAGATTCAGGTTTCTATTAGATCGTAAAAATTGCAGTTTGGTGTAGAGATATTCAGGGCATTTATTGTAGATTAACTTATGATGAAAATAAAGGTCACGATGAGCAAGATGAATATCTAATGGGTGTCCCAGAATTGAGTTACGATACATAAACACATGTTCATTGCGGCGAAATTGGAATATAAAACGAACTGAATCATTGAAAGCGACATTGACTTTTCGACAGCAGCTTGAATCCATCTTCGGAAATAATATTGTTCCAAATGTGAAGAGCGGTATGATAAGCATCCGTATCAATTTGAGGCGCATCTTAACCGATAACAAATATGCACTGCTTCGTAGTTGTTGAAGGCAGCTGATTACTTTGCCTATGATGTTAGTTATATGGCTAGAGCAGTTAACTTGAAGTTCATTACAACCCCTAGGTTTTCACGGAGCTGATATAGGGTAAAATAGTATTGTTAAGTGATGGGCATACAGACTGACTTCTTAGTATTTAGCATTAGCTTATTTTCCAAGGACTACTCTTGTATTTGCTACATATCTTCATTGACCCGAAATATACAGTCTTCTTGTAATCCTATTGGCCTCCTCAGGCAAATCTGTACATCATCTGCTCCGCATGAAGATGAATGGTCTGTACATCATCTGCTCCGCATAAAGATGAATGGATGAATTCTTAACAATAGTGGGGAGATCATTAATGTACAGACTGAACAAAAAAGGTCCGAGAATCGAGCTTTGGGGTACACCACAACTCGTATATATAAATGTGGAGTAAATTCTGCGCCTTAACAGCTTTCTCTCTTCCACAAAGAAAGCTTTTGAACAGATTAATAGCTGAAGAGGAAAAATTGCAGCTTGCTTCGAGATTTGTTAATAGAATTAAACAGAATCAAAAGGCTTTACTGAAATCAAGCAAAACGAGGACAGACAACTCATTAGAGTCCAGAGACTGATTAATATCTGAGCAAACTTTTAAAAGAGCGCGGTCTCACAACTATGCCGTCGTCGAAAACCTGACTACCATGGAGATAAAAGATTCTTTCGAAGCTAATATATAGATTGACTTAAAATATCGGAGAATATTTTATCAAAACTTGGAGAATCCCTTCAACAAACTACACATACAGTTCTCAGGCTATGTGCTACCAATAGTTAACAAATTAAATAAGCCTTTTAAAAGGAATCACCAAAAATATTCCGCTCCATTTGGAAAGAGCAAAGTTAGCAAAAACCAAACTGGATAATTATCTCCAAAGGTATAATTTAGAAAATATCCAAGTAGAGGACGTCGATCTCTTAAACAAAAAGTATTTCTTATCAATGGATGACCTATATTTATGGGAGTTTCCGTACATGCCCTTTTAAATGAACTTAAAAATATTAATTCGGAAGATATTTCTGATTTTTTTAAAATCATTGTTTAAAATTTTATACTGAACTGATTAGTCAAATTTTCAAATGGTTCAATTTTAAAAATAAAACCTGGCAGAGCATCTTCTTTATTGATCCTGAAGTTATCGTTGAGAAAAATATAATCTTCTATTGTTAACCTTTGCAAGTATTTCCCAAATTTAATATTGAAACGTCCTTGTTTCCAAAAGATAGATTCAAAGTGGCGAGAGGATAGAAATATTGACTACAGTTATTTTGATCTAATGCATGAAATTTGGGGAGTTAGCATTTCCTCTTTTGGTTACTTTTATTTTTCAATTTGTATCTTTAGTAAATTCTTCCGCCTGTGTAGAAAAAATATTCTCCCAAATTAACCTAAACAAAGATAAGAAATCGAGAAGAAGTTTTTTTTTGGTTCAATAAAGTTTTGTGTGTTTCATTCAGTAAGGGTGTTTTTTAGTAAAATTAAATCTACAGATTTTTCGCGAATAATCCCAAAACTTCAAATTTTTTTTCAGCCAACGCTAGTCACCATTGTTATTTTCACATAAAAAAAAAAACAATCTGTTGACAAACGTAGGCCCGACAGTGCAAAATTTCCAACATTGAGCAAAGCTAGTCTTGCGGATGCGGTTAGCCTTAAGGATAGCTGTTCGACTTGGTTTTGTAGCCTCATTTAAACACCTGTGCTGGAAACTATGACAAAATATTGAGGAATCCTCGAGGCCTTATATATCTTCTTTTTTGTGCCGCTCAAGGCTGCACTGGGAATGAGACTAACAAAAAAATATTGAACAGAGAAATTTAGAATTGAACAGAAAACTAAATTTGACTCTAAAACATTTTTGAATTATATGTACAAAGGTGATTTAAACTTCGTCAACAACTCGACAATTATTTCCCGGGTGTTTATATGGTCGCTTAAATACTATGCGACTTTGATATGGAAGAACCATCCTCACCCCATCGCCCTTGACTGGCTTTCGACAAGGGGCGAAGACCCACTTTAATGTACGATGTAACACACCTCCACTTCACATTATTAGTATCCGAAAATGTTGAGGCACCTCGCAGCATACCGAATGATAACAAAAAAGCAAAAACTTTGAGCTTCATACCGGACAGTGATGGCGAACTTATTGAGCTTAGTGTGTCAAAATACAGAAAAAAACCCCCAGCTTAACTTAAGGGCCGTATCACATTTAGAAATATCCATCATTTTGTGCAGCCACGTTACATTAGATTAGATTTGTGGAGGGGTGTGCAGTCGTTGAACTCGCATTCAGTGAAAGATCTATTGTGAATCCCTGTTCAATTTACTCCCTTTCTAAGTTTAGAGATTGAGCTTCCACAGATGGAGGAAAAGCATGTTCGAGGTGCATGGAGTTATCTCCACCTTTCCAATGGCTCGTAATTGCACAGCTGGTGCTCTGAGATTTTTCCGCCAGAGGTGTCGATAAACTCTTTTGCCTGACGAAGTTCTGGAAGCCCTTCCCAATGAAGGGATTTTTGTTTATTTTTCCAACTATTTAGGATAGCATTGAGGTAATATTTTCAAGTACGGCCTTGGACCCACAAAAGGAGTTTCCGATCCTCTTTTGGCTAGGGCGTTAGCAATTTCATTGCCTTTATGACTCTAATGTCCTGGTACTTACTTGATGATAACTCGTTTTTCGCCCACATAAATTTTTAATGGTTTGCATACACTCCTAGATGATCTTTAACTTAATAGTGAAGGGCTTTAAGGCCTTAAAGCGGCTTGACTATCCGAGAGGATATTTTGATCATTGAATAATTTTTGGGCATTTTAATCCAGCTAAAACCTCAGCCTTTGTTGCTGAATTGCATTTGCTAAATCTTTAATCGGGTCTCTCGGATTTTCACATGAAACATAAGCAGAGACGAGCGATCATGTATACTTGCAGGCGTTCAAGAAAACAATGCAGAACTATGGTTGGCATCATCACCGGACATAGCTCACTTCACTTTCCGGTGCCGGCCACTTTTTTCCACCGTTAATGATTTTCCCTCTAGGAATAGAATGAAAGATGAGCTAAAGGACGGAACATCGCCGGCGACAAAAAGATATTGTGTCATGAAAGTGAGTGAATGCAGGCTGAAATATTTTTACAGTGGCTAACGAATTTCTGCAAACACATAAAACTATCAGTTGACGAACCTGTATTTTTATTGCTAGACGGCCATGCGACCCACACCAAAAACTTGGAAGCGATTGATTGGGCGGAAAAAAATGGGATTATTTTGTTGTGTTTCCCTCCAAACCAGCGATGTAAGGTTCATGGGAGTTGTTGACAGCCCTGAGTGTTTGTTTTGACTGGAAGGAGAGCCTGAGATAACCGAACACTTTCTCTGTATTTTTCCGGCCTTGACCTGGAGCATGGTGGATACGTTTGTGTTTGTCCTCCTATCTGTAGATAAGCTAAAACATTTACTTCACCTAGACCTAATCCGCTTCATTAAGAGGACAGGAAGGTTTTGGTGAGAGGGTGTTTCTAGCAGATTAGCACAAAAATGTGCCTTAACTTGTAGATCTCTTACAACATCCATACATGTACAATTACATCTGTATTGAACAAAACAAAAAGAATAATTTTACACAGTAGTTCTGAATATCCCATCACTATGTATTTCAAAATCCCAAGAAAGAAGCACAGCAGCAATTCCATAAGGCAAAAAAATACTAACATTATTTTTGAATGTGCACTTCAATATTTATTTCATACTCCAGAGGTAATTTCGAAATTGTTCGCTTGGAAAAGTTCTATCCTAAAAATTTAATCAAAAAGAATTCACAAGATTTTTGTGCAATAAATTTCCATTCAACACGACAATTTGCTTCAGCAGACAAATTGGGAGTATATCATCTACAGACTTTCAAGGCACGGCATACACGTATGCCACGAGTATATGGGGAAATTCATTTCCCGCGATCTTCAATATTTTTCAAAAGATTCTGTGAAGTATAAAAATTCAAATCATTTCACACCAAAAATTCAATGGACAATAAATTCCATCCAACCATAGAAAATTGTAGTAAAGGATGAAATATACCATAAGTAACTATCATGCAGAAAGTGCAATATGGATGGATACTAGCTACAAATCATAATCTCTGAAAATGGATATTTTATAACCAATCTTGTGTACTTTAAGGACTCATTTATATGACGTGACCTAGTCCACTATCCAGGATTACAAAAAAAAAACAAAAAACAAACAAAAAAAAAACAATTTATCTTTGTACCAACGTTTCGCCTATTTTGCACAACTTCATCAAGAGTGAAATTGAGTAATAAATGGTTTTCAAGACATTTGAAGTTTGGACAGGTTACTTCTTGTCATTTAATATAACTCTAACTAGATTTTCTCACATCATTCTGTTACATTGAAACGCATGACTTTAATTAAGTACTTAAAGAGTTTGAATTCCTTTTTCTGTCATTCTAATGTTATTAAATATACCAACAAGAATTTATTGAGACAATTAAGACTTTTTTTTATATAAGAATGAATGCTCGAATTACTTTCTTTGGGAGCATGAAAAGTCATCCAAAAATTCATCTAGATATATTTATGTAGTTTGTATGTACAGAATATATGCTATAGTGTCAAGGGAATATGTAATTATATAAATACCTCTACACACAAGCCTCTAATTAATTGTGAAGACAGAGCTGAAACAAAGAGAATAATTGTGATTAATATTAATTGAAGTTGTCTGCTTATATACATAGTTATACATATTTATTATTATTAAATTAGAGAATATCTTATTTGTTATAGACTTATTAACAGGTCTTTTGTCACTAGTATAATTAGAGAAATGTTGGTTGCCCTTAATAAATAAATAAATAATGAATTCCGTGGCAAATACACAACATCACATTATACAATTTGTTTGTATTCCTTCGTTAAATGAAACCCATTAAAATTTTGAGGTTTTTTTTCTTTTTTGTTTAATTAAAATTCTACAAAAATCCCCGATATCAAATTTCATTTATGAAGAGTAGGTTGAGGCTGCTTTAATTCACTAAAGATAAGCTTTTTAATTGCTTTGGAAATTATGCAGATTAAAAATTTACACAATCCCATTAAATTAAAAATCATAGGCTGTTTTTATGTAGTATATACATAAATGCAAATCAGACCTTAAAATATTCAACAACTATTTATTCATTGATATCAAAGAAGGGAGACTTAATCCCATTTTCCTTTTTTCTTTTTTTATTTAATTAAAGAGAGACATTTTTCTAGAAATGAAGAAATTGTATAAGGGAATAAAGTTCATTGCGTAACAAGAAATCTTGTGAGTATAAGTAAATAACTGAGTGCCTGAAATCGCAAAAGCTTAGCAAGTAATGTTGATGTGTAACAGACATGCGATATCGATATTCAGAATATACCGTTTATATACACCATGTGTGTTATCAAATACTTATTCGAATCAAATCGATTCGAATATATTTTTATTAACCGAAAACTTCTGAAAAGAAAACATCCTGAAAACAAAGCGTCAAAATCGGATTACTCTTAATGAGAAAACAGGTACACAACCCAACAAAGCCATGTCATTTGTCATCTACATAACATATCGCACAATTACAATACAAAACTATAGCCTCATCTAGCAGATCAAATTAAAAGCATTACCATATGTTTGAAGAATATTATCTCGGGTCTCGACTGAGATAATCTTTTACTAACAATCATTTCTGGTCTCGACGGAAATAAACGCAACTTATTTCGGATCTCGACTGAAGATAAGATAAGACTTTAAGCCGGGTCTCGACTGACTGAAAGAATATTATCTCGGGTCTCGACTGAGATAATTTTTTACTAACAATCATTTCTGGTCTCGACGGAAATAAACGCATTGTATTTCGGATCTCGACTGAAGATAAGGTAACACTTTAAGCCGGGTCTCGACAGCCTTAAAGAATATTATCTCGGGTGGAAGCTTTCTTTGATTATGCCTTTGCACAAGAAGGGCAACAAGTGCGACATTTCTAACTACAGACCTGTCGCTAATTTAAGTTGTGTTGGAAAGATATTTGAAACCATGTTTTGTGATGTTTTGTACGTACACTGCAAGCCCTTCTTATGCTCTTTTCAGCATGGTTTTATGAATCGTAAATCTACTACGACTAATTTGTTGGAGTTTACTAATTTCTGCATTTCTGCTTTTGAAAACAGTAAGCAAGTGGATTGCATTTTCACGAATATCAGTAAAGCTCTTGACCAAATTAATCATCAAATTTTAATTCACAAGTTGACTGTTCTTGGTTTTCATACTGTTTTTGTCAATTGGTTTCGTTCTTATTTATTCCGGCGTTCCTCAAGGCAGCCATCTTGGACCACTCCATTTTATAATTTACATCAACGATGTATCTCTGATTTCGGCTAATTCAAGAATACTTTACTATGGATACGATGCCAAAATCTTCTGCATTGTTTCTAATGAAAACGATTGTGGATTTTTTAGCTCGGACATAGACATCTTTCATAAATGGTGTGCTATTAACTGTCTTCCTCTTAATATCAGCAAATGTACTATTATGTCCTTTTCTCGTAACGGAGGCCATTGGACTTTAATTTTACTTTAGATGGATGCTTATTAACTATAGACTTGACCAAACCAAAGTTTTGGGTGTCTTCCTTAATACTCGTCTTTCCTTCGAGTGTCATATTAATACAATCGTTGCCAGAGCTAATGCTACTCTGGGGTTTGTAAAGAGATGGTCAAAAGTGTTAATGATCCATTCATAACGAAGATCATTTTCCGCACATTCGTTATACTTATTTTGAAGTATGCCAGTCCTATATGATCTTCTTTCTATGCTGTTTACATAAATCGCATCGAGGCTATGCAGCGGAGATTTGTCCGATTTACCATACGTGGACTTCAGTGGGACAACCATATTATTCTGCCTGCATATGTTGACAGCTTTAAACTCTTTCCATTAGATTCTTTTGAGAATAGACAAAAACCTTCCAGAGTTATTTTGCATTTCAGTATATACAAGGAGTTATAAACTCCCCTGAGCTCTTAAATAATTTCAATATATCTGTTCCTGTGCGCTCCTTCAGGAACTGTGACTTCTTGGTTGTTCCTAAGCATAGTACTAACTATGGCATGCACGCAGTTTGGTTGCATTGGCTTTCATCTTTCAAAGATTCAAATAAAAAATCAGCTTAGTTAAAGTTACTTATATTTTTCATTATTATTGTTATATTTCACATTTATACAGGGTGTCCCATACGTACCGCATTTCCTTTTTACCCCGGATTTCTCACTCAATTTCGAGAAATAAATTGTTTGGGAGGAGAGTCGAAAAATGCACGGTGTGGGCGGTAGGGTGGTTTTGAGATTTTGGGTGCTTTTTATCCTAATACCATTTAACTTTCTTGTTACACACCCTATGAAGGTGACTTGCATCTCAGGAGATAGTAAACCCTTTACGGTTTCGAACAAATGCCCAACCACCTCTCTATCCCCTTTCCGCCGGCAGGTATAGGACGTCAAAACCGAAAAATTGGAAAATTTTGCAATTTCTTTTCAATTTTAACGATTTTTCCGCTAAAAGGCAAGATATGGATAGCACTTTCTTGCAAGATTTCGAGACCTCCGAATGTTACCTTTCATTGGATCCTGATCATTTAACTACCTAAATGCTACCGTTTTTTAGATATTCCTGTTTTTATGATGCATAATTTCATGAATTTATCTAATTTGTGTGGAATTGCATAAAATTAGGCGCGATTTCTATTGTTATTAGCAAAATTAATGAAATTATCCATTATAAAAACGGGAATATCTAAAAAACGCTAGCATTTAGGTGGGTACATGTGCATAGTCAAACTAAAGGTAACATTCGGGGGTTTCTAAATATTTTAAATAAACTGTACAGTTATCATGCATTTTGGCGGGAAAATCGTTAAAATTTGAAAAAATTAGGATTTTTTTTTTCAATTTTCTGACTTTGACGTCCTACAACTGACGATGGAAAACGACAGAAAGACTGGTTGTGCATTCGTTGCAAAACTCAGACGGTTTGTTATCACTTGAAATGAATCTAGCCTTGATAGGGTCTATATCAAGAAATTTACAGGGTGTAAAGTGTAAACAGTACTAAAAATCGTAAACCCCTACCGCCCACACCGTACATTTTCCGGCTCTCCTCCCATACAATTTATTTCTCGAAATTGAATGAGAAATCCGGGGTATAAAGGAAATGCGGTAAGTATGGGACACCCTGTATACTCAGTAATCAGATCTTTGATAAAGTTCTAAATAAATAAATAGCCTTTTTATACTCTTTAATGTCCTGTGTGGTTTATATTTTCGATCTAATTGTGTCGGCTACCTACATGAACTGCTTCTCTATTGCTTCCAACACAAATCCACTTCATATCTGAAGTAGATGTTTCATCATGGCCTAATTGAAATACATCAATACAATAGGCACAAAATAATTTAATAGATCACGAGGACATTATTGCGCTGAAATCATTAAGTTCAAAAATAGCTTTCAAAGTATTTTCGAAGATTACCTATATCTAATATCTAATAGTATCTCATATCGCAAGCCCTCTGGTATATTCGAAATCAATCTAAATCAGTAGATTTCAGTATCAAATATTTACCAAAAACATAAACATTTTATTAATAACCGCAAGCTCAGGTGAACTGCCAAACTGCCGTCACCCTTTTTTATTATCGAAACGGAAACATAAATGACCAAATAAATTTTAAGTATAGAACAACACGCAAGCACGCTTCAATTAGAAAAGTCAAATCGAAGGTCAGGGTTACGACTGTGAGCAACAGTGTCAAAAGATTAAATTACTCCCACAAGTCCCCGTTTAATGACTCTACATCACACGAACTTTAGTTTTGATTTTTCACATGAAGGAAATGGATAAACATTTGTATCCGGTGTAGATCTGTAAATTTTCATGTTTTCACCGCCTAGTTGCTCTTGATTTTAAAGTTTTATGAAATCACATCAAAGAGATTTTTATTTCAGATTATTTCCACATGTCGTGTGTCGAGAAAATTTACATTTAGTACAGACAAAGAATTGGTTTAGATCACTCGATTTAAATAGATTTTTGGAAAATCTATTCACAATTTTATGAAATTTGTATTCAGTCTAATCCTTTTTTTTATAATAAAAACTTTCATATCAATTTCTAGGTAGATAATATCTGTGGGTACATCCCACCTAAGGCATTAGGAGAAATTTTATAATCTTGCAGTCATATCGACCTACATGAAAAGCATTTTTTTTCGAGTAAACAGATGAGTGAAAATAAGCCTGTCTTAAATTAATACCTATAAAACTTTCATCTGAGTAGAACTCATTTTTCACCTGAAGTGGAAAGATACTATTGAAAAGTATAGCCACGCTTAGTCAAGTGTTTCCCACAAAGTAATACAAATAAATTACAACTTTCGCTATACCACGGATTACATAGTTTCGAAACTAACTTTTCAGAACTTTTTATGTAGCAAAAAGATTAAAAACCATACCCAACCAAACCAATCATGGATGAGGAAAAAGTTTTTCCAACACAATATTGAACAAGAAATGTAATCACAAGCGAAATATGGCTGAGAAACGATTTTCCGTTCTAAGATAAAATTCTCAAAGAACTTAAATCGCAGGTAATTAAATCGAAATACCAAGCAATTACCGAAAAACAGAGCTTGGTTGTTAGCTACTGGAAATGTAAGCAGGTGATGGATAACAGAATGAGACCATATGCAGTTCTTTCCCTGTTAGTATTTTCTGTAAAGGGAAGAAACAAATAGAAAGATACAAATCTTACCCTAACCAAACAACTTTCAAGCCAAAGTGGAGCAATATACGATAAGGGATTACTAAGGACTAAGCTCCCCCTTAGTTATGCATGTATGTATGTAAACTCGGGATATCCAAGTGACTTCTAGATTCAATTTACCCAGCTACTTGTAGAAATAAAAATTAAGATGTGATATAAAAGTGATTGCTTTCGGAACGAATGTACGGAAATACTCCTACTCCTCACTTGGGAACTATATGGAACAATCAAAAGCCTAAGCTAATCGGAGCGACGAGAAAATAGTTAAAGAGGATATTAGACGCTGGTGAAATAAAGTACCATGTTGCCCTTGAAGAGTACCGAAAACCGAAGTCCTGTCAAAAAACAAAACAAAAGCCTCATACTAGAAAGAAATCTTCATAACTATCATGCATGGAGGAAGTGCCCATAAACAAAAGTCGGATTATAAATGTAAATAATACCACCATACCGGAGGATAAAGTTCCAAGGACAATAGAAGATGTTACGAAACTGAAATTCGTGAACTCTCCAATGTGGCCATCAGAATTTAATGATTGTGTCCAGTTTATTTTTGTATGTGGACAATTTTACCATGTATGTCGCTTCACAAGTAACACTGGGATGTTCTTTAAATACTTATCTAAAAGTTGCTCTATATTGACATTCATTCACAAATTGCTCATAACTAAATAGCCCTTATATTTATATGTAATGCCTAACCTCTCGGAGGTACAAAAACTAGCTTCTCCGGCGTGATATGGTGAGTGATATTTTATTGTCCAAGTCTTTCACAATTGGAATTCCCCTCCAGTTGAAATTCAGAGAATAGTCTGTCCTGGGGTCTTTAGGAAAAAGTTGTTTAGTCATTTAACCCAGACTACCCTAGACAAACTGTCTTCATAATGACTTAATTTGATATTCATTCATTTCAAGGAGGACGCAAATTATTTCATTTAGAATCTCATTGACAGTTCCTCACCTAAGAGCTAAAATTATGGCAGAGTTAAATAATTTAATAAAATGCAATAAAAAAAATGTGTGGCTACTTGTGGTTTCTTTTTTCAAAGTAAATGGGACGAGAGATCCTAAGCACGGAGACCAGGTCATTGTACTAACTAGCTAGAAACCTTCTCACCAAAATCTTCCTGTCCTCTTAATAAAGCGCATCAGATCTAGGTGAGATAAATTTTTCAGCTCATCCATAGATAGGAGGGCATACCCAAGCGCATCCAGCCTGCTCCGGGTAAAGATCGAACAAGCACACAATTAATGTTCGGTTAACTCATGCTCTCCTTCCAAACAAACTCAGGGCTCAGGGCTATCAACAACCCCCATCCTTGTTAGATGAGCGTGAATCGAAGCTTACCCAGTAATGACGCCAACCACAGTTCTGTATTGTTTCCTTCCAAGCCCCAAGAGATAGTCACAGAAAAATTTCTAATAGGCCTATCAAGAAAAAAATGTGTACACCTACCTATCTCTGTTTATGCTTCATGTGAGCATCCACTTTAATAAGATACTCGATAACAAAGGGGGCAGCACATACAATGGGTTCCGGTCCAAGGAAGGGAGATCTAGAATCAAACCTGGCAAAAAGGTCAGCCCTCACATTCCCCATTATCCCACCTTCTGTGGATACACAGCTTCTCCACGGACAACTTGCAGTCTTCCAGTAACTGAGAAGTTATCCGAGGTCCACTTGGAGCCATCAAAGCTGCTTGTGAACCAAGAATATCCTTTCCCTTGATCTCCATATCGAGGGCTCTCTTCGATGCCATTGCGATGACGAAAATTCAGCCTGGAAGATAGTGGTGTGCCTACCAAGTTAACACTCGAACCAAATATTAGGTTCAAGCGCACCAGCACCGGCTCCCTCATTGATGAAAGAACTGTCGGTGAAACTTTTTAGATTGGACCGGGGAAGGCTCGATAGGGCACTTCGTTCAGCCCACGATTCTTTTTCAGGAAAACTCACATAGAAGCAATGTCCAAAACGCAACTCTGGTACCATCACATCAAGTGGCGTAGTTGCAAAAGATTGGTATTTTTTAAAGAGAGCGCTGTGCTTTCCTGCAGAAACAACCGGAGTTTATGTCGAGGGAAAAGATATTTCAAGCAAGTTTTATAGTTTTACTAATAAATTATAATGTTTTCAGTAAAATAAAAGTGAAATATTTATAAAAATAAATAGCCATGGCAAAAAATTTAACATTTTCCAATGGCGGTTTGTTTGGTTACAATTGAATTGTCACATGGGCATTAAATTAGCTGAGCCATACAAAGGCAAAGACAAGAAATTTATTTATTTATTCATTAGTTGTAATTGTACACAGATCTTAATTAACCTATTCTAATTAGCAACTAATGTTAGTGGACTCACGGCTACTAGGCCATCTGGGCAACTGCCTAGTATTTTTGACTGTCTTGTTTAACTTACAATTAACATTTCATTATTTTGCAACAATTCAATTACTAGTCCTATTTGACAGCTTCTTATTTTTTAGGAGTTATGCTTAGGCCTGGCTCATCTGCAGTAAATCTAAGAGGCTTAACAAAGGAAGGAAAGAATGCGAGTATTTATCTAAGAAGAAAAAGTAAAAAATAAGGAGTTTGATATTATTTTTACAAGAAATAAGAGGTTTGTTTCTTAATCGCTAATCTTATGTAGTATAATTTTTATCTTATTTTCTTGCTCATGATCTGTCGTAATACAAAGACAGACCTTACAAATAGTGTTGGATGTTATGCATTTAATACAACATGGATGAAACAGAGGAGCAAGAATGAAGTGCAGGCCTATGGCCATTTAACTGTTTAATTGTTATACAGCTGATAAAACCGCATTGAGCATCATGAAAATTAGTATTTAGTTTCATGTCAATTTTGTACTTTACTAGAATTACAGCATTTGTGTGTAGTAACCTAAGTTGAAAATTATTGTAGTAATTTTAACAGTTTGTTATCTGTATTTATCCAAATTTTAAGTTCTTTCATCCTTTTTAATTTAAAATTTATTATATATTGACAATTTGTTTTGAGCTTATATTGCTATATTTATTTTCAGAGTTCCTTATCTATTTTATAGTCTGTAGGCAGTGTGTGTAGCAGCCAGGGCTGGTAGTACGTGTGTCAGTTGTTACAGTCTCGGGTCCTTGTTCCCGTTTCGGAGATATGTCCTCAGTGCATCGAGAAGTATGTTCGTGTCCTCCCCCCTATAGGTGAGGAGTTCTGTTGGTGGCTTTGTAGTACCTAGTTCGTTGAGTAGTCTCTGTAGTTCGATGCACTGTTGCAGTACATGGGCAGCAGTCATGGTCGCGTTTTGACAGTAAGGACAAGCGGGGATCGGCTGTCTGCGGAATAGGTGGAGGTTAACCGGCAAGAGTAGTAGTAGTGTCTTGACAGAAAAGTTCCCGATTCACGCCAGATGACGCTTCTGCTGTCATGCTGTTGTTACCTTAGATGAGCTCTAGCCGCCTTGTAACTAGGTGGGTTTGCCAGTTCGAGTGGGACGCGAAGCGCGCTCTTGGCGAGAGCGTCCGCTCTCTCATTCCCGTCTATCTCCATATGGGCTGGGCACCACGCTAGGGTGATTTTCCCAGTGTGCAAGGAATTTCTTATATTAACTGCCAGCGGGTTTTTGGAAGAGGTACCCTGTCCCTCCTTCACAAGCTGGAGCACAACCTCGCAAGCGCGCTCTCTAGGGGAAAGCATTCTGTTGTGGTGTCCGTCGCCTAGAAAAGGCGTTTGATCGAATACCTCTAAGCACACAGTCCTCCGACAACTTAAGCAATGGAGCATGGGGAAGAGATTTGTTGACACCGTTGACTGGTTCCTTACAAAAAGAAGAATAAAGGTCAGAGTGGGAGCACACTTTTCCTCTGTCCGCACCTTACTAAACGGACTCCCACAAGGGTCCCCGCTCTCAGTCCACTCTCTGTCAGAGAGTTTGGATAAGGTGCCAAATCTCTTCTACCACATCTACGCTGATACTATCATCTGCTATGCTTCTGGTGAGGTTCCATTTGTCTGGGCCGACACAAATGGAGCCAAAATTTCCTTCAACAACCTTGAAGCTCTACATATTTGTCGGAGACGAAAATGTGCAGAGAACGCCTGTGAAGGCGACATAGCTTCTATCCCTCTACAAAAATCCCTCAAAATCCTCAGGCTGGTCTTCTCGCACAATTTAAATTGGAGAAAGCATGCTGCAAATGTCGCAAAAGCCGTAAGAAGCAGGAATAACCTCCTAAAGATAATATGCAGAAGGAACGCTGGGCCTCCCTTAGAGACGGTCACTAAAATAGCTAAGCAGTTGGTAGTTGGCAAGATTGATTACTGCTTGACGATTTATGGTTTCACGACTCTCATAAACATCCGCAAAGTCCAGGTATCCCTAAATGCCACAGCCAGGATAGCCCTTAGCGCTCTCCGTACAACTCCCATAAATAGTCTGCTAATTGAATCAGGCTTTCCAACTATCACACAAAGAAGAGAGGAACTCGCTGGCAACCTTTTTCTCAAGACCGTCCATAATCCCAGCTCCCCACTCCGCCTCCTTGCCCTAGACATCCTATCCCTGATCCCCATCCCCTCCAAGCGCACTTGCCCTAGCTTAGCTAGAATAATAGCAAACATCCAAGCATACATCCAGCATACTACCCTCAAAACTAACCATTTCAACCCAGAGCAGCTCAACCTATAGCGCTCTTTCCCTCCCTGGAGAGTCCTTACTGGGAGAATTCTACTGAACGAGAAAAACTATGAGCAACTAGACAGAACGAACAAGATAAGACTGCACATCGACACATACGAACGAATACAAGCAGACACTAAAATCTACACGGACGCCTCGAAGGACGAGAAAAACGTAGGGATTGCCATCTTGACTGAGCATAAAGCTGCCGAACTACCATCCCGGCGGAGCTAACGGCTGTCTGGGAGGCTGTCAGATGGGCCTCCAAGCAGGAGGGAACATGTGCCATCTTCTCGGATAGCCTATATTCGCTCAAGGCCATACAAAACCTCAAAAACGCCAAGAAATAATATCTGAAAATAAGGGGGCGCTAAAAATTTGTTTATTTTACATAGCAATTTAGATTATAAAAAATGTCCGCCTTCAAAATGTCACGATTATGCTCCTTTGAACTTTATGGGCCCCACGTTGGGCGTCAAAATTTTGCAATGTTCTCCACAGCTCGTAGAAAGCTTCCTCAGAAGACAGGGTGGGTTTAAAGATAGTTAAGAATGGGCGCCATATGATTTTTGGTACAAGAAGGATAAATCACAAAACCTAAAAATTACCGCAACACAAACACAAGTGTAACTCAATTGTACTGATAACAAATAGATCGAATATTTATTCGCAAAATCCAAAAAGATTAGCTTTCTATATTCGGAGCTCACTAGTAGCCTCATCTCGTGGACACATTATTCGTGTCCTCCATCTGTTGTAATCCTCCATAATCTTCTTTATTTTAATTATTTTATCTGTCTATTACTTCTTTTATTTTGTTTTGATTTATTCTATTGTCGAGTCAACATAATTAATTAATTTACAAACTTTTCCAAAACACGTTTTTAGTTCAAAACAGTCAATGCCCTCCAAACAATTGCCAGCCAAAAAACCAAAAAAATAATCGGAAAAGTCCCATTCTCACTCACATATATGCATATGTCCCTTGCATTTTTGTTATTCGTGTCGTAGCTTGGTTGCTTCCGTTTCACTATTTATGATATTTCACATGTTAGCATTAAGTTCGATATCTTTTGTTAATACGGCCAGAGCCAGACTGGGAGGACGGGCGATCGGGCGCTAGCTCGATGGGCCGATTGTCGTCGGGCCGGTCATCGTCGGATCACACGTATTTACCACGTACTCTGGTCGAACGTTGTGCTTGCGGTGGGAGGGGAGCTGTGAATTAAAAATACTCAGATAACTTGTGGGTGTTGCCAGGATAGCATTATATATGGCAAATTTAGTATTCTTGTTGTTTCTTATCATTTTTATTTCGAAAAACGCATGGAAAATGTGTTTTTTATCAAAAGGGTTCAACAAGGCTTTCAAAGCTTTGTTATACTATATGTACTTTTAAAGCAAATTAAAAACCAATATTAAAATGGGCAATGTCGTCCGTTAGTACTGTTAACAATAAATGTTTGAAAGTTGCTGCAGGGTGTAGGCTTAACATAACTAAAGAAAGTAACCAAATATTTGAAAAAGGCTAAATTTTTCCACATTTAGAAAAGCAGTAACATTGTTTTGTTACTCTGTTGGGCCATATAAGTAAGTGAAAGAGCAATTGAATTTCTAAGCAGTTACAAAAAATTTACAAAAACTAAGAGTAGGAGGCAAGGGGCTGGAGCTCACTTTTTCCTCAGTTTTACCACGCAGAGCCTCAACACCTCGTTTTGACGCATGAGGCAAACGTATAAATATGCTGCCCTGATCTATAAAATTATCTACCTAACCTTATTTAAGTTGACCTATCCCGACATGGTCTATCAGCTGACTGAACAAAGTTGAACAATAATTGATCATAAGAAGAATAGTAAATAATATTTATTACACCTAAAATTATTAGTTGATATTTATTTTTTACTTTGATAGAAATGTTTGCAAGATTTTATACATAGATGGACTTTTGCAGCTTATTTCGCCACGAACTAGTTCATAATATTCCAAAATTCTGAATGCTTGTAATCTCTTTTTCGGTTAACAGAACAGCCATATTCGATAATATTTCTTGATCCATTGTAGGTCGGAGGTACTTTTTTATTAACTTCAATTTGCTGAAACTCCGTTCACATTGGCAATGTCAGAAAAACTCGAAGCGTAATTTGAACATTTAGGTAGTATTCTTTTAGACTAAAGTGTTTAATTGATTGAAGCAAATCCAAAAGAAGCTTTTCTCAGACTATCGGCGTCTATTTTGCCAAGAAGATCGCCAGAAAGGAAACCAATATCCGGAAACTACGTCAGTTAGAATAAAAGAACATCAATCGATTCAAAAATTGGTATACGAAGCTTTTTTTTGTGGCAATACTAAACTAAGGTCCTCATCCTGTGATTTTAAGCATTCGAGTCGCATCTTATTCTATATCTTTAGCAAGTTTTGTAGTAGCACTAGCAGAAATTTCTCCCATGGGTAAATTCAAATCGAGAACAAAAAATTTAAATATGCAGCTATAACTCAAAAATATTTTATATTTGTCAAATACAAATGTTGTTAATATTATTTATTTTTTTTAACGGGCGTCGCCCCTCCATTTCAACGTGTGCATCACTTGTCTCACTCTTGTTACAGCTCTGCTTCACAATTTTTGGTCTCTCGGATACGGTCTCCGCACAGCAACCCTGTGTTAGATTTAATTTTAAGGGTGAAAGGTTTAACCACTCATACACATATTTTGAGCATACATATCGCCTGTATAAATTTGTTTCTTCCTCTTCTTTATTATATCTTGCAAATTCTAAAAAAACGGCCATTTTATCTACCATGTATGATTAGTGGCTCGGTATTTAGTCTGGAATCTAACATTCATAGGAAACGTTGTCATGCTCTCCTTGTGTTCAGTTCAGTAGGAACTCAGCCTAATAATTTGGGTTATTTGCCTCTTATAAAAAGGTCGTTTTTGAAGACCCTTATGAGCTGCTTTGTTGTCATTTGCCTGGGCCGGTTTGAAGAACCAGCCCGGCCCTGAATACGGCGTTCGCAAACCTCTTGTACTAAAAATAAATGTCTTTGTTATGGGCCTCTGCCCTATAAAATGTTTATGTTTTACGGCTCTTTTCATTAATTATAATTTTTTTTAATTTGTTAAAACACTCATGTATTTACATGTTTTTTTTTTTAATGATTTGCATTATACTTTACTTTGTTGTTTTATTTATTTATACTTTGTGTGTTGTTTCAATATTTTTAAAACGTTATGCGTATTTCAATTCACTGCATGAATTTTGGTATTTAATTTATTTCCATTTATTTCGTTTATTTCCTTCTTTTATTAATTTTTGATTTGTTTCATTTTCTTTCCTTTTAATTTTATTAATTCTTTTTGTTTGTTTTTTTTTATTTTTTTTTTTCGAGTCTTGTTTTATAATTCTTTCCCTTTTTTTTTAATATAATTCTTTTTTTTTCCTGAGAACTCTGGACTATGTATTCATGATTGGAAATAATCGTTATCGCTAAATTTACTATTAATGACAGAGATACCAATGAGCTACGATATCTTTGTCTTCTAGAATAAACGGAACTGGCGGGTTCGGGTGAGCTATGACACAAACTTAAATGTGATAGAAGCGATATTTACTTAAAGACAATTTCATTAATCTTAGCTATACTATCCGTTAACTTATTTTTTATAAATTTTTTCTTTAATTAAAAAAAAAAGAAATTAGCAATGGCCTAATTTATGTAAAAATCAGCAAATTAAAAAAAACAATAGATAATTGATAATTGATTATTTCTTACTTTAAACTAATCCGATGTTCTTTTGAAGATGAATGCTCGTTACTAGCTGATAATATTCATAACAGATAACATTGCTTTAATATCCCAGCGAAACGATTGTCTTCGGCGTCCAGTTCGAATAAAATTTAAGTTTCTTTATCCATAATCCATGAAAGAACAAAAGGGTTAATATGGGTGAGATCAATCCAAAAATCCGAGTCCTTCGATCGTACTATATATACTTAAAATGACAGTCAGAATGTCAGTAGTATCGCCAGCTCACAAAAAGGACACAAAACACAAATGAAGATGAACTTGGACACTTGGACACAATTACTGCCATAACATGAGACGGATACAAACACAGCACACTAATACATTTCCCCGAGTGGCTTAAGGTTATCATCCGATATGCCGTTTCCTTGTTAGTTATTTATTCAATAGACACACTGCCATTTGACGCCATTTAATTAAAAATTAAGTCATTATGGAGACAATATGTCTAGGGTATTAGTTGCTTGTCAATAAAGCATGGTGGCGGAGTTGAGTTAATTTGGATTAGAAGTAGTTTTCCTCTGTTTATTCACTATTTCTAGCATATTCAGATATGTATACATATAGCGATATAGTGTTATTTTTCTCTTGTACCTACATATAGTTCCAGAATAAGGTATCAAGTATGAACTTATAGAGAGACGTACAGACAGACGGATAGATGAGTAAAAATAAAAAAATTACTTTGAATATAATGCGTGGGTCTCCGTCAAATCAATTTTTCTCTGCCATCATTATTCTTATATGACCTACAAACGTAATGACACACTTAGTATATACCGGCTATGATTACATCTAGGAATTATCGATAAATTAAATTAAATCCTCCGAATGAGTGATTAAAAGCAGCTTTTATCCGGGAAAGATTTCAAATTTCAATACCTACATATTTCAGCCGTAGTTTTTCTTAAGATATATAAATTTCTCAAGTTCGCGGTTTTAAGTTGTTTGAAACTAATAAATTTATCTGTAAAGTTTGCAAAACTCAAATACTTCAACTTCAGACTTTTCTTCAAGATGGAGAAGAAATAAGAATATCTCACCTCCGTTATGTATAGGTAGGTATAGGTACCTACCTGCGGTGAAAAGTTCATTTTGAAAACGTTATTTTTCACTTCAACTCATCTGTGGTGTAAGCACAGCATAAAATTGAATACGGAAATAATGGGAAATGTGAAGTATCATTCCCAAGTGCTAAAAAGTATTGCATTCCCAGAAGGAAGTTTGAAGAAAAGCTCGTTGAATATAAGTTTGTATCTATGTAGATATTACCGCAGGAACTCTGTTAGAAAATTAATTTATTTTCCTGACAGTTATTGTGTTGTCTTCAACGAAAGAATTTAATAAAAAAAATTTCCATGTTTCGCATTTTCTGTAAAAGATTTTTTGTAGTTTTTAATACTGTTTCAAAGAGTGTGACGTTTTGATTATTATGGGATTATAGGATAATAGGTATACGATACGGTATCCGTATTTGACAATATCTCCAGCAATATTGATCATTTAATTGCTGTCTCCACCTCTTCCGAAATCGTCATGGCAGGTGATTTTAATGTCCATAACATACCGTGGCCCAGACATTTTTCTACCACAAGCCATTGAAATGTGAGTCCACTAGCAACAGCTAGTGGATACACCCACGTGAATACCTGATAAAGTTGGAGATGTGTTTTTGACATGTTACCCCGACAAATATTCCATCTCAGTCGGTTCCCCTCTCGGTAATTCAGACCACTGCCTAATCACAGCTCAATTTACTACTTCAAACCTGTGCCGCCCTACTTCCCTACCTACAAGTAGACTTCTATGGCACTATAAGAATGCTGATTGGGAAAGTCTCAATCAGTGATACTAGGGACTAATATGAATGATTTCATCCGAGGAAATGAAAATTTAATCCACTGGAAATCAAGATGGCGAACTGGCGGCTGCCATAGTTTGAAAAAATTATAGACTCATAACAGCTGCACCGATTTTAGTGATTGGGATGTCAATTAATTCGTATTGACACCTTTAAGCAAAAGAAAAAATACCGTTTGTTCAGGATTCATAAGAATCCTGATATTATGATATTAGCAATATTAGCGAAATTGCATGTCAACACATGTACATACTGACCTAAAGAAAAGAAAAAAAATCACGTCGTAATTGAAACAATTGCACAGCAAAACAAGACAGAAACAACTGTACATGGGACAGAGCTGTAAAATACTCATTACTTAATGGATTTAATATCTCTTAATTACCAATACCGAGTATTTAAGAATTGGCAATTCCCAGTACTAAGCCCCCTGTACTGGAATTAAAATTTTACAGTCCCATTCCCGGAATGACAAGTAATACTTTAAAATACCGGAAAGTAATTTAATTTGCGATTCCATTACAAAAATACCTACAAATTCCCTAAAAGTATTTAAAAAGTATTTGGCCATTACTATATAATTCCTTTCAATTCATTTCAAATGCTTTCAATTACTTTTAATTACTTTGACAACTTCAGTATTAAACATGAATTATAAAATGAACTGGATTAATTCTCTTTTTAATTTTATTTTAATAAAAGCTTTTCCCTGTTTTCGATGTTCTCAAGTTGCTTTAAAAAAATTGTAGGCCAAGAGGCTTGATGCAGTTTTCCCACTTCTGACGCATCAGGAAAAGCTGTGAGATTTGTGCTAGAGACTAGGGATTTCCAAAATTCTCTCCAACAGATATAAAGTGTTTAGTAGAATATTGTGTGTTGATGGGTCCAATTGCCGCGGCACTTGATTTTCTTCAAGGCGAAGAAAATTTGCTATACGGGTGTCTCATCCCGTCTTTAGTGACACTGAATGTAAAAAATGCAAAAGTCAGCATGTACAACAACTTAAAATATTTAAAGCCAGTGACAATTGCAATAACAGATAAGTTGGCCAAAAGATTCTCCCCTTATTTCACGTTGTCTTCAGAAGCAGATGGAATAGTGGCATCCGTCCTGCGCCCGAAAATCAAAATGAGGTGGTTCAACGCTTTGAAGACCAACGTCAACCGCTCTACTAACGAAATTCAGAGTTTAGTGATTCAAAATGTAACAGAAATGGCAACCGCTGCAGGTGAAACCTTTGACGAAACATGCAATTCCAGCAATGAATACGGATTGCCATGTTGCCAATTCTAAATTTTTATTTTAATACCTAATTTAATCCAAACTATAGGTGATTTATGCGGAGAGTGCAGTCAATCTACTCCAGTTGAAACACAACACCCACAACACCGCCATGTACAAGTTTTAATTCCAGAACGATCGCTGTGGATTTCTACCAATACATAAACGATCACTGAAGTGGGTATTTGGAACAAGTATCCGCGACTTAAACAAGGCGCATTGAAGTACAATACACCATTGCCTTCATCAGGCGCAGTAGAGCGGTTATTTTCATTAGCAGGCTTAATCAGCCATCCGAAAGGACAGGCTCTTAGTGATTTCTTCATTTGAAAAATAAGCCTTAACAAGGCCAAGTGGAATTTGGGGAAAATTAAAAATTACTTGAAAGGGTAAACTGGAATTGTAAATTTCACTTGTAAAAGTAGAAATCACTGCCAAAAAAAATTAGATTTAAAAACTCAAAATAACTATTTGATGAGCCATTTCTGCTTAAATAAAGTGCATTTAACTAAGTTTAACTATTTATTAAATATGAAGAAATAGCAAGCAGTACATATTTTCCTAGAGTGTGACTTTGTATTTTTTAACCTCTTGGCCTACAATTTTTTTAAAGCAAAAGTACATCTCTAAACTACTTAATTTTATTGCAACTTGAGAACATCGAAAACAGGGAAAAGCTTTTATTAAAATAAAATTAAAAAGACAATTGATCCAGTTCATTTTATAATTCATGTTTAATACTGAGGTTGTCAAAGTAATTAAAAGTAATTGAAAGCATTTGAAAAGAATTGAAAGGAATTATATAGTAATGTTAAATACTTTGTAAATACTTTTGGGGAATTTGTAGGTATTTTTGTAATGGAATCGCAAATTCAATTACTTTCCGGTATTTTAAAGTATTACTTGCCATTCCGGGAATGGGACTGTAAAATTTTAATTCCAGTACAGGAGGCTTAGTACTGGGAATTGACAATTCTTAAATACTCGGCACGGGTAATGGTAATGGTAATGGTAATGGTACTTGAATTTCACAGCTCTGACATGGGAGTATAACTTGCATCTGCGCTTAGTAAGTCGACATGAACATCTATTTTTTGTTTTGATTTTTACAACAACAAAATTGTTTGAGTAGATAACAAATTCCAGTTTGAATAGAATTAATTTACAAACATTTTTTTTATATATATACGGTTGCATTTCAAAGTGCAGCGGCCATGCCAATTATTGTTGTCATCCGCCTTTGAATGCCGTTTTTTGGTGCCGTGCGCAATCCATGGCTATATAAACAGCAGTTTGACTTGATTCGATCTCTTTTGTGATTTAGCAGTCCAGTGATTAACTTGGCGACTTATTCCTTCGTGTGATTTTCCTAGTGTTATATTTTATTACTAAATTAAATACTTTGCTTTGGCTAAAATAAAACATTCTTATTCTGGGTACCGAATGGAGTAAGGAGTTTGTTTTAGATAGCGATGAAACTGAAGGTTTTTTATTGTGGGTAGCGACTGCAACAAAAAATATTACTAACAATACACTTTATTTCTGGTCTCGACGGAAATAAAGAATCTTGCTTCGGGTCTCGATTGAACTTAAGATACTTACTAACACTCACTTTAAGCCGGGTCTCGACCGACTTAAAGAATATTATCTCGGATCTCGACTGAGATAATATATTACTAACAAATCACTTTATTGCGGGTCTCGACTGTAATAAAGTTTTTTATTGCGGGTCTCGACTGTAATAAGAAATTTACTAACTCAAACCACTTTATTGCGGATCTCGACTGTAATAAAGAGTCTTACTGCGGGTATTGACTGTAGTAAGACAATTACTAACACAAACACTTTATTGCGGGTATCGGCTGTAATAAAGAGTCTTATTGCGGGTCTCGCCTGTAGTAAGACAATTACTAACAAAGCCACTTTATTGCGCGTCTCGATTGTAATAAGATAATTACTAATAAAACCACTTTATTGCCGGTATCGACTGTAATAAAGAGTCTTACTGCGGGTATCGACCGTAGTAAGACAATTACTAACACAAACACTTTACTGCGGGTATCGGCTTTAATAAAGAGGCTTACTGCGGGTATCGACTGTAGTAAGACGATCACTAACACAAAATACTTTATTGCGGGTCTCGGCTGTAATAAGACAATTACTAACAAAGCCACTTTATTGCTGGTATCGACTGCAATAAAGAAAATCCTACTCCCAAACCTCCATCAAATAAAGAGTCAAGTAAATTAGCTGCAATATATCGATCAGGTGAGTACAAGTCAATTGCTGTACGCTCTAACTACGGGCAGTACACCGTTTAAGAAATTACAAATGGCGGCCGAATATTAAGAAAATTGTGAAATATTCAAATAATTTTTTTCGTTCTGATGAAAATAATAACTAAATATGCTACAATATGGACACATATTTTTTAATTTAAATTAAACCAGATAATATTATCTACAAAATAAAAAAAATTTACGAAACATTCGATTTGTATTTATATCCTGTATTATATGACGTCTTGTGATAATCGGCTAAGTCCGATTTGGACTCGGGCATTAAGGATTTTGAATCTATAATTTTGTTAAGTTATGGCAGCCGCCATTTTGAAAATGATTTCCAGTGGATTATATTTTCATTTACTTAGATGAAATCATTCATATTGGCCCCTAATATCACTGGGTAAAGCGGCTTGCTTTCTGCATAAAATGCAGCTTCCGATGTAAATATCACCGTAAGCCATAAGGATATGGGAGAAATTGATTTATCTTTCTGTTCTGCTTCAAGAAATGTTGATGAATGCACATTAAAACTTAGTAATATTCTAAATCTTGGCATACGTGATTTGATTACATTCCGTATTCCTACAGCAGATCTCAACAACTGCAAAATCGCTCTTGGTTTAATGATAAGTGCAACCAAGCTATAAGGGCTACAGAGCCTGTTTTTCGCGCCTAACATTTGTATCCATGTCCAGAATTGAAATAAGTCTACAAAACTGCACGGAACACCTGCAAGTCGATTATCCAGGAACAAAAATTTCTTATTGACCAAAATGTTAGACAAAGAATCTTGGAAAGTCGCAAAAGCAGCAAAGAATTGTGGTCGCTGGTCAAAACCATCAGGAACAACTTCAGCAGTTCCTCAATACCCTCAATGCTTAACAATGGTGAAGTGATTGTTGGCTTTCTGGATAAAGCTAATATTTTGGTTGCTAGATTCTCTTCAAATTCTCATCTTCCATCCACGTCACATCGCATCTCTCGTGTGGTTGTGTACAAGAGCAAATACATATCCGTACGAGAGATATGTTCAAGGTCCTTAAGAAGCTCAACGTCTCTAACGCCGCAGGTCCTGATGGTTTCTTGCCCGTGTTAACTAAAAGCTGCACCTTATATTTGGTTAAACCTCTGCGTAAGCTACTCTACTTGTCTTATTCGACAGGAATCTTTCCAATTGCTTGAAACTAGCTCACGTTCAGCCTATTCTCGAGAAAAGTGAGGGTAGCGATCCCTCAAAATATCGACCAATTGCAATCACTTCGATTCTTTCGAACATATTTAATTCCAAATTAATGAAGTATCTAGAAACCAAACTACTCATCAATGATCGCCATTATGGCTTCCGGCCCGGACGCTCATCTGGAAACTTGCTGACTTTTCCTGCGAAACGTTGGAATCGTATTTTCCAAAATTTTGGTGAGTCTAAAATCGTTGTTTTGGAAATTTGAAAGACCTTTGATAGAGTCTGGCATCCCACTCTTTTAGCCAACCTTAAAGCACTTGGTCTTTCCTCTCCGCTCCTATTTTGGATTGAAAGTTTCTTATCCAGTTTCCTAATACGGGTTATATTCGATGACGTTACATATGAACCTCACCCTATAAATGCCGCTGTACCCCAGGGTTATCTCTCCATCTCTATTCCTAATTTTCGTTAATTATCTGTTTTCCCTTACTTTCCATCGCATCCTCCGACAGTCCCCTTGATTTCCCTTACTCCATTAACACTCTTGCGGACTCCAGAGGGAATACCACATCTGTCAAACGAGATTGCATGATTAGATCATTGAATAACGATCTTGCCAACATCTTTGCTTGGGGCAAAGTGAATCCCGTCGAATTCAATGCATCCCATCTCTTTAAAACAATATCATAATATGTCCACTCCCGTTTCATTTGATGGACAACTGACTAACATATACATTCTTGACATAATAATAATAATAAGTAATAAAATAATAATAATAAAATCATAATAATATAAAATAATAAAAATAATATTTTCAGTAAGTTAAGCTAGCTGGACTGATGACATCTTCTCTGTTGTCAAAGAAGCATCGAAATGTCTTGGATTTCCCAAAACGGTGTAAGAAATTCTTCAGCCCAGCGAATCTAGTCATACAAGAGACCTAGAATGGAGTATAACTCCCATATCTGAGCTGGGGTTAGTCGTACAGCCTTAGCTTCATTGGATATTGTACAGAAGAGAACCTTAAAACTTACTGGCGATGATGGCAATAACTTGTCATATCAACTCGCTCGAGTACCAATGCAATGTTGGATGCCTTTCGCGACTTTACATGCATGGTCAATGTTCCGATGAAATGTCTAGGGTGATCCCTTGTAGAATAGTTCCTGCACGCAATACTCGCGCTGCAAACTGCGCACATCCTTTTACCCTTCAAATTACTTTCTTCCGTACTGTAAAATTCCATGATGCTTTTTTATCCTGAATTGTGCGAATGTGGCACAGTCTACCATCTTCTGATCTTCAAGATCAATCATTTATTATAATAAACTTGTACACAAGATTAGTAATTTTATATTAGTACAATTTACGCTATAGATAACGAGTAGAGTACAGAAAGAGAGTACTGAAAAATGACTATTAGTAAAGCATTGTCTAAAAAAAGATCAAAATAGAAAAAAATTAGGAAAGAGATTGTAGGGTACATGAAATATTGCAAATGTTAGATGAAAAGCATAGGCCCAAGATGATTATGAATTACCAAAAAACAAACAAGTATTTCATATGAGAGAACCAACCTATAAGATTTTTTTTTTATATTTCTTAAATATAATTCTAAACATAAATAAAAAATTGAAAATCTAAATAAAAAATAGTAACATTTTTTACATCTCCATCGATTTACGCTTGCCATCAAGACCTATTCCTTCCCCAACGGCACGTAAAATACAAGTTCATTAAAAAAAAAAACTAAAAGCTTAAATTTATTGTTAACTTTCCCCGGGGAGTAAACCCTAAACATGCAATGAATTTTCCAAAAGAGACAAATGCCTGTAAATAAATACCGCTCCCATATACTTGAAATTCTCATATTTCCCGCATTAATTATAATATCACTTTCCTTTATAAATTCAACGGCTTCTTAATTGATAATCTGCTCTGGGGTTTATGAAACTTATGGCCAAGCCCATTTAAATATTCATTAAGACTTTCACCCCCATGGAAATGTTTTCGTATCGAATTATCCGCCAGAAGAAGTACAAACTTGTATATCTGGTGAATTCGTCCCATTGTTGGAGTAGTTTTTAATTAATTCTCACGTCATCATTCAGGGTGTGCCAAGTAATTAATTCAAACGACAGGAAATATTCATTCTTGAAATTGAAAAGAAGAAAAGGATTAACAAATGGACTCTTTTATTATATGTAACTATGACAGAGATCTACATTACATAGTAGATCTGGAAGATAAATAGTTAATCTATTTTCAATGCTGTGATAAGATAAAATTATATGTTTATTGATGTAAAGTGAAATGATGAACGTCCCTATAGACATGGATTGGAATCAGAGATAATCTCACCAATGAGTGTGATTTGAGCTTGGAATGAGTTTAACGTAAAATAAACAGATCCATATCCAGAGAAGAATAAATTTCGAACCGTCTTTGAAGTGGGAGGAGACCGAATATAATAATAGAACTGTTGTGACAAATTATATTAATTCTGATTTGATGCAATTATAACGTAAAGAAGAATGAAGATTTGTGGCGACATGTCTGTTCCGGGTCGCATATATCTGAACTCTGGAACAAATGCGCTAGAAAACTTTAGAAATATTAAATGCGAAATTACCTTCTAAGAACACGTTGCTGAACGCAGAAAAGCTTGGCAGAAACACATCCAAGCAAGCCTCAGACCTGACCTCTCTCAGGCCTCCTCGCAGCTCGCCTCAAGGCTTGCATCTGAAAATTGAAAACGAAATGATACTACCGGGCTCGGTCCTCTCATTGTAATTTTGATACGATATCTGTTGACAGAAGTAGGCGGCGTGAGAGAGTAAAATTTTCGACGCGCTTTACGGTCAGGCATTGAGGCTAAAGTGCTGATTACATAGCGCCCGTTCCATTGCGTCACGTAAAGCTGTCAAATTTGAACTTACCCAATGCTATGTAATTGCTCACATTGTAAGAAACGGATCGGAACGGGACGGAGAAGTTGAGCAAATTTCAATTTCGACGGAAGACATAACCTCTAAAATTCGGAATTTGTTTGTTTACAATTGCAGACTGTGGTGCTACTTGATCGAATTTAAATTAAATAAAAATTTAAAAATTAAAAAAACAAACAATGTTTATCAGTCTAGTCTATCAATTCCAGAGCAAGTTACATAGACATTAGGTCTGTATGTTTACTCGAAAAATTGTACCCAAGCTACAAAGTTTTTACACAACCTAGAAGATTTTTACCCAAATTAGGCTTGGTCGCGTACTCAGTTTTGGGATAATGCGTTGCAATGAATTTGTGCACGAACTTATACATTTTCTGTTCATTTACTTTCTTGTGCACAGAAAATTACACGAGTTTTGCATACGTCACAGCTTGCTTCCCCTCTCACATGAATTTACCGGAAGTTTTTAGTTCCTGCACCATTTTGGCAAGAAAATTAACAGCTATCATAGGAAAAGTTCAATTTTTTAATTTTCTTATTTTCTTAAATGTTTTTAAAGCGCAATCAAAATATCGAGTGGTTTGACTATTCAATGCTCTCGTCGAACTTTCCCAAGAGTGCAGCAAGATAAAAAATAAATAAATATTCAATTAGCAAATATTATTTCATACTTCTTCTTCTTGTTTTTCACGAAATTGAATGAAAAACGTTCGTTTACTTTTTCATGCATTTTACATTCTTCCCCCACCACACGAGTAAGAATGTTTTTGGACGAGTAGTACGCGAACAGACCTATTGTGTATGTTAGCCTTCTCGAACTAGAAAAACTTGACAGTTGAATGCATTTCTCCTCCAGAACAAAAGTTAACATTTTTCCAAAGGCTAAAGTGGATGAGTAAACTTCATTCTTTTCTTTTATTTGTCATGGCGATTTTTTAACAATAAAATAAATAAAATAAGTCCGATTTTATTTAAAAAAATTATAAATTAATAAAAAATTTAATCTTGATTTTTGACAGCTGACAAAAGGTTTGTTCGATGAAAACACTGTGTAAAAGACTGTGTAAATTTTCCCCTTCAATTTTCCCCAAATTTCCTGACAGTTCTCCCGAGTATAATTAATTGTAAAAAGTTATTTATAAAATGCGTAAAGACAAATAAAATGTGTTCTAGCTATTTTTCTATTTTTGTTCTTCTAATTTTTGCTTATTTTTGCTCAAGAAGTAATTTATATGTCCAAATCAACAACCAATTGCAAGTAACAGTTCTCAAGTGACAACTGTCAAACCATTGCCCCGAGAAATTTTTAGTGTAAGCACGGGGTAGCCCAAGTTTTTCAAAAAACAAGATAATCTAGCTCGGTGGAGCCCAGGGTTTACCCGGGGTTTTCATCAAAAAGATCTAAATTTACGTCGATTTACCCAGGTTTTACTCATAAATTGTCTGTTAACTTGTTGACCAAGCGATCAGAGAGGTCTCATCAGTGTGGTTATATCTGATCGCCTACCATAGAAGTTCAAAAGTGCAATGAGAAATGTTGTCACCATATAATTCACACTTACTTTTTATAAATAGTATATATATGGGCAATTGGTGTGACCTCCATCATTGAACTTCTATGGTAGGCGATCAGAGATAACCATACTGATGAGATCTCTCTGATAGCTGGGTCGAAAAGTTCAATCATTTTTTTGCACTTAAATACATTTTGTAAATTTATTGAAATTATTTTCAATAAGTTTCAGTCTGATAAATGAGAAATCTCCTTCATATAGTTAACTTTTTCATTATCATCTAGTATTATTCATAATCATGGTACAAAGTATACAAGGTATTCTCATTAAAATTTTGACACATTGCAGCTGATAGCCTGTGACGAAATTCCGTGACTAATGTATATACATTTTTATAGGAAAGATAAAGAGAGGAGAGAGAGTATTGTGTTCTCTGTACCGTACTTTCCTATACATTTTATGATGTTCACAGTAATAATTGCTTACATTTATTCAGAACAAAGTATACATTTTCATGTACGGACCTTTCAATTGTTCACTTCACGAGATAACAACTGGACGAGACAGACTATACCAAAACAACTGCACATGCATGCCACCAGTGTCCAAGACTGTATAAAGAAAATAAATAAATAGCATAAGACTTTGCTTGAATGATAGCAAATTTGCTAACTTTTAAGCATGTTTACTATCTTGGAACTCAATACCGAATTTGCTAGCCTTCCCTTTCTCACATTAATTGCAAACAAAATTTTTTTAAAAATATATATATATTTTTTTTAATTTACTGTGCATATTTAAGATTTTCTTTATTTTTTTTTTTTGTATTGAAGAAAATTCTTTCTTCTGTTGTGATTGCCATTTTTACTATGAAGAAGGAAGGAATTGGAAGAAGAATGTTCGACTTTTCGAGCAGGAATCTAAAGCTAAGGGACTTTTGGTCTCCAGTCTCCGGTTTACGGAGAGTAAAATCTCCGAAATATTTACACAGCAAGAGACTTTAATCTCTGGAGACCAAAAAATTAGGTCTACGTACTTCCGGAGACCATCATAAAAAAGTCTCTAGAGACAAATCTCCGAAGGTTATACACGAAATTTGAAGTATGGCCTCTAGAGATCTCCAGAGTTCCTTTGCTAATTGTAAAGCAAAAGACTGTTAAAAAGAATTATTTCAAAAGTTATTAATATTTTTATGTTATGGGAAAAGTGAAAAAGCTTAAAAAAATATATTCTTAGTGTACAAATTTAATGGGATAAACACAACAAATACTGACTGATCGAATTCGGAGATTTAGAGATGACAAATGAACAAACTTCGGAGAACGGAGACCGAAACTGGAGACCTGATTGTTTTAAAATAAATACACGACGGGAAATCGGAGACCAAAAGGTCTCTAAAGACTAGTGCTCTTTATACTTTTTGCGTATCCGAGGTGTATACACACACACACAGATCTCTGGAACCGTACCCCCCGCAAGATACAAGCCATGAAGTCGGTGATAACACCGACACATTAGAAGGGTTTAACGGGCTACGATACGGCTACAGCCATGCAGTAAGAGCTCACTCTCATGGTGATTTCGAATGGGAGATCTAGATTTAACCTTGCTCCGAGGCGGCTTTTAGCTCTACTCTAGATGCGGTTCGTTTTCTGGTCTCCGATTGGGGAAGATATAAACGTATTCGATTGTGATTGCATGCATTCTTGTAGTCTAGATGTGCTTTTGACATAAGTAAGAAGAAGATTCTTATTTGAAAAAGTATTTTTCTAACTCTGGAAAAATGGAAAGTGAAGATATTGGTAAGAAATTTATACACGACTACTTATTTGCAAAACATTTAAAGGAAATTCTTTTGTAGATTGTTATGATTACTCTTTCCTGGAAGAAAGTCATCCGGTAAAAATGGGTAAATTTATAATATGACATTTTAGAAATTGACCATAAAATTAAAAAATATCCTTGTTTGTTCGTAGCCTGGAATGATATAGAAACAAAAGCGCTCCTTGAAAAATATTACAGCAATATTAGTGAAATCGGACCATTTAAAACGTTTAGAAATAAAAAAGAGATGTGGGCGATGATTGGTGATGAATTAACAAAGCAATTTGAATCATATTTTAACCCAACACAGTGCGAGAGTCGGTACAAAACTGTGATGAAAAGAAAAAAAATTGCTATTGACAATAATAAAAAGTCTGGATCTTCTCGAGCAACAGTCCCTTTTGAGGAAGAGTTAAGTCTAATTAGCTCCATTGATGACAGCATTGAACCTGAGATACAAAGAGGGATTGGTACTGTTATGAAAAAAGCAGATAAAACTAGGAACGTTTCAAAGGACGCCAAAACTTTAAAAAATGTAATAAAAGATGCCTTGGTAGAGCTACATAACAAAAAGGAAGAAGCAAAAGACCGAAGGCACAGGGACAAAATGGAACTAATAAGAGAATTATATACTAAAAGGATTTAATATATATGAGCAGCCCCATTTTATACTTCACATATAAAAGGCAATATTTTTTTGAACTATCTTACGTTTGATAATTTTAGTTATTTTACTGTTGAAAAGTTTTATTTATAGATATATACTTTTTGTTTATTAAAATGAATTCACATAAAATATGTAGCCTTTATTTCTAAACTTAAATTTGTGGTCTTTCCCCAACAATTACATTTTTCAAATTATTTCTTTCTATTTCACCTTTGTTACCCAAATGCTGGGTTCCAGAAACTGTTACTGTACGTGATACTTCAATATGTGTGGTTTGAAAATCTCGTTCATAATTTTCTTCCCAATTGTCATCATTATCTATACACATATTATGTAATACGCAGCAGGATAAAACAAATTTTGACATAGTGTCTACAGTGTGGAAATCAAGGCGAATTAGTTGTCTAAATCGTTGCTTTAGAAGGGCAAATGTATTCTCGATTATAACTCTATGTAGTTGCACAGAAACGTTTATTAAATTCTCTATGCGTTCCGTCTAAATTTGGGCTCTCTTTATATGGAGTAATTAACCATTCCCTTAGGGGATACGCTGAATCTGCTAAAAGGTGATATTTTGTTCCACATATACGTGGTAAATATTTAGAAATAAAGGAAAGATGAAATATCCGCGAATCGTGAATTTTACTTGGAGGTCCACAGAATACATCCAAAAACCTTCTTCTAGAGTCACAAATTCCCTGAAGCGTAATCGAAACCATATCATGCCTGTTGATATATGTACTCCGGATTTTATGGGCTGGTGTTCTACAGGGTATATATGAACCATCTATCAAAATCAAAACGATAGGAATAGGGTCAACTTAAAATAACTAATTTTCTATTTTGCCCTTTCGAATTCACGACTAGCCACTTCATTTTCTTGAGTACTGCGTGGAAATTTTATAACACTGGGTGCCAATTGTATGAAAAAGTCCATTACTTTATTAATATATTTATGACATGATGACTCCGATGTGTTGAATAAATTAGCGACTTCTCTTATTGTTGACTTGTTGCCTGCAAACCTATACACATTTTCTTAGTACTCCAAGTAAATATTTTTTATTTACCATAAAAAAGAAAGGATGTGAACTATATTATCAGGTTGAGGGACACCTCCATGGTTCAAATTCTGCGGATTGAATTTCGCGTAACGCTTTGCAAGAAAATCTAGCGTTGTTCTTGAAATTCGAAAATGTTTTCGGAACTAAAAGAATGCACAAATATTAAGATAAATAATACTTGAGAAAAATTTATACAACAAGATTGTACCTCTTCATTGGCGTACGAAGAAATTGTCGCCCCAAAATTATCCACTTTTATTCTTTTGGTGACGCTATTGAATACCAAAGATATCACGGAAAATACTTCTTCATCATCACTTGAAGAAGATGAGCTTAATAGCTCCGCCAACTTTAAAGCATCCATATCTACAAAACCAGAAATAGAAATAATATTTCACGAGTAACTTTAAACATTCAAATATAAATTCCGTTTTACTTGCCAAATTTTATATAACCTGAAAGAGCAATCTCAAATCTCACTTCACTTTACAGAGTTGAAAAAGTGCTCTTTTCGCTCTTTCTGCGAGCAATTTTTTTTCATTCGAACACGAAATCTGACAGAGAGCAACTTGAAAATGTCATTCGAACACAAGTTCTGAGGTAGAGCAATTCTAGAGCACATAGAGCAGCCCATTCGAATTCGCTTTCACTTGATTTGTATACATCATGGAGGAAAAACACAGAAAAATGAAGCTAAAACAAATTGCATCCAAACATGTTTTCTTTCTAATGGTTGTAAAAAAAATAGCATCTAAAACAAATTTATGGAAATTATAGCGTTTGAACAAAATACAAACAACTTTTTTTATGAAAAACTCCTGCAGTAAGGTAAGAAGACTATGATGTTCGCCAGCTAACTAACTCGCTACTCTCTTTTTCAGACTTTGTTCATGACTTGTATATTCCGGGGGTTACGCTGGATCCGAAAGTCTCTCGCCGTGTAGGTTCACCTTAATAAAGTAGGCATGGTGTATAAAATGTGTGCTCAAGAACGTAACCAAAAAACCGCTTTATTCGTATGTAAGGTGCGTACCTTCTTTGGACATTTTGTGCCTTGCCTGTCAGATTTCGAAGCAGGAACTTGCCATTTTGGTACTTAACCCGGAAGTTACACAAGATACTACAGCTTGCGTGCAACTTGCTTACTGCCATGCAGACAGCTCAGCTTTCAGCGAACTTCCATGATGAAAAATCATGGCAGCTGAGGTGATAGTAATTTGACATTATACAGTTTTCAAAATGGCGGAAAAGAAATGCTTGAGAAAAATTGATAAATTTATACCAGAAAAATGAAATTTTCTGTGTTTTCTTCTATTTTTCCAATTCTGCTTTTTCATTCATTGCTAAAATTTCCGACATACACAGGACTTTCCGTCTCAATGAAATTTTGTTAGCTGTGTGGCACTCGAAGGTTAAGGTAAGTCATGCCTAGGCAAGCAAAAAGTTGTATGGGGGGGGTGTAAATTCTAACGGTTTCGAAGATAACGGAACTTAAAGATATTTTCGGTACATTTTTATAGATCACCCTGTAAATTCTGTGCGTTACTCCTTGTTATAATAATTTAAAATTTGTTAGATACAAATTCATTGGACCTTTCCAGTGGTTTTTAAACCTTTCTCCACCTCCTTTTCTGGGTTTTTCATTTTTTCTTGAACATAACTACTAAAAATAACTGCCCAAGTGCGAGTCGGACTCGCGCACTAAGGGTTCCGTTTCACCGTACAAAATTTAACACTATGTACTTTATATTTATTTTTTCAAATGATAGTAGGTGTCAAAATAATGCCTACTTATGATAATAATAATGAATGAGAATAAGACGAGAAAAAACGCCGAAAAAAATCACGTGTCTTGTATGGGGTGGGGACCCCCTTTAATTTTATTTTATTTTTATTATTTGTTGTTATAGCGGCAATAGAAATACATACTATATGAAAATTGCAGCTGGCTGTCTGTTACGGTTAATGAAATACCGCCCGGTGACAGACAGATAATAATAAGAACGAAAAACGCCGAAAAAAACACGTTTCTTATATGGGGCCCCCTTTAATTTTTTTTTTTATTATTATTTGTTGTTATATCGCCAATAGAAACACACACTGTGAAAATTTCAACTGTCTACCTATTACGGTTCATGAGATACAACCTGGTGACGTACGGACAGCGAAGTCTTAGTAATAGGGTAACCGTTGTTACCGTTTGGGTACGGAACCTTAAAAATGGCTTAAAATGACATTCCCAAAAGATAATTGCCTACTTTCGGGCATGTATTGAAATGTTTCGCTGAATTTGCTTAAGAAAAAATTCAAAAAAAAGTAGAAAGTGTTACTTTTTGGGTACAGAGTGTTATAGGTCATTTTAAAGCTAAGCTTCTTAAATCCAATATGAAGAGTTAGTATTGATGACGTGTTTTTTAATAAAAAGAGTAGTAAAATTAAAAGAAACGAATTCAAATTGCGAAAGTTTAACATTGTGGAGCCATAACTTCAAAAAGGAGGGGAGGACGAGAAAAATTTTAGACTATTAGAAAGGTCCAATGACAACAAATTTCAAGCCATCATCATAGTGTTTAACGTGATTAGCCCCCTCTCCTCTCCTTCCCCCACCAACCGTAAAATTTACTGCTTGTCTAAACAGATTTCAGAAGAGTTTACATGCCTCTCTCTTTCACACAACTTGGTCACATTCTTTTAAACTTTTATCACAAATGAAACTAAAATCCACTTTGATATTCGCATTAGCAAAGTGTCATGCAACTATATGCGACCGAACCTCTAGCTATACTTACTTACTCACTATCCCTGTGTATGTTGAATCGGGACATGTCACAGTGCCAGTAAAAGAGCTTATACATAACAAAAAAAAAACTTAAATTTGAAGTAGATTTTGATCATAATGTTATTAATATTATCATTTTTACAAAGATTTTACAAAATCTACCCTGAAATTAGTATAAGACATTAGCTGTGTTCTTTTGTGTTCGCAGAACAGAACAGAACAAAAGATACATAAAAGAACGCCTCATAAATTTTCATCAAAAATATTAAATGAGGCCAACAGTACAAATAATTCAGAACAATTTGTTCGCTCCAGTATATGGAAGTTCTAGAACAAGGAACACAAAAGACTACAGCTAGTGTTGTCGTAGAATCAACTGTTGAAGAATTATTTTGAAAAATAAAACAAAACTATTTTTTGTACCTTTAATCAAAAATGGCGAACCCTAAAGGCCGAAAACTTGAAGTTATCATCGGGGTCTGAAGTAAATTACATTTATCAAAGTCATTTCTACCCCACCTTTTGTAAAAAGGCCTTTTTTAGTCCTTATTGACGGGACTATATCTCTTCAATCAGTTGCAGGCCACCTACCAGATACGGTTTTTTTCTACAACTGATTTCTCACCTCGATTGGACTATTTATAATGCGTTAGGTACTACTTGAGGAAATACTATATTGAAGTTCCTTAAATACTGTTATATTTCTGTCGTAATATATTCACATTACTGAACATGCAATCAGTTGCAAAGGATTACAAATTTTTGAATGTGTTAATAGTTGTCGCCGATAAAATATTTATGAAGATACAAGATAAAAGACACATAAAAAAATTAAATACTTAGATTAAATCGGTATACTTGCTCTGCAACTTCGATAGAGGGTGGTAAAATTAATTAATTTTAATATCGTCTAACAAGTCGTTAAAGTCAAGATATTTTCTGAAAGCATATCGCCAGTTTTACTCAAACTCCATAGTGCATAGATACTACCTACTTATTCCTAGCTTCAAACAAAAAAGTTATCTAGCCCTGTGTGCTAACCCCCAGAGCTATTTTAATTCTATTCCAAATATCCGGTTGATCGGAATTTCAACTTCTTTACCCTTCCAACCCAACGACAATCAAGTTCGATAACGCACATCTTTTCTATGTACTTACTGCAAAAAATAAAAGTCCTTCAAAGTGCAGAAAATATCGCACTGCATCGGCTATGGTGTTTCCTAGAAGTGAGAATAATTTAATTACCTCATCAACACAAGACAATAAAAGTAGAAACTTAGGTAATTTTTAATTAAATTCTCGAAAGTGGAATTCTTCTTCTACCAAATTAGATCAAACACAAAAAACAAAAAAACAAGAGTCCTGGGAAAAGAAAAAAAAATTTCTTTCCCATTGAAAGCAAGATTATTGATTTCAGGTGCGTGTTAACCTGCTGTGAATAACGTAGTACCAACAATATGTACCATATTGTGTCCTTCCTGTCAACGGAAATTAACTTGATACGCCATACGCCCAATATAAAATAACCTTGTTAAATTTTCTGGAAATCTTTGTGTCAGGAAGGTAACAAGCGATTTTAAGAAGATGTCGTTTTTTGCCTTTACCTTCAGTCACCCCGTTTTCTCTGTTTTTCCTGTATACTTGCATACATAGAAATCAAAGGAAATGATAGGACGCTAAATAGAAGCTTTTAACATAGTTAAGTACATGCATATGTCCTTAATGCGACGAATTTATTTTTTATATTGTTTCTTTAATTTTAATTTTTTTTTCAAAATCAAGTTATAGGTACTCTTTGGAAGATGAAGTAACTAAGAGTCTTCAATTCTTATCGCGTTTACTTAACCCTGTTGCTCGATTCTACCTACGTACGTAAGCAAGACAAGTATTTATAATTATTTCATTGAAAATTTTACGTAATATATATATAAATGTAGGCATATTACTACAGTCAAAATAAACGTACAAATTAAATGAAAAATTTACATGCCCATCATGTATCGAGAACCCTAGGGGAATTAATTTTAATAACAAAAAAAAACAACAATCCTTCTGGATAGCCCCAAGGGCAGCAAATATTACAGGAAAAAGGACTTTATGAGTTTTTTACACTGAGAAGGGGTTTTTTTTTTACTTTGTTTTAAGTATTGTAATAAGCTATGAATTTGGAGAAAAAAAAGTCCACAAGGGCTTTATAATTTTTGGCACCAAACGAGGTGAATTTAACTGATACGTCACAAAAATATTTATGTAACAAAATAAATGAAGGTTTCTTGATGTTTCAATTAAATTTAAATAGAAGATTTTTTGTGTCAATGTGTGCAAATGGAGATGAAAAAGAATATGTGTAGATGTTAGTGCAAAATCTTTAACTCTTCTACACTAAAGAGTTAGACAGAGAATATTCGTCTATAGTTTGTGAAAAAATCATATACATATATGATTTCAAATATTCGGAATTTTATATCGAGTCCACCAAATTAGTGCATAGTTAGTGTATGCATACCCGACGATGTTCAGTATAAAAAAAGAAACGCACTTTTTTTTATATATATCTACCAGTGGCGGTTCGATTCAGAAGAAGGGAAGCAATATATTTTATGTAAATTATAGTTCCGCTTTTCAGACTATTTCATTGCTACTATAAGTAATTATATATGTATCAAAGTCAATGATGTCAATAATACACAATATACATATTCATATTTATTCTTGCTCTTGAAAGAGAAGGAAGCCATTATCATCGTTAAATAAATCAGCAATACAATCATAAGTTTCTTTCATTTAATCCATTAACAGCTAATACTGCCTGCCCCATAATTAAGCAAATATAAAAATTTCACTCAATATCCCCTTTCACAACGTACGCAAATCTAATTATCTAATTCATTCGTTTCAATTCAATTACCATTATTATTATACTTAAGTATACTCGTTCGCCGGAATACTCAAATAAAACCAAGAATTCTACATTCTCTCGCAATTAAACAGAAACGTACGTAATATTATAGATAGTCAATATCTAATTTTTGCACAATATGAATTAAATATGTTTAAAAATTTTTATAATAAAAAACATTCAAACATTTAAAGTCAAATCAGATAATACAATTCTAAAATATTGTTATTGTGTAGGTTCAGTTTTGCAATGAAACTCTTCTTGGGTGAAAGAAAAAATTATTTTTTACTTAGCCTATAATTTATTTATATAAAAATTTTTTTTAATATATTTTATTTTCTAATCATTACATTTTTGCTAAAAACTCATAAAACAGGACATACAGTACGTTTACATAAATACTTGGCTTGAAATCCACTTGAAGCTCAGGTAGGGCGGTTGATTGAATTAATTCCAATTACTTGAGTTGAATTTTTTTTTAATTTAATTTTCCAATTACTTAAGTTGAAATTTACGGATTGAATGAGCGTTTTCCTGGTATTTTGATTACTTCAAGCATACTTCAAGTATGCTTCAAGTATTCATGTAAACGTACTGATAATCTATCTAATATATGCATATAACCTCGCATCTACGTTCTTTTGCGAATGTTGTGATGTAATTTTTTACCTCTACGGTAAGTATAGCTTAGAAGATTATCGCACTTTAATGTAAGTACTTCCATGTAAAAACGTTTTACATGAAAAAACTGGAAAATTGATTTCACATCAAACAAAACCCATCGGTTAAACATATAAAATTTAAATGTTCACATGAGATATGTAAAACATTATGCGGAAGCGTTTAAAAGAAAAATCAGCCCCCGCAAGAACGTACCTCCTTTGTACATAAAGTCGAAAATCACGCATTTTAAAGATATTCGGATGAAAAAAGTCGGTTATAAAGTTTTTTATAGAGCAAAAGAAAATATGCCATTTAACGAATCTCATCAAAAGCTTCAATTTGGTATTACACACGGCCAAAATTGGACAACGGCATGAGTGTAGCTACCACCCTCCCCGCAAAACCCCAAAAAACGTAAACAATTAAGCCCACTGACTAATTCTAAAACAAAAAATCCCATGTAAATCCATCCACGTTTACTATTCTAAAACTATTCCTAAAATTTCACAATATTCGTCACGAAGTTCGGATAAATGGTACTTAAAAAAAGCTACGAATTTATTATTAACATCTGGTAGCATTTAAATAAATCGTGAGCAAGCCCGACACCCACCCTCACCATCATATACTTCTGAATTTATCAATGTTACTATCACGGGGTGTAAATCAATTGCCAAACGCTACGCTGCGGCCAGCGTACCATAGCAATGTACGCATGCAAATTCTTGAGTGAATATGAGTCTAAAAAGTTAAATGTATTTAACTTTTTACATTGGCTTTATTGTTGTAAAAACGCTGTAGGGATTTCAGCGTCACTGCGATGCCAGTGGCAACGGTGTTTGATTCTAATGCCGTCCCATCCATACCACGCGAATATTATGTAGCTTGCTTGACAAGACAAATCGGGGTGGATCTGGTGCTGGGTGGAATGATGGTGGGTGGGTCATACGCTACATTTTGGACAGCGTACCATACAGAATGTTAGTAGCGATATAATCACATTGGGCTGGGCGGTATGTTCTTAGTTTGTAGGAGAAAATTGGGCGTTACTTATAAAATATTTCAGGTTGTATCTAGTGATGCCAGAGGAGTAAACTTCTTTGAATTTTATACATTTTTTTAAATATTCTAAGAATATTTTAAAGCAAAATGTTATGTTTGGATTTTTTTATTTTGTCAAGGGAAGCAGTGCTTCCTTTGCTTCCAATGGGAAACCGCCCCTGATATCTACGAAAATTTTTGACTTTATTGGCGGGTAGACGAAGAGTACGAATTTTAAATAAATTGATTCTCGTAGATTTGCGCGTCACGATTTCATGTTAAAATGTATCAAAGAAAAATGATACATATATGTATTTATTGCATGCTTTTTAAATCAGGTAAAAATTTTCTATTTTGCCCAGCAATATCAGCTATAGCAACTATTCCAGGCAGCAAACCTTGTGAAGCCAATGCGAATCGCAAAAATATCACAAGATGCAACATAAATTTCGTTAGTGAAAGCGAAACCTCGAGCGGGAGCAAATGTTCACATTACCTTTCTTTTTCGACAAAATAGGTGGGTACCTACCAATTTTACTCAGTCTCCTAGAAATTTCAATTTCAATTCATTTATTTACTGGGAACTGATGCTACAAGATTTACAATCTTTTTCAAACATCGACCAAAATGGCAAGAGACCTAAATAAAACTAAACCTAACTTAAATTAAGCTAATATTGAAATTTTGAAAATCCATATTTAATTAAACATAATATTAAAGAGATTTGAAAAAGATATCTACAGGAATAAAAGAATGAAAGAAAAAAAAACAGAAAATAGAAAAAAAGCAGGGCATACAGGTCACCGTAAGCCAATGTCAACTATGCCAAGATAGGACTTTAGGAGTCATTTAAATTTGCCGAAAGAGTTAGTTGTCTGGACGTGATGTGGCAGCGAGTTTCAGATTTTAGTCAGTTGAACAATATAAGATCCGTCGAATTTGGAGGTTTGGAACCGTGGAAGTAGCAGTTTGAGCGCCCTAGTGGAGTTTAAGGGTTGAAAGAAGGTACTCAAATAGACCGGTTGGGAAGCACGAAGCAAATTAAACAGGAACACTAAAGCTCTCTGCTTCAAATATATGTCAAGCGAGCAGCCCAGCAAGGTAAAATTGAGGTGAGATAGATGATCAAACAAAGACAAATCTAGTACAGTCGTTGAAAGCGACATTCAGTTTCCATGAACAGTGCGAGTCGAGCTTGGGAAAGACAAGAGAGGTATGAGTGAAATGTTGCAGAATGAGAGACCTAACAAGGCGAAAAAGGAGCTTAGCCAATAATAAACTAGCAGACAGCCAAAGACGGCGGGGAGTGTCATATATATTTGCTATGTTTGAGTTGATGAGGTCACAATATCGCATGTTAGAATTTAAAAACAAGCCAAGATTACAAACTCGATCCTCATAAGGCAAGGGACAACCGCCCAATGAAATAGTATCACGCGTTGTAAGATCAATAGATCCACAATGAAAAGCAATGCACTGCGACTTACTTGGATTCAGCTTGAGCTTGTTTTCTAAGGACCAGATGAAAATATTATGCAAGTCACTGTTCAGGCGAGCAGCACAATCTTCGATCAAACCTATAGGACGACTTAAATAAGTTTGCACGACATCGGCGTACATGTGAATGTTGACGTCGCGAATATACTTGGTCAAATCATTAATGTAAATGCTGAAGAGCACAGGGCATATAATGGAACCCTTTGGAAATTTTTCTCAACAGGTTACTATGGTAGACACTATCAAAAGCCAATTGGAGAAGTCCAGAAGCGTCATAATAACCACTTCCCGCCGATCAAGAGCTGAGCGGATGTCCGTTGTAACTTTCGCGAGAGCACCTTCGCAGTTATGTTTTGGTCTAATTCCAGACTGCCATCGACTAAGAAGATCATTTTGGAGCATGTAACCTGCCAATACAACAGCTTCTCCTTAAAGACTTCTCCCTTAAACACCTCACAGCACGCTTACCGGGACTGACCGAGGACTGTTTAACTTGGGAGCATTTCTGGACAACGAGAAGGATTTCGACAGGGCTACCCGCGAGTCGCTATGTGAGGCAGCTCATCGATTTGGGATTGACCGCACTGTAGTGCGATGGATCGACCAAATGTTAAGATGACGGTACTTAACTATGGAGGTAGCCAAGCGAACTTCTATGAGTGTTCTGGTGGAGAAAAACTGCGCGCAGGGTGACATGCTTTCCCCAGTAGTCTGGTGTATGCTGGTTGACGTACTCATCATGGTGCTGAAAACGTGGGATTTTCATGTCAAGCGTGATGTCATTCGCATACATCACTTTGCTCATTTTCAGGCAGAGCATGTCTGCTGCCTGTGCTTTTATGCAACAAGACCTAAATATTGTTGAGGACTGGTGCACCCATTATGATATGAGAGTGAACCCAACAAAGACTAGCTTGGTGCTCTTCCCCAGAAGACATAAGCTTGAGTACTTCGTTCTTCCAAAGCTATTTGGACATATTCTTCTTCTCCCCATATCAAGCACCTTGGAGTCTACCTTGTCTCGAAGCTAAAGTGGGAATTGCACGTACATGAGGCATAATACCAAGGGTTGTGCACTGGATGTACATCTCGATCGTTAGACCCATGCTCACATATACGTCCTATGTATGGAGACCGAGGACGCTTGTATGGACTGCGATCCGAAAGCTGGTGGGCCTGCAAAGACTTGCCTACTTGGGAAGTACGGGCTCCATGCGATGTACGGCTACTGCTGCTCTTAAAGTCTTACTTAATATGCCACCCCTGGATCTTGTCATTAATGCGGATGCCAAAAGGGACGTGCATAGATTGCGCTCATGGGGATGTTGGAAGGGCGGCTAGACTGGCTCTTCTCACTGATCTTTGACGTATGTGCTGGACCTTGAAAACCCTCTGTGTCTACCAAACTAAGCATCCTGCTTTTTTTGATTGCCTAAGCAAAGCACATGTTAAACTGAAGAAATTTATAGATTCGACAGAAATAATTTGTGTCTAGACTCAGTTCCTAAGCCTTGTAACAAAGCCACATAGACATGGTGTTACTGTTCGGACTCTCCATATCTATTATACATATTATATAATCACAATCACTCATATGATTTTTCCGCACAGATTAAAGGAGCAGTATATACCACAGCTACTGCACACAACACCAAAGTGTTCCAGACCATGTAAATAAGGAGTTACCATAGCAGTAAAAATACAGCTTGCCGTCGCGCAACAAGCTGTTATAATCATCGTTATCCCGTAATCTAACCTACTCAAAAATAAAAGCCTGTACGTAAAAACTTTTCAAAAATCCCGGGATATCGGTTTGGTTTAAAATTGTCATAATTCGTTTCGTTTCGTAAATCGACTTTGACTTGCAGTGAAGACATACATCGATCAACCGCGGCACCGACCATAATTTCCAATCCGTAACAATTACCGAGCCATCTAGCCATAAGTTGAATATGCTTATCAGTGTTTGCTGTGCCACCGCTGAGGGAGCTGCTACCTGCGTCGAGCCTATAAATACGCTATCCATCAGTGCAAAATTCATGAGTTGCCTACCAGCAACTCGACCGTACACATCTTCCGTGTACTAAGGCAAAAACGTATTCTCGCTCCTTGCGTGGTCCTACGTTACACAAATTCCTCTCGTGCTAACACTACAACGTATTCTCGCCTCATGTATGGTCCGACCTATACATCCCAATCCTCAGTATTAATATAATGCATCAAGTGAACCTTAATATATGTGTATATGGATAAAATCAGGTCTGGTTTTGTATAGTTATTAAGCTAATGAATTAGAATTAGGCAACGCTTGTACTACTAACTGAGAAGAGACAGAATAAAGAGTGAATTTTAATAAGATCATTCACGGTGTTTTCGAACGTCGTTGGATTATAAATCTGGCCATTCTTCTGACTACTCGCAGAAATACACGAACCGACGTTACACCCTAATGACCACCCCAAATAATTCCCTGGTGCCAGCTCTACACCCCTAAAGAATTCCATTGTATCACCTCCTCTTATATACAGGCCATCATTGCTCGCAAAACAATAGGTATTCCGAAGGACGCTTGCAGCTATCATTGGTGATGTGAAGCTATTCATGTCATAACCTTTTTTTGCTAGTTAATCCGCTATCTCATTACTGTTTCTATGGCCAGACCCCCAGTAAAAAAAAATTTCTTCTAGGCTGTTTTTGCATAAATGCACCAACTTCGATTTTACCACCATAGCGTTCAATGCTTTAACGGCCGTCTGGCTGTCAGTGTATATGTATATGCAGATATCTAAATCCGATTCTCTACACATACATATAGATACCAACAGAACCGCTTGGTAAATTGTCACCAATTCTGTCTGAAAAACATTACATTTCTCTGGCAGCCTACATATATGATTTGTTCCAGTGTCAGTACCTGGAGTATAATCTGGATCAAGGGCCTGCATCTTAAGCTCATATGTGAAAATAAATATATCTGATGCTACAATTCCCTCATTCCCTTCCCGTCACTTTAGTCAGTACCAATGTATTAAATCCTCCACTACAGTTTAGGACAGGAACATGTAAGTCTATTACTACATTGCAATCAATTCAGTCTATTCTCCGAAGGATATTCGAATATCCACGCACCCTCGCCTTCCACGAACTCTTTTTCTTTAAGCTAGAGTGCGCTGGTAGCCGCTATACTTCTACAATGGAGGTTCAACGGTAGCTGATCAAGCATTACCTTCAATGTAGCCGTAGGTGTGATACCCAATTGCACCCAGACCTGCCGACTCTGTATTTTCAAGAACTCATCCAAGAAGAGGAAACATCTTAAGTGCCATCCGCCAAACTATTAAGTCGGAACACATTGGATTGGTCTTTCTATGCCTTTGTACATGCCTACATTGTACCCCTTTGGATTTAAGGCCCCAGCTAACGCCAACTCATATTGACTTTTTTCAAGCGTCTTGCAAGTCTACCTTACTTATTTATTCATTTCGAAACCTCTTTCCATCTCAACCCATATTAGCCATAACCTTAATAATTCATTTCGCTGTATTTCGTTTTACATTTATTCTAAAACAAACAAAACAACATTTGCAACGACACTCCTTCAAAAGAGACATTTCAAAATTTCGATTTCAGTTTTGTTATTTCCATAAAAAAAACTCCTAATATTTTTCGAAACCCTAATCGAGACTAAAGAAGGCAATAAACTTTTTTCCCAGCCTTATTTTCATGCAATGTCCAAGAAATCATATAATAATGAAGAGAAATTCTCTAGCCATGTTTTATGTCATAGACATTGTCTTTATGGCACAAGTCTGAGCCAAAACCAGAATATTAAATATGAAAACGACACACTATATGGCAGATTTTACGTTAGCATTAAGAAAAGGACAAATTTGAGTTGGACCAATAAATTACATATGAATAGGTTTTACCTTTTATTTAAATTCACAGCAGCTGACACTTTATTTGATATTTCTGGGTCGGTCTTGTGACATTAAACCCAAGCATAACTTTAGTTAAGTGATGAATGGGTACATAGACAGGGTCAGTTTTCAGGATTTGCTTTCAACATATTTACAAATTGTTGAAAAAAAGGGTTCTCATCCACAGAGACAAATTTCTAGGTAAATTGAACTAATTATAAAAGTAATGGCGGTCAACTTAACCCGACTGTCAAAATTTGTCAAAAATTTATAAGGGCTATGAATTCTACTTTGTTTTTATGACATAATGTGAACTTTATGATTACTTTTTCTGTCCTGAACTATAAAATATTTGTAGTGAATTAGAATTAAAATTAAAAGTTCTTCTAGAAACATAATTTTCTCGGTCACAACATCATGATGAACATCAACAACTATGAGATTCTCTGCACTGAACTGCACAGCTGCTGTAAAAAAAAAACCAAATTATTCTGTTAGGAACTAAAAAGTTGTCAATTTGAACCATGTAGTTGTATTCGTAACAAAACAAGATGATATCCAAGCAATGTTATTCTCTTGAGAACTCAATAGTTGTGAATTACAAATAAGTACTGCGCTTGAGAACTACTAACTTATAGGTAACAACTACATATAGGGGAAAGCACCATAGTCGGCCAAAAATGCATAGCTAGAACTTTTAGGTAGCCGTTAGAAGACTGTCCCAAGCCTGTTGCTATGAAAACATTTTGTGCTGAGAATATAAAGCGTTTAACATATAATTTCGCATAACAATACTACTAATATATATATATAAAAAATATAAGCTTTAAAAAGTACAATTTTACCCTATAGTCGGCCAACAAAATCTTAACTCCGGTCATAATATTACCAAAGGTCGGTCAAAGAAAAAGAAAACAGTTCTAAGCGAAGTTCAGACTTTTATTTTAATACAAATATATTAGTATTCACGGCAACTTATTGCGTTTAGCAAAATCAAACAAGAAATATAAAAATAATGAGTAAGAAAGTTTTATACACGGAAGTTTCATAAAAATTGCAAGTACAGGTTCCAAAAGGGACCAAATCGGGCAACTCTTTCATAAAAAATTTTGGGTTTTCACTATATATATTTGGTCACGGGCTGAAAACGCATTGATGGAGAGAGCTATACGCAGCGTTTTCATAAATGTAGTAAATAAACTTTCAAAAATGAGCCAAATCGGGCAACCCCTTCCCTTCTGGTGTTGCCATATAAAACTGTGAATTTTCACTATATTTAACTTTTATTTTCATCTAGGGTATTAAATTATTGATCATAACTTTTTATTTTGTTAGGATTATATTTTAAAATGATTTTAAACTCTTAATAAATAAAATTAAACCTTAAACTATTAACAAATTTATATATAAAATCTTTTATTTCAACTTAAGTAAGCTAATCTAATCTAAAGGTGCTCCTAACGATCTGGCAGAATGCCAGATATCTGCCCATTTTTGTGGGTAGATACGTTTAATTATGGTGGCAGATATAGACAGAAATCTGGCGACAACGTCTGGCACTCAAAAATGTTCAGACGTCTGGTGCACGTTTAATCAGCCACTCATGCAGTGCTCAAATAAATAGGAAAACACGAAATTTTGGTATGACAACCCTACGAACGAGTTGCCCGATTGGTCCCATTTTAGAAGAGTATTTGCGAAAAAACACGCCGTGTGCAAAATATGAGCTCTCCACTTCGAAGCCTTCTCACACAGCTACCAAGTATATAGTGAAAAACAAGTTTTGCAGTCCATTTTTGAAATTTTATTTACCAGTGTTATGAAAACAAGCAGCACATTTTTTGTATGGCAACCCTACGAAGGAGTTGCTCGATTGGTTCCATTTTTGAACTTAATTAATTTTTTTTTAAGAAAGTCCCGTTTACAAAATTTCAGCTCTCTACGTCGACGCGTGAGGCACTTGTCCAAATATACATAATTTGTTGATTGGGTCATATACTTCCTCCAAGACTGAACAGCAGCAATTATTTGGATTTTCTTCAAGATGATCTAACAGGACTATTGGAGGATTTAAGGATTTAACTATTAATAGTTTAAATCTGCATTATTATGTACATAATAATAAAATGTACATAGCAAATCGAAGTAACTTTTTCTTAATTTTTCGTGTAAAATGTGTACTTGTCTGCTTGTACCCAGGCGCGTATACAGGGGGAGGGTTACGAGGGGCATGACCCTCCCCAAAGCACCACCTCACCTGCGCGGTGAATTGAATGTCGCGCTGGACTGTAGTGAGTTGTAAAATTTTACAGGACGATTTTCGTATAGTACGAACCCAATGTGTAGCTGAAGCCGGCAATTAAAGGTGGTGCTGTACCGCACTTTTCCAATCTGCGGCAACAGCTAGCGCTGGGTTGGGCGTTTGTTTGTCTTCTTTTGAGTAGTAATGGTGGAGTCTGGAGTGGGTATAATAGTCAAGTCATTATCGCTCATATTTCTTCGTCTTTGAAACGTGTACGACTTTTTTCCGAATTTTCTTATGTTTTATATAGTATCGAAAAGTCATCTATCATGCCTATCACAGAATGGTAAGTAATTTTAGAATACGCCGAGTACCCTTTTAGATGAAAAAGCACACAATTTCGAGATTTGAAAGTGTTATTGTTTCTAAGAAATTGGTCAGCGATCATCAATTCTTTTTTTACCTATCTGAGTTTACGAGATAAAATCGATGTCAGGATAACTTGATGGGGAGCTCGCAACAGAAGCATACAAATTGACGAATTTTGATTCTTAGAAATATATTTGCAAATTGTTCTTAAGAATTTTAATTCACCTACAACGGTCCAAACGAATTGGTGGATTGATTCTGGTGGTTCACTCTTTCGGTCGAGGGCACAAGCATTTTGATGTTTTCTTAAAAAGATTTGTCATTTTTTCTTTAGATTTTTCATTCACTACTAGTGGCCGAACATTGTTCCAAAGAGTTATATTGATTCAGGTGCCTTGGCTAAGGTCGCTAAATATATTTATAAGCGTTGGCAAGCATACATTTTGTTCTTAGAAATTTACTTGACAATTTTTCTTTAGAATTTTTGTACAGTATTGGTGGCTGAAAACGATCAGTTGCATTGAATCGAATGCCACTAAAATTGATTCTACAAGTTTTACGCAAAAGTATAAAAATAAAATCCATTCGCTTTCCTCTGCGTTGCTTTGCTTGTACTTTCGTATTAATTCAAGTAGTGTTGTTTAATTTAACTTCAATTTATCTTTTAATATGTAGTAGAAGAACAAACTTGTTACTAGCGATGGAGGTAGAAATAGTAGCAAAATGTAAAATGGAAGACTAATAAAACCATTGACAACTTTTTTCAGAAGAAAGCAAGATCACTTATGTTCCCATCAGACGAAATAGTTAGTAATACATCATGCACTCCTACTCATATTCCTTTGAATGTGACTCAAGCTGCAAGCTCACTCTCAGTCAATTACTTCATCCGTGACAGAATCGCTTGCGACTGCATCTATATCTACAATCTCTGCAGGAGAATGCGTATCTAGTTATGAGTCTTATTAATGTCCACCCTGAGATCGATATTGATGTTGACAATATTATCGATAAGTTTTCCAAATCAAACCGAAAATAGGTTTTTGTGTTATAACGTAAATATGATTAAGAAAACTTGAAAAGTGACTTCTTCTTCTTCCAACTTTTTCCTCGACCCCTTCGAACCTTTTAGTTGTGACCCCGCCTAGACTGCAGGTCTGGATTCGCGCCTGCTTGTACCTCGCCCTTTGTCTGTAATTTTAAACTGTTTGGTTTAGTTTTTGGACTACTGAACATTGTTGTAATTATTTTGTAAAAGAATTTCCCTTTTTCTTAACTTGGTTCTGGTGAAAACCTTAAATACATGAAATGGGATTCAGGTAAGGCCTGTACATTTTACGTTATCATTTGAGAGTGGTCAAGTATTTTTGAGTACAGTGAAGACTGACTGGTGGAGCACCGACTGGGCTTTCTTTTAGGTAGAAAAAAATAAAAAAATAATGGGTAAAATATCGCGATAATTGCGTTTGAATTCGAAAAAAATTATTTTTTACTCAAAATTTGGGCTTTGAAGGCCTATAACTCCGAAGACATTAACAACACGCAAAAGCATTTCACATCTACTTAATATGCATTTGATTAGCCATCGACTAGAAAAAGATTCATCTTAAAAAACCTAGGAGATATTGGGAAATATGTTGCAGCAGTTACACAGCACTGGGAAAAAACTTCAAACCTCGTAGCTCCCTCCCCATAAATTTTTTTTCATTTCTTACCGAGATGTATGGCTATCCTAATTGTGCAGCTAAAACCTAAAGTTTTGTATGGCAACACCAAAAAGTGGTCGCCCGATTTGGTCCCTTTTTGAACTTGCATTTGCAATTTTCATGAAAAGGCAATGTACAAAATTTGAGCTCTCCACGTCGACGCGTTCTCGGACAGTTATAAATATATAGTTAAAAACCAAAGTTTTGAATGGCAACATCAAGAAGAAGTTGCCCGATTCAGACCACTTTTGTAATTGTATTTACTATTGCTATTAAAACACCAAGTACCAAATCTTAGTTCTCCACGTCGATGCGTTCCAATGCGGTTCCAAAATATATAGTTAAAAACGATTTTTTTGTATGACAAGCCTACGAAGGAGTTGCCCGGTTTGTCCCATTTTGAACTTAAAATTTTACATTTTTTTTTTCAAAACCCCGTGTACAAAATTTAAGCTCTCCACATAGACGCGTTCTCAGGCAGTTTCCAAATATGTAGTGAAGAACAAAATTTTTGTATGGCAACACCAAAATGGGGTTGCCAGATTTAGCCCATTTTTGAACTTATATTTGCAATTTTCATGAAAACTTCGTCTACAAAATTTCAGCTCTCCGCGTTCTCAGACAGTTCCGAAATATATAGTGAAAAACAAAAGTTTTATATGGCAACACCAAGAAGGCGTTACCCGATTTAGCCCATTTTTTAAATTTTATTTACTATAGCTATGAAAATATCACGTACAAAATTTCAGTTCTCTACGTGTACTCGTTGTCAGGCAGTGTCCAAATACATATACACTAAAAAACGAAATATTTGTATGGCAAGCCTACGAAAGAGTTGCCCGATTTAAATCATTTTTAACGTATATTTGCAATTTTTATGAAAACGCCGTGTACAAAATTTCAACTGACCAGCTCGAAGCGTTCTCAGACAGTTTTCTAGACCTCGACAACAGCGCCATCTATCGTGTCCAAAACTATGCTATCTTTCAAGCTGACCAACCAAATACATTGACAAAATTTCATTGAAATCGGTTGGGCGGTTTCAGAGATTAGCGTGTACGAACACAGTGCCACGGGATTTTTATATATTAAGAAGATATCTACCAGGAATATACAGTGGTGCGCTTGAGAACCGAAATCGAACAACATCCACTTTTCACTTGTACAAAATGCACTTATACACAATAAAAACAGCCGCGTACCTTTCTCTAGAAGTCATTTTCGGACAATGAACTTCACATTAGTTTATGTTGTCTTTGCCAGATAAAAGCAGTGTTTTACCAGATGAAAACAAGCAGGTCGTGTAATCAATAAAGATAGAAGCATGCCAGATAACTGACCGAAAACTATCTGACAACACTGTGCCAGATGAAATCTGCCCGAATATCTGCTCCGTGTGTAATCAGTATAGGACAGATATCTGTCCACCAAAATTGGCAGATATCTGGCATTTTGCTAGATCGTTTAGGAACAACTTTAATCCCCTCGACAAAACTCTCGGTTATTTTAGTTGTGGAGATGTAACAAGAATATTTCTCAACTGACAGAATTATCTGTTTTTGTTGTGTTTTGTGAAGGTACCTAGATACCTACGAACATTCAAATCGAATTATGTATTAACTTCATATCCTGGCGATTTTTCAAAAAATAAATTATCGAAATCCTTAGAAACTTCAGAGAATCATGAATTTTGGTGTCTCAAGGTACCCACTACAAATTATACATCAGGCGAAAATGGTCAATTTTTTTTTCTTCTAGTACAGAAGAAACACTATAAAAATTTTAGATATGCACGTTAAAGCTTTTATGTAGGATGAAATTGGATCTGCAGTTTATCTCCTAGATATATATGTAATTATTTTTTAAGTCCGGTAAATGTGGTCTTGGAGATAACTCTAAAGGAAATAAATCAGTCCTTTTTAAGGTTGAAAACTGACCTTTTTTTTTTGTACAAAAATGGACATATTTTTAACCCATCATTGTGAGGAACTGATATGTCATGGAAATTCAATTCACATGAGAAATATGTTCACAACAGAGTACTAATGAATGTAGAAATAAAGAACAGAAGAAATATATAAAAAATATGGGAACTGGGGTGTATATGATCCAAGGGCAAAAATCCGTTTTTCGGCGGTAAAAAGTTGGTTATGACGATAAAACAATCAAAAACAAATTAGACCACTTGATTACCCTCTCCTCCTTCTATAAAATTATATCAAACATGGTGTATTTTGGACAACCCCCTATGAGTGGTGGTACACCCCCGCCCCCTCCAACTCATCGTCAAAAACCCCTGCACGCAGAAATTGTTCACCTATATTTTTGTACTCTAAACTCTAAATCCGTCGGCAAAGCCCCAATGCACTACAACTCTCCCGCACACAGTTAGGCGTTCATAAAAATTACGACAACGAAATTTACCGCCGAAGCCCTTCAAATCTGCATATTACCGTTAATCGAAATAAAATATAGTCCGTAACACTCATGCATACCCAATTACCAAAGTAATTTCTCCGTTGTTCGTTTATTGATCTACAGATACTGAGCTTATCCCTGCGACTTATTGCAACTCCCGTTTTTTTTTTTTTTTTTATTTAAATTTCCGGTAATCCGTTCCCATTTTTATCCCCGCACTGTCCATTTTCTCTCCCTATCATATTCACCCCAAACTCCCATTTTTTTTATACAATAAATATTTTAGTGCTTCTCCGGAAAAATTTGCAAAATCTACCATCCTATATCCCCCACCAAAAACTACCCTTAAAAAAAACAAAAAACACAAAACACAATCAACTCGAATATAAAGAAAAGTACAACCCTCTAGAACAAAAATTGATACCCTTTATCGTCCCTGGGTATTCGCGCTTTTTCACACTTCTCAAGTTTTTCTAACTCTCCAGGAATGTTAGAGAATCGCGAAAGGAGAGTTAGGGAGTTTTAATCGGAGAAAACGTAAATTCTCATCACCCCAACTTCCCAACTCTCCGTGTTACAGAATCTGGCCCCAGAACGACTAGTTTAAAAATTATATAAGGCGAAATTTGAACTGTGTTGGAAATAATTTCAGTAAACGTATTTTAAGCAGACAAAATTTTTATTATTTACCGAAGAGTAGCATGAGGTCATAAGAGGCTGCAACAGTTATCTTGTAAACCAATGAATTCAGGAGTTTCCAATACATCTAATGTGCACAGGGTGTTTCACTAAAGGTGCACATAACTCAAGGGTTTGATAGCTGAGGTGGAGACAAGCTAAAAATTATAAAGTGAAGGGGGAGGGGGTCTCGTTTCGGCGGTAGGGCGATTTAAGACATTTAGTACTTCTTCCACTTTACACCCTGTATCTTACAACCTATCAAGGTATTGTTAATCTCAGATAATAGCAAACCATTTCAGCTTTCCAATGAATGACCACCATTACATAAGTTTAAATCATCATCATAGGGTGTAACGTTCAGCAATTACAGGGTGATCTATAAAAACATACCCAAATTCCCTTAAGTCCCGTTATCTCGGAAACTGTTAATATTGCTACGCGCCACAAAGGGATATAAGCGACATCTGTTGGAAATGGAAACAACTTTAGGTTAGTGACATCCTAGTAAGCTTTGGGTTCGGAGAACGGAATATTCAGGAAGGTTCTCGGATAATTTGGCGGCGAGAATGATTTCAGACAGTGAAGTGAACGAAGTAAACCATTTGGATTGTGATAATTAGAAGCACAGTACTAAAGATAATTGTTTGTGAATTGTGGGAGTAAGCACAAGAATTCTCTGGAATCCCGTTTAGGTGAGCAGAAAACTGCTTGCAATGAACAAAAGTATTCTTTTTAATTCCGCTTGGATTAACAGAAAAAATCATTGGAACCCCGTTTGGACGAACAAAAAAGTTCCCTGGAGAATTGTCTAGAATCTCGCTTAGAGGAAGAGAAGAATTTCCTGAAAAACTCGTTAGACGAACAAAATTTAAAAATTTAAGGAATCGAGCAGGAAGTGGCGGAAGTTCAGCAAAAAGTCACAGAACAGCTTGACAACTTTAAAGCAGATTTGGAGAAGATGAAGCATCGACAACCTCGGCACGAAAGAATTGAAATATCCGGCGCAGGAAGAATGAAACCTCCAATATTTGATGAACAAAATTCGTGGCATATTTTCAAGAGACAATTCGACGCAGGTTCCGAAGTAAATGGATGGAATGATGCAGACGAAGCTAAAGGTCTGGTATTAGCAGCATTTCGCGATCCTACATCAGAGTTATTACAAACTATACCGATAGAAATGCAACATGATTATACTCCATTAGTACAGGCGATAGAGCTACATTATGGAGATGAACACATACAGCAGATATTCAAAAGCATGCCGAATCACTACAACAACTGCAGGCTGATGTAGAAAGCTTAGCTTATCTTTCATATTGTAGCGTAAATGCTGACTTCCTTAATGAAGTGGCAAGAGAACGCTATTCAGATCAAAATTTACAACAAGCACTAAGCCTAGCAGGACAGACGTCAACAGCAGAAGCGCTAGCCTATGCATTCGCATATGAACCAGCTAGACAAGCTTCTCGGAGTGCAGTATGGGTGAGAGAAATTTCGGTGGAGGGATGTACTTGTAATAGAATGCAGCCATCACAGGGCACTCCTCCACGTGGTATTCTTCGATGCTGGAATTGTAATAGACCGGGACATCTCCTAAGAAACTGCAGAAAATGCCGACGAATGGAAGCGCCAGAAGAATAAAGGATAGAAGAATGGCAATGATATCGAACTGGGCTCCAGACACGCAGTAGTAGACTGGGACACCTTCAAAACGAATGCAGGAAAGGCGGACGAATACAATCAATAGACGAAAAAGGGAGAATATGGCGAGCTAGAGAGCAAGTTATTCGTGGAGAGACTAGACTGCAACCTTATGACTTTAAAATCCCACACCGCAAAGGACGTATCCACGGAATTGCAGAAACATCCATACAATCCTGAATGGAAACATTGCGGAGGGATGGAAGAAAAAGATTACGATGAGTACGACAACGATGACGAAAGTCAAAAGAAGAAAGGAAAGAAATCCAAAGATAAGGACAATGAAGGAAAGAAAAAGACGAAAAGTGAAGGGTCTAAGGATTCTGATGACGATGGTAGGGGTATAATGAAGATCGGAAATGTAAAGACAAAGGTTCTGACGATGATGATGATAAGAAATGCAAAGGCGGCAATAACAAGGATGATAACGGCGATAAAAAGGACAAGAAAATTGAAGGCAAAGGAATCAAAAACAATGATAATGAAGATGATGAGAGATGATAGAAAAATAAAAGCATGGAAGAGTGCTTCAACACAATATTAATCGAACATCTAAGGAAGTTAGTCGACTATAATTAGCGCAATTGGGATCAAAATATTCCTATATTTCTAATGGATTATATATCAGCTGTTTACAATACGACCAGACAAACCCCAGCGAAGATCATATTCGGAAGGGAGATGCAAGTTTACCTAGCGACCTCAATGTTGGTACACCCAGAGGTGAACAAAAGTTACCAGACGACTAAATATCGGAAATTAGACAACGATTAGCTGATGTGTACGAGGCCACGAGAGCAAAATTAGCAGTAAATACCGATTGGATGAAGACCCGATATGACTTACGTGCTAATTCAGCCGGATTCACTAAAGGTGACCTTGGCTGTACAATCCGAAACGACGTGAGGGACGTTCTCCAAAATTACAACAACACTGGGAAGGACCCTATTCAGCAATGACTACAATTAATGACGAAGTATACATGATTCAGCGTGGTACAAGAGGCAAACGCAAAATCGTTCACCTGGATCGTTTGTGTCAATACCAAGAGCATCAAGATCGTTGACCGCCTGTTCTTCGGGACGAACAATTTTAAGAAGGGAGCAGTGTTACGCGCGACATAATACAAGCGACATCTATTGGAAATGGAAACAACTTTAGGTTAGTGACATCTTAGTAAACTTTGGGTTCGGAAAACGGAATATTCAGGAAGGTTCTAGGATAATTTTTAGAGTATAAATACGGCGAGTCTTATTTCAGATAGTGAAGTGAACGAAGTAAACTATTTGGATTGTGATAATTAGAAGTACAGTACTAACCATAACTAAAGAGTTAATTTGATAAATGCTTGTGAATTGTGAGAGTAAACAGTAAAGTTAAATAAAGAAAGAACTTTTGAATACATCTGAAATATTGTGCTTTAAATAACGAACTAGAGCGACGCTCGTAACAACATTAAAAGATATTTTGATTTTTCATATCCTTTTGTGGGCACGATAACTCAAGAACGCGTATACTTAGAGAGCTGAAATTTTTTTACACGGACTTTGAAAAAAAAAAAGTAAAATTAAGTTCGAAAATTAGACAAATCAGGAAACTCCTTCTGGGGTTGCCATACAAAAACTAAATTTCATTTTCCACTATATATTTAGGCACTGCCGACATAGAGAGCTGGCTTGGCACATGGTGTTTTCATAGTAATAGCAAATAAAATTTAAATTCCAAAATGGAATAAATCGGGCAACCCCTTCTTGGTGTTGCCATGTAAAAATTTAGGGTCTTTACGGATACTGTGCAAACGATCAGTCCCAGACATTTTTATTGTACTACAAACTTCTTCAGAATATGAAATCCTATAAAAACGGTTATTATCATTTTTTCTGTCTGACGAACCGTTCTAGAAATATATCGAAAAACCACTACAAAAATATCAGTTGCTCAAATGGGTACCATACGAAATGTCATACGCGCATTCATCTAGGGTATCATAATAATTGATCTTAGACCAATTCTAACTTTTTTAACCGTTTTCTATAAGCATGATATGCCCAATTACAAGTTTTAAGTTGTCTCAGGTGATATCTATGAAGTACATATACATATTATTGCATTCATTTCAAAGACTATATTCTAAGGACTCTGCTGCTGCTACTTATTCTGCAAAGGAACCCAATCAATCAATGTCAATGTTGGCAAACTCAAAAGTTTCATGGTGTCAGTATATCAGAACTTGTTCGGACACATACATACATACTTCAAAGAAAAACCATACTCACTTTAAGAAATGCATAGCTTAAATTCATAAATTCATAGATTATGCCCATCCGTTCAATAGAAAAGAGTCTACTCCTTAATACCTACCATGAGAATTCTTGTATAAAATAATAGTTTTGTAGTCTTCTAAAGAACATTTTCAAAAGCAATTACACAGAATTATACAGTTGCACGACTTAAACTGTCGACTTTCATCAAAGTTCTTATCACAGTAGAAGTATCAGTTGTGTACTCCAATAATAATCCTTCTAACGAACCCAATTATAAAGTAAGTGCACTTTCAGAGATATTTATGCATGCAACACGTACGAATTGCAAACTTTTCAAAGTAAAATTTATTCGTGTAATGACAGTAATTGGATTCTACTTTGTCTTTTGCTATTTGAATTGATATGCAATGAAACGAATTCCTTATAGTTTAGATAGAGTTTAGATGAATATAAACTTTGATAGAATTGCTTGAAGTAGGATTTAAGAAAAATATTGGAGAATAAGAAATTAGAAATATTAAAGAAACCGACTTAGTAAACTAGCTCCACGTATAAACAGGATGTTTCCGGTTCAGTAATCCATAGGGACGGAGGTGATAGTACTCACCAAGTCAAATACAGAATTGTATAATAGGGGAAGGGAGCATCTGAACAGTTTTGGAGTTACAGGCTAATTCACAAAAAAAACTCCTGACAACTTCTTTGTTATGTATACAACCTAGCTCAGATGATAGTAAACCATCTAAGTTTTCCAATGAATGTTGATATATTACTAAATTCCCCTCATGTGGCTAATTATATGACATCAAAGTAAAGTCAAAAAATTTAAAGATTTATAAACTTCAGATTGTTACCCTTCATTTGATCCTACACATGTACCCTACCGACATGCAATCGTTCTTGAGATAAGTCAATTTTTATAATTCTTTATTTCATTAATTCCTTCTAATTTTATCAAGCTGTTGCTTTCATTATGTAGCAGATATATATTAAAAACAATAACTACATTCATAACATCTTCTACATTCCTTAACGCCTCGAAAATTGAAACTGTCCTCACATAATACCTAACAAATTATTTATATATTTTAAGCTCGTAAGAACTTATGTTTCCCATCGAAATTATTGAGAAAACGGAACTGACCTTCGTAATGTTTCCAATGACATAATATTAGATATGAAATAACGTTTTTGCACTTCTTAATTTTATACAGTTAATCACTGTTATTCTTCTTTCCTTTAATTCAGCTTGTCAGCCACAAGGGCATTTTACCAAGCAGACCTTAAGGAGTAAAATTGATTGCTTGATGGAGTCCCACAAGGTTCTGTATTAGAGTCCCAACTTTTTATTTTTTATTTTTTTTTATGATTTAATGTATTTCTAGCAGGGCTATTGATCATCCTCAGGATAGCATAACTCATTTCAAATTAAACTTGAAAATGATAAATGCCTGATCTTCTAGCAATAGTTTAATCATTAATTAACAAAAAATTTGAATGTATTGATCCTTATAGCACTGCAGCTGATATTCCTCCAGCAGTTTGGAAGGTGCTACTTTTACCATGCAGAGAAAGTATAAAACTACTAATATAAGGTTTTTTACTTTTTTATTTTGTTTTTGTGTTTTTTTTTAATTATATTTAATTTTAGATTTTCAATATTTTCCATATTTTTATTTATTTCTTATCAGATGAATTTGAAACTTTTTTGTGTTCTAAAAATATTATGAAAACTCGTGTACTTTTCCAATCCTATAAATAATGATCATTATAATAGTACCGGGCAGAAATAGGAAGATTTGTGTAATGTCAGTGAAGCTCTCAATAAAGTATATGCTGGAATACGAAAAATATGTCTTTCTATGATTATTCTGTACTTTGATGTCAGATGGTAATTGGACATCCTGCAGCCAGTAGGCTAACTCGCTAAGCTATTTTACATGAATTTATAACATTTTTTTCTTTAACAAGTTATTGCTAAATGTAAAAAAGTGGGCTGGTACTGGCGTAACTGCAAGGATTTCATAACCTCAAATTCCCAACCTAACTTCAGTCCTTCTAATTAAATTGACAATAGAATTGAGTCTAATTGATTGGCTCCATATTCTAAGTTGATCGCACATCACAGATTTAGTTTTATTCTTAAAGATCCAATTTTAAGTTTTTATCGTCCGGTAAGAGTTTATTGCGAGCCTGTTGTCTGTTACTGATGTGCGATTCGCAGTTTCGTATTCGTCAACAGCGAAACTGCGCGAATGGACTGGCTGATTGTTCGGATAGGAAGCTGTTCGGCTATCTTCAACAGCGTCCAACTTCTAAGTCTGTTTGATCACCAGAAGGTTTGAATAACTCAAGCAGGTTGGAGGGATTTAACTTTTAAGTCTGGTCTATCCCTATGACAGACAATCTAACGTATAATCATTGAGTCGTTGAGGCACTGAGTAGTGGATGTGTCCTGATTAGTTCTGTGGAATCCAGAGTATTTAGATAGGCCCATCGCCTAGTCCTAGTTGGGCGGCCCTATATCAGAAGCTATAGACTATCCCTATGGAAGGCTGACTATAGCATAAGCACCTATGGAAATACTGCAAGGCTGCATCTGCCGTGGGTCGATGAGTCGTTGTTTAGGATAGAGACATAAAAATTCTTCTATTCTCCATATTTGACCGATTCTAACAAGTGTGGGTTCGGTTCCCGTTAGGGAAAAATAAAACTATCTACTTAAGCCTTTATGCGTTCAGTACAGTGTTACTTGACGCGAATTTCGAAATCAGTTTTGCTGGTTTACAAAGTGGTTGGTCAATAGTTTGAAAATGTGAGACCTGGCACAGACGTATCGCCACAAGTTAATGAAAAAAGCTATGGCTTTAATCCACTCATTATCTATTTTTCATTATTGAAAGAAATTATGAGTATAAAATTGTACTGTTGATGAAGGGTTAAAATCTCTAATGATGAGCTCTTTTATTTACCACAAAGAGGCCTAGGAATCAGCTGATTAATATAAAATTCGGAAGAGAACTTTCGAGGTTGTATCAACTGGAAGATATATTAACCGAAAACTGTTCAATTAAAACAATTTTCGTAATTTTCTGCCTGATGTCTATCGATGAATTAAGTTAAGCCTTGTTTTTATGACGGAACCAGATCCAGTTTTTATAAAAGAGCTTACGAATAAAATTGCAGTGATACTCGCATGTAATTTAGCCAAATTGTAAACGTTTAATATAAAAAAAAAGTGATTAATAATAATAAATAATAAGAAAAAACATTTTTGAAGATAACTGAATTGGTTGTGATTTCTGGTCACTCTAGGTTTAATTCTGAACTAAAAAAAAAATATCATGAAAATGAACAGATAAAATTTGACCAGTAAATAAGCGAAAATTGTTGCTGTTATATTCGTTATAGCAAAGAATATTCCTTATTTCTTTCGCTGTCACAAAACATTTTGTCAGAACTAATTTAATTTACAAACAAAAATTTTTGCATGAATAATGAGAACAGAACGCACACAACAAACAGACTTCCCGGTGAAATTAATATTAAATGGAAAATAAATTTAACAAGCTCAACGTCTGACACAGCCATACCTACCAAAATATATGCACATTTTTTTTAACCCATTAATAAAATCAACTGTTTTTCCGCTTGAAAATAAAACTTTTTAATTGGATTAAACTCACAACTTTGTTTGATTAATACTCGCAATTTTCTCTGTTTATGATCAACGTAAATCGGTGTAAATATAGTACCAGATGTGCGTCGACTTGAAATATTGTTCATTCTGGTTTTTTCTGTGTTCAGGGATAAAATTGTTTTCTCAAAACGAAGTCTGATGAGTCCATAGATGTGTATAATTGACTTAAAATTCATCATTGTATGTAATCGTTTAATATTTAATATGTAATTAAACATCAATGAATATTTAAGAGTATATGAAAAATATTGGCAACTTCATAATTTGACAACATGCATAAAATTATAAATTTTTTTTTAAGATTCAAAGGTTGAGCAAAGTATAGGTTCGTATTGAAAGACTATTTCTCAGACATATAGCGCGTAAGTTCATATCGAAAATAATTCAACTATTGCATAATCATCATCGGACCCAAGATAGAGCCTTGTGGCACTCCTGATAGGTTTTTATATGTACGCATATAAGAGAGTTTACCATTGCAAATATTTTTTTCAAAGCTATGACTAAAATAAAACTGAATGGTTTAAGTAAAAAATGAATTGCTGATCAAGTTTATTACAAAAAATCTTGAAATCAATGAGATGAGACCTTGGCAAAATATGGAAGCACAAAAATATGAGTATCAAGTTTACTATCCATATCAATTCTATATAAAGTTCTCTGTGAGATGAAGAAAAGGTGCTACGTGTTTCATGAAATTCGGTTTCATGTTCGTACAGTAGATTTCCTGTAAGCAAATAATTTTTAATTTCGTACATACATTCCTCAATTTTTGATAAGATTAACAAAATATTATTTGGCTCGAAGTCAGCAGCAGATACGGTTGTATGTTGTTTTCTATATGGAAATAACTTCAGTCATTTTCCATTGAACAAAGAATACAGAAATAATAATCGACATTGGCGCCATCTAAGGCACATACTCTTAAAACTTAAAATTACTTCATACATTACTTCTCGTGGAAAAACTAAGTAAAATTCTTCGATTATCAATCAACCATTTTTCTATTTTCTCAAAGCTTTTTTTATTTTATTCTCTACCCCAATTGCAAATTAGTTGGATTATTTCTCTTTTATAATTACCTTAAATTCGACATAATTCCTTCTAAAATTCATTTATTTTGTGAATCAAACTCCGTTGCTCTAGTAAGCAATCTCTCATTTTTTCGTTTTTAGAAACATTCCCAAAAACTATCTACAATATTTCCTGAGTTTAATAGCAAAAAAAATTTTCTGTAACATATACAGGGTGTTTGGAAATAAATTGGGATGGAGTATGCCTTGAAGTGTTAAGATCGCCTAAAATCACTTCGTGAATCCCTATTAAATTTTCGTTTGACATTTTTTAGTTTCTCAAATTAAGTGTAGTCACTTTAAACTCATAATATATGGCCGGACAAAACTTGGGCACTTGTTCCAAAGACGAGCTTTCATCCTTTGTAACGATATCCAACTTGTTACGATTTATTTTATGTTATCATTGATCCCGTAAAAAGATTACAGCAAGGACATAATTTTTTTCCTTCTCCTTAATTTGTGTATCGGACCCAGAGTATGTACTCCAGGACATTTGCGTTGAAATCACGGCGGACTATTCCAAATGTATCTTAGTGGCAGTTTACTGCCCTCCCATTGCTTTTGATGTCGAAATGGCTTCACGTTTACAAAATTCCCTAACTGCAATTATATCGAAATGCAATCACGTCGTAGTTGCGAGGTGATTTTCATATCAACATGCTGGGTGATGATCGTTCCACTTGTGATCTGAAATATTTCTTAAAATCGTTAGACTTAAAAATTACTAATTCACTTCCAACATACTTTAATACCCAACACCCATTACAGCTTGATCTGTTCTTAGTGTCAAATTCTGACTATTCCTTACTCACAAATCAATTAACGCCACCTAGCGACTTCGACCACGATATCTTGTTCATGACATATGACATCCCTGTTGATTCGAATGCATCTAACTCTACTTTCACCTACAAATATTTCAGCCACATAGCCATTGATAGACTTTTTAATGAGTGCTCAATGATATCGTGGGAGGCTCTTTACAACGATTTATGTACGGATGATAAGGTGGAGCACCTAGCTGCTTCTCTACAATACCTTAATGATCAATATGTCCCAATAAGAACACGCACCTTGCATCCCTGCGGCTCTCCGTGGTTTACGGATGAGATCCGAAGAATGATTGCAGAGAGGAAATTTCTTTATCAGAGATTCAAACGTATTAAATCCAACGATGATCTCAATCGTTATCAGATCATCCGGAATAGAGTAACTGTTGTCATTCGCGCAGCCAAGCGCCGGTATTATGGCACACAACTTAACCCCAATCAACATCCAAGGAAACTATGGAGGAATTTACTGAATTTGGGAATATATGGCAGAGATCAGTCCAAGTGCAGCCTGGATCCTGATAATTTAAATAGGTTTTTCACTTCAATCCAAAGTCAAGTAGTTGTCCCAATGCAACAGTTACCTGATCTTGTGCCGCTAAGTCAAGTCTGCACACAAAATTCTGAATTTGCTTTTAGGTGCGTAGATTCAGACGAGGTTATATATGCGATTAATAGCATTAAATCTTCGGCCACAGGGCCAGACAATATCTCTCCACGATTCGTAAAAATAATCGTACCGCATATCGTCCACATTCTCGTCCATATATTTAATGCTCCTCACTACTTCGCACTTTCTCTTGATGTGGAAAAAAGCGAATGTCTTGCCTATGCCTAAGTCTCGTAAATCCTCCAAACTGGCTGATTATAGACCCACTAGCTTGCTCTGCTTCTTTGGCAAGGTTCTCGAAAAGCTAATGCAGGTCCAAATGGCATCTTATCTAAAACAAAACGACCTCTTATCACGTTGGCAGTCAGGCTTTAGAGCGCGTCATAGTTCCGAAACTGCTTTACTTAAAGTAGTATCTGACATAACTGACTCGATTGACAACGACCACATAGCAATATTGGTTCTTCTGGACTTCAGCAAGGCCTTTGACTCAGTGAATCACAGTAGGCTGCTTAGTAAGCTTCAGCAATATTTCGGTTTTTCAAGCACATCAATTAATTTCATCAAAAGCTTTCTTGGACATCGCAGTCAAATAGTAAAAGTGAATAATACCACTTCCTCACCACTTTTCCTTAGCAGCGGTATCCCCCAGGGTCCGCTTCTCTTTTCTTTCTACATCAATGATCTCCCAATGACGTTACAGGAATCAAAAGTCCACCTTTACGCTGATGACGTGCAGATATATTTTGACTCACCAATAGGGCTTGACGAGGATTGCGTCTCTCGATTAAGCTACGATTTGCAAAGAATATCTGACTGGGCGAACCGTAACTACCTAACGCTAAATCTGATCAAATCAAACTGTATAGCATTTTACAGGGGAAATCTAGATCTGAATTGCCTCCGATAATGATCAACAGTACTACTATACCATACTAAACTCAGTTAAAAGTTTAGGCATAGAAATAAATCAGTGGCTTACATGCTGCAACCACGTCTCCTCTGTTCTAGGAAAAGTGTGTGGATGCCTTCGTCAGTTAAGAACGTCGGCTAGTATATTATCGAGTCATATGCGTATGAAACTCGCTAAATCTTTGGTATTACCTCACTTAACTTTTGGCAGTTTAATTTTTTCCAAACTCGATTCTGGTTACCAAAGAAAGTTAAATGTCGCTTTCAACGCTACAATCAGATTTATTCACGGGTTGCATAGATTTGCTCATATCTCTCCTTATTTTGAGTCCTTTGTGGGATGTTCACTTGAAGCATACTCGTCACGAAGACGCTTACTATTTTTGTATTCTCTAATCCACGTAAAGGAGCCCAGTTACTTACTTGATCGAATACAATTTTTAGGATCGGCCCGGTATCGAAACATTCGTTTGCCAAGCTTCAGAACCTTATCAGGTGAGCGCTCTTACTTTGTGTAGGTGTTCCGCTCCTGGAATTCGCAAATTAAAACACTGGCAGACTATGCTTTAGATCTTATATATTCAATATTTATGTTGACTTTATAGGTGTGCAGTTAGTTAATAAATTCAAATGTATGATTATATATCTCTCTTTAACAAATAAATTTTCCCTACCGATTAAGAACGTACAATTATAAGATTTGTAATCTTGTTTACTAATTAACCAGTAAAAATAAATAAATAAATAATGACCAGATAACATTCCTTTAAAATAAGCAAACGTATTACCTCAATACATATCTGCTTCCGTTCATATTTTGAAGTTAATGCAAAAAGTGAAAAAAATTAACTTGCAGAAACGAGAAGTATTCCACGTAATCCCCGCCTCCATCTTGGGAGTTTCGCGATTTCTGCAAATTTATTTTCAAAACTTGAGGAGAACAGAGTGATTTTAGAGGGTGAGGTATTGAAAAAAAGTGTGATAGAGACATTCCATTGACATACTTCATTCTATACTTATTTGCCGAACACCCTGTACACATACTTTTCGCCAACTTCAGCAAAATTAGGTAGTTCGCGACGAAAAAAAAACCCCCGCTCTTTCCTGGGCGATGATTGAATATGCCCCTATTTTTTCTGAGATTTTTCCTTGCTAAGCAGGTCGATGGTATATTCTAAATAGCACGTGATAATTTTATTTCCATTGCGCTGTTTGTCAGTTAGCGCATAAGAGTTTTTAAATTTTTCTAGAAACAAACGCATAACAGTGATTTATTTGAACTTCAGATATTGACGGCATACGTAAGCTAAATTAAATAAAAATGGTCTTATAAATTTATTAGATCATGAATCCAACCAGTCCCAAGAGACGAACTTTACAGTGATGATGATATTCAGGATTTTGTTATCGCGACCGCAACATCATTTTTAGGAAGCGATTCTCATGATTCTCTAAGCATTTTCAAGGAATTTCTAACTCCAGAAATAATACACGATAAAACCAATTTATATGCACAACCATCAGGAGGAGCGAGATATCGCAGCGACTATTGGTCTTCTCGTCCGGAACTTATTAAATTTTGCAAAAAAAATTAATCAAATTTTGCAAAAATTAATTAAAATATTTTTGCAAAAATTAATAAGAAATTGAAATAGGGTTCATCTAGAAAATAAAAATCTGACGTATAGTAATGGAATAGTTTCAACATTGTACAGTGAAGATGTACACAATGAAGCAAACTGAACGTTTGCTAGCGCAGAAAACTTCTGATGAGCTCCGTGGCTGGAGCGAAACTGGTTAATTAAAGCCAAAAAGGGGCCTACATGGCCATTTTCCCTTAACAAAATTCCTATATATAATAAAAAAATTTGTAAAACCATATTATCATATAGCGTAGTAAAAATTCGTATCAAAACCTAACGGGCTGTCCTGCTACGCAGCCCAGCATCCCCCCATAAGGATTGCAATAAGACCCTAACAAAACTAACAAACTAAACAGGACAGTAACTGCATGAAATACAACACATAAAAACACGGAACACATCATCTACACCGCTTAATGGACGGTTTTTTGTAGTAGCCCACTTAAGCACTACGGTGGCTAAACTAAGCGACTTACAGCGCTGGACAAATAGTGCCCCAGCTGCCGTACAACGTTTCGTCATGCTGCTCCATGAAAGCCTCGTGGACACAGATGACATAAAAACCAGCACTTGCATTTTTTTTGCAAAAATTAATAGATTTAGAGCACCGAAGTTTAAACAACTTGAGGCCTTTTGGATATGTTGCCGAGAAGATTACATGATAACTTTGATCCTGGTGAATATTATGAATATATTGCACTTGACAAGTACTTGATCATATTCAAAGGTCGTTGTACTTTTGGGACGTTATTCCAAGTCTTATTGAGGATATGTATCTCCAATTGCTGTGTTCTAAGCTAAGTGGTCTGCTTGAATCAGGAACTTTGGCTGCTGTGATGCCTGCTTGACGCAGGAAACGAAAGTTTGAATACTGCTTGACGCAGAAAACTAATAGCTTGACTGCTTAGTGCTGGAAATTGACAACTTGAATACCTGCTGGCTACCAGTTGACCAATCGCTCGATAAGCAGCAATTAAGGCTTGACTAATCTCCGGACCTGGAAAGACTTGGAAAGTCTTCAGTCTTTTTAATAGCGAGCTCATGCTGTCGAAACGTCGATCTGTGGACGAGTGCACCTCTTCAGTCCAAATTGTCCCCATCGTGGGCTGAACGAATTCTATTCATGAAGGAGGCCCGAGTTCTGTATACCCCTATGTCGCCTTGACGGCCGTAAGAAGAACAGTTACTACGATGATGCTACCTACGGGATCCGCTTGGGAAACACCAGGGGCCAGATTCTGTAACACGGAGATTGGAGAATTTTGGAAATCAGAGTTGTTTTGACATGCAATTCTCCTATTGGCGAATTTGTTTGAGAATTCCCGAGTTCTTTATTTAACTTGTTAATTCTCGGGTGTTTTGAAAATGGAAAAGTAACATGAAAAATTCTCAACTGTTTGATTTTGTTGTGTTTTGTGAAAATACCTAGGTACCTACCTAGAAATATTCTAATTAAATGACTACGCTATATTTAAACAAAACAAATTATGGGATAATCCATAGAATTCTTACAGAGAAACATGAATTTTGGTAACTCAAGCTACCTGACAAAAATTTTAAATCACGCGAAAATGGTCCATTTGGTCGTCTTCCTGTATAGAAGAGATGCACGTTAAAGCTTGTATGTATGATGAAATCGCCATCTACATTTTATCTCCTACTTGGGTATGTAATTAGTTTTTGATTCCGATAAATGGTTTCGGAGATAACTGCAAAACAAATGAATCAATTCTTTTTATGGTTAAAAAATGGCCGTATTTTAGTGCGAAAATTAGCAGATTTCCAACTCATCTTTGCGAAAAACTAGTAGGTCGTAGAAATTAACTTCAAATGAAAAAATGTACGTACATAATAGAGTACTAATTGATGTGAAATAAAGAACGGAAGAAATATATGCAAAATATAGGAACTGGGGTGTATACGACCCAAGTGCAAAAAGTCGTTTTTGGGCGGTAAAAATTCCTCCCTGCCCAACTTCTATCTTCTATCATAGTTTTCGTCTCTCTATTTAAATTTTCGATTAACGAAAATTTTCCGAATCAATGTGCCTTTAAATTCCTTCCCGACAGTTGCCATTACCATCAGACCAATGAATATGGACAGTTATACAGATTTGGGCAAGGTAATAACTTTGCTTAAATTCATGTGTGATCGTTCTCGAGGAATTAATGTCTGCACATTAAATGCAAGAAGTATTCGGAATAAGATAGACGAGATTCGCTATAGATTCGCGAGAGACATGGTTAAACAGTGACTTACCTTCATCCTTCTTTGCTATATATACAGAATATATGCAGACTCTGTTTACAAATGATCGGAAGAATCGTTTGGGTGGCGGTGTGGCATTCTATATTAAGGATTGTCTTAAAGCAAGGGCTGTTTTTCTTTGTCGATGGTCTTGCCCATTGAATTTTTCACTGTAGAGGTTAGATCTGGGAACGAAAAATACTTAGTGTGCCCCCCAATGGTTTTCGATAATGTTAATGCTATGGAGTTTGTGTACTCCATGTCACGTATATGCCAAACCCATGCTAATGTTATTGTAGAAGGAGACCTAAATGTCAACCTATGCCGTCAAGACAATTTATCAGGTCGGTTTTTACATTTCGTTCAATGCCTTAATCTAAATGTAATTAACTCTTTTCCAACGTACTTTAATGCAGCGAATCCTTCATTACTTGACCTACTCATGGTTATAGATTCGAATAAAGTAATTTCACGTCGCTATAAGCGGCTGCGGACTGATGAAGCACGATCTCTATACACAGCTGCTCGAAATAGGACGACCGCGGCAGCTCGACAAGCTCCAAATTTACCCAAAATCTTAGTCCAAAAACGCTGTGGCAAAATTTACGACAAGCTGGGGTCGTGGAAGGCAGTAATTAGAATTCTTAAAATCATCTCGATCCTGAAGAACTAAACATTTTCCTTACATAATTCAGTTCTGCGCCCACTGAGCTAAGTGATTCTAATCCCAGCATAGGTAATTCAACAAGATCTTTCTCTTTGTCTAATAATAATGGCAATACCTTTTCTTGTTGTTTTTTTCTAGAGATATACTTATCTACCTGATTTGTGAATGAGGAACACGTGGGTGACTTTATTGCCGCAATATTTTTTTATGATAAATATAATGTGCCTACTGGGTTAACTTATGTTTCAAGTCATTGTTTATTTTTTTATAAATATTTGTCTCCAAGAAATTTTTTTTGTGAGAAACTTTTCCATTTTTTAAATTTTTTCGAATATTTTATTTTACTTTCATTTCGGTTAGGTTAATTTGTTGTACTTCTTGCTAATATATCCTCAATCAAATCTGAAGCTACTGGACCTGACAACATACCACCACGGTTCACTAAGCTTCTGTTACCATTTATCGGAAAGTATATGCTACATATAATGAATTCGTGTTAGACGTCATCTTTTTTCCCAGTGCTTGGAATTTTGCAACCGTCACGCCCATTCCAAAAAAAATCCTCTCCGGAATCTGCAGCGGATTTTCGCCCAATTAGTATTTAGTGCTTTATATCCAAAGTCTTTGAAAAGCTTATGCATAAATAGATAATTTAATATCTCGACCGGGGTGATTTTCTGACGCGTTGGTAATTGGGATTCCAGGAAGTTCACAAACCATTTCATGGTCCTAGTACTTTTCTCTAAGGCTTTTGATAGCGTGAATAACCGCATCCTCCATAATAAACTAGCTAACTCATTCAATTTTAGCAACTCAGCTGTTGCTTTAATTAACAACTTTCTGCCCGATCGTAAATAGCGAGTCAAAGCCAACGAAATATTGCGTACTGCACTACCACTAATAAGTGGGGTCCCTCAAGGTTCTATATTGGGTCCTTTGCTTTTCAGTCTGTTTATATATGCCTGACATTCTCTAGGATGTGAATATCTATATATATGCGGACGATGTCTAGTTATATCTCAATAGACCTATTGGGCTCTTAGAAGACTGAATTGATCAAATGAACTGTGATCTCAACAGAATCAATGTCTGGTCGAGGAATAATTAGTTGGTTTTAAATCCTATCAAGTCCCACTGTATTTATTTCATTATTAGAAAAGTCTATGCATGGCTTCGGAGTCTCTGGCTGTCAGTGAGTATCCTATCTACTGAAAATCACTTCAGATTAATTAAAGTTTTAATTCTGCCTCACTTCACTTATGGATAGTGTTATATTTCCTTAACTGAATAGTTTCTGTGACCGTAAGATTCAAGTAGCTTTCAACGACTGTTTATGGACTTCGCACTTTTGACTACGTTTCGCCATTTCGATCTAGAGTGCTTGGCTGTCCACTGTTTACCTACTTGCGGCGACGTGATCTAGTTTTCGTATATAATCCAATTAATTGTGATCGACCTAGATACTTACGAGAATTTTTCCAGTTCACACTATCACGACGTAATAGGAATATATTGCTACCACGTTTCTATAAATCTTACATGGAAGGTTCTTATCTTGTCCAAATTGCCCGTCTATGGAATAACCTTCCCTTGAATGTCCAAATTGCACGCACTGTCGATGCATTTAAGCGGCACATTGAAATACTTATAGTATAATATTTATTACTCCGTTGCTATTATGAATTGTATTCATGATCTCCACAGCAGAATTTACGGTAAATTTTTTCATTTAGCTCTAAAATTAAACTTAGTTGTTATAGTAGTCCTTATTATATTTAATTTTTTTTTAACTTTTTTTATAATTTAGAAAGATTGTATCTGTATATTTCTTTCTTCTGTTAGCCTTGAAGACTCGATCCATAGCACCTTTAAATCTAATGTACAAAAAAATATTATTAACTCTTGTGTACAGTATTCCCCAATAAACATTTCTATTTCTATTTCTATATTTGCCCCGGGCACTAATCTTTTTTGATACCACATACATTTCTATCTTTATCTCGATTTTCCAGATATACCACAGGAAAACTCAAACAAAAACCTACTCCCTATATCCCTCCAAAACTTCAATTTATCGAGACGTCAAGAGGTAATAGACCCATGTACCTTGAATATAAAGAAAAAACCCAACCCTCTAAATCAAAAACTGATACCTTTTATCCTCCCTGGCGATTGCAACTTTTTCACAATTCTCAAGTTTTCCCTAATTCTCCAAACATATTAGTAAATTACGAATGGAGAATTGAGGAGATTTAATCTGAGAAATTCTCCCAAATTCCCAATTCTCCGTGTAACAGAATCCGGCCCCAGGTTGCTAGTTCGTTTTTATCGAGCCGAAAAAATGTGTAGACTCTGACAATAAATTTAGATTTGACAGCCCGAGAACATGGCTAGTATCAGCTAAATTAAGGAAAAACTGCTATTCCCAATGTCGCAAATGGTTAATATAAGAATGGGTCTCTAAAAATGAAGGCAATATAATAATTCATCCTCTAAGTCCTTTGACTGATTGCTCATTTTGGTTGTCTTGAAATATAAAATTATTTATTGATAACTTTTAAGTTCACGAGTTGACACAATTTTTGTTGTTTGGATTTTTACAAAAGGAAAGCCTATTTTGCTAGGCTTACAAAGTCATTGGACAAGGATTGGGGAAATGTACGACGCGGCACAGAGACGCGTCGCCACACACTAAAACAATATATACAAAAAAATAAACATAAAAATAAAATTTGGATGATGTGCGGACATGAGTGTATGCAATACATGTAACGTGTTCGCTGGGCATTTTTCTCGAAAATGTGCGGAGATATGGAAAAAGTCCTAATAATAAAAGTTATGTAGCATTAGTCAAGCTATCCTTTAGCATAGCCAAAGTCCTTAAATAAAGAACTTCTGGGAAAAAATATATTCAAAAATGTCCTTTTTGTCCTTATTAAGGATACCTTTCGACTGCATTTTATAGTTCTACAAATAAAATTAAAACAAGTGTTGTACTGAAAATTCCAGTTCACTCGTTTATTATCTAAATAATTGTGCTCTACATGTATCGTGTTCCCCTAAAATATTTCTCGAAAATGCACAAAGTATTGATTGCAAAAGTAATAAGTCTTTGGTATAGAAAACATTAAAAAAAAGGCACATTTCAATTATGTCTCTTTCGTACTTACCGAGGATTCATTTTGATTTTGGCCAAAGGCCACATTGAATAATTGGAAATCCAATTAGAAAGAAAATGAAATGAAAATGCTTCTTCGCAATAACGAGGTGAATCATTTACAAGTATAATTTGCTCTGCTAATTTCTAAGATAAAAGTTACCGACCGGCTTTTCGTTACAGGTAAGAAATTCATGGGAAAGCAAAAATTCATTCATTTAAAGAAACAAATATTCGATTAAATCTTAAATTCGCCAGAAATTCTCATTCTTACGCTAATAAATGTTCAAAATGGCTGCCACCTTGTTGAGCACAGCATGAAAATTCCGTTTGAAGTTTTCTCCTACTACATGCAATTAAACATCTGCAGGCACACTCGTATAATTTTCAGTACCAATATTAATTTTCAAATGAAAATGTATCCACCAGTAAGGACGAAAAAGACATAATTGAAAGTATCCTATTCATGTGCCTTTTCTGAAATGTTTACTATACCAAAAGATCCGCCCGGCTTATGATGGGGGTAGCTTTTGTTAGTAGGACTTTGATAATATTCTCTGTGGATTTCCGTGAAAAATAGCAGGAGAGTACGGATAGATGGAAATTAGAAATCTTTTATATCGTTAATAAAGGGGGTAAACTGAAGCTTCCAGAATAACTTTATCGTTTTAATTTTATACGCTGAATTCAAAACTGTAATCGAAATGTATTCTTTATAAGGACAAAAAGGACATTTTTGAATTTATCCATTTCCAAGTCCTTTCTGTAAGGACTTTTGGTAAAGGATACTTGACTAATGCTAAGTAACTTTTATTATTAGGCGTTTTTCGATGTTTCTGTAAATAATAAACTTAAGATTAGGCCCAGACTCTGCAATGCGTTCGAATCCTAACATTTAAATAAAAAAACTTTAAAAAAAATTAAATTAAATTAAAAAAAAAAGAAAAAAAAATATATAAAAAAAAAAAATTAGAATCGCGTTCTAAGAACGGACAACTTTGGCTAATTTTAAAGAAAAAATCCGAGGTAACACGTTACGTGGGACACCCTGTATACTAGAAATATGGGTGAAGTGGTATAAAAAATCTGAGCGAAAAGTTAGTCTAAAATTTGTATTCAAAGTTTTCTGGTAAGATTCACAAACTCTTCTTTGATAACTACCTCCCATCATACAAACTTTTGGTTGAACTGAAAATAAGGGGCATTTATGCCTGGGGAACTGTGTAAGCAAATCAAAACTACTTCACCCAGAGGGATACAAAAAGATAATAAAAATTATGCTAGAGTAGAACTGGACTAATATTTCTGAAATGGATGAACTGTGAAATTTTCATGATCCAGTGCATGTAACTGAAGTGCAGAGACGGGCATGACATGACATGATGGATCTTTTCAGTTAACTTGTTGCCGACAGTTAATTTAAGATTAAAATAGCCATAAATGAAAAACGTAGACAAATTTGACCAACTGAAAAAATATTATGAGTTGGATAGAATAAAATAAGTGAAAAACGAGTTTTCAACAAAACTGAGGCCAAGCCGCATGAAAAAGTAGAAAATAAACTTTTCTTCACAGAGCTGGACTCAGATTTTTTGATTGGGACATTTCACTTGAATATTCTATCTCTTCATGAATCAAATCACTTATTACCTCTGATTGATCATACTGAAATATATCGGTGATTGTCAGTGAATAAAATCTGAGTCCACTTCTGTGTGTGAAGAAAAGTTTATTTTCCACTTTTTCATGCGGCTTGGCCTCAGTTTTGTTTGAAAACTCGTTTTTTACTTATTTTATTTTCTGCCTTGATCACGTTAACTAAATTGTTATTACGTGCTGCATGGAGATATTTTAAAACAATTTTTAAGTCATGTTTGGTGCCGATCCGAAAACAAAAATTTTTCGAGTATCAAATCGTTGAAGTACTGCAACGGTTTTCTGAAATTCAAATTATGTTTTAACAGCGCTTTTTATCTGTATTCCAACTTGATCCCATATAACATGAATTTTCCCGATTTTCCATGTTTTCCACAGACTTTTCCTATTACTATGAAATTTTTTTAAAAATTTACATGTATTTTCCTCGATTTTTGATGATTGTTGAAAAAAAAGTATTAATGCCAGTAGGACGGAAAAAAAATGATTCCGCATAGCTTATAAAACTTTTTTGTCGGAAAGTTTTCCGGAAAAGTCGGAAAATTCCGGAAATTCAAGGAAAATTGGAAAATTCTGCACTTTTCCTGAACAGATTTATCACTAATCATATCGATGAAAATTTGTAGGATGATTTTCCCACTTTTCCGGGTTTTCCACGGAGTTTTCCACAAAAGCAACTTTATGCAACTCATTTCGCTCTACAACTTTGTCTTAGGTCGCAAAACGCAACTCTTCCTTGGTCTGAAAAACACCCGAAAAGCGTTTTACATGAATTTTCCTCTAATTATTCAGCAAGTTTTCACCATTGTCGGAGAGAAAGTAATGATGCCAGTTTTTACCGGAAAATTTTCAGGAAAAGTCGGAAAATTCCGGAAATTTTTTTCGGAAAAATCGGAAAACTCTGCATTTTTCCTGAAACGGATTTATCCCTTATCAAATTTATACCTAATTTTCAAATGATTTTTCCCGATTTTCCGGGTTTTCCAAGGAAATTTCCGGTTCATAGATTCAATTTTCACGCGACATGAGCCTGTGTGCCAAATTTCAGCTCGCTGTGATGACGAAAAGTGGGTCTACGAGAGTGTCGAAAATAGTAAAAAAGAAATATATAAATAAATAGACAGACAAATTCGTGTACGAGTTAAAGGGAATGGCCTCAAAAAAAGAATATTTTGCCACTTTCTTGATCTTACTGTCGTAAATTCTTATTGGACCAGTCAGTGGGAGTTTTTCCGCTACAATGGGTGAGGTACCTAGCTCTGATGTTTAAATATTATTTTCCGGGCCCTGGTGAAAAATTCAAGCTATCACCCTTGAAGAAGGGGGGGGGGGGGGTGCTTGGTCCACCATCTTGGATTAAAGGTACAAAACATTGTTTTTTTTTTCAAAAGAATTCCTTAACGGTAGATCCTATGATAAAAATGACTTATATAAATTTGAAGAAGACTAAAATCTCTACATTTTTTATAAGTCTGATGTGGTAACGAGTTACAGCGGCGGGAACGTGAACATTCTTCCAATAAAATGTATAAGTATAGTATACCCTTTAAGCAGGGTGTTTCGTCCATGCTGGCCACAGGACAGTACGTAATAGTACTCACCTAGTCAAATTGTATGGCAAGGGGAGGGACGGCATCTCAACCAATTTGGAGTTACAGGGTGATTAAGAAAATTTGCTAGTTTTTCACAAAATACCCCGTATTTTAAAAAGTGCAATGCGTACGGCGGTCACTTACAGAGCTGATTGTATGCAGAACTTCAGGGACTTTCCAACGACTGCTCAACTAGCCCCGTGCTCTCTCCCCTCAGGAGTTATGGTAGTCTAAACTACAGATAGTTTTTTTCATTTATTATTTGACATTTTAAAAAAATATCGTCTAATATAGGTATGACCTGAATAGATTATGAACTAAAAACTGTTTATCTGCACACTGTAGCATATGTATAATTGGTCAAATTAAAGAGGAGAGACCACAGTTTACAGTTTTTATAAAAATAGAAATTACTTTAACCACCTTTTTGTAAAAAAAACAAAAAAGGAGTCAAAGTCAATAAAAAGGTAAGAAAATTCGAAATTTTTAGTTTAGACCAACAGAACTCCTGAGGGCAGAGGAGTACGGAGCTGTTCGAGCAATCATTTGAAAGGTCATGAAATTCTGCATACAATCAGCTCTATAAGTGACCGCACATTTTGAACTTTTTAGGATCCAGGATATTTTGTAAAATACTTGCATATTTTCTTAATCACCCTGTAATTCCGAAACGGTTGAGATGCCGCCGTCCCCTTGCCATACAATTTTTTGTTTGATTAGGTGACTTCTGTCAGCTCCTGTCCTATGGACCACCATGAACGAAACACCCTGTATACCTAAACATTTTTTTTTAAGAGTGTTCACGTTTCGGTCGCTGTAACTCGTTACATATCAGACTCACAAAAAAAGTTATTATACAAAAAATGTAGGGAAATTAGTCTTCTTCAAATTTGCATAAACCATTTTTAACGTAGGATCAACCGTTGAGGAATTCTGTTGAAAAAAAGATAATTTTTTGTACCTTTAATCCAAGATGGCGGACCGCAGAGACCCAAGGGTGAAAACTTGCATTTTTCATCGGAGCCCGGAACTTATGCTTATAAAAGTCACAACTACCCTACCGTTTATAGTGCAAAGAAGCCCACAGTTTCGCCTATGAAACCAAGAGAGGAAAAAAAAAACGAAGAAATATAACTTTTTGACAGATATCTATATAATTTTTGTTATAAGAAAGTAAAACAAAATATTACTAAATTGTCTCCACCTGTAATTTACCCGCCCTTTCTCATTAACTTCGCGATAAAGCTAGTGTAGGAGAATTTTTGATGAGCTACGAGATTTTTGTAAAATGCGTACGAGAATTTATTGGTTCCAGTCTAGCAACTCTGCACACATCCGAGAGGGAGAGATACGAATACTTTTATTAATTAATTTAATTGATTGATTTTTACAGTCAATTCGACCGTTTTAAGCAAAAAATCTAAAAAACAATATCCAATTAATCAAGAACAATAAAATAAAAATTGAACTGCTTTCACAAATTTTCTGAAGTAATTGATACCGAAGAATTCCAAATATTGCATAAATCTGGAAATAATTTACTCGCAGTATCCAAACAGATTGTTCACTCAAAGGTCTTATTACAGGTGTCGTTTATATTTTCGAAGAGTTTCCAAAGTAAAATAATTGAGAAAGAGATAAAATTCAATAATTTGAAAGTAAACAAGAAGTTCGTCTCATGTTAATTCTAAATAAACTCGAAAACATAAATAATATTTTAACAAGGCATACTTTCTTGCTGACACTTCCTCGGTCTTAATTAATTTTTATACGTGAAAGTTTGCTTCTCAAGTTGCTGCTATGCGAATATGTTCAAGTAAGCCAAACAAAATGCATTACTATGCTAATTAGGTTGTACGAAAGGAGCTGAAAATATGTATGTGCTTTGGAAGGATTTACGAATAGCAAAGGAAACTCATTTAGTGTATGTATGTATATATATAAGTAGACAGAAATTTAATAGTATCAGGAAGAATTTAAGGGCAAGCACGTTTTCATTGATGTCTATAGCAAATTATGTAATCGACTTTATGAAATTGTGAAATATTGAAATCGAAATCGAACAGAGTTGACATTAAAGAAGAATATAAATGACTTATGCCGAAGGTTCTAGAGTACGTTCGCCAATGTTGGAGAGACGTCAGGGTGGTCTTTATACCCAAAGCAGGAAAAAGAGCTAGTTCTTTAGCCAAATCACTCCGACCACTCATTTCTACATAAGTAAATGTAAAAAATCCTAAAACTACATATTCGAAATGAAATTTTGATTAAATCAGCACTTTATTCTAAGCAATTTGTTTATCAAGCTGGCAAAACCTTATCGGATTGGAAAATTTTCCATCTTGGAATTTGTCGTTTATTTGTCATGAAAATCACGAATTTGTCGTGTCGTTTTTTTTAAAAGAAAATGAATGTGGTGCTAATTTGCCGTCAAGTTAACACCGCCTCAGTGGAACTGGAACAAACCGGACTGGAAAATTTTACATCTTTGAATTTGTCGTTTAATTGTCGTTAATTTGTCGTAAAAATCATAAATTTGTAGTGCCTTTTTCTCTAAAGGAAACTGGATGTGGTGCTAAATTGACGTCAAGTTGACACCGCCTCAGTGGAACTGGAACAAACCGGATTGGGAAATTTGACATCTTTGAATTTGTCGTTTAATTGTCGTTAATTTGTCGTTAATTTCTCGTAAAAATCATAAATTTGTAGTGCCTTTTTCTCTAAAGGAAACTGGATGTGGTGCTAAATTGACGTCAAGTTAACACCGCCTCAGTGGAACTGGAACAAACCGGATTGGAGAATTTTACATCTTTGAATTTGTCGTTTAATTGTCGTTAATTTGTCGTAAAAATCATAAATTTATAGTGCCTATTTCTCTAAAGGAAACTGGATGTGGTGCTAAATTGACATCAAGTTAGCACTACATCCGGTTTCCTTTAGAAAAAAAAGACACGACAAATTTATGATTCTCACAAGAAATTAACAACAAATTCAAAGATGTAAAATTTTCCAATCCGATAAGGTGTGGTCAAGTTCCAGCGTGTTTCACTGCTAACTTGACGGCAACTTAGCACAAAATCCATTTTCCTTTAGAAAAACGCACACGACAAATTTATGATTTTCACGATAAATAAACGACAAATTCCAAGATGTAAAATTCTCCAATCCGATAAGGTTTGGTCGAGTTCCAGTGAGTTGCGGTGCTAACTTGATGGCAAAATAGCATCACATCCATTATCCTTTAGAAACAAGGAGATGTCAAATTCATGATTTTCACGACAAACTAACGACAAATTAACGACAAATTGTGAGATAGTACCGAACTAAATCAGGCGAGGTTGCGGTGCTAATTTTAGGCACATGCTTTCAAAGCATGTGGCTCACCCGTGAGTCAAAGCAGAACCCTGGACAAACTAATAACATACTAACAAGACTGGGCAGGTAAAACAAAACTAGTAACGCCTCCCTCGAATATAAAATCAACCATGCCTCGTTTTGATAACGGAACCAAAGGTAAGCCAACGGGTACTTGGACCTCTAACATTCTTTATGAGCGTAGCAATGAGAAGTGAAAGTTTTGTTCTACGTAATAGATAAATACCTTCTGAAAACTATAATAAAGTAACCACATAGTTTTCAAAAGGTATTTATTTATTAATATCAACTAACTAAGCTCTATGAACTTCATTATATTACTGTCAACGTACAAACGTACTCAATCCTTTTTATAGTCTTAGTACTTAGTTATAAGTACTTTTCATACATGCGGTATTTGTACTTACGCTGAAGTAATCAGGGCTTCGGTACTTATTCTTATACCTAAGTACTTTTTGTTTGGTACTTGCCCAGCTCTGCCTTAAGCCCTCCACGGTTAACTGAATAGATGCCATGCTTAGAAGCAGGAGGATAACCGCAACTCTATGTAACTGTTCAGCAACGATCACCGCAGCTAAAGGCTGCCCACAAGGTGACGTCCTTTCTCCCCTCTTGCGGTCAATTCTAATTGATGATCTCCTAGTGAACTTAACAAGCTCAACAACGGCGTTAACATAAGCCCCAGTGAAATGGTTATTGTTACATTCGCGAGAAGAACGAAGATTTCATTAAGAGCTCCACTTCTTGATAATGCGGAATTGATATTTTCAAATAAAGTTAAATTTTTGGGGTCACTCTCGATATGATATATACAGGAAATTCGCATCTGTCCAGAGTGACGGTGATAAGATCTCTCTAAATGTGTCGTCGGCGCTTTACTGGCAAAACACGGAGTCCGAAGACAATAGGAATATATTGGATGTAGTACACCAAGATTGTTAGACCCATAGTCACATAAGCGACCCTCGCATGGTGGCCAAAACCTAATCAAAAGAAACCCGAGGTTCGTTTTTAAAAAATCTAGCAGCTTGTCTTGTCTATGAATAGCTGGTCCAATGAGTACCTATCCTACAGCAGTCATGGAAGCCTTATTTCACCCTTCACTTCTGCATTTGCAGGTGAAAAAGAAAGCGATCTCCAGTCCTATCAGGTTGCAAAAGGAGAAACAGTTCAAGCCAGGTGATCTGCTTGGTCATTCAAGTATCTTAAAACAGATATGATTCGCACAAATGACGACAATATCTGATATAATCAAACCCAAGGTAGATTTTTTAAGACCATTCGACGTGGTTTTGGGAGACCGACAGCAATGGCGTCCTTCAAACAAAGATCAATGGTGGTGGTATACAGGCGGGTCAAAAACGAACAGTGGAGTAAGACTGGGCGTATACGACCGCAGATGCCTTATCTCAAAGTCCCATGGCTCTACCCCTACCGTATTCCAAGCTTAGGTATTAGCCATAGATGAATGCATCAAGACCTGAATGAAAAGAGCCATAAATCCCATCAATATGCTCTCAGATAGTCAAATCACTTTCAAAGCTTTAAAGTCATTCACTATTAAGAAAAATATATTCTGGAAGTGTCTGTAAGCCCTTACAAATTTATCGAGAAAAACAAAGTTATCCTTATGTGGGTCCCGGGATATGAGGGCCATAAAGAACATGAAATTGCTGACAGCTTAGCCGAAAGAGGACCGGAAAATCGCTTAGTCGGACCAGAGTAATTTTGTGGCACTTCTAAATGTGACCTCAGAGCTATCCTAAATAAAAAAGAAGAGAATAAAAAAAAATCCTTTATTGGGAAGGATTTCATCAGGCAAAAATATTTATCGACATTCCTCTGGCGCAAAAACAAAAGAATTTCTACTCCTCAGAAGAACAGAGCTTAACATAATCACAGAGCTCTTCTCAGCCCACTGTTGCTTGCTATATCACCTGAATATGATGGACTTGGCTGAAACCTAATCCTACCACTTCTTTAGAGCACGTACTCTGTAATTTCGAAGCATTAGTGAGGCGGAGATACTCAACCTCGTACATATGCTTTTCCTCCACCAAACTAAGTGTGGAATCTCAATCCCACAATGGTTCTAGACTTTATCAACAGTCTTAACCTAGAGTCAATGCGAGGCAATCTAAAGTCCATTGGGAACAATTATCTTTTGAATCCAACAAGTCCAAATGCATGATTCAATACAGGGATAGTTTTGGCATTATGAACTTTATAGTGGAGGTAGCAACATGCTTCTATTGCTTATTCCGACTATACAAAGCTATACTGAGCACAAAATATAAGAAACTCAGGTAAGCTCTTCGATCGATACTTAAAATTGTTTTATGGCTCTAGTATAATATTTAAGTATCTTTTTAGTACATGCTTTGTTTGATTTATTCCTCTCAATCCCAACAATAGTTCCGATGTGATTTTTGTTAGATAACATTCAACTCACATATTTTCTAAAATGTAATATTTAATGAATAAATTCATTACCGAAAATGCATTTTAAACCAACTGTAAAGAAAGTCTCAACAAAACCACTCCCTTCTTCTACCAGCACCCCCATAAAGCTTCAATTGTTATCAGTCCAATTGAGGAATACAGCTTCCATTGTAATTTCTGCAAACTTAGTCTGCTTTTGAACTAACTACCTCATCAGCAGCGAAGTACACATTCGCTTGGGATTATAATTAAAGATAACCGAGTTTAAGAATAGAGTTGTTTCCGAGGCATGTAATTAAGTTTACTTCATACAGAGTACCTGCATTCATGCATGTAATTTACTAAAAGCACCTCAGCATAACCAGCTCATGAGATTTTTACACTAAAGGAATGCTCTTAAATGATGGGGAAAATACTTTTGACTAAAGCTACAATAGGCGTTGCTGTAATAATTACTAACAGTAAAAGCATCGTAGATAGATGAGATTTGAAAAGAAAGAATCCATGATTATAATTTACACCTCTCCACATTTTATTTTTTTTTTTAATTATTAATTTTAGTTAAAAGCATAGCTGAGTTCTAGAAAGTCATGTACCATAGGAAGAAAAACAAAAAAACTCTCGTCCTTCAGAATTTTTGGTGTGTTTAAATTTGACCTTAATTTCAGAAGAAAAATCTGTTCAGAATGAAAACAGGCTATTTAAAAACTTGCCAGCATTGCAAAAAAATGTTATGGATGATGTAGAATGGGGGATGAATATGTGAATATAAGGTCAAAATATGCTTGACGTGCTCTTTTGCCTTCACATAAATGCAGCACGGAATTTTCATTGCCAAAACTTTAATAAAGTACGCGGAAAGCATGCTTATAGCCTCTTTCACAACTCGAATCTATGCTTTCTCCTATGTGTAGAAAATTGGTGCTTTAGGTAACACCGGAGGAGGTTTTTTTTTTTTTTTTTGTAATTTCGTTATTTCGTCAACGTGAACTTCCCATTATTATTGGCTCTTTATAATATTCGAACCGTATAAAATCCAGCAATTACTTACTTATTTAGTTATGTTGAGGGTTGTCTTTAAAGCGAATTTCGCTTACAGCCTGCTCAACCTAATAATTCAGGACAGGGATGGACTTACAATGAGAACAAAACTTTTACTGCATACAAGCAACTTATAATAACTGTCATCATTTACTGCTTTCTTGAATGAATGGCATTTAATTTGCCTTACCAAGCTTACCAAAGGAAGATTCTGAGAACTTGAACCCTGTACTCCATTAGAAAAACCAATGAAAAATACTTTCGCAACGAATTAGCTTACAAGGCATAAAAAATCACTCTTATCAAATGAGTAGCAAAAATACCTATCTATCCAAAACCACTTACGCATAAACAACTTGTCCAATCTTATCATACCGACAGTATTCCAAGTACTTATCACCCTTGGTTTTCACAAAGCCCGAAAATAGAAAGATCTACCTCTACGATTGTAAAATAAATTTCTGTAACACCAAAGATAATTAAATCAGAGGGTAACCCCAAATAAACCCCTCAATAAATCGGAAGTCTCTCCGAAAAAAACTGCCAAACTAGAACCTTACCAATCCTAAGCTTCCTTAAAATCCCAAAACTTAACCAATCCTTACACCTTTCCAGTCCCATCCAAACTAACTAGTAACTAACTCTTTCCAGAAAGTCTTGCAATGATGTGGCGCAGAAGTTGCAGGAAGAAAAGAAGAAATCATCAGGAGTAGTGGACAACCAAATAACAAAAACAATAATCTAAGAAGAGGACAAGAGAAGAGAACGAAATCGAACTGAGGGTCAAAGAAAAGTTACCACCCCCAACGTCCTAAATAAATCAAATCAGAGGATGCTGAATTCATCGAAGATATTCAAAGAAAAAAATCAGAGAAAAAATAAAAAGCATAAAAAAATTATTTAAGTTAGATTACATTTGTTGAGGGGAGTGCTGGTGTTATCCTGGCATTCACTGCGACCTGAAAGATCTATTGTGAGTCTCCGTTCAAATTATTCCCTTCCTAAGTTTTGACTGTTAATATAGTCTCCGCCTGGCTAAAGCTTCGGAATTACAGAGCAGGAGATCCGAATTTTCATGAGCATCCTAACAGAAGTGTCAGTATAAAGTCTCAGCCAAGCCCATCTTGTTTAGGTGACACCGAAAGGAGCAGTGGCCTGAGAAGAGCTCTGTAATCGTTTTAAGCTCTGTTCTCCTAAGGAGTAGGAGTTCGTTTGTTGCTCTCCAGCAGAGGTATCGATAAACTTTGCCTGACGAAGCCCTTGTAGCCTTTCCCAATAAGGGAATATTTATATATTCTCCCATCTTTTAGGGTAGCTCTGAGGTGACACTTTTAAGTGTCACAAAATGGCGCTGGTCGGACAAAGGAAGTTTCTCTTTTGGCTAGGCCGTCAGCCATTTCATTACCTTTATGACTCTCATGTCTAGATACCCAACTACGTATAGCTTTGTTTCTCTTCGATAAATTTTTAAGGGTTTGCAGACACTCCCAGACCATTCTTGACTTAATAGTGAAGGACTTTAAGGCGTTGAGAGCGGCCGAAGGGATATCAATGTTTGAGCCATTTATGATTATTTAATGCAAGTGTGGGCGCAATCTTCTATAGCTTATACCTCAGCCTGGAATACGGTCTTTGTCGTAAGGACGGCTCAGTGGAACGTCATTGTTATCGGTCTCCCAGAGTTATGTCGAATGGTTTTACATAGTCCAGCGCTGGAACTAACCGGTTTCGGAGATTAGCGTATACAAACACAGTGACGCGTGATTTTTATATATTAAGATTTGCACGAATTTACCCAATTTCCGTTCCTTTACTTTCTCATGCAAGAAAAACACAGGAGTTTTGCATACGTCACAGCATGGATTTACCCGAAGTTTTTAGTTACTGCAGCATTTTTACGAGAAAAATTGACAGCTGTCATAAGAAAAATTCAATTTTTGAATTTTCTTAAAAAAATTTTAAAAACAATGAAAATGTCAAATGAAGATGAATTGACCATTTAGTGTTCTTCTGGGATTTTTGCAAGAGTGCACAACAAGGAGAATAAAACCACAGAATAGCGAGATTCTTTTGTGAAAGTTCTTTTTTTCTATTTATTTATATATTTCTTTTTTACTATTTTCGACACTCTCGTAGAGCCGAAATTTGGCACACAGGTTTATGTCGCGTGACAATTGAATCTATCAAAATTTTAACCGGAAATTTCCATGGGAAACCCGGAAAATCGGGAATAATCATTTGAAAATATGGTACAAATTTGATTAGTGATAAATCCGTTTCACGAAAAATGCTGAGTTTTCCGATTTTTCTGAAAAAAATTTCCGGAATTTTCCGACTTTTTCGGAAAATTTTCCGGTAAAAAAGTTTTCTAAATTATGCAGGATCAAGTTCCCTATCAACTGGCATCATTACTTTCCCTCCGACAATGGTGAAAACTTGCACAAAAATTCGAGGAAAATTCATGTAAAACGCTTTTCCGGAGTTTTTCCAACCAAGGAAGCGTTTGAGCGTTTTACAACCTAAGACAAAGCTGTAGAGAGAAATGAGTTGCATAAAGTTGCTTTTGTGGAAAACTCCATAGAAAACACGGAAAAACGGGAAAATCATCGGAAAAATTTTCATCGATATGATAAGTGATAAATCTGTTTCAGGAAAAATGCAGAATTTTCCAATTTTTCTGGACAATTTTCCGAAAATTTCCGACTTTTCCGGAAAATTTTCCGACAAAAAAGTTTTATAAGCTATGCGGAATCATTTTTTTTTCCGTCCTACTGGCATCAATACTTTCTCTTCAACAATCATGAAAACTTGCATGAAAGGTCGAGGAAAATTCATGTAAATTTTTAAAAAAAATTCATACTAATAGGAAAAGTCTGTGCAAAACATGGAAAATCGGAAAAATTCAGTAAATCGGTGTCTTTTCAGCCGTCATAAAATTGGTTTAAAATATCTCCATGCAGCACGGCATAACAATTTAGTTAACGTGAAAAAGGCAGAAAATAAAATAAGTAAAAAACTAGCTTTCAAACAACACTGAGTCCAAGCCGCTTGAAAAAGTAGAAAATAAACTTTTCTTCACATTTCTTCACACTTTTCTACACTATACGTGGTAAGTTTTTACCCAGAAAGTTTTTGCACGAGAAGTACGCGAACAGATCTATTGTCAAATGTTATTTTGGTTTGTGAATGGGTTTAAGGGAAAGTAAAGTGACAGCGTTACAATATATTTTCTGTGGGGGAGAACATTCAATTTGTGTTAAGATAGCCACGTCTGCTCGAGATTTGGTATGAGATATTTTTTTGGTATTTTCTCAATAGTAAGAGAGAAATTTTGTTTTAAATGAAATTCACAAAAAGATAAAAGTTTTCTTGTTAAATTAAATAAAACTAGATCACCAAACTAAAAACTCTATTTTTTCTCCCTCTCTGGATTTATTATTTTATATAAGCCTGTACTCTCAAAAACAGAAACATGGAATATGTATACCAACATAACCAGAATTTATTGCATCCTTATTCGTCTTTGATTATATTCTAAGGTGCCTATATAAACAGTTCATGTATATACGTCACGTCAGTAGTAAAAGTAATTAGCAGAAACAAATGTTGTTTTCGTTTCCATCAGTTAAGTAGCTTACTATTATCGGGCATTTACCCGACATTTGTAAATCACTCTTTAGCTTTGGACTGACTTAACCACACCAAACATCCTGAAAATCCAATCGTATTCGTAAAAGGCAAATATTTTCAATATATACATATATAACTATGTATATGTTTATTCATATCTCTATATATGAAAGACTATTGAGAGCGGTTAACTCAGGAATGTTACAATGACTGATGCCGAACAGAGATAATCAATTAGCCAGAAAATCTTGATGCTTTTTCTTGGCATTTTGTTAGCAATGATTGATATTTTATTCGTTATTCTGTGTGATATCCTGTCATGGTTTTTGGATAATATCGGGGGAGGCGGGGGGGGGGGGGGCAATAATTCGATCGTTATCATATTGACGTTAAGTAAACCTACATCAATCGTGAATATTAAATTCAAATTAAATGGAAATCCTTAAAGTTTAGGATACTTTTCAAAAGTTACATATTAATGCACAAAGTCAGATAGGAATTTCTTAAACTCAGCCATTCATTGTAGGCACTGTAGTCTCCTACATACAGGGTGTTTCCTGCATGGCGGTCCATAGAGCGAGAGGTGATAGTACTCCCCTAGGAAAACAAAAAATTGTATGGCAGGTGGGGGGGGGGGGGGGGGGGGGGCGTATCAGCGTATCAACCATATGGACGTTACAGGATGATTTATAATTTATGCTAGGTTTTCACAAAACAGCCTGTATCTTAAAAAGTACAGGGTGAACAGTCACCGTCTTAAACTGATTGTATTTATGACCTCTCCAAGGACTACTCAACCAGCCCCGTACTCCTCTCCCTGAGGAGTTATTGAGATCTAAACTAAAAATTTCGGATTTTCTTACCTTCTTTTTACTTTGACTTCTATTTTTTTTTTTTTTTTTTTGCAAAAAGGTCATTAACATAACTTTTCATCACCGTGTCAGATGACATTTCTACTAGGAAAATTTTAATTGATTTTTGTGATTTATCGGATTTTAAATAAAATTTTTGATTTGTTCTTCCTCTTGCTAAACAAGACATTATGCCCAAATCCTTACGCCTCAGCGACATAGAGTTTGATTTGCAACCGGATGTTGAATTCGGAAAAATATATGAAATCAATCGTAAAATCTGATTTTAATTAAAAAGCTCATCGTGACACTCATTATGTACTCATATGAGTGCTCATCCAATGTTGTAAAACGCACAAAAGAGAAGCAAAGTATACATTTCTAAATAAGTGAAAGAGATGCAATATTTCGTAATTAAATGATCTTTTTTCCCGATTCAAACGCGAATAAATCTCATCAGGTCCTTCATCTCTTTACTCATGAGGAGCTCATTGATGAACTCATCAGGATTTGTCTACTAGAGTACTATATACTGATGAAAAGCTGTGTAAAAATAAATTATAAATAAAAGAAGAAAGAACACCAAAAAGATGAAAATAATAATAATTAGTATGCCATTTGGAAATACTGATGAGTTGCCGTCAATAAAACTCACTTGAGCATCGACCTCTTCCATTGTAAACGAACTGGCAAGGAATTCTAACTACTATATAAAAATACAAATATTATAGGTGTATATTCGTTACGAAATACCGAACTCTATTGGGCTCATGATTGAAAATGCAGCAACACTACAGCAACACTCCTGTGACTTTCAGTTTGTAAAAAAAGAGTGGTAATGTATGTCAGGTATCTGTCTATGAAATATTGATTAATAAAGTGATAAGTAATTGTCCAAATACGGAAAATTGGGGCACACGATCAAATAGATTAAAATCAGAGCTGCAAAATTCAAGAATCATTACCATTATCCTTACCAATACCAGATATTTAAGAAAAGATAATGCCCAGTACTAATACTCTTGTATTGGAATTAAAATTTCACTGTTCCATTCCCGGAATTGTAAATAATACTTTAAAATACCGGAAAGTAGGTAATTGAATTTGAGGTTCCATTACAAAAGTACTTAGAAATATTCAAAAGTATTTTAAAAGTATTTTGGCATTCAATTCAATTTAATTCAATTCTTTATTAAGGGTATTATACAACAAGATTACTTAATCTTATTAACATGTACAAAATATATTATTTGGAGGAAACTATTGAGAGACAAAAAAAAAGAAAAGGAATATAGCTACAGTATGTATACAGCATATATGTATAGGCGATGCCATTAATGTCATTAGTTTTAGACTAAGTGCAGAAGTAAGATGACAAAATGACCTACTAAGAAGTATAACTAACAATTTATTAACAATGCAAGTAGTTTGTATAATCTATTGAATTTATTATTTCATTTTATTTGAAATATAAGTAGGTATTAATAGTGTGTGTAAAATTAGATGCGTTCGGCTAGCTGCTATCAGTTAAATGTCGGTACAGGAGCCTCTTAAACGCGCCAACAGCCACTGTGCGTTGAATATCAACTGGAAGTGAGTTCCACTTAGATATGTGAACGAAGTAGGAACGTTGGCCCATGACTGTAAGGTAACGAGGAAACAAGATATGGACGTGTCTAGAGCTACGCAAAAAGCTAATACTGCTGCCCAAGTATGCGGGATTGTTAGTGTATACAAGACGATGTAGAAAGGTTAGCGATTGGTACAAAAGGTAAGTTTTAAGGAGGCAGCCAAGTATTAAGTAGTTTCTGTGTAGGGATATATGGTCAAAGCGTTGAAGTCCAAACACGAATCTAATACAGTTGTTAAAAGCCACCTCCAACTTCCGCGAGCAGACAGAATCCAGGCTAGGAAAGACTAAGTTACCATAGGAAAAAAATGGGGCAACCAGAGCTTTGATTATTTTGAGTTTGGTAACTACCGAGAGAAAATCCGCTGAGCACCAAAGTTTACGAAGTGTAACATATACCTTACCAAGGATGCTGTTAACATAATCGCAGCAGGTCAGTCGAGAGTTGAGCATGACCACAAGATCTCTAACTCGTGTAGGGTCTCACCCTGTGCGTGCTTGTGTGTGTGTGTGTGTGCATACGTTCATATATGTGGGAGAGTAAAGATCTCTCTCCACGTCGACGCGATCTCAGACAGTGCCAAATATACAGTGAAAAACGAAGTTTTGGTATTAACCTTACGACAGAGTTGCCCGATTTTCCTTTTTTTTTAAAAAAGGCCCGTGTACAAAATTTCAGCTCTCTATGTCGACGCGTGAGATAGTGCCAAAATATCCAGGGTGTTTCCGTCTATGTAGGTGGCCTATAGAGCAAGAGGTGATAGTACTCACCTAGCCAAACAAAAAATTGTGTGGCTGGCGGGGGGGGTGGTTCACATCAACCGTTCGGGAGCTAAACAGGGTGATTAAGAAATTATGACAGTATTTCACAAAACACCCTTCTCTTCTTTTCAATTCTTTTCAAATACTTTCAATTACTTGCAATTACTTCGAAATCTTCAGTAATAAACATTATATTTTCACTATTTAGTGTGCCATGTCTACTAAAATAAGGTGCATTTAACTAAGTTTTTTATGAAATTGCAAATTGAAATATGAAAACATAGTAAATAATAAATATTTTCCTAGAGTGTGACTTTGTATATTTAAAACCTCTTGGCCTACGACGATTTTTGTAAAAGCAAATGTCCTTGTCTAGACTACTTAATTTTATTGCACTTCGAAAACAGGAAAAGGTTTTTTTTTTACAATAATATTAAAAAGACAATTGATTTAGGTCATTTCATAATTAGGTATAATATCATGTTTAGTACTGAAGTTTTTGAAGTAATTAAAAGTAATTGAAAGTATTTGAAATGTATTGAAAGGAATTATCTGGTAATGTATATAGTTTATAGTAATCTAAAACGAATGGGTGTTCATGGTGCACGGTCTCTTGGCTGTTATTTTGATCCTAACGACCTAAATGAACATTTCGCATCACCCACAACATTAATATCACCAGTGACTTCTGATATTGAGAGTGTAACTCCTACATTCGTTTCAAACAATGGTTTCAGCTTTCGCTGTGTTGATTCGGCGGAGGTGTACCGTGCTATTCTCTCAATCAAATCGAATGCCTCCGGCCCGGATAACAAACCGGGACATTTCCTAAAAATACTTTTGCCCGTAATATTACTTGTTGTAAACCATATCTTTAACGCAGTTTTAACATCCCCTAAATTTCCTACAAATTGGAAAAGAGGTACTGCAATAGCCATTCCAAAAAAGAATTCCCCTAATTGTATGTCTGATTTTCGACCTATCAGCCTGTTGTGCTTCTTATCGAAAGCTCTGGAGAAACTCTCGACTGATCAAATGCTTGACTATATCGAAGGTAATGCTTTATTATCAACGTGGCAGTCTGTTAAGGGTTACTACGGATATTCGGGAAGCACTCGATAGAGATAACTTGGGTATCCTTGTTTTATTAGACTTCTCAGAACCCTTTGATAGCATTAACCACTTCACATTATAGCATAAATTGGCTGTGCAATTGAGATTTTCCGCTCTCGCTCTATCAATCATCAAAAGTTTTTTGTTAAGTCGAACGCAGCAAGTGAAAAGTGGCAACCATCTCTCTGATCCGATATGTCTGTGTTGTGGTGTACCACAAGGCTCTATCCTCGGACCATTTCTATTTAGCCTCTATATTAATGATTTACCAGATGTGATACGCAACGCAAACATACATATGCAGACGATGTTCATATTTTTCCATGCTGCCCTGTTGGTCTATCCGAGGATTGTATCCTCAAAATCAACGAAGATCTGCAGCGCATCCATGACTGGTCTGTGGTAAATGATCTTGCCTTGAATGCAAGCAAATCAAATTACATGATACTCCATAGGCGAGGCTTGGATCCATTAAACTTTCCCCCAGTTCTCTTAAATAATAATCCCCTGCCTCACTTGGAGCTACGGAATCGAGCGGAATCGAGTCATATGATAGCTTAGATATTATGCATATCTAAGCACCCCACCCCCACCACCAGCCATCTAAGCATCTATATTATCGCCGGGTAACGCCGCGGTCAACCAATAGTAATATATATATAAAGAAAAAATAGATGTAATTTTATTTCGATCGCTGGTTATCGCGGGTGGTTTTAATGGACGGGAAACCATTTGAAATTGAGCACTCATTATTTTTTGCATAGAAAAGTGACTAGAGTCTTTCATTGATTTTACAGGAAATTTACGAAAAAATAATTTATATGATTAACTTTTTGATTTTCTATTTAAAGCTTTTTCTAATTACGTTTATGTTTCTTTCCGCATTTTTATATTTCATTGTCCCTTTACGCTGGTATTCCTCAAGGATCGGTTCTAGGCCCTATTCTCTTCTCCCTCTATATAAATGACCTCCCCTCTGTTGTGAATAGCGCTTCTGTGCATTTGATGAAGTTCAGTTGTACCTTAGCAGACCCATAGGCCTGGTCGAGGACTGTATTGCTCGAATCAATGATGATCTACAGCACGTACACGAATGGGCAATGGGTAATGAGCTTGCCATTAACCAGAACAAATCTTACTGTCTACGCCGGTATATAGAACCGTTTTCCCTATATCTAATTTGCCTTCAGTTCGGTTGAATAATTCCACGCTTGAATATGTGGAGTCAGTTAATAATTTGGGCATTCAACTCAATTCGAAATTTAGTTGTTGCGACTATATCAGCGCTTTGATGGGAAAAATTTATGGCAGTCTTCATCAACTTTCTATTTCCTCCAGTTGTATGTTGCGATGACTCTTATTCTCCCCCATTTTAACTATGGGAGCCTTATTTTTAGCAGACTAGACTCAATTTGTCAAAGAAGAGTTACTGTATCCTTTAACAACGTCATCCGTTATATTTATAAACTTCCTCGGAGCGTTCGTGTATCTGCTCTTGCTTCGTCCCTACTCGGTAGCTCTGTAAAGGCCTATTTGACTCGTCGGAGGCTTATCTTCCTTCATAGGCTAATTTACACTAAATCCCCTGCATATTTCTCCGAAGGCCTACAGCTCTTGCACTCGAATAGAGGTCTTCAACTTCTTGTCCCGAGATGTACATCTAGGTACGATGAGCGCTCTTACTTCGTCCAAGCTGCCCGAAAATGGAACTCTCTTCCAAATTTAATTCAGCGCATAGGTTCCGGCCTGACATTTGCTAAGCTAGGCAAAGATTACCTTAACTAGTTATTAGATTGTGATTGATATTTATTCTCAGATCTTAAAATTCTTGTTGCATTGTTTTAATTAATTCTTAATTTTATTTTTTTTTCTTCTCTTTTGTTTTTAATTTGTTGTATTTTTATTTATTTACTTATTTTTTATTTTTGTTCTTTTCTTTGGCTCGTTATATCTAAGTTCTCTTTTTCATGTTTGGATTTCCTTTTTTTCTATTTATTCATTTATTTTTATTATTATCTTATTTTTGCTTTAATTCTAATGTTACTTATGTTTTCTTTTCCACCAAAATTAAAAATTAGGGTAAAATTATCAAACTTTCACATTTCCGGTAGAATTTCAGGATTTCCATCTAGCAATGCTTGAATGAATAGAAGAAAAAAAAACGATACCAAAAACTGGTGAAAAAGACAAAGTAAAAACTATTTTGTCAGTCTTGACCTCAGAGAAATTTACAAATTAATTTACTAACTTCAGCGTGAAGATAGTTGGGCACTAAAATTTAAAGAGTCAAAAATGAAATGCCTGTTGCGATAAATTTCTTGTATACAGAACTGGTAAAAGAAGCTTTTAAATAAATCGTCATTCGTTAAGATATAATATAAAGAGAATTGAAAAGAAAGGAGGAACGAATTCTCCAGAAGAAACATTTACAATTGTCGATCCATTCCCGAAAACTTTAGATGCGACAGACAAAATTGGAAAATTTATGATGTTTTCACTCACATCACAAGAGAGGAAAATGGTATAGAATACAATATTTGGTTGCAACCACCTATTACATACCTATTGTAGTTCTTACACTATATCCTTTCGTAGAAAATCTTTGCAGACTTTTCCCCACACAAAATTTTAAACACAAAACTTTATTGAACATGTCATTCACGACATCTAAAATCCTCCCATAAGCGTCTCAAATAAATTTCTATTACCTACATATACCTATATCTAAAGTTTCACAATAAATTTCCAAAGTTGCATGTACAAATCAAAAACTTCAATTCTACAATTTTCTTCGTCATCACATAAATCGTAAATGCAGCATAAAATGAAAGTTTATCTAAAATGACTCCAAAACTCTGTAGGGCGGCTAAATTTACTGAATTCAAAGAAAACTTGTTAAGTTGTTACAAAAACATTCACAAACATATCTTCTCAATCGAAGGCATTTTAAGATATTTTCATCTTGACCAACTGGTTACATGAATGGTCAGATACATATTTGTTATATATCTTATGCTACAAATCTTTTTCTGCACTACATCATCCTTTTGTTGGACATAAGGATTCAAGTAAAGTAAGACGAGTAAATATCTCTGAGATTGGATAATAGATTCTACAGACAAATATGTACCTGAAGAATGGGTTTTGAAATTGAATTTTTTCTTACGTTTATTAATTTTTATCATTTTTAAAAATTCCTTTATACTTTTACTTAAGATTGAACTAAGTAGTAAGAAATATATTTTGACCTCGGTTATGCGAAACATCGATTTTATCTAGTTCACCCACGGATGACAAAATATTTCTATAGAGAACAATTTTATATTATTCGGATTTGCTTCGGATTGGAATCTCCAGTTCTTCTGTTATTCGGATTTCTTAAAACCAACAAAATTAAATTTATGTGGAATTCGGTCTAAGTATCCAGCGAGAAATGGGAGCATGATTAGATGTATCCGGAAGGCCACTTAAAGGCGGTGAGAAGTGCTCTCTTTTGGGTTCACCGTCATTTTACTTATACAGGGCGATATTATTAGAAAGAAGTAGTGCTACAACATTCTGCATCGATTCCTATTGGGACGAAAAACTAGCGCTTCTGAAAGAAACAAAATTTAAGTGCTTCTCTAGGCATCATTTGGAAGCTTCTTAGAAGAATATCCATTGATCTATCTAGAAAAATTAGAAAAGGCGCAAGTAAGTAACTTATGTGCTTTCTATTGCCATCACTTGGAAACAAACTGTATAGAAGTGATGAGCTCCAGCAGAAGTGCAACAAGAGCTGATTTCATCAAATTTTCCACGAATCTAAACTGTGGATTTTTTTACTATTGTGCAAAATAACGAATTTCTCATTTTTAATGTGAAGTTCAGAGTGATTAGAAGTGTAATCTGAAGATTTGATTATATTATTAAATTTTTTTGGATCGAATTTCTTCGCTCTGTACTCATAAAACATATAAAAATAAATAGCGCTCTTAACGCTTTTCCGGAAGAATGCATCGCTTCTCTTCTCCATACCAGCTTCTTGCCTCATCATAACCATGCTTGCAGTGGCAAGCGCCCTACTAGTGTTCTCAAGAAGCAGTCTTAAAGGGCTTTTATAAGATTAAGGGAGAAGCACCATAATTATTCAAAAAGCTCATTATAGCATTTGAAAGAACCTTAAAAAAACTCTTTGCCCATCTTTTAGCATATTTTCTAGAGCGTTTCTTAAGAATAGCAATGAGTGAGAAAAGAAGGACTGCGAGCTTACAAGGAAGTGCTTAAGAAAGTGAAAAAAACTCTTGCAACTGAAAAAACTTTAAAAAAAATTCTATGCAAAAACGAACGTTTCGTAATAGCAGGAACCGTACTCATCAGTACGGCTTGGTTCCTGCCTGCCGTATACGTCACAGTGCACAGCAAGCATAGGACTCTTCTTGTTAGGCATTCAAGTAAATACTTAGTATTTCGCCTCGTATATAATTCTCACTAAAAAATTATTTGAAGTAAATATATGAGGTCAGCTTGGCTGTGCACTATGTCGTATACTGCAGACAGAAAACAAACCATAGTGAAGAGTAATACTGTTCCTGCTATGACGAAACGCCCGCTTTTTCATAGAAAGTTTTTTCGATTGAAAGAGTTTTTTTTCCACTCAATTCTCGAGTTGCGGAATTGGCAGCAAACTCAGTCAATTTCATATTGACTAAATTTGATATGAATTCATTTTATGGCAAAACGCTTCAGGAAGTTTCTTAGAACGCTCTTTTTTCCCAATAGTTTGCTTTCCTAACCGAATATTGCATATCTATATAACCTAGGCTTAAGTCATAGGCTATATACTAAATTTGTCATTCCATTTGTTACACATACAAGTAATTATGGTAGAGCAAAATCGATTGAACATCCACGCATAATATCAAATCTGAAATTAAATTTTGTACACGTATTTAAAAAAAAAAGTTGGAAAATAGAACCGATCGAGCAACTCCTTCATAGGATTGCCATACAAAAATGTATTTTTTTAATATATATTTGGGCACTGCCAGAGAAGTGTCGATGTAGAGAACTAAAATTTTGTATGAGATGTTTTCATAAGAATAGTAAAAAAAAATCAATGGGAATGGGGGCAACCCCTTCTTGGTGTTGCCATATAAAATTTTTGAATTTTTACGTATACTGAAAACGATCAGTCCAAGACGCTTTTAATATACTGAAAAGTTCATCAGAATATGAAATCCTATGTATTGACTATAACCGTTTTTACTGTCCGACGAATTGTTCTTGAAATATATGTGAAAAACCACTTAAAAAAATCAAACTTGCATAGAGAGGTGACCATACGAAATTACATACGGATGATACGGCTATTTACTATGGTTAAACCAATTTTAGCTTTTTACATATTTTATTCTAAAATTATTGCTCCCTATAGGCCAAACTACACGCTTTAGCACGAAGCAGTGGTATTTTGCTACCTTTGTGCCTAGACGTGCCATCACAAAAATTTTGGTCCGCAGTAGTTGCTCATATGATTACCGTGGTTAATTGTGAGCGTGTTCAAACAAAAGTTACAATTTTTGACATAATTAATAACTATATCACAAATTCACAGCACGTAATGAGAATTTTATTATTATATTATCACCTCAAATCGCATGTACGGAACTACACAGCCGTCAGATCAGAAATTTCACATTTTCAAAATGGTAAGGCTTACAATATTTCTCGCCGGGTAGAGACATCTTTTATGTAACACGGAAAAGATTTTGGCAATCTATTACAGTTTAAAATCAATTTATTTTTCTAAAATCAATGTCAATGTTCAGAATTCCTGTGGTGTGCAGCTATTTTTTTCTTAGAAATTTGCTGAATTTTTCTTCAGAATTTCTTGTTCCATAGATGAGGAATTCTGAAGAAATATGATCGATTAAAATTCTGAAAAAAACTTATTATTGCCTTCATTGAAAAAATTGTTGGTTCGTACCCATGATATATTTAGCCGAGATCAATGAATAATTGATTTGTTACGAGTTTTTCTCATACATCACTTTGTTAGTAGAGCCATCGATATCTGGGTATTTCTTGTCTGTGGTTTTTATCTAAATTAATTTCTACTCTAGAAATAAGCAAATCAGAGTATGTATACCTACTTTACTACCCAATTGTGGGTCGTAACATAATTCATTCTATTGGATTCCAAAATACTAACCTTAAATTAGTATACTTAGAAATGTATAAGCGTAGTACCCTTGTTTAGAAACTGTTTAATCTTCAGTACTGCACGCCTCTAAGTATAACTTATAGTTTCTGCACAGTTCTCACTAAGTCTGAAAAGACGTGTACCACTGGATAGGCATGAAATTGCATTTTAATAATTTTGAAAATTTATTCAGGTTAGTTTTTTTGTTTCTGGGAATTTTACTACGTGATATTTTTCTAGAAATTAGAGTAGAGAAATGGCTTTTTACTTTGTGAGTGAAGTTTGTTATCTAAAGAATTATATACAATACAGTGACATATACATACATGTTAGGAAGGGAGCATAAATATGGAATGTAGTTTACCCAAGCCAGAAAAAAAAAGGGATGGGTACAATGCATGATGTGCAAACTATGATATTCCATATATGTAGGTATACGATATGAAAATTTAGTGCATATATTTGAGATTCCTGCAAATAAATTTGCAAATTGTCAACAAATTCACAATTTTAAGGCAAAGTATATGGTATTCCATATTTATGTATCTTTTTCCAAATTCGTAAATGGGAGTGTTTGTTTTTATTAATGTTTTCTTTAGAATTTTATAAAACTTAAATATATTTTTGTTATGTTTCGAATAACTAAGTTTATGGAGTTTATTATAAACTAACATATTTTTCAAAGACTGAATTTAATATGAAAATATTCCTAAAAAAACAAGTTATTCCATATTTATCTACTTTCCTCTATTTGCAAATAATGTGCAACTTCACATACATTCGAGACAGTAATTACAGATTAAATGAAGATCTGAGTGCTATTTTTTCACCGTCAGAGTGCTCCAGTATAAGTTATAATTAGGAAAAATCATAATAGAAGCGAGAGAAAAAGAAAATCTTTGGGAAAAAAGAATAGGGCGGCTAGAGATGATAATAATTTTAAAAAAATTTAAAAGTGGTCAATTTTCAAGGAGTAGACAACATTAAAGGAATAATACTGCAGCATGGAATGGAATTCTTCCAATATTAAATAAACACGTTAATTGAATGTAAATATGTCATATCAACAAAAAACAAACTCTTCTTCTGGAATTTGTAATACATCTTAAAACACGCATGAACATATGCGTGATTGATCAATTAGGATATACCACAAAGCACAAAAGTTATTACTCATAAATTAAATAGGTCATAAGAATATGCAATAAGAATTGAATTAATCATTGAATTATATTCGCATGAGAAAAATGTCAACAAAGTTTTACACATATTAATGGGTCAATAAAATCATCACTCATAATGAATGAATATAAAAATAAAATAATAAGCATGAGTCAAATTACGTATGAGAATATTGTACTATTCGTATCGCGCATATACTGACTAATTACTCATAACAATGAATGAACGTAAAAAATCAAGAGCATGATTCATGTTTACATCAATATTGTACGGAGTGTAATGACCGACCCATTTCTTTTGAACTTTCTCATGAAAACGAAAATTATGTATAAATTTAGTGTGAATGGTATAAAATATAACAATAGTTAGCTCGAGTACATAAAGAGTTGTTGATTGTTCTAAATCGGCGTAATAGCCAAAGCTAACAAATAGACGTTATAGCTTTTATAATTGATTGGCCTAATAGCAGTCACAGAGATGAAGGACTCAAACTTATTGAAAGAGAAACATTAAAAATTATTCGAAAAAGTCAATCAAGAATAGCCTAAAACCCTAAGGCCCAATCTACAGCGAGATCTAAACGCTACAAGCTGCAAGCTATACGAAGATCTATTTCAGTTCTAGAACCTGCTGTAATGTGCGCTAAAAGCTACAAGATTTATATCCATATTAACAACTTACCATGATTAAAGTGACACATTCACAAGCTTTTTAAACAAATACTTGCTTCGCTCATAACATTTAAAATAACAAATTGTCACAAATACTTTTGTAGTTAAGTTAGGCAAATTCCACTGGCATGTATACAAGTAAATCCTAAAATAATTTAAATATGGCGCCAGTTTATATGAATTTTACTTCATTAAGATGTTCGTGTTGTTGGAGCTTCAGCTAGAAAATTAGAAAGGGGAATTCCCACTTTAGGCCCGACACGAACAGATATGAGAAATGTCTTAAACGATGCATTATAATACTCTGGACCTATTTTGAATTAACAATGTTTATTTCAATTAAGTCCGGCAAACTTGGAGAGGGGTATCAAAGTTTGATTAAGAACATTTTGGAAAATCTAGTACAGAATCGAAATCCTTAGGTCCTGAGAAGAAGTTTGAGTACCCACACTCCTATACTCACAGGCTTAAACCATCCTCATATTCACTTTTTTAGTATTTCCGTTTTTTATTCGAACTGAGGCACTAAATTTTTCACACCTGAGATCGACTCTAACTCGGTAGGGTTATGTCCCATCGGAAAACGAGTTTCACTCATTACCATTACGAGTTTCTCTCATTACCAGCTACAATTCGCAGAAGGAAATTTTTATCTGCATACTTTTAGGGGGTAGGAGCCCCCGGCAGGGGTGGGGTAGGAGCCCCCGGCAGGGGTGGGGTAGGAGCCCACGGCAGGGGTGGGGTAGGAGCCCGCGGCAGGGGTGGGGTAGGAGCCCCAGGCGGGGGTTGAGGTGGCCCCAATATGGCATGTTGCATATCAAATTAAAGGTCTCACCGAGTGCTATCGGATGGTGTATATTTTTCTCGATTCAGAAAACTTTCTCAGGGCGTTTTGGCTGCCGAAAAGCCCATTTTCATGCACATACACCCCAGTTGCTACATTTCGCATATATTTTTGCCCTTCTTTCTTCCATAGCCATTAGTGGCCTGTTACGAACATTTCTCTCATAGGAAGTCATTTTCCATGACGCACCAATTCCGCGCAATCACGAGAAATAGAAAAATCCACTTGTTCACCCAAGAAAGTCGCTCAAGCTACGCATCCAATCACCAAAGCTTTCCCCACTTAATTGCAATAAACATTGCTAATAAAATATGCTCGATTTTATTGAGACATTTTTCAGAAGATTTTTCGTATTAAAGACTCACTTCTTCATTTCATAACGTCAAAGTACATATCTTAAGGAGAGAGAGAGAGAGAGGTGAAAAAGATAATTTGTTTTTCAGATGGATCGGCGGCAGAATATAAAAATAGGAAGAACTTTCTGAATATTCCTATGCATCATACTTTGAATGTGAGGCCAATTGGTATTTCCTTATTCCTTAGCATTTAAAAATTATGTATGGATATGTAATGGCTTGGTGGAACCTTTAAGCCTTTGTGGTATGAGACCCAGAACAAATGGTGAAGAATTTAAAAAAAACAAAAAATATAAAAAAAATTATCTTACAGAACCAGCAAGGTTGATTGTTTGGTCAGTGATTTCAGTAAAGATACTTTTCTCGATATCTGTTTTATGCAGAAGTACAGGCGAATAAAAAAACATCTTCCACAGAGGAATATTCATAAGTAGTTAAAGTTGCACGTTCTTAAAACGGAATTCTCTCTTAAACTTGCAAACTTTTTTTTTTGTTTCTTAATTTTCTTTAATTTATTTTAATATTTTTAATTTTCCTTAATTTTTTTTATTTTATTTTTACTCCTTAATTTTTTCAACTTTGTTTTAAATTTTTTCTTATTAATTTTTATATTTATTTTTTTTTAAATAATTAGTATTTTTTAAATATATTATTCATTAAAAGCAAAAAGCATTATGGGATTCAAACTCGTTACAGACTGTCTAGGCTTTTCTTAAACCTTTTTAATATTTTTTTCATTAAAAAAAATATGCTGGGATTCGTCCGCGTTACAGACTGATTCTTTATTATTCCTCAAATAAAAGAAAAATTAGAAAATTAAATAAATTTTATTTATGCATTTCCAAGCCCACTACTTAATTCCTGCAGACTGAATGGATCCTTGATTGGGTATTTGATCAGCCCAAAATAGATATGAACATATTAAAATTGAAAATTTTTATGGACTTTATATACGTGTTGCCTCAAAATTGATACACTTTAAGCACATATTCACTAGCCGGAATTAATTCAAATCACGGACTCAATTATTTTTCCATCCTTTTTTTTCTCTGCTTTTTTCTTTTTTTAGTAGTCAAACAAAAGTAAAAAAAACCAAAGTAATCCTGGATTTAACTAATTCTTCTTAATGAATACGTTTAGGTACCATCCTATATTTTTAGGCTGCTATTAATTATTACAAATTTCTATACATACATTCTACGTATCATAGGATGAAAAACATTACATAATATGAAAAAGGAGCACACTCCTTTCGGTAAGGAGAATTATAATAGAAAAAAAAACAATTTGACAAAATATAGTTACACACGCACGATAATTACCTAGGTAAGTCGGTTTCAGGCACTGTCATTTATATAACAGAGATAAATGGGTCAAATTCAACATACCCAGTTAGAATTATTAATTTAATAATTAAAAAAATTATTATTTTACATATGTACCTCTGTATGTATGTATGTAAATTATACATAGCAATTACATATATTTATAGAAAAAAAATAAAAAATTAAATTACTCACCAGTATCAGAAAATTCCTTTAATTCACAGTATAAGCTGATTATAATACCGGCAATTCAAATGCAACAAGTGAATTCTTTTAACGATTTATACGCGAAACACTGTTTCAATTTATCGTTTTTTTTTCAATTCGATTTGCTTTTTTCTGTTCGTTTTACACACTATTCACAATCTTTTAGGTAAACCTGAAACGGAATTAAATAGAATAAAACACGTCGTCAACGAAATCTAAAATTAAAGTATAAATGAAAAATAAACGCGAGTAGTCAATAATATAAAAAAAAAAGATTGCCATGCACGGAACAAATGGAGCCAAAAACGAGTTAATTCTTTTCTTTCCTTTTTTTATTTTATCACACGTGTGTGCAATTTATAACAGAAAAACACGAACTGTTCTTTTTCTAGACTAAATTTTTGTATAACTTGACACTATGATATAAAATTTTTTATATGACCCAAGAGATAATAAACGTTTCTAATCTTCGATGATAATCTTCTTAACAGTGAACCTAAGTAGGTAGCACATGCCAAAGAGATTCAAATGAAAATAAACAAAAAATGCTAGACTATGATGCATTTGCAAAAAATAATACAAAATACAGAAACAAATAAAAAATTATTATTAATTAATGTTTTGTTTTTTTTTTTTTTCATAAAACTATCCTTGAAAAAAAAAATTGCTCACTATGCTTCTAGCACAAGAAGTAAGAATATAATTCGCAACGAAACGTTTTGTTCGACGATCCTTTTCTGACTGGTTTGTCTGTTGCTGCTGCCTGAGCTTTTTACTTGGATTGAATTTGGAACAAATTTCTCATTTCTATAAAATCCCAGCTATCGTAGGGTCAGGGAAATATAGGAGCTGCGCTGTTCGCTGTACTACACATAACAGCAACATATACATATATATTATGTAGCATGGCGCTAGCTAGCATAATGTATATTCAATTTATTCTTGGAGAAATGCGAATACTCCACAATCCACATCCACCACATAGTTTGATCCTAATGTTCAGCAACTTTGTGTCGCAACTTAATATGTAACGTACATATATAAAATGCAACAGGCTATTTCTACTCAAATGTAACCAAGCTTATGAAAATGAAATAGTGTAGAAAAGAAGAGTGGTCATATGGTCATGGTCATTAGAGGGTCGGGTCAGATCGAGATAGGCGAATAATAAATAAACGTATCCAAATGCGGAAAGTAAGGACATTAAAAAATTATACCAGTTGTTGAAATTAGTCTGTAAGCAGACATAATAACTTTTGAGAGTAGGGCGTGGAAGTTGATGAAAAATTAATTTTTTACACATAAATAAAAAAAAATGAAAAGCGAATCCATTTCCATCTGGACAATAACAACGAAGTAAATTTGGAAAAAAAATTTGACGATCAAGATATGGAAATAATGAAAATGTTTAACTGTGCATATACAGGATGTTTCCGCCTTGGAGGTCAATAGAGCAGGAGATGCTAGTACTCACCTAGGCACTTAGGGCAAACGAAAAATTGTATGGCCGGAGCGCGGGGACGGGGGGGGGGGGGGGGTATCAACCGTTTAGGAGTTACAGGGTGATTAAGAAAAAATCTAGTTTATCACAAAACACCCTGTATCTTAAAAAATACAGAGCGAACGGAAACGGTTAATATAATAATAATAATAATTTTATTAGTTTTATAGATGTTTGGAGGCGCAAAGGCATCTTAATAATAACAAAGCCGAAGTATTACAAAATGTAATGTTAGATTGGTGCCGAAATAATACAGTCAAAATGAACATTATGAATAATGGTTTAGGTTCTGATGAGGGTGAAATATTAAAACAAGGAAAAGTAATGTTGTATCAACAAGCGAAATTATATAAAATCCAAGGTGGATAGAGCGCATTACCAGAAGTCGATGTGGCAATTAATAAAATCACTCGTACTTAAACAAGAATGGGAAGTAATAACTGAAGTTGAGTTTATAGATGGGAATGCCAGGGATGAATAGCAAATAAAATCAATGAGAATTTTGTAAACAGTCTCCATGATATTGTAAATTCTATACCAGTTCAGCCATACATTAACTAATATCGTCCCAACTGCAACTACATTTCTTTTCAAGCAAGTCAATCTTGCCGACATTTTTGGTGTATTTAAAATCTTTGCAATCCGAACAATTTTTAATATGACCTATCAGCAACTCCGAACCATTCTTACTATGGGCTACCAGCTACTCCGGAATATAATCGTCCGTATGTCGTCGAGCTTTTGTTTGTGTTGAATGTGAGCTTATAACACCAGATTTAGATGAAACTTTTACAGTTTGTATAGGATACCAAAATAGCTGACACGTATTTTTTTGTTTCCCTTTACCATGCCCCATCTCCCCTAGAGAGTTTAGAAACTACGTGATTTTACAATGAAACGTCATTTTCAAAAAAATTTTGTCTCGAGAAAGAAGCAACCGAATTTTCTGATATAAAAGCCGAATGAAGCGTAATGCTTTATATCTTTTACAAATAAATATAGCAGCACTGAAAGAAAATAAATATTGTTAATAATAGTACTTCGTGATTTTACGGTATACGGTGATTTAAAAATTCATAAAAAAAATAACTTACGTGGGATGGCGATAACAGAATGCGGTTTTTTAGTTGAATTTGTGGTATTTGGTAGAAGTAGATGAAGAAAAATGTGTCTTTAGGTGGGGGGGGGGGGGCATGTACCCCTCGAGGGGTGGTCCGAAATGGGGCGTGTGGGGTATCAAATTAAATAGGGAAGAGAGTGTAATCGAGTGGAGAGGTTCTTGTTTTGATCCTGTAAACTTCATACGGACGTTTTTACTGTTAAAAAAGGATTTTTTGGGACTTGGGTCATATACACCCCCTTCCTTCATTTTGCATATATATATATTCTTTCTTGCGAATGAATTAGCGGTCTGTCGTGAACGTTTTTTGTTTGGGTGGCAAAATTCGTCGACGTAACGGTTCTTCGTAAACACGAGATTACAATAAAGCTATTTTTTCACCCCAACCCACTTCGTCTTTTCGTAGAAAGCTATCGCCTCCTACGCTTTTTAGCCCACAAACTATGATTCTTATGTGATTGGATTCACAGCTTAATTTATTGTTCCATAGGGTACTCTCGATTTGGGACTTCAAAATACTTTTTTACCAAACTTGGTATTTACATACGTCTTGTTCGCGCGCTTCTTTTCTCCTGTCCATTTTATCGGTAGGCATAAGCTCTCGGAGGGGCGAGGCGGCAAAGTTTCAACTTCAAATGCTTATAGTTCATGAAGGAAGTGGCGTAGCTCGTATTTGAAGTCTTAAATAAAAGTTCCCATCGGGGAGCTATCATTGATATGAATTTCAAGTTCCTCGGGGGGATGGAGGCGGAGTCTACGGTGGTGTCGGAATCACGATTTTTTCCACAATACATATGCAAAAACGGAAAACCCTGAAGCTCCCACAAAAAGAAACCGATTTAATTTTACTGAAAACGGTTCTCCTAATTTTACATCCTGCGTCGATTATCGATCGGGGGGTGAAGGAAATAACGGCCATTTTGCTCTGGCCGCTTTAAGTAAGCCATTTTACCTCGCCGCATAGGCATGTGGGTACTCAAACTGCATTAAAAAATTCATATTTGAAAATGACTTAGATTAGTCAAATTTAGTACCCCCTCCCTTCCCGCCCAGCAAACATCTGGTATTTTTTTCAGGCCCTAAAAAACTCTATACTATTCTATTTAAGTGTGTATAAGTGTATAAACCCATCTTCACCCCATAATTCAGCTAAATATACTAAGATTTCCAAATTTCTTTTGATTATTTTTTGAGTGAAAAATTTGCTGGAAATTTTCTCTTTATAAATTTTATGCATATTCGAGGCAGACAACAATGCCTCGATCCAATATACAATCAACGATTCCTCGACCTGATGTAGGGAAGGCTTCAAGGTTTTCCTGGAAAATTTACTGGGCTGAACGTGTGTATGTACTTAGTTTTTGCGTGCGATAAATACTTTTTGAGATAATCGAAAAAGAAAAAAAAATGCGTCCTTTTGAAGGAGAAAAATGGCCGTCTTTTGAGTGAAAAAGTTGAGTTTTTTTTCCATTCGTGATTGTGAAGAATCGAGGGGGTCGGGGAAAAACTTCCTATGAAAAAAATGTTCACAGCTGTGCACTAATGTCGTTAAAATAGAGAACTGATGAAATATATGCGAAATGTAGGAACTGAGGGGAAAGAGACCCAGCTGTATGAAAATGGGTTCTTAGGCGAAAAACGTCTCGATGAAGTTTTTTAAATGAAAAAAAATAAACCCACTCGACAGTACTCAGAACTCGCGAGGCAAACGTGGCCTGCATATGACAGGAAGAGGACAAGAGAAATTCTAAATTCCAGCAGAACATATACTAGGTATCTAGTTGGGTCATTGCTGGTCACTGGATCATTGGAGACCTTGCTAGAAGACTGGGTATAGCGGCCAACGATTTCTGCAGGAGCTGTAATAATTCGGAGGAAATCAGATCCATCCAACACGTACTTTGTGAATGTCCCGCTCTGATGAGAGCTAGGCTTTTAGGTGCCTACTTGTTTTCTAGTCTGGAGGAGCTGCAAAAGAAGGTGTTCAGATGCATGTTTTTTAAGGGAAGCAAGATGGACATAGGGTGATTTTTAAGGTTATCCTATGAGAACAGGGGACACAATGGACCCACTAGTGGTCTTAGGCCGTTTGTACATCGAAAGACCAAAATGAAAACGCTGAACCGAAAAACTCACTTTCCTACAACGCAACAGTAAATATTTCCAATTAAACTTTACTAAAAGGTCGAAAAATTCTTAGTTTTTCATTATTCGCATGAAATACTTAATTTTGCTTTTCGAAAAAATCACTTTTCAATGTTTTCGTTGAATTTTCGTTCAGAAAAACAATTAAATGTACATTTCTCGAGAAACAATGTAAAAAATTAACAATTTCTTACGCATGATGAAAAAATAGGAATTTTTCGAACTTTTAGTTAAGTTTAATTGAAAATATTTGCTGTTGCGAGGTAGAAAAGTGAGTTTCACGGTTCAGCGCTTTCGTTTTCGTCTTTCGATGTGCAAACGACCTAAGTGAAGGAGGCTAGGCACTTCTAGTCATACCCCTCTTACCTAACCCAAGTAACAATTTTTCCAATTTTTGGTGACTGAAGGTGATGAGTAGTTTTATTAGTGTAGTTAGTTTTATTAGAGTAACCATTACTAGAAGGTATATAAGAAAGTTTTATAATTGTTTTGATCACCACATTATAAACTTATTGGTAATAAGTGTTTATTGCGGTATCCGTGGTTACCCTTATATAACTCGACAACTTTCAGTAATTTAGGTGACTTAAATAAAAATTGGGAACTTGCGGTAATACATATACCCACTTTAAAATATCGTAGAATTTTTTGGTGGCCCTTAAGTAACTACGGTGATCGTTATAAAAACAAATTACTTTTAGTGTCGAATGGAGCCATTATAAAACTGTTTTTATTTATATAACATAATATAACCAAAGCGTATATAAGAACACTAACGTCTGTTTTTTGTGACTATAATTAAGATATATAACATTACCAAAGGTTACATATTATGACTAAAGGGTATATAAGGACCATTTTCGAATCATGGTAGTGCCTTTAGTTTATATAATATTTCTAGAAGTTTTATAAGGGTCATTCAGTTTATATAAAATTACTTGAAGTTTTATAATGGTAATTTGTTCATTTAAGTACAAGCCGCCAGTTTTTCATCTGTCCATTGCAGATATAAAAGAAAAAGTCGGTTAAGCCAATTTTTTTAAATTGCAGATATATGGCTTCCGTTTTATTTTTATATGAAGAAAATACATCTTTTTAGGTACATAACATTTCTAAAGTATGTTATGTAATTTTTGTGAATTAATGTCACATAAGTGAAAATCTTAAATTTTGTCATATTTAATTAAAATTATTAAATATTGCTTATTTTTGGAGCGTTCTGTATTTTTTGCAAGTATCTATGATGATATTCACAGTATAATTTCAATTGCAGCTGAATTTCACCACATATGCAAAAAATTGTACTTCTAAAATGTAAAAATATTAAACTCTTACAATATAAAAATACCATACAAAAAAAATCGAAATTCTATGTCAAGATAGGTTTCGCAAATATTTGCATATTATTGTTTTATAAAGCTAACGAAAAATAATTTCCCTAACATTTCTATCACTGAAAGTAATCAGTCTGAGAATTCCGAGTGTTGTGGAAACGTTATCATCACCATTAAAAACAAAGTTTATAAAGGTAACCGAAACATTACCGCAACCACTGCTATGACCAAAATAAATTAATCGAGAGCACCTTGGGTTATATAAGGGTTATATAACAAGTCATATTATGGTAACCAGAATATTTTGATTACTCATTTTATAAAACTTTTAATTATATAACGTTACCTAAATCAAGTCACGGTAACCTCTATATAATCCTCCATTTAAGCTCCATAAGGGGTTTATAGTGGTTACAAAGACGTTTCGAGTACCAGTCTATATAACTCAAGTTATATAATTTGGTAATGGAAACCTTACGGTTACTACTATATAAAAAAAAATTGTTTCTTGGGAACCTAACCTAAGCATAACCTATCCATAGCCTTCGGGTGCCAGACTGCTCACGGGACACCCTTACAATATTATCAATGTAATGCCAATCGTTAATCTAGTTAATCGTTATTTAAGTTATAACAATAACTAGTTACTTATACATATATAAAAAGATGGTTATAGTTATCTATCACTGTTATGTCAGGATTCAGATAAGTCCTTTATAATGCAGTACAAAAAAAAACTGAAAAGCTCGACTAGACGAAACCTTTCTTTCTAGATGTCTACCATGACACCCAATGAATAATAAAACAGAAAATGCAGCAGTTTATTTCGCCTTATACTCAAAAATGTCTTGCTCTGTAAAAATGAATAACAATCTTGGAAAACTTTTGATGAACAGCGTAAATAGTAAAAGTAAATAATAAGTTTAAGTAATTGAATTCATCCAAGTAGTTAATTCCTATAACAATTCTTTGCACTAAGGTGAATATTATGTATTGTCTCCGAGGTTGAAGATTAAGTATCACTAGTCGGAGCACCAATTGTTATCATCAGGTACTTCCCAACTGATCCCTTAGTTCAGCTTCTTTAATTGTTCTGGTTCACTTTGAACAATACAATTCACAATCCATCGAACACCTTGAGCCACTCATTCTGACTCTCGATATTGTCGAGAATGAGACTCGAAGGACATTTAGAACTGTAAAAGAAGTAGTCAATTAAAATTTTAATGATCCTCGACCACTTTCAAATAGGTTTACCTAATTTTCTTTGTTTCGATTTTCAAACTATACCAATATCCTGATTGGTTTAATTAATTTGAGTTATATGTGATTCCGCAATTCTTTTTTTTTAAATAGCATCTTGTATTTGGCAGAGCTGTAAAATTCAAGAACCATTAACATTATCATTACCAATACCAAGTATTTAAGAATTCATAATTCTAAGTACTAATACTCTTCTATTGGAATTACAATTTTACAGTCCCATTCACGGAATTGCAAATAATACTTTAAAATACTGGAAAGTAATTGAATTTTCGGTTCCATTACAAAAATACTTAGAATTATCCAAAAGTATTTAAAAAGTATTTGGGCATTACTATATAATTCCTTTCAATTCTTGTTAAATACTTTCAATTACTTTTAATTACTTAGAAATCTTCAGTAATAAACATGGTATTTTACTATTTATTGTGCTATTTCTACTAAAATAAGATGCATTGAAATAAGTTTAACTATTGCTTTTTATGAAACTGCAAAATGAAATATGAAAACATAGCAAATAATAAATATTTTCCTAGAGTGTGATGTGACTTTGTATATTTACCCTCTTGGCTGGCCTACGATTTTTTTGAAAGCAAATGTACTTTTCTAGACTGCTTAATTTTATTGCACCTCCAAAAACAGGAAAAACAAATTTTACAATAAAATTAATAAGACAATTGATCTAGTTCATTTCATAATTAAGTACAATATCATGTTTAGTACTGAAGTTGTTGAAATAATGAAAATTAATTGAAAGTATTTGAAAAGAATTTAAAAGAATAATATAGTAATGCCCAAATACTTCTTGGATATTTCTAAGTAATTTTGAAACCGCAAATTCTATTACTTTCCGATATTTTAATGTATTATTTACAATTCCGGGAATGGGACCGTAAAATTAGGAGTATTAGTACTGGGAATTATCTAATTCTTAAATACTTATTATTGGTAAATAACAGGTATTAATTCCATTAAATACTGAGTATTTTACAGCTCTGGTATTGGGTATTTAAAAAGTGTCATTTCTGCAGCTGAAAAATACTCAGTATTTAATGAATTTATTACCTGGTAATTATCAATACCAAGTATTTAAGAATTGATAATACCATCGAAAACAGGGCAAAGTGCTTTTTACAATAAAATAAAAAATCAATTGATTTAGTTTACTTCATAATTAAGTACAATATCATGAGTAATATTGAAGTTTCCAAAGTAATTAAAAGTAATTGAAAGTATTTGAAAAGAAAAAGAAATTGAAAGAAATTATAAAGTAATAGCCAAATATTTTTTAAAGACATACTTTTGGGTATTTATAAGTATTTTTGTAATTGAATCGCAAATTCAATTTCTTTCCGGTATTTGAAAGTGTTATTATCCATTCTGGGAATGGGACTGTAAAATTTTAACTCCAATATAGGAGTATCAATACTGGGTATTGTCAATTCATAAATAATTGGTATTGGTAATCATAATGGTACTTGAATTTTACAGCTTTGCTTCTAGATAGAAAACGAAAAAGATCCGCAATTATATACTTTCGCTGAATTCCGTCAAATGTACATGGGTTCATATATCGGCAGGCAGGGACGCTTTTTAGTATTCTCCGTTTCTACCTTGCTCCGACTTAAGAGTCGAGTCATCTAAGAGAGACTTCCTTTTTAAAATAGAAGAATTTTTTGATTTTTTTTTTTTTACGGTTCTAAATTAAATTGTTCGGGTTTTAAAGTTGGGACCTTTCACTCTCTGAGCAAGACGAGCTGATGAGACAGAAGCCTTTTCCTCTTATATTTCTTAATAATTTTTTTCTAACCTGTTAAGCCATAAATGCTTTTAGCTAGCATTAATCAATAACGAATAAAGCACACAAATAAATAGTTAATTTTTGCAAATTTTATTAATTTATTTTTTTTTTGCTCTTGTATTTTATATAATCGTAAAAGTAAAAATCACAAAATATTCTTCTATTCCATCTTCAATGACCGATTTTAAAAATTGTGAACTCTAGCCTCGAATGGGGCAAGGATATGTATAAATAAAAAATGAAATTTTCCTTTTTAAGCATTCCCCTTTCATCTTCTCAATAAATCCTCTGTGTTGCCTTAATGAGTTTAGTCATTTAAACTTTCTCCAACTTTTCCGTACTGGCATCCAGAAATAATACATCCAGAATAATACATTATGTTATCTATAAAGCTGTATGTACTTATTATCCTCTGATGAATTCCTTTTCTCTTGATCCGATTATGAATTCTTAAAGACATTTATTTCAAATGGAATAAATATTAAGAAAAGCTACCCTCCATTGTGAACAAAAGGGATGGTTTATTTTTTTTAAAGGAACATCCATACATTTACTCTTTATGGAATTTTTATTTCGAAAGAAAATCCTAATCCCTCAAATAATATGAATTTTTTGCAAGATAACATTCCTAAATTCGTATACAGAGGTAAATAAATGTACAAAAGCACATGTAGATATATATATATATACATATGTAGGTATGTATTTGATATGTAGTGAATAAATTTAAACTGGAGAGATTCAACTGGATTTATCGCAGAAGTTAGGTTAGAACGTTTACTTGAAAAGTTTTTTTTTTACAAGTTATATTTGGTACAGCGTTAAAATCTTGGAATTTTTTAAATAGCTATGATGTTTTCTGTCTGTGCTGTTATATCCGGTAGCCAGAATTAGATAGTATTGTGACAACCAAAAAATTTTATAGATTAGGGAAGAAATTCCTAGCTGTTTTTTCCATAATTTCTTATGAACTGACCGATACCCCTTATGATGATATTTTAAATTTTATTAAATAGGAAATTCTTGGGAATTTCCAATGCCATTTAATATTTTTTCTCTCATCCGTGCATCGAGGTTAGGGCTTAATAAAAGTCAAGATTTCGCAATTTTAACTTAGTTTTGATTTTATTTATTTATTTGTTTATTTTTTTCATCAAAAAAATTCAAAACAGCATCTTATGAACATTGCTATTTATTTATCCTACTGATTACCAATATAAAGATATTGTCATAACAAGGAGCAATATAAATTAACGACGATGCAAATAAGGAAAGTTTATAGTACATAATTCTCATTTTTTTGTATATCATTTATATAAATAAAAACAATAAGGTACCCAAGATTGATCCCTGTGGAATTTCAAGCGTCACTTTAACATATGTAGGTATTCTAAAACCGCATTGTTCAGTTTAACTCGCTGTTGCATGTTATTTAAGTGCAGTAAACTGTGGTTACTTTGTGCCAACAGGATTAGCTTTTCGCCGTACAGAATAAAATCCTTTGGAATGATCATGTTGGAGCATGATTGGATCTACCATTATAATTTGGAATTTCCTTAATACCTACATAGTTTTTCTTCATTGTTGAGATAATTCGTTTCAGCGAAGGAAAAGTGAAAATAAACCTTAGATAGACATTTTTGTGAAGTAAGAGTGTTTAATTTTAGTATTGCAAAATTTAAAAAATATTCGAACTTTCAAGTTAACTCTTAGAGGTAAGTATATTATTGGAATGATGTTCATAAACCCATATTAAATGAATTCAGTGGAATCCACAAAGCTTTATATTTCTTATTCTTAGATAATATAAATTTCCTGAAAAAATGTCTACTTAGGCAGCCGGCGCAAAGTTGCTCCTTAGAAGTACAAACCAATTATTATGGCAGCTTTTAAAATATTTGATTATCATTTTGGTTTTCTTTTAGCAAGTCTACTACCACAATATGCCACGAAACTATAAGATGAAGTTTGGAGCAAGACGATACATCGATTGTACTAAAGAAAGGCTGAAGGAATGCTTAGAGAAGATAAGAAAGGTTGACATTTCTCAACGTTTGGCTACAATAGAGTTCAATTATTTCCGGACGTACTATTAAATATAAATTAAAAGGACCTCAGAGTTTAAAGGCAGATCATTCTAACACTTCCTGCGATGATGATCCTAGCTATATCGGATTAAGGTTTCCCTGTAGATAACATAGAACTGTGATTCTTAATTAAATCACATCTGAATCAATCTGGTTGAACTGTGAAGAAATTCAAGGATAGTCTTCCCTGATGTGAATGGGTGATTGGATTTTTAAAAAGATATCGGGAATTCACTGTTCATTTTGCATCGAACATTAAGCATGATTGAACAGGTATTGATGACGAAACAATAAAAATTTATCACTCTAACCTTCCTGAAGTTCTTCTCTGTGCTCCAGCTGATAACATATGGAACTATGATGAGACGAACTTAACCGTTCATTCGGGGAAAACAAAAGTGATCACTAAACAGGGAGTAAAATATCCGGAGAGCATTAGCAATACAAGGAAACCTGCGCTATCTGTAATGTTTGACAATTAATAAAACTATAACACGTGTGTTGACATACATATTTGTTTTTTTTTTCAGAACATATGCTTAAAGAAGTTCGAAATAATATTTTAATTTACAAGAGCAGAATTAAATATTTGTACTATACTCATGGCAACAGATGAGAATTTTCTGTTTAAATAAAGCTAACTAAATATTCACTAAGAAATATTTACCATTTTCTGCTCCGATATATTGGTATATAAGCATAGCCGTATGTAATTTCTCGTTACTTCTAGTACAGCCTCCGACAATCACAATGCCTCGATTTGTGTTTTTGCTCATAGTTTTAGCTTATAGCTGTAAATGTGAAGATCTCCCAAATCTGGGAGTGATTGGTGGAGGTGTAGCTACTATTGGACAATTTCCGTATCAAGTCTCAATAGAACTGGACGGAAGGCAACACTGCGGAGGAACTATAATCGCCTTAAATCGAATTTTGACTGCTGCTCATTGTGTTATCCAGATCCAACCAACCCGGTTGACAGTTTTGGCTGGAACTAATGATAGATTCAATGGTGGCGTCAGAGCTAAGGTTCACAGCTATATCGCTCATGAAAGCTATGATGCGAATTCAAAGGCATATGATATAGCAATTATTATATTGGAAGGAGTCCTAAAACAAAGCCGTACTATAGATGCTGCTGAACTACCCGCCCAAAATGAAAAACTTTATAATAATGGGATAGGTATAATCAGTGGCTGGGGATCTGAATACCACCAAGGACCAACTACATCTAGTCTTAAATATGTCCAAATTCCATTGTGGAGCATTGAATATTGCGAGCAGCAGATTCCAGGTATTTCTCCTACTCATCTTTGTGCTGGTGATATTAGTGGACAAAGAAGTTCATGTCCTGGCGATTCTGGTGGTCCACTTGCTGTTGGAAAGAAAGTTATCGGTGTCGTTTCGGCTGGCTTCGGTTGTGGCGCAATCTATCGACCTGGATTGTATACATATGTGGCTGGTTTTAGGGAATGGATTCGGATAAATGGAGGCGTTTAAAATACATTTTCGTTTTTACTAAATCGGTTATTATAAGCCAATAATGTTTTTGGAATTAAAATAAACTAAGTGTATGAAAATTTCTTTGTTTTTAATGTTAACTTGTCGTCCAATTAGTTCTAAGTGGCTTTCCAATTTGTTACCTTAGCCACAGTATATATCATACAGTAGAACAGCTCTGTCAAAACTGTCAAGTGAGTAGGATGCTTCTATAAAGAGACTATACTTTCTCTTTCAACAGTTTTAACTAACACACTAGTCAATTTTTAATACATGGATTCCTATGTAAATCTAAAGTGGAAGAAAGAGAACTGATGGCTTTCTTAAACTTTTACTAGAGGGAAAGAGGCAAAATGACAAGCAAAAATGGAGAAGAAAAAACAAATGACAGTTCGACACATGTCAAGATAAAATGACAAAACGTTGAAAATTTAAGGAAGCAATTGATTTTGCAATGTTTAATTAAAGATTAGTGCTTATTGTATATAAATAATTTCTTTCTTTCGGTAATTGTAATAATAGTTATTCATTAGGAAATTGTTCAACATTTCCATATTAATAAAATAAGGTTAAACTGTGAAAGTAAAGTATAAATATACTGTGGTAAAGTTCTGTCATGTTCGGGAATACAGAACTAATTTAATAAATATATTTTTAAAGGTTAAGTTGTGATTGGTTGTTAGGTGAAAATCTATTGGTAGCTTGTATAATATAAACAAAGTTGCCTTAGGTTTTTATTTACTTGCTAGTCTGTATCATCGATACATATAAAAAACATTGTGTGGTAATAATTAACTTAAAAAATTTTATGTTTTCAAATCTTTATAGGTAGGTAGGTACCTTGTGGCATAACTGGAGCTTTGAAGAAGTTACCACAATGCAGTGGGGTATTGCGGTATTGCCACGGGATATTTTGATATTACTGTGCCCTTCATAATTTGGCGCAATTTATTGGATTTTGACGTTCATTACATATTGACGCAAAAAGGATAAAACAGTAAATTATTATAAAATTTTATTACTGTTGTTTTAAATATTATTTATTTTTAGTGTACTCTGGATACCGCAGAAAATGCATCAAAGGATGCCAAGAAGGAACCTTTTCAAACATTTTTTCCTTCCCGAAAAATCAGGAAAGGTATAATCATTTGCAATTTAATATAATAGAATAGAGTAAATAGAATAGAATAGAATAATAGAATAAATTCAAATTCAATACAATACAATACAATACAAAAACGCTTTATTGAAAGAAATTTTGGCACTATGCATGTAGAATAGAATAGAATAGAAAAATTGTTTATTGAAGAACCTCAGCTTACGCTACATTACAAACGTTAGGTACATCGAGTAAGTAATAGATAGTTGAAATTATCGATTAAATACAAAGTCGTTTAGCAAACCAACAAAGGAGCTATGAACATACTCATTGCGGCAGAAGGCAAAATCAGCAAAATAGTTAGTCTATGAAGTTAAACAGTAATAGTAGAGAACTTAAAGTAAAGCCGGAAATACCGGTTAACAAATAAAGGTACAATGCAGTAACCATTTTAGTGGACCGATTTCAAACAAGCTGGAAATTCCGCCTTTTCGATGCAATTATTTATTATTCTAGTTATTATTCTTTACATAACTTTAGATAACTAATTCCTATGTTATTAAATTTACAGTATAAAATTTTTACATTATAAATAAATTAAATTAATTTGTATACAGTCTGTCCTGTCACAGTATACATGTCCTGTGGTCTGAGGACTATTCTATGAGACATTTGGATTCCATAGGGGCTAACTTACAGACTAACACTGTGTCCGGTGGGAATTCAAACAGGGAAAACAGTGTTTGTTATTTAACTATACGACTAATTAATGAGCCATGGAAGGCGATATTTGAGATAATTATGAGGATACAGACTATTAAGTTTTAAAGCTACAACCTACGCATGGCTAATCACAGGTTCGCAAGTGGTTAATAATATTTCAATTGTTTTTAATTGTTTTTAACAATAAGTAACTATTCAGGTACTCTGCGATTATATTCGGTGGGAGGAGTAGTAAGACTAAAAATGGTAACCTACGGCTGAAAACAATTATCATTAAGTATATTGCCATGAACCGCTATGATTCATAACTAGCAGGTTGACCACTAGCTTGGCAATTGGCACATTAGGAGGCTTTTTATACCATAGATGAAATCATAGGGTATACTAAGTTTGTGATTCCGTTTGTAACGCACAGAAATAATGCTGGTAGAGCAAAATGGGTTTAACACCTATGCTTAAAATTAAAAGTTATTTTGATTTTTGCATGTCCGTTCGTCTGTCCGTCAGTCCGCACGATAACTCAAGAACGAGTTCACCTAGAGAGCTGAAATTTTCTACACGGTCTTTAAAAAAAAAGTAAAATTAAGTTCGTAAATGGATCAAATCGGGTAACTCCTTCGTGGGGTTGTCATACACAAATTTCGTTTTTCACTATATATTTGGACACTGCCTAAAAACGTATCAATGTAGAGAGCTGAAATTTTATACAATGAATTTTTATAGAAATAGTAAATATAAGTTTAAAAATGGACTAAATCGGGCAACTTCTTAGTGTTGCCATATAAAAATTAGGTTTTTTAAGAATACTGTAAAAATCCTAGACATTTCTATTGTACTGAAAGTTCTTCAGAATAAAAAATGCTATGAAATTGGTTATATTCATTTTTACTGTCGGACGAACCGTTCTAGAAATATATGCGAAAAACCACTTCAAACTAACAAACTTGTATACCATACGACATTTCATACGGGCATTCATCTAGGGGATATCATAAGAATTGGTCTTGTTTTTTTTCCAGTGTAATATAATTTTTTGAGTCGTGTTTCGTGATGTCGTGTCTGGTAGCGGAAGCATCTGGATATATCTTTAGAGTATGTCTTCTCTCAATTTTTAAGAGAATATATGAAATGTTTATTAATTTTGTATGTTCCCATTATCGTTAATTTGCTATTGCTGGGTATTGTATACAACGAGGTTAGAATTTATAGTATTATTGATTGCTGTTTGTTATCTATTTCCGATAGTTTTCGTCCACTTCACTATTTTTTTTTATCAATGTCCTCTTGATTGAGATGCTTCGAAGGGGGAATTATTTGGCATTTGGCTTATATATTCCGGAAATAAATTCAATCTAGCTTCGTGTGTAAAACAGAAGGCTCTTTGTTTGTAAAATAAAATGTTGCTGTTTTGTGCCAATACAACCGTGTACCTTATGGTTGCTTTTTCTTGTTCGGCGGCAAGAAGACTATGAAGCCAAAAGCCACATCTAGCCAAAATTTATATACTCTTCATTGACCTTTTCGTTTGGTTAATTTCTAGAGCGTTCTTATGGCTGCAAAGGATCAAGAGAGAAGATCTCAAAAAGATTTGGGATCATCTGGGCACAATATTCATTTGCGACAAGCATTTCCCAAATGATATGCGCACCCCAAAGGGATTTCTTCGAAGAACTGCTATCCCAGACGCAGATGAGGTATTTTTTTAATCTATTGCTTCTAATTTGATAATGTGTGGGTTAGTCAGGTATGGCTAGCGACCCTTCATTAATTTATGAATTATGGTCATTTTAAATATCATTCAATTTTTTTTTCTATTTATTATTTCAAGTTTTATTTAAGGTGAAGTGAAATTTATACCCTAGATGAAACCTGTTTTTAGTAAAGTTCTCATTTTGTAAGTAACGCATAGAAAAAATGCTGGCAGAGTAAAATGGATTGGAGACCCACACATAATATTATAAGTTGTTTTGATTTTCACGTGACCGTCTGTTAGCCTGTCTGTCTGTCCGTCCTCACGATAACTCGAGAACTCTTTTACTTAGAGAGCTGAAATTTTGTACACGGCCTTTTCATAAAAATAATAAATACAATTTAAAAAGTGGACCAAATCGGACATTCCATTCCTGGTCCTGTCCTTGGTTTTTCAATTTATTTAATTTTTATTTTCATCTAGGGTATTATTTTATCGGTCTAAAACCAACTATCACATTTTCCCTTGTTTTTTTATTATTTTTTATTTTATCTAACCAATTCTTCCATTTATTACTTCTAATTTTTTTCTTTCTTTCTTTCCTTTTATATTATTATTTACTTTTTATTTTCCGCAACCTTTTCCTTATTTTTGTTGTCCATAAATATAGGAACCAATAGGGGCGCAAATTGTTGAGTCGTTGAGTCAGGAAATGATTGCAGAGTTGTCGTACAGTCATCTGTAGAGGTAGGATGTGTCCAGAGCGATGGATATACTAGCTTTATAGACTCTGGTGGTGTTTCACTTTCAAGAGGTGGAAACTCTCAAGAGCCTGTACAGGTGGGATATGTCCAGAGCGATGGATCTAAATTGAGCTCCAATCAGTCTGCTCAAATTCGACATAAGGACGAAATTTTTGAAACTGATCACTCTCAAGAGGGCCCATCTTCACTGGAAATGGTCCAGTACAGCCACAGTACACCAAAAAGAAATCCCCGTACAAAATACCTCGCAAATACTCGTACAGCATTTCGGAGCAATATATCCATACAGACGGAGAAGGCTCTTTCATCTAATACGCCAAGAAAAAGAAAAATGCACGACGTAAGTTTATCGTTGCGCATGGAAATTAAAAGGCTGAAAAATGAAAATAGAGCACTTAAATCTGGGCGGTACTCTAAAAGTGTAATACAACAGATAGTTAGAGATTTACCAAAAGAAATAAGACTTATAGTAGAAAATCATTTCAAAAACAAAGATAGAAGCAAACCAGGAAGAAGATATACAAAGGAGGTAAAATTGTTTGCTTTTGAGTTATTCTGCCTGGCTCCGAAAGTATACAAACGGCTATCAGTGTCACTGGATCTGCCTTGCAAATCCTCTCTCGAAAAATATATGGAGACGTGGCCCGATAAGCCTGGTATTAGTGCTACGCATTTATCAGCACTTAAATTGAAAGCAGAGCACATGTCAGACGATGCAAAATATTGCACAATTTGTTTCGACGAAATGTCCTTAAAGAGTAACCTATTTTATGATGTAAAAAATAGCGCTATTATCGGATTAGAGGACGACGGTACCGAGAGGAGGAACGTTATTAGCAAGAGTGTCTTGGTATTAATGGCCCATGGAATAACGGAGAATTGGAAACATCCGTTGGGATACATATTTGTGCATTCTACGTGTTCTGCTCTTGATGTAAAACGTTTATTGTTTGACGCTGTGATTCGTCTGCGCGAAATGAATTGTCTACCGGTTGCCGTTATTTGCGATCAAGGGTCTAACTTTCAAGCTTTGGCAAGTCTGTTAGGTGTAACAACTGCTAATACCGCAGTTTTAGTAGACTGTAAACCAGTCTACTTCATGTTTGATCCCTGCCATCTAATAAAAATCTTGCGGAACAATTTTCTGAAATACGACATTGTTTATGACGGTAATAAGAGAGCAACATGGAGAGATGTGAGAGCATTCTATGAACGAGATAAAGAACGGCAATTTCGGAAAGCACCCAAATTGACTGATGCTCATATCTATCCAAGCAACTTTCAAAAAATGAAAGTTAAGTTTGCCACACAGTTATTTAGTCAGACTGTATCCGCTGGTATTCAATCGGAAGTGGAAACCAGTGGATCCAGCTCAACGGCTGTGAGCACTGCAGAAATAATAAGTAGACTAGATAAGCTGTTTGATATTTTTAATTCAAGCTCTCCCTTCGAGCAAAAATATTCAAAGAAACCTTTTGTAGGTGATGAAACGCAGTTGAACTTCCTTAACGAAATATCAGCTACTTTAAGCTCCATAAAATTTATTGACAAAAATGGAAAAGATGTAACTTCCACAATAAAATGCCTTAACGGCTGGTTAATTGTCATACGGAGTTTAAAAATGATATGGTCTACCATAAGCGTGCAGGGCAACATCACACTCTTATTAACCAGAAGGTTAAACCAGGACTGCTTAGAGAACTTTTTTGGATGGATACGCCAGCAGTTTGGAAATTGTGTGCAGCTGACTCCTAGACAATTCATAGCTGCATATAGAAAATCGTTTGGCATCCAATTCATGAAGCTTCTTGAAACAGGTAACTGTGAACAAGAAGGGGAGTTTCAATTCCCGAAATTGAATCCAATGCATTTAGTGCAGAGCATAGTTAACACTGAAAAAAAGATTTGTTCACAAAACGTTATTTTGTTTCCGCGCGACTATAAGAATGTAAATGTTGATGAAGAAAATGCTCTTTTTTATATTTGTGGTTACCTATATAAAAAAATCGTCAATTTCATCAGTGTATTCGTATGGATGAAAGCCCTGACTACAATCCTCTAGCAGATTATTTACGTTTAAGGCAATTTGATAATTGTTATTTAGAAGTTCCCCCAGAAAATTTCTATTTATATGTAAAACGCCTTGAGGATACGTTATCGAGCATTTTTGACAACATTATCTCCGAACGTGGTATTAATGGTGTATTATTAGAAATCCTTAATGCTGTTCCTGAGTATAAATGCTGTATTAACTTTTCAAAAGAGAAGTTTATATTATTTTTCATTAGAGTTCGCATTTTTTACATATTGAAGTTTTTCAATCGTAAAGTGAAAACTGCGGATAACCGGAACAAAATTTTGTCAGTAACTCATTGCTGATAAATTGTATTTCCCCTTTTCACTGTACTGTACTACCATATCCCTAATATTCTCCAGTTTTCGAAAGAACGTATTCTCTACCTCTTCAGTTTATTTTATTTTGTTTATAACTCAATCCTAAATGTTAGTTAATTCAAAATTTATTCTAATCTGTAGAAAGAAGGCCGGGATTTTGCTTTCTGGGCAACTGTAACGAGATAGATGCCTTTACCTCTTGTATTTCTTGTTATCTACCTCAATCTCTATCTTAATGCCAGCTGCAAGCAAATATGGTTTAATAGGTTAGATAAATCAAGAAATACAAGAGGTAATAAAGGTATCTGTATCGTAAGCTCAGTGGTAACAGATGTCGCCCGGAAAGCAAAAGGTCTCGACTTGAAAAACCTGACAAGGTGGTTGCTTTTCCTCTTGTATTTAATAATTTAATTAGAATCTTTAAAAATAAAAGTTCTCAAAAAAACTTCTATTCCAAAATCATTTCTAAGACTGTATTCTACGACAGCTTCTGAATGGCCGACAAAATACAGCATTGAACTCCAAAATGATCAAAACTGGACTCTCCTTTTTAGCTAAGAATGCTCTTAACAACATAAAAAGCCACAACAGGGTAACGCAACTCAGATTCCAGGAAAGGAAAGTTGAACGTTTTTTTTATAAAACTAAGCTTTTATGTATTAAAAGTCTACGTATTGCAAGTATTTACGTATTATGATCCAGACAGATCGTATATATATATATATATATATATACAGGAAAGAATGTAGGAGATGATAAATATTTTAACCTTGTTTTGTCCACGGCAAGAAAATTCTTCAAATCCCCACTCTGTGGTTATTCATCATCATGCATATCAATCGAAAATGGCACAATTGAGCCATGCCGTGGACATGAAGGTTAAGAAGTAAGAGTATGGACAATTTGCAACAAAAGGTATAAACTTTTTGTGGCACTATGATGATAACTATGATAATAACTTTGTTATATTGATAATCGTTGGACCTTTTTAATGTTCTATAAATAAATTTTTCACCCGCTCTTCTCCGTTTTGAAGTTATGACTCAACAAAAATAAAATTTCGTTATATTAACTCGTTTTTTTTTATTACTTAACTACTATTCTTATAAAAAAACACGTCATTTCCACAGATATAAGAAACCCAAAAGCTTCGCTTTAAAATAACTTACCCAAACTGTACCCAAAATGTAACCCTTTATTCGTTTTTGGAAATTTTCGTAAACCAGCGAAAAAGTTCAATAAATGAAAGTAGGCAATTATTTTTTGAGATTCAGCTTTTCATTATCTACCTACGGCTCCAGATGCCGTGTCTTAAACCTGACCTCCTAATCTTGGTGCCCCCGTTTCATCTAATGCTAAATGGTGGATAGGCCTCTTGGGGAAACCAGCCATCGGAAATAAATGGTTAGCGCGCCTTAAGCAGTACCTCATAAGGTGGTGAGGAAATCTGCATATGTATATAATCTAAGAAAAAAAAAACATTTAAATATGAATATATTAAATTTAATTTTTGTCAATTAAGGTTTTTCAATAAAGAACTTTTTGGATTTGAATTTGAATTTTTATTTTTGTCCAGCCTGCATACTATAAAAAGCAAAGCCAAACAGTAAAAGATTTAAAGTATGTCCTGAAAGTTCTGTTCTCTTCAATATTGATCCAAACAAGCTCACCTTCATATCCATTAGCGGGACCTTTTAAATCTTGAGTCACTTTAACTCTAACATCCACGCAAGAGAGTTCAAGAGTGTTACAGACGGCAGCACCCCCAGGGCTATTGCAGACATACTGGATTGAGTCCTGACGGTCACAGGGACCGTAAGGACACGCCGTTTCTCAGATTATATCTTTTAAAATATCATCTCTCAATAGCTGCAGACGAGATCTGAACATCATAACTATTATTTTTCAGCCTCGTTATAAATCTCCAGGTTCTATAGCTGAGCTAGAAGCAAGCCCACAGTGAACTGAAAAGCATCAAGACTTCCAACCGCAACTAGGTCATATTGTCAGAGGGACAATAAGACTCCATCAGAGCCTTCTAAATCAGCTAACGATAGCTCGTCCGTATAGTTGCACTCCTCGAGTACAACTCCTTTCAGCTGTCTTGCTAACAATTGGTATCGACAACTAATTATGTCATACTCAAGATTGGAGAAACAACTGATTATCTAAACATAAACCTTCAAAAGAATTCTGGTCAGCCAAAATCCCTGAAATCAGGGTTGCTAGATTCAGAAATATAAATGATGTAGATTTAGCGCGTCTGCAATCTTATACATATATGCAATTTTGCTTCGAATTCCCCTCACTAATAGTTGTAGGTAAATCAGTATTAAATTTGAAATTATTGCAGTGGACCGTAGACTGTAAGATTTCGCTGCTTATAGTATTCTTTAGTAGGCAAAATTATTCCAGCATTCGGAGGTCCGAAAGAGTTGAGCAGCTTGATTGTGAAAACTGTAGCTTAATTGTAGAATGTGCTTTTGTTTTGTGAATAGGTTTACTCAATTTAAAATTTATACATACATAAGTAGGTATTCTACTATCACATGTTTATTTATTTCCTATAAAAATTTTTCAGCTACCAAAGCAAAACATCTTGGTGATAGCTTGTCTTCCATTAGTTTCATTACATATAGATTAACCTTAATACCAAGCTCTTCGCCTTGTTCCTGCATATAAGCTACTCTATCGAAATGTAGAAGAATTTCCCAAACTTCCTGTAAATAAAAGAACAAATTAGAAATAACGGTTAGGGGTTATACCATTTTACAATAATATCACCTGAAGTATTGTCTGAAGACAAGTTAATCCTTCTGCAAGTTTTCTCCCATTTTTATATCGCAAGAATAAATAATTACATTTCGGCTCATTCGGCTTGATAGAACGGAAGAACTGTCAAACATTCACAAACTTATTGCAGCCATTTTGCATTTACATACATGGCATATCTTTATGAACGAACACCACTTTACCGTCAAACAGCTGTTTAGTAATGGAACAATACATTTGTCGCCGATTGCCGATATGTGTACATACATAAAACTAATACTTCCGTCAACGGTCGTGCAGCTAGCTACTGTTCGCCCATTTATGTCCGTATCATACTTAATAGTTCCCTCTTGTGGGAGAAATTTTAAGGTTATGTTTTTTTAATTGAAATTCTAAAATTCACTTTTCAGTAGTTAATAATTCATTCATAATATTCACAGGCAGTGTCCAAATCTATATAAATAAAAATGAATTGTGTTCGTTGGTAATCGCATCACTTGAGAATGGTTGAAACGAATTTTCTTCTTTTTTAATGTTCGTTATAGTCAGAATAAGGTTTTTAGTTAAAGAAAAATGGGAATCGGCAGCCCCTTCTTGGTATTGCCATACACAAATTTCGTTTTTAGCTACATATTTGGGTACTTCCTGAGCACCTTATTTGCTATTAGTATGAAAATACCATGTACAAAATTTTAGCTCTCTACGTCGATGCGTTCTCAGACAGTGGCCAAATATATAGTGGCAGCCCTACGAAGGTGTTGCTCGATTTGTCCCATTTTTGAACTTAATTTTACTTTTATTTTTAAAAACCCCGTGTGCAAAATTTCAGCGCTCTAAGTAAACGCGCTCTCAAATTATAGTGTTGACGTACAGACGGACGGGCGAAAGTTCAGACGGACATGCTAAAATCAAAATAACTTTTAATTTTTTGCATGGGTGTCCAATCCATTTTGCTCTAAGTGCATTATTTCATTCGATGCGTTAAAAACTGGAATGACAAACTTAGTATACCCTATGATTTCATCTAAGGTATAAAAATGGACCAAATCGGACGACCCCTTTTTGTTGTTGGCATACAAAACTTTAGTTTTTCACTATATATTTGGACACTGTCGCACACGTCGACGTAGAGAGCTGAAATTTTGCACACGGGCCTTTTTTAAAAACTTTAAAGATAAGTTCAAAAATAGTACTAATCAATCGGGCAACACCTTCGTAAGGCAGCCATATAAAAATTTCATTTTTTACTATATATTTGGGCGCTGCCTGCGAACGCGTGGAGCGGTCGACACATAATTGCCCGATCAACTCACATGATAGCTTAGATATTACGCATCTCTAACTACCCCACCCCTTTTAAACCCCACCATCCACCCATCTACGCATCTATATTATCACCAGGCAACGCCGGCGGGCTCCCCTAGTATATGTATAAATAAAAACGAAATTTTTTGTATGGCAATCCTACGATAGAGTTGCCCGATTGGTGGTCCCATTTACGAATTTAAATTTACTTTTTTTTTTTAAATAAGGCAGTGTGTAATCGTGAGGGCTTACAGACGAACAGACGGACGAATGGACGATGGACAGATGGACAAATCAAAATAACTTTTAATAATTTGTGGATGTCCAATCCATTTTGCTCTACCATCATTATTTGGAGGTATTACAAACGGAAACTTATTATAACTACCCTATGATTTCATCTAGATCTAGGGTATTAAAATGAATGTGACTGGACGCCTTATGTAAATGCGCCATAGACTTTGCTTGCTACTTAAATTTTATGGATGACAAAGAAAACTTCAGAATTACTATTTTTTTTTTGTTATTATTTTAAATATATCCCTTTATGTTTTGCATACGTCTCTAAACCAATTTTGAAAACGTTGAGCATACAACGGTATGCCGTCTGTTCTGTTGTAAATAAGCCACTAGAGAATCTAGTCCAAGCGTTTTGGCTCATTGAAGATGCCATGGGTGAATCTACATTCTATACAGAAGAACAACTGAGGTGCGAGAGATTATTTGTAGAAACTATGCGTCAGGCCGCTGACGGACGCCTCACAGTACAATTGCCTTTCAAAGAGTCCAGCAATGCCCTTCGTAATTCACTGGTCATAGCTAAACAACGATTTCTTAGATTTGAGAGGCGACTAAATCGCAATTGTGAACTTAAGGCCCAATACTCTCACTTTCTTCGCGAATACGAAGATCTAAATCATATGGAGTTGGTATCGGAAAAAGAAATCTCGTCGTTAAATACTTCTTGCCTCATCAGTGTGTGATTCGTCCAGACAGCTCATCTACCAAGTCACGCTTTGTTTTTGATGGTGGGTGTCGAACTACATCAAATCGTTTCCTCAATGATTTATTGATGGTAGGCCCAACTGTGCAAAACGATTTGTTCTCCATAGTTTTTAGATGTCGTTTTCGTAAATATGCATTGACTCCAGATATAGTCAAAATGCTTCGGCAGACACCGACGACGCTAATTTTCAATGCATTGTGTGGAGAGGCCTTCCGAACGAAAATGTTAAATTTTTTGGGCCTCACTACCGTGACGTATGGAACTTCGCCCGCACCCTTCCTCGCTACTCGATGTTAAATTTGCTTAGCAGATAAATTCAAAGTTATATATCGACGGTCATCAAATACAATCAAAGAAGACTTCTATGTAGATAACCTAATTTCTGGTGCAAATTCATTGGAAGATATCAAGCAAGTTCAGTTGGAAATCGACCATATTCTGAGCTCTGCAAAATTTGAGCTGAAAAATGGTATTCTAATCACGAGAATTCCTAAGTGGAATTCCTGAGGATCAGAGTGAGTAGTTGGTGAGAATTAATGACTTGGAATTCATCAAAACTTTGCGTCTTATTTGGGAGCCGACAGAAGACTACTTTCGTTTCGTTGTTCTGAAATCGCAACATCGTCACGGATACCTAAACGCATAGTTCTATCTGACCTCGCAAAACTCGATCCATTCGGTCTCATTAATCCTGTCATTGTGAAAGATAAAGTTTTTGTACAGGAACTATGAAAGTCAAATCTAGATTGGGACGAGTCCTTAACACAGCATTTACATACCGAATGGGACTCATTTCTACAACAGTTACACACGGTGAATGAACTCCGAATACTTCGTTTCATTTTAGACAATAGACATTCAAGTGCATGGTTTTGGAGATGCATCCATGCGATGTTACGGTTGCTGGATTTATCTGAGGGTACTACTGAGGACACTACCAGAATTGGAACTATGTGCATCCCATCTTTTGGTTATTTTACTGAATTGTATTCGGAAGCTTCTACCAAAGTCAGTAAGCAATTTTTATATGTGGACCGATTCGTCGATTGTGTTAAATTGGTTAGCATTGCCACCTCCAACTTGGACAGTATTCGTTGTCAATCGAGTAGCTCGAATACAGGAATTACCTGAAGGTTGCACTTAGCGACACGTACATTCTACTTCGAATCCTGCAGATTTTATTTCTCGTGGCACAACACCGTCGAAGCTCCTGAATTCTTCATGGCTCTGTAGTTCAAAGTTTCTGTACAATTCTGAAGAAACTTGGCCAGCATGCAGATACTGAGAATTGTGCGGAAGAACGAAGAAAATCGAAAGTTGTTTTACTCGCAAAAACTTCTGAAGCTACAGATTATATCGTCGAGTGCGAATTCGTAAATAACTTTTCCAAACTACGACATATTTTATCATATGTGTTAAGATTCATCGAGAACTTGATATCGTCGATTAAGAGCAAACTAAAGCAGTCAGCCCCGTTGCTGGTTTCAGAACATCTTATGGCCTATATCGCTCAAAAGACTGGCTTTGCCGAAGAAAGAGCAAGACTATCAAACAACGAAGAGATTAGCCCAAAGAGCTCTATCAAAAATCTAAATCCCCTCCTTGATAGAACTCTATCGCGCACCTTGCTACGTGTTGGTGGGCGTTTGCAGAAAGCAGACTTACCTTTTGATGTAAAATTTCCAATCCTCATTCCTAATAAACACCCCTTCATTCTATCATGTGTATGTTGCTTATTTACATAATAAATATTGTCATGCAGGTTCCCAGGCACTGATGAAAATGGTTCGAGAAAAATTCTGAGCCACCAATCTGCGCGCAGTCACGACCAAGATAGTTAGAAGATGATTGCATTGTTTTCGTTATCGACCGAAGTTACTCCAGAAAATTATGGGTGACCTACCAAGTGATCGAGTGCAGCAGGATGGGTCTTTTCGAAAAACGGGACTTGACTTTTGTGACCCCTTTTAGACATCATCAACACTACGCGGAGCACGAATACTCAACGCTGTATTCGTTTGCTTCTGTACGAAGGTGGTGCATTTAGAAGCGGAGTCCGATCTGTCATCAAAAGCATTCATCGCTGCACTTCACAGATTTATAGGTCGTCGGTGACTGCCCATATTATCTTTTGCGACAACGCAACAAATTTCGTAGGCGCAAGGAATGAACTACATGAGCTTCGTGAAAAAATCTTTGAGCAAGATCTTTTGGAAGATATCCGTCGCATTTGTGCATTATCAGCACATTCCACCTAGGGTTCCACACTTTGGCGGGCTTTGGAAATCCGCGGTAGGATCCATGAAAAGACATCTCTGTAAAACTTGTGCAAACATTACTTTCACTTTCGAAGAATTGTCGACGATTCTGGCACAAGTCGAAGCAACTTTTAATTCTCGACCGATCACGCCATTGGTGACTGAACCGAGCAACGAAGAAGCGCGGACGCCCGGACATTTTTTAATCGGGGCTCCAGTGTTAACTAATTTGTCGCCCGACAAATTCAATACAACGCTTTCTAACTTGAACTGCTGGAATCGGCTGCAAGCTATAATACAGCATTTCTGGAAGCGATAGTCGCGTGATGGAAAGTACCATTTCCGAATGTCGAAAAGGACACACTGGTTCTAATTTCCGAAGACAATGTTCCACCACAAAAATGGTTGATGAGTAGACTAACATCTACAATTAGTGGAACGGACAGAAGAACCCGAGCAGTGGACGTAAAGACGAAAAACGGAATCCTCATATGGCCTATCCACAAGATCGCACCTTTGCCAATGGAAAGTTGAAAGGATCATCCGGTTGTTAATGCATGGCAGCGTACAATAGCATATTTATAAGTAATCGAGTTCGTCATCAGCTTCAGTAAATAAAACTTTGCATTATTTGCCAAATTGTACGACAGCAACTTAGAAAATTTCATAAAATTATAATTGACCGTTTCCTACTGTCCAAGTAAAGTATTTCTAATTGTTATATTTCATTCTTTGTTTTTTTTTTTTTTTTTTGCTGATAGGTATGTTACCAAAAACCGTTTTTTATTATCATTTAGTAAAAAAGGCAGCCGGCAGCATCTCTTGATCTGCGAGGTGATCAGTACCACTCAGGAAGTTTACCTACTAATACAAAATTAAAAATAAATTAGCGGCACAATAGCAAAAAAGAGTTTTTTATTTATTGTACCTATTACAAAAATATTTCGCAAAACTCTGTGGAATTAACATTGGCGCATTGGCGCAGACTTCACACAGTCTCTTGAGAATTATAAATACCAATTCGCGTATTTTATCCTCTGATGAAAGAGAATAGAAATAGAAGTCACAAGATGAAAAATGTTTAAGAAAACTACGCCAATGTTGGAGCTCATTCATTCATCCAACATTCTAATCATGGTCGAGGATGCGCCACTTCATCGTTTAATAACTGCTTTAGTTTTTGCAACCACTGTCAATTCATCTTTAAAATCATAAAAAATCGTACTTAACTGGAAAATTTTCACCTGTCAATTGCATTTTTTAATGAAACTACTTTTTATGATCGTGCGTGCATAACAAAACAAAGACACAAACATTTTTTTATCTGTCACAGTTGTCTAAACAAAACAAAATCTTCAAAACTAAAACTAAACGACTCCTTGCTGGAAATTTTCTAACCGCTGAATTTCAATAACAATCTTCGTATATATCTTATAAAAAGAAAGCGGTCAGCAGCGTCTCGGGCTCGCGTAATCACAGCGGCCTATTTCGTAAAATTACAAATTAAAACTACAAATTTTTACTTGCAGATCACAATTACAAATTTGTAATATGAATTTCTGTTTCACAAAGACCAAATAACTATTTTTCGAATTTGTGATAAGAAGCAGAAAAATTGTAGCTAAACGAGTTTGTTTGTCACAATTTTGTAGAAGTCCGGTTTCACAAGATTTGTAGCTGAGTTGTAAACTAAAAGTGTTTTTTTTTAACAATTTTGTGCATATTAAAACAAAATGAACAATTGCAAAATAAAATTAAGAAACTAAATAAAATTGTGCTTGCTTCTCTAATAAGAGATAAAAACGACATTTTTCCAACGCCTTAACACATGAAGCAAAAATGAGCGACTGGCATTCTTAAAAAAAAAGATGAGAAGAAGGTACCTTCGTATTGTTGTATGGCAAAACGTGAAAAGGGGAACAATGGTAAGTTTTTTCGTTAAAAACAATAAAAGACTTTAGATAAAAGTAAATTATGGAAAGAAAACAGGGGTCAGCAAGTGGAACCAAATTGAAGTGTATTTTCACAGACCTATATAACATCATTATTGATATTATTGGCAAGGAGTCTCCAACATTGCAAATGATTATTTAGGAACCATCCTCCCACGCTTTTCTCTTGTCAGTCAATGCCCCAAAGCCTTGAAGAAAAAGAAACAAGGTACGAAAGATATATTTTTACTTTCAATATAATTTTTTAAATGTATTATTCTTTTAACAAAAAAGCAAACACAAAATAAAAAGGCGGATCCCAAAAAGACGGAAAGGTGCGGAGATATTAAAATCCTGTCTTTAAAAGAACAAAAAACACAATTCAATTAGAAATTCATAATCTGCAACTCGACACAATTAAAAATGAGTGGGATTTGAGACTAGGGAGAAGTGATATATAATGTATGAAACAGAAGGAGAAAATAATTCAGATGAACAAGATTCAGTTGTGCAAGAGAATATTTTTCTTTTTGGTAGATCTTAAAAAAAACAACAAATAAATTCTTATTAACATATACAGGATATCCCATACGTACCGCATTTCCTTTATACCTCGGATTCCTCACTCAATTTCGAAAAATAAATTGTTTGGGAGGAGAGCCGAAAAATGGACGGTGTGGGCGGTAGGGGGGTTTTGCGATTTTTTTGTGCTTTTTATCCCAATAACTTTCTTGTTATGAAGTGAAAGAGGAAGTGACGGAGAGAAAACTAGGAAAAAAGTTTTGGTTACTAATATATGTTGGTTTGAAAGTTGCTATTTTCAGAGACGACTAACTATCACAATTGTCATATTATTGGAAAGAAAGTTCAATTTGTAACAAAGATCAAATCTGTTTATTTTGAAAAACTCAAATTGTTTACTGCAATGATAAAGGAAATAAAGTCAATAATGTTAGCCGCGGTAATGACAAAAATTTCTTGTTTTTATATATTTTGCATACAATTTGGCGTTTTTAATTCATTTCATCACCGTTAGATGGAATTATGTTCTTTCGAAAAGTATTCACTTGTTTTGAAAGCTCTGCGGCGGGCTGTAGTGTGCAGGCCTGCAAAGTGTATGCCGGCATTTTCTGCATTAAGTATATCACATAGCCCACACAGGGGATGATATTGGCACTTTTTACGGGTGAGAAGTATTCGGAGGTAGAAAAAGGTCCGTGGTACCAAGTTTCGAGCGGGAGGACGAGCAGCATACCAATACTACTGAAAAGGAAATTAATGCGATTATTTTAAAATTGTGAAATTTCTAATCAGTTGGCTGTACAGTTGTTTGCCTGCAATTTGAGGTGATAATATAATAATTTAATAATCTTTACGTGCTGTGAATTTGTGATACAGTAATTGTTTATATTAAAAACTGTGATTTAATTGAACACGCACACAATTAACTTCGGTAATCATATAATAAGGAACTACGCGAAGCAACATTATTGTTATGGCACGTGTAAGCCCTTGGAAACTCCTTCCTTCCCTAAAAAGTTCTCGTCTGGGTTGGGGCTACGAGTGTAGATTTCACGGAAAATTTTAAGTTTTATCATTGGTAATTTCTTATTTTTGCTTGAGAGGCGAGAAATTATTTTGGCAGTTCTAATTTATAATCTATTTGTTTCTAATTGTTAGTAACTATTATTTTATCATGGCACGTGTTAGTAAAATTCAGTCCAATAATTATGGAATAAAGAAGAGAAAACTGAATGTTACTAGGTATGTAAATTTGTTTATATGAAATATATAATCCTATAAGGCCGTTACACAGAAAATCGACCAGTTTTGTGTAAATTTGTGAATGGACTCTTTGATTTTGACGAAATTTCACAGCAAGGTTGGCAATATTGAAAATAGCAATTTTTTGTTGCGATCCATATATGACCGAGGCACGATCTTTTGTAATTTGAAAAATGTGGGAAACTTGCTTAGTAGATGTAACTTTATCATTGTATCTCCATGAAATAAACGTTACTTATTTTGTGAAACTTTGAGGTTTCCGAGAAAAATTAATCAAAGTAATTTTTCTGAAAATTTGCTTTCAAGGATAATAGATAATTCGGTTATCCTTGAATATCTCAAAATTTGCAGTCCCGATATTTTTTTAATTTATTATACAGATCTTAATCCCTAATGGGTTTTAGTGAAGCTGTATGAAGGAGAAAATGGTTGTTACTAAAGTCAAATATAACTCTTTAAAGTAGTTCTTTGGTTATCTAGTTAATAAAATGATAAAACTGACATAGTATGAACATTGCCAAAATTATATGAAACATTACAACTCAGGTCAGAGTTCTTGAAAGAGCTTTATTTGATGAGTGGCTTCAGTAAAATAAAATTTTCCCAAACAATAAATGATGCCAGAGAAACGTTTTATAAGTTCCAAAAGAAATCTATGAAAAATCCGACAGCAAATCTAAAATCTCGCTATGCTAATGCAATCCTGCTCCTGTGCAGATGGCCGAAATGCTTTGGAGTCCAATGCACACGAATACCATAGCACCATATAGCTTTGCATGTACATATAATGATTTGTTTCAATTTGCATACTTTTATGCGTTTATGTTCCACTGTGCTTTTGAGAACAAAAATCGTGAGCTTTTTTCTTTTGTGGTAACCCCCCTTAACAATTTTCCCGCTAAAAGGCAAGATAAGGATAGCACTTTCTTGCAAGATTTCGAGACCCCGGAATGTTACCTTTATTATGACTATGCACATGTAGCTACCTGAATGAAACCGTTCTTGAGATATTCCCGTTTCTATGATTCATAATTTCATTAATTTTGCTAATAATAGAAATCGCGCCTAATTTTATTCAATTCCACGCAAATTGGCAAAATTCATGATATTATGAATCATAGAAACGGGAATATCTCAAAAACGGTTGCATTTAGGTAGCTACATATGCATAGTCCAATTAAAGGTAACATTTCGGGGTCTCGAAATGTTGCAAGAAAGTGCTATCCTTATCTTGCCTTTTAGCGGGAAAATTGTTTAAATTGAAAAAAAATTGGATAATTTTCCAATTTTTTTACTTTGGCGTCCTTTAACTGTCAACGGCAAGGGGGTAGAGATGTAATTGGGCATTTGTTGGAAACCGTGAAGGGTTTACTATTACCTGAGATGCAAGTCACCTTCATAGGGTGTATAATAAGAAAGTTATATGGTATTAGGATAAAAAGCACCCAAAATCACAAAACCCCTACCGCCCACACCATACATTTTCCGGCTGTCCTCCCATACAATTTATTTCTTGAAATTGGGGGAGGAATCCGGGGTATAAAGGAAATGCGGTATGTATTGGACACCCTGCATTCATAAAACTCTTCATTACTTTTTATTTTTTTATGAAAAATTATTAAGAAAATAATTCACTACAATGACATTCTAAATTTTTGGAATTTTCATCATCACAACCTTCCAAGTTTTCTACCTCTTCTGTGGTAAAAAGTTATTCAAAATTACAAAAATTACTTTTCGGCGAAGTATTGAAATGAATGTTACCAATTTAAGTAAACCAAAATTGTAGAAAATTAAATAGCAGCTGTCACCTGTGAAATATTCTCGTATATTTACTGCACAAATTTTGTAACTACAATCTCTTCTGAATTCTACAAGAAAGTATTTCTACAAATTTGTAGCTTATGAATTACAACTACAAATAACTTTTGGTGAGACAAAAATGAAAAATTCCTACAAATTTCCCATTGTAGAATACAACTATAATTTTGTAGCACAGAAATTTTGTGAAACCAAAGATATCAATTTTTCTACAAATTGTATTCTAATAAAGGTATTGCATAATCGGGTGAATAGATTTGATATAAGTAACGTAGCCTCTTCCCAAAATTGATGACTTTCATAATATGTTACAGGCGAGTAAGCTTCATGCTCTTTGTGTTTCAAAAACCTGTCTATCTGAACACATCCCCGATTCATTGGTGAAAATTCAAGGGTATAACTTGTTTGTCATAACAGAATGGAAATACGTGGGCGTGGTACCTGTATTTTCATTAGAGAAGGTTTAAAGGCTCGAACTCTAGCCTCCTCATCATCTTCAAGCACTGAGATTTTTGTTGTCTTGAACCAGTTAAGCGCTACTTATGTACACGTTTTATTAACTGGCGATTTTAATACAAATCTTTTTGTCGTCAATAGTCAATCCTTCACTCTGGTGGACAATCTATCCAGTGTTGGCCTGCAAGTTGTAAATACCCTGCCTACCATGTTTGGGGAAAATAGTAGTTCCTTACTTGATCTTCCTGGTATTTCTGATCAGGATTTAGTATTTCTTTCCTATAATATTCAAATTAACCTGGTTAATGAAAAAGTTTCTTTTTACTACCGTGACTGGAAAAACTTAAATTTACCTGCTTTCCATGAGGATGCGGCCATTGACAGGAAATTTTCAATATTCCATCAATTGACGAGCTTTAATAAGCTCGTTCTAAATCTTTATGAGCAACATTTATCTTTAAAGCGAAAATATAAACATCGACTATCTTGCCCATGGTTCTTAGGCTATATTACAAGGTTAATTGTAGAGAGAAATATGCTTTACTGCATATGGAAAAAGGCGCGGACAAGTGTTAATTGGGAACTGTATCACAGAGCAGGTAACTTTGTTAAAGTAGAAACTAAGCGTACCAAGAGTGCTTACTTCCGCTCTAATCTAAATGCTGATCTCCCTCCCAAGATCCTGTGGAGTAATCTACGTAGCTTTGGAATTACTGGTGCAGCCCGTGAGAATTGTTGTATTGATCCTAATGACATAAATTCCTACCTTATAAAGGGCGTTGGTCATCACTCTCGTTCCTCCAATTTACATGCTAATACTTATTTGCAGGAGGCGGCAGTTGATACTGTTTTTTTCATTCCATTCTATAGCTTGGAATGAAGTAGTCCTGGTAGTTTTTTCAAATTTGTTCAACGCTATCAGCATGGATGAAATTACGCTGAGGTTTATCCAGCTCATATTGCCATTTACAATAATTGTCTAAATCAGTTTGTGTTTCCCAAGCACTGGAAGATCGTTAAGGTTATTCCTACCTCTAAAACTTCTCGACCTTCCTCGGTTGAGACTACAAAGGTATTCATATACTCTATCCATTGTCGAAAAGTCTGGAACGCATAATGTGTTCGCAAATTAATGATTATCTTATTTCCAGAAACATATGCTTTCAACATGTGAATCTGATTTCAGGACAAGACATAGCTGCACCGCAACTCTTGTGTTCAAATTGTTGACGATTTTAGTAAGAATATAGATCATAATCTGGTTAATTTTCTTGCTTTACTTGACTTCTCAAATACCTTCGACTCAGTTGACTTTGGCATCTTAATAACGAAACTAATTCTTAGGTTTGATTTTTCTCGCTCTACGACTAAACTCATTTATAATTATCTATATGGACGAATGCAATTCGTAAATAATATATTACCAGACTCTCCTCTGATATTATCAGGGGTTCCTCAGGGCTCTGTCCTAGGTCCACTTCTTTTCAGTTGCTTCCTAAATAATCTGCCTTCTGTAGTAACTCACTCTCAGGTACACCTCTATGCCGATTATGTCCAGGACTATCTCGAATCTCCCGTTGGGTAAATTGAAGATGTTGCAAGCAAAATTAACGAGGATCTTTGTAATATCAGTGATTGGGCAGTAAGTAATTTGATTCTCTTAAACCCCCGGAAGTCGAATTGTATTATAATATACAGACATGAACTTAATACGATCAATTTTCCACCCATTCTTCTTGACTCCGTAGTGATATCTTACTGTAGCAAAGTTAGGTAATTAGGTCTGACTTTTAATAAAACACTTACCTGGGATGATCGTATTAAGAATGTGGTGGGTAGGATATATGGGGAAATTATATGCGGAAATTATGGTTATCAGCTAAGCTTGTTCCACTTGAAACTCGACTGCGGCTCGGCATAACACTTCTATTACCTTTATTCTTTTTTTCTGATATTATATATTGTCAAGCTAACTCATACTCCAAATGCAAGCTCAATATGGCATTTAATTCATGCGTACATTTCGTCTATTCGGTGCGTAGATACGATCATGTCTCCCCATACTTGAGTTGCTTAGTTGGGTGCCCTCTTTTTATCTATTATAAGCTTAAAACACTTATCTTTATGTTTAAAATCATTCATTATAAAATTCCTGAGCACCTATATCTGACAATAATAACCAATAACCTCGATATACCAGTTCACATTATCTCTCAAAGAAAAACGTCACTGCTTGTTCACGGAGCTCAAGCTTGGAATTCTCTACCCAATCATATGAAAAGTCTCACATCGCTCGGTCATTTCAAGCAGGCAGTTGCCAGTTTTCTCAATCCCACAATTTAATTGTTTCACCATTTTTATTTTCACTATTTTTGCTTTGCATCTTATTTTACTTTATATTTTATTTTTCCTTATTTCTTATCTTTTTATTCTTTGTTTGTTTTTGCAATTGAATTTTGTACTTATTATAATATTTCTGAAGTTGATTTCTGAATTTTTGTTATTACTTTTCTTAGTTTCTAACTACTTTAGTATTTTAGCCTTGTTGTAAACTAGCACTCTAATTCTTAAATTTATTTACTATTATCATTACTTATTATTTTTATTTAATTATTGTTGTTCTTATCTTTTTTATTTTTCATTTTTATTTTTTTTATTTCTTGCAATGTATAATTTTATTCCTTACTTTTTACTCATTGTTTCATCTAAACCTGCTTTGGCTTCTGTTCTTTTTATTTTAGTATTTTTCATTTTATCTAATTAACTCTTAAGGCAGTGTCTTAATTGGACTAGTCTTATTAACAAAATGAAATTAAGTAAATAAATAAACATTTAACTATACTTTACTCTCTTACATTGCTTTTTCTTTAGTTTTCTTTAGTTCATTTGTGTTGTACATTAATATTAGATACCTTAAGTACATTATTAAGTCTTTTGCTTAATTAGTTCTTTACTTTGTTTCATTCTATACACTCTATATATTGCTATAATTTTATTTGTTACCTTTGGATTGTGCAACCTTAAAAGAGCTTTGTCCTAATTCACTTGTAAATTAGAATTTGTAAGCTCGTGAAATAGGCCACAGAGAACTTTCTGTTCAAATCTATTCCAAATTTGTCTGTGATAACTGAAAACTCATCGTATTGTACCACATTATGATGGAACATTAGTAAATCGATTACTGTGTTTCCTCTTTAATTAGCTTAATCTTTCATACGTACTATATGCAGGCACGTATCCAGACCTGCAGCTTGGGGGATCACAACTAAAATGTTCTAGGTGGGAGGAAAAAGTAGGAAGTAGTCGCTTTTAAATTTTCTTTTTTATCATATTTAAGTTAGATATCACAAAATTCAATTTTTTGGTTTGATTTGGAAAACCTGTCCATAATATTATCCACATCAATGTCGATCTCAGAGTGGACAGACATTACGGACTCATATCCAGATACTCTTTCTCGTGCAAAGATTGTAGACATTGATGTGATGCAACCGATTCTGTCAAGGCTGAAGTAAATAACTGAAAGTGAGAGCTTGCACCTTGATTCACAATCAAAGGAATAGGAGTAGAAGTGCATGATATGTCACTGACTACTTCTTTTGATGGGAACTTAATTGATCTTGCTTTCTTCTGAAAAAAGTTATCAATGTGCTTATCAGTCTTCTGCTTTCCACTTTCGCAACTATTTCTACCTCCATCGCTAACTATAAATTAAAAGTAAACGTGAAGTTAAGTTAAACAACACTACTTGAATTCATACGAAGGTATAAGCAAAGCAACGGCAATTACTGCAGGCAGAGGAAGGCGAATGGTTTTTATTTTTATAGTCTTGCCGTAAAAATTGTGAAGAAAAATTGTAGAATTAATTTTAGTGGCATCAATCCAACTGATCGTTTGCAGCAACCAATAGTGTATAAAAATTCGAAAGAAAAATGTTCAAACAATTTTTTAAGAACAAAATGTATGGTTGCCAACGCTCATAAATATCTTTACCGACCCATATCAGCCAAGACACCTGAATCAATATAACTCTTTGGAACCATTGTCCGCCGCCATGAAAAATCTAAAGAAAAATTTTTAGATCTTTCTAAGAAAACTGAATGCTTGTGCCCTTGTCGAAAGAGAGAACCACCAGAATCAATTCACCAATTCTTTTGGACTTTTGTCGGTGAATAGTTAATCTTTCAAATTCTTAAGAACAATTTGCAACTATATTTCTAAAGGTACGTGCACAACATGGCGAAGTGTGGCGAGACTATATCAAGAGTTAAAGAAATAAAATGATTGAATTCATAAAAATGCTGTGGTAGCATGCGATGTGCCGAGAGACCTCGAGGTAAACCGCTCGAGAATTTTTTTGCGAGGTTCAGCTCACTAATTTTGATAGATGGCATATTTTTATAGGTTTTTTTCTTTGATATAATCTAAGGGGTCTTTATTCATTCTCATATATTGGAATAATCTATCAGGATCAGTCCGAAAATCTTCACATGAATGATGAATTCGCCAAATTCCAGACGTTTCGTCTTTATCGGGTGGAGCAAAAGAGCGGAAAGTACACTTAGGTCAAAAATTCCATATAGCTGCACTACTTGACAAACACAAAATTTCTACTTCTGAATCTGATGACATAATTTATACTCTCACTTCACGATTTACCAAGAAACTGAACGCCTTGTTGTAAACAATACACCTCGAGATTTATCTTCACCTCGCCTCGCCAAACTGCCTAGCCACGCATCGCCTCGCCTTGCCTTGTTGTGCAAACCCCAAGAAAAATTTAATGCTTCCCTACGAATGTAAATATTTTGAACAACTTAGGCTTGAATCAGTGTCGCTATGAAAAATCAACGGGTGGCAAGACGTTGATTCCATAACTCGGGTTCTACTGGAAGAACCGTACAACAAAAATTTGTTAAATCAAGGCTAAAGTACAATTGCGACGGGCAACGGCAAATGACGAAAAAATGCTGCTGTCGAACTTCTAAAAGCATATCGTCTTATACGAATGCCCAAATTACGACGGGCGACGGTTAGCGGTCGACGAAGTTGCCGTCGGGATTGATCAAATTCTAATTTTTCCGTCGTCGCTGCAGTACTACCAAACGAATGAACTTGTTGTGGCATTTATTTTTGTCAAGGTTGTAGGATATCGCGGCAATTTTAAAATAATGAATGAGGGGGGGGGGGGGGGGCATGACTCCTGTGACCCCCTGTATATGCGCCTGACTATATGTGACTCAATACATACTAACCTTGATGACATCAAAATTTTAGCTTTAGAAATGGGAGAACGGTGTGTTTTCCGCATATTTCGGTCTATGTTTTTATACCAATTCACAAAAAATTTTAGAAACACTAAAAATAGTCAGGTCATTTCAAGCTTGTGGATCTTTCAACACTATATATTGAATTTTTAGGATAGTATTGGTTTCGTCGGTATACCTATATAATCTGATGCCACTACCACTTGAGGAATTTCGTCGAAAACAACTTTTAATAAAGTTAACGTATCTCTATAGAAGATCATCTTCTGCATTCATACTGTCCTTATAGTATACTGTCCATCACATCCTCTACCTTCATTATACCAGACGTTTAAGGCTTAGTAAGATTTCAGTGATGTGAGTACGAATAACATCAGTGATACTTAGTCAAGTCATTTCGTTTAAATTTCTTAATCTGACTTTGACCTTGACTTTAAGCTTGGTCCTTTACCATCTTCGAATCGTTCGTTATACCTATGTTTAGATTTTAATATAGTATTAGTCCTACATATTTGACCTAATTACTCATGAATATATATATATCCTTAAGGCCGCTAGGCCGTTCATCAGTGCAGTAAAAGTTACCAGAATAATCATACTCGGTTTGATATTGAAATTAATTAATTAAGTCGTAATTCTGCCCAGAGCTCTTTGAAGCTGTCCAAAAACTTAATTTCGAAGAGAGCTTCCGTACTTATACCATCGTAGATAGTAAGAAACCTTCTATTTGAGCTCCTTTGTTGGTACAGATTGTATAGAGTCGTGCGGTAAATACGCGTCTACGTTCTCCGGCATATAGTTCCATTTTTGCAACCCCAAAGAATTCTTGAACAGTGATCTGTAGACGGCATATACTTAATATCTTTACTATATATACAACGCAGAGGCGCGAAATCCTTTATATGAATTCATATACATAGAATCCCAATTCTCTCAGACCCGATATATGATCCCTACTTACCCAAGACTCTTAGATAAGGCTGAGCCGCGGATCAGAGCCATATAAAGACTAATAGCTGTAATCCAACCTTGCTGCATTTGATTTTGATCTTTTTGGTTGGCAGCCTCCCTGGCTTCATTCTCGGATATTTCCTCCCCATCTTCTTCTACAAAATTAACTATTGATTACTTATGCTACCAGTACCAACTGTGTAGGAACTCAATCGAACAGCATAGATATGTGTTGGTATATAATATTTACTAAAGACCCCAGGAAAGACCCGGAAGGAAGAAAAATAGAGGCGGTTATGGAATGGTGTTAGCCTTATACCCTCGCCAGACTGTCTCCGTAGTGACTTAATTTTTCATTAAATGGAGTCAAATGTTTAGTGTCTCATATAAATTAAATCCATGAAGGAACCCATTTGCAACATTTCTCTTCATTTTCAAATGGAGCAAATTTTACTCCATTTAAAATGAACTGAATTTATTGGAAAGTGGAAAGTTTTTTATAGTTTCTTTCAATAATAAAAATTGTCTTCTACTAAATGCTCTAAGTAAATAATCGCAAATTTTGTTGATGGCATTTAATTAAACGATTGAACTCTTCCATGATCTTTACTTGCATTGAGGAGCTGGTAATGACATTTGAAATGAAATTATTTTCGTCCATAGTCTGTCAGCTATTCATTTCCTTGAAATGACTCAATTTCAAATTAAGTCATTATGGCCACAATCTGTCTAGGGTGATGATATTAATTAATAAAACTGATATCATGATTAGAGAGCGAAGGACCTTTCCGTCAGCAACAATGACTTTTCGGGTTGATACATTTTTTTAATGTTGCAAGTATGGTCAAAAAGCTATTTATTCAGAGCTGGAGCTATTATAGTTCAAACTGTCCTGCAGATATCGTTGCAGATCACTCCAAATGAAACTGTCTTTTACCGCTGCAAACTAAGGTCAGAAATGGTGCAATTTCAACCAACTACACAATTAAAAAAACAGAGAAAATAACTATGACACGTGTGTTGACATATTTGTTTTTTTTCCTTTTTTTTTGGAACAAATGCTCTTAAAACAGTTCGAATTATTTTCATTCACAACAGCAGAAATAAATATTTGTACTATACTCATGGTAACAGTTGACTACTTTCTGTTTAAAGAATGCTAACTAAATATTAATTTAAAAATCGTTTACGAAAATCTGTTGGTATATAAGCCTTGCCGTACTGAATTGTTCGTTACTTCTATGTAGTACAGCCTCCGAAAATCACAATGCCTCGATTTGTGCTTTTGCTCATAGTTTTAGCTTATAGCTGTGAATGTGAAGATCTCCCAAATCTGGGTGTGATTGGTGGAGGTGTAGCTGCTATTGGACAATTTCCATATACAGTCTCAATAGAACTGGACGGGAGGCATAACTGCGGAGGAACAATAATCTCCTCAAACCGAATTTTAACTGCTGCTCATTGTGTTGTCCAGTACCAACCGAATCGATTGACAGTATTAGCAGGAACTAATGACCGATATAAGGGTGGCATCAGAGTTAACGTTCACAACTATATCGCCCATGAAAGATATGATTCGTATTCACAGGCATATGACATAGCAATTATTATTTTGCAAGAAGACCTAAAACAAAGCCGTACTATAGATGCTGCCCAACTGCCCCCTAAAAATGAACAAGTTTATAGTAATGGGGCAGGTATAATCAGTGGCTGGGGAATAGAATACGATCAAGGATCAACTACGTCCAGTCTTAGATATACTTTAACTCCATTGTGGGGTCTTGATTATTGCAAGCAACACGCTCCAGGTATGTCTCCTACTCACCTTTGTGCTGGTGATATTAGTGGACAAAGAAATTCATGTGCTGGTGATTCTGGTGGTCCACTTACTGTTGGAAACAAAGTTATCGGTATCGTTTCGGCTGGCTTCGGTTGTGGAACATTCCATCAACCTGGATTGTATACATATGTGGCTGGCTTTAGGGATTGGATTTGGCAAAATGCAGGCGTTTAAAATGCATTTTGCTTATTATAAAATCGCTTATTATTCGCCAGTAATAAATTTGGAATTGAAATAAACTTGACACTTGAAAATTTCTTTGTTTTTACTATTTACTTGTCGTCCAATTAGCTCTAAGAGGCTTTCCAATTTGTTACCTTAACCCACAAAGTATAAAATATAATAGAAGACAATTAAAAGGATTGGCAGGACAAACTAGTGATCACCGGTTGAGAACTATCAGTTTTCACCACTGACGAGATCTATAATATCGAGTGAATACGTTCATATAAATGCACTGTAGAAAGTGATCTCACTTCTATATTGCTGACTCTTTCTTTCGGTCTAAGCTCCAAATAGCTACCAACTGAGAGAGAACTGTAAAAAAACAAGTAAATAATTGGGTTCGTCGAAATAAATGTTTTTAAATTAATTATTTAACCTATATTTCATAATATTTCCAGTCTCATAATAGAGGTGATGACTTTTCCTCACAGCTCACAAATTGCATAAAGAAAATATTCTGATTTGAGCCTAATTAAAAACAAGAAATCAAATAAGTTCGATATGAACTCAATTCAGTCTATTACGAATTATAGTGTGGTAGAAAAGATGTGATTTATATTTCTTATTCATCTTTCCACAGTTGTGCTAATACAATTATTACATGATGAGGGAGGGTCGCCATGTGTAAATAAAATCAAATGTGATTTGGGTACTTATTATTTATATTAAATCATCAATGTGTGGTATACAGGCAGATCTCCTAGGAGAAGCTTCAAGAGCAGATCTCCGCTATTATGGTGAGCGCAACTATAACTAGGAGATGCCCAGTGGTAGGCGCAGCTATGACTAGCAGACGCCCAGTGGTAGGTGCAGCTATATCTAGCAGGCACCAAGTGATAAGTCGGAAGTCTGATGACACTATGCATATTTCCCTTTGAGTAGTGAGTTAATTTTTTTAACATACACGTCTCTGGAGTGAGTTGTTTTTGCATTTTTCGATAGATTTCGCAAATTGAACGGAGTCTTCTTTTTTGCGGTGGGGGGAACGGTTTTTCTCAAAATTTGGTGTGCATGTTCGTCTCGACGCCGCGCATCTTTGGTCAAGTCGGTTTTGCGTGGGGTATTTCTCTCCCGCCGGGGGAAGGGGTAAAGTTTGCAGAAAGTTCATTGATGCCTTACATGAGAGCTGCGGTTCTCGGCTAAAGAGAATAATAAACGGGTCACTGAGGGGGAGGGGGAGTGCGGAGTGGGGGAAATTAGAGGGATATTTGGTTTTTCAATAATAACTCAGCCATTTGACCTCGGTCAATAGGGGTGTGGGTGCTTTAACTTCTCCTCAGAAAAAACATATTTGAATCTGTACTAGATTTTCCAAAACGTACCAGAACAAACTTTGAGAGCCCCTCCGTGGGGGCGCAGTATATTTTTGATTTGTTTTTAAAACGACATCATTCTTTATTTTTGCCCTTTTTCCCTATACGCACTTTATTAGTACTTCCCTTCTTTATATTCTAACTGAAGTACTAGATTTTTTGCACCTTAGATCGGCACTAACTCTGTAGGATTACCTCCAATCACAAAACTGATTTAATGTTCGGCTCAGTTAATTACTTTTAGGTTGGGAGGTAGGAACCCCCGGTGGGGGTGGTTCCAGTTTGGCATGTTGCATATCAAATGAAAGTCCTCGCGAGTACTATCTACTGGAATACTTTTTCTCTAAGAAGTTCTTAACATTTTATTGTATAAAAATAATATTTTTCAATTTTATTTATTGCTAATTGTATAGATTAGATTAGATAGATTAGATAGAATTAGATTAGGATTATATATACACTTTTCATTATACATTGAAAGAAAATAAAAAAAAAAACTGATATTTGGTACAACAGCATCCCTTCAGTAAGATGACTTTTATATTAGGTATGTCTTCTGCGTCTATCTTCTTGAAATCATATAGATGGGGAGGGGCAGGAGCAACTGATATGTTCATATCATTGAGAATAATTCGAAGAAAGCAGGAAACATGAAAAAATATATTATGTACCTACAATTTTATTTTAAAATTTTCTTTTTGTGTGATATTCTTCGAAGCAGGGATACACACACAGTGATACATCGCATACAATACACATATATCTGGTGTCCTTTCTTCTTTTATTACTAATTTCAGAATGGCTGCATACGTAGCATTTCCTTTGTGTTTTAGCTCCTTGGGACATTGTTTCCGGAACCGGGCGTGGAAAGTGTCTTGCTGTGAGTCTTGATTTCCTTGGCTCTCCTGCTTACACAAGATGATGGTCTTGGTTTGTGGTGTAATTCTATCAGTTGTGTTATAATTTTCAATCGAAAATCACTAAATTTTATATTTTTTCCAGTCTTTACTTTATATAAGTTATAGGCATTCAATGTCGAAACATCAATAAGGCGAAATAAAAAATTTTTGTACCATTTCAATGATTTTCTGGAAGAATCCATAAAACTGATTATCATGTCAGTTTTGTCTACAGCTCCCATATTTACATTATAGTCCATCACTGCCTCTGGTTTCATGATGTTTTCGGCTGTTTTATAGTCGATTGCCGATGATAATACCATTTTTGGTTCATGTATATTTGTTAGCATGTGAATTTCCCTTTTATCTACCCATTTGATGGCCAATAGAGATTCAGAATGCAAGAACTCCACGTGCCCACGCGGCTTCTTTTCTTTTGGAAATTTAGGCATTCTTTTCCGATTGGTTCGGACCGTACCGCACGCATGTGTAAGGTTATCATAGAGGTAGTCGAATAGTGCTGGAATTGAATACCAATTATCGACAAACAAGCGATGGCCTTTTCCGAGATAGTCCCGTAGCATTGTTTTCACTATTGATCCTGATATGCCAACATTTGGATCATTATCGATATCAGTTTGACTACCGGTATAAACCATGATATCGAGTACATAACCGGTTTCTACGTCACAAAGGACGAACAATTTTATTCCAAAACGATGTCTTTTTGATGGAATGTAAATTCTAGCAAAAGAGTCTCGTCAATACATAAATTACAAAATTGATGGAATACGGTTTTTGTACAATTTTTTCATTGGGTCCAATAATGGTCTTATTTTGCTTAGTCTGTCGGTGCTCGGAACAGTATTGTATCGCTCTTAGCAAAAGAAGGAAGCGATCGTGCGAAAAAAGTACTCTAAAAAACGGAGTAGCAAGGATTTGGTTTGTAGACCAATAATCTTTCATCGTGTTTTTGCCCACCAAACTAGTCAACATGGTGGCCAGAAAATGTACATTTCCGATATATCCGTATCTATCTATTTTGCTAATTTTGACTTTGTACTCATGGATAACTATGTCATCGAGATCATCCACTACATCTTCATCATCACTTTGAACGAACAAATCGTCTGTTTTACTATCACTAAGCCTTGACATTTTTGAGGACTTATAATTCTGTGGTTTTTTCAAATAACTCGTTATCTGCAAAATTTACAATTTTAAACTAAATATACCATTCGACATAAAGTTTTATATTTTATAACCCTGCGTACTCTGGTATAGCAATTACAATATTATTAACAAAAGAATAACCACTTAAGTACCCAAAAATCTTAAATTATTTTTTCAAGAAACAGCACAACTAGACATGCTACCGAGAAGTTAAAAAAATTGATCAAATAGCAATACAGATAAGTTGTTATTTTAAAATGAAATTCCGACTTTTTTTAAATTTCCATGGTTTTGTTTGATTTTTCTTCAATTTTTGTTTGTGTATGTATTGACAACAATAATAAAAGATGGAGTTTATCAATACCAGTATTAACAACATTCATTTTCATTTCCAGTCATTTTGCCTGATAAAATTTCATGGCTTTCGCGATTTTTCTTGTTTTTCAATAAACCGCATAAGTGAACTCCTGTAGCGATTACTGATTTCAAATAAATATTCATCTTCAATTGAGTCGTTAATTCGCACACAGTATATCGAAAAAAGTGTTATAATTGAGAGTGAAAAACATTGTATGTGCAACTTTTCCGCTATATTTAACATTTTTTGAAAAATAGTATCAGTACTGTTAATAAAATTTATTTCAAAACGTCCTGTGAGAAAAAGAAAAAAAAAATCCCCAAATTGGTGATTTCCCAAAACTTTTTCTCACTTTCTTCGACTTTTCCCTCGTTTTCTCAAAACTAGCTTGTTGCAGATAACGAGTTATTTGAAAAAACCACAGAATTATTTAATACAAAATTCAACTTTCGCGATCCGACTTCAAAGCGTGCTACAAAGATTGATCATATTCGAAATATGTGGCGAAAGGTTTGTACAGGTGTGTGTGTAAAATAAGTGCATGTGGATTTCATTAGAATAAAAGAAAATGTGTTCCATGGGTTCCGAGTTTCGGAATCGTAATAATTCCAGGAAGGGTTTCGACGGCCGCACAAATGCCGAGATGAATATTTTCCTCGGAATAATATACAGCTCACCCATATTTTTTTCTCTCAAAAACGAAGCCGAACTCCATCGCAATTTTTTATACATAGATAAGGCTTCTAACTTCAAAATAAAAATGTAAAAAAAAGTGCTAGAAGACCTCAATAGTAAATAATACCATTTTTTTGACAAAAATACTATTATTAACAAAAAAAAAATTCGTTCGGTGCTGCTATATTTTTTTATGAAAAATATAAAGCATTAAGCTTCATTTGGCGTTTGAATCAGGAAAATCGGTTACTCCGTTCTCGAGATACGATTTTTTGAAAATGACGTTTCATCGTAAAATCACGAAATTTCTTACCACCAACGCGTGGGGGGGGGGGGGGGGGGTGGCGTTGTAGAGGAAAATAAAAAAATATGAAATAATATACTTACAAACATCATTGTTCGAATTATGTAAAAAAAAGAAAAGAAAAACCCGCCCAAAATGGGCTGGACCATGGCTGGACGTACATGTACGGCGATACTCTATCTGGATCACAAGAGGCTGGCCGTACAGGTACGGCGATACCGCTCAAAGGGTTAATGAATTATTCCTGGCTTGTTTACATAGAAGTAAATTTGCTAATTTAAACTTAATAATAATTTGTGCAATTACGAAAAGTAAACATGCCCGTTATTTGGGGCATGTTAAACTAAATCACTTACTTGCACTTATGTGGTTAACATTTATTTGATGTGATGCAACTAGGTTGAGCCGTGTTAAGCATGTTGCAAAACATGTAAACAAATGCAGTCACCTACTGTTCGCACATGCATTTGAGTGAATGTTTTGCTTACAATGCATTAAAATTATTGTGTCACATTTATTGTGATTAACTTTATTGAGAAATTATTTCAGATCAATTGATTATTGCAATTATGCTGAATGTGCATTTTTATGCGTTTTTAATTGATTTGTTAATCGTTTGTATTTTTATGCATAGTTACATCACAAGATTTTTGTAGTTACAGATAGCAAAACTTTTTGAATTAACAATATATGCTAACAGAAAATTGTATGGGCTCAAACAGAAAATGTTTAGTTCTTTTAGGTCCGTATTCACCAAGCCATTTAATACAAATTTAATTTTAATTTAATTATTACCAACCTTAATAAAATAAACAATTTCGGACATTTCGGGCTATCAGCTGCAAGATTTCCGAATTTGGCAAGTGACAGTTGTTGTAATTTAAATATCATTTAAAAAGTTAAAAGAAGTTTTTAAAATAGAGAATAAAGAAATGCTGTTGTTGAAATGCCTTTACGAATAAAAGGATTTTAAATAAAGAGATGGCGACAAATATAAAAGCGCCGAATATGAAGGGCGAAGAAAAAGTTAGGTTAAAGGAACTGGCCATCAAATATAAGGCAATGCTAAAATGTAAGAAAAGTGATGTGGTGACGATTCTTGAAAAAAAAAACAAAATCTGGAAGAGAATTGCTGGCGAATTCTATGCTAAATCGTTTTATAAAAGGTTTGGCCTTTTTCTAATTATTCTTTACTTCGGCGACACCGGTATGTACTGTGATTTCTCTAACAACACTATAAACTCTTCATCTGAAGATTCATTATCGTCTCTCGATGTGGATGCTCTGATTTCTTCCATAGCAGTAATTAAGATTTAATTAATTCCTATTCACTTTTAATGCACTTGAAACTATCTATTTATTGATATCGTAATATCTTTTAACAGCGCTATTAAAAATATGAAATTTGACTGCATGACATTTGACTATATGTCACTTCAATCAGCTGATATCGAAATTAAATTTATTTAAGAGAGGGTAAGGCCACACTTAAAATTAAATTATAATTAAATTTTCATTAAATCGACTCGGTAAGTGTGGTTGGTGAATAGCTTTAATTGAAAATTTATTTAATTTTGAATACGGCCCTTAATCTATTAATTAGTATAATAAATAATGAAACTGTGGTTCTCTTAAGTTGTTGTGTTTTTTGTAATAAATTTTATAATTTATAATTATTCATATTTACTATACTCTTTTTATATTAAATTCTTAGTGGATATTATTTAAATCCTTTTTTCTCTTTTATTTGGTTCCGAAATTTTGAGACTTGCGGCAACACTGGTGGCATTGTCTCTCTGCTCTGCATTGATTTCAATGCCTAACTACAACATCTTTAGAAATGAACGTTTAAAGTTTAAACCGTTTAGGTAGTAGTAGTAGTAGTAGTATTTATTAGTTTCAAAGAACTTTATAAGTAACATTTCATTTACCATACTTCATAGTTCTTTAGACTTAATTTAATTTAATTGACCGCTAATATAAAATTTAAATATAATTATGTTTAATAAATTCTGCTAGCTTTATCTTAAATAGATGCATTCTGTTCTCGGCTTTCAGTTTACCTGGTAAATTATTGAATTACTGTAGTCTGTAGTCCCCTATACATCAAAGAATTTTGTGTGCTGCTTTTGTTCCATCGTCTTAGCCTGAAGTTATTATTTTGCCTTAAATTGTACGGCTGCACTTCAGATACATATACAACATTTCCACTTAAGTAGGCCGGAAGTAAATTATATTTGATTTTAAAGATGAAGATCATTGCATTATATGTTAAGCGCTGCTTTACATTCATCCACTGTAGGGTCTCCAACATATTCTGGATCGACGTGTACAAATTACATTTTAAAATCATGCGCATAGCTTTGTTTTGCAACAATTGAAGACGTTCCTTTACTTCATTCGAGCTCTCATATAAAAGTGTAGGACAATATTGAAATAAATATATATACCAATGTATTATATAACATAATTGCATTCCTTACACTTAACATATTTCGTATTCTTCTTAAAAACCCTATATTTATTGCGGTTTTGCCACATATATAGTCTGCAAGTTCTTACATTTCAGTTTCTTATCTAATATAATACCGAGATATTTAAGATTGTCCACACATTCAACATTAATTCTATATATCCGTACCGATATGTTATCAACACAATTAAACTTCATACAGTTAGACTTTGCAAGATTTAACTTTAATTTATTCATTTTTAACCAGTTGTTAATTCTTTCTAAGTCTGCATTTAAATTAGTGCACATACTGGAAATGTTCTTACCACTTATAAATATTAAAGTGTTATCCGCGAATAACGACAATTTACTATGACTAATCACATCCTTAACATCATTAATATATAACAAAAATAGGATAACACCCAGTACTGAACCTTGTGGTACACCAAGATTAACTTCGACTGACTCTGCGAATAATGTTATTCATCTTAGTTCTCTGCCATCGTTCTGATAGATAAGATTCAAGCCACTTATATTCTACTCCCTCTATTCCATACATTGAAAGCTTCTAATACAAGATTTGTTTGTCTACTTGTATTAGGTATCTTCTCAATTGGGACAACTATCGATTCCTTCCAGATTTTATGGAAAATACCTGTGTGTAGCGATAAGTTTATAATTTTCAATAGCACAGGACCTAATAGTTCTATTAATTGGAAGATTATATCACAGTTTAACCCATTGAAGTCTTTCTTCTTATTGCACTCTTTCAATATATCACAGATCATTTTTGTATCACAGTATGTCATTGTAAATCTACAAGGTTTCCTTCTATTTGGTAAAACATATTGCACAGTGAGAATAGAATCATTAATTTCTGTAAATTTTCGATAAAATATATGTTGAACTTATTAGCTATTTTTACTGGGTCACATATATATATATATATATATATATTTCTGGTCTCCTGAATGCGATTCTAATTGTTTTTCTATGAAGTTATTTTTTGCTCTTATTATCTCTCTCTTATATGAGTTTCTAAGGACCTTGTACCTGTGCCAATCCTCCCTGTTGTGACTGTAAATAGCTCCACTGAATGCAGTAATCTTCCCTTGCTTCATTCTCTCTAACTCATGCGAATACTAACGAAAGTTAAGTGGGAAACACCATTGCACCGTTTCGATCCGATACGTACAAATGTCAAATTTGCTTATATGAGACGTACGTGTTATTGGACACATTCACCGAAATGGATCGAAACGGATAGAATCGAAACGGAGAAGTTGAGCAAATTTCAACTTTTACGGATAACATAACCTAGAAAAATTACCTGTACAATGTTTGTGTATAACTCAAGATGGATGAAGAAGTTTTTATTGAAGAAATTAAAAAATATGAAGACCCTTATGACAAAGGCAACAAATTTTACATGGATGTAAAAAGAAAAGACAAAATCTGGAAAAATTTCAATGAGAAATTTAAAACTGATGGTAAGTTTTAACGGAACAATTGTGCTCATGCACGTAACGGATCGAATTGAATCGAATCGAATTGAATCGGAACGGCGGAATTGTGTTTGGCAATTTAATGTTCTGCGTAAAAATTTTCTTTACCGTCATCCGCTGCAGACAAGATTTCAACTTTTCATCAAATGAGTTTGACAAATCATCAATGTCATCAATGAGGAAAACATTCTCAAAATTAACTTCATTTAAGAGATCCTCAAATTTTGTTTTGCTGTATTTTATAATGTTAGATATCTTACTATTATCAGATTTATCTCTCCTAGCATTAATTTTAATTTTGAGAGTCTCGTGGTCTGTTATTTTATGGTAGCTATCAACATTTACAGATGCGCTCATAATATCTACTCCTGTCAACACGTAATCAATTAGGGTCTGTGAATCTCTCGTTATTCTAGTTGGTTGTGTAACTAATTGTTTTACACCTTGATCAGCGATAACAGTTCTTATTAAATTGTGATTACTATCATTTCCTAGAAAATTTATATTAAAATCACCGGTCAAAATAACGTTACTTTCATTCTTCATCGATTGGGTAAACCAATTCGAATAAAATGTTTTAAAGTCACTAACGGATTTGCTTGGAGGTGGTGGGGTTGGAATTTATGTGAACAAATCTATCCGAGCCCAAATTCTGAAGTCTTCGTCTCCTGGACGGGATATTAAGTTTATAGTATAGTACAGTAGAATTTAGTTCCGTTTCCGAAAAATGTGTCCTGTTCTGTGTCTATTGTCCACCTAATAACTTTAACCTAGATAGTTCCTCTAAACCTCTTGATGTAGCGGCATCTATTGTTCAACAATACCAAAACGTAAAAATGTGGGGCGATTTTAATTTTAATGCTCGCAGTGTTAATCTGTCACGGGAAAATGTTGTTTACCTTTTTCCAGACACTAGATATTTAAATAATTAACCACCAGCCAACATATTTCAATGTTGTGTCTCCATAGCAGCTTGATTATATCCTCACAACGAACATGCATAATATTCTATTCCACAGTCAAATATCACCGTCAAGTAATTTTGATCATGACTTTCTCTTTATGACTTTCAACTTTAGATTTGATACAACTCTGAACACTACGTTCACTTATCGTGATTTTAAAAGCGTTAACATGAGTGCGCTCTTTTCGGAGTGTGACCAAATATCGTGGAATGATATATTTGCTTGCAATGTGGACGGTAAAGTTCAGCTTTTAACGAATATTCTTCTGAATCTATATAATAAGTATGTGCCCCTAACAATAGCTAAAGTCTGTGACAATAGTTGCCCTTGGATCACCCAAGAGATTCACCACGCTTTGACTGAATGTGATTTTCTGCTTAAGTAGTACAGAAGATCGCACTGTGTGCATATCTTCGAAGTAAGTTGGATTTAAACCAGCCTTCTGGGAGGTTGTGGAAAAATATTCGCATCTTGGGAATATATTGTCAAGAATGCCCACAAGTCACAACAAGTTTTTTAATAATTTCACTGGAACAACGGCTCAGCGTTCTCATAACTTAGACTATTCTACCTTCCTTTCTGATGGCTTTTGTTTTCACTGCGTTGACGGATGTGAAACTCTCTCCACGTTGTACTCTATTAAGTCAAACGTCACTGGTCCTGATTTGCTAAATCCCAGTTTTTTCAAGCTTATAATGCCATATATATCTTGTCCCCTAGTCCATATCTACAATTACTGCCTCACCAGATCTCAGTTTCCTACCCAATAGAAACAATCTACAGTTGTCGCTATTCCTAAGAAAGTGTCTCCGTCTTAACCTAGCGATTATCGTCCCATTAGTCTGCTTACTTTTCTGGCCAAGGGATTGGAAAAGATCTTATATAAGCAAATTATGGATTATGTAGAGGTGAATAAAATATTGTCAGTTTGGCAGTCTGGCTTTCGACGGGGGCACAGCTGTGAGACTGCTCTCTTAAAAGTAGTTGCCACAGATATTTATGATGCTCGTGAAAGTGATCATTTGACAATATTGGTTTTACTTGACTATAGTAAAGCATTTGACTCTGTTAATTCTTTAAACCTACTCTCTAAACTTGGTAATGGGCTTAACTCTCATCTGTAGCTGTTAAGCTGATTACCTGTTTCCTAACGAATCGCAGTCAAATGGTGAAGGAGAAATTCTCTCTAATCCGGCGTATCTGTCCTCTGGTGTTCCTCAAGGATCAATTCTTGGTCCACTTTTATTTATCCTGTACATAAATGACCTACCAAGTAGTGCTATTAAAAATTGCTCTATTCATTTATACGCTGATGATGTATAGATGTACCTTAGTAGACCTATAAGACTAATGGAGGATTGTGTCTATATAAATGGTCTTCAATTAATGAGCTTTCACTGAACTGCTTAGCAATTTATAGGCGTGCTTTAGAGAAATCCGAGCTTCCCCCTGTGGCTTTGAGCAACACAGTCTTGGAATATATTGACTCAGTAAAAATTTGGGAATCAAATTTAATTCCAAGTTCAGCTGCTGTATTTACATTGAAGATATGATGCGAAAGATATATGGTGCTCTGCGGCAATTATGGATTAGCTCAAGCTCCATGTCAGTGGAATTTAAACTGAAGTTTGGTAAGTCAGCAATTGTACCACATTTTAATATTCGGCAAACTTAATTCTGTTTTTCAAAAGAAATTGAAAGTTTGGTTCAATTATGTTACTAAATACATTTATAAGCTCCCTCGTAGCGCTCACATATCAGCGTATGTATCATCGATCCTGGGCACATCCCTTGAGACATATCTAGCTAGACGTCAACTTATTTTCTTACAAAAATTAATAATTCATAAAATCCCATCTTACTTATATGAGAAACTGCAGTTTTTGCATTTTACCAGAAATCTTCAGCTTCTTATCCCAAGGCACATCTCACAGAGTATGACGAGCGTTCTTGCTTTATCCAGGCTGCTCGTAAGTGGAATTCTCTTCCAAGTAATATTCAAGGTGAAGGCTCCAGCAAAGCTTTTTTTAAGGATAATAATTAATATAGTTTTTTGAGGGTGAATGGTGCACGGATCTATTAAATAAATTAATTGGGCTACTATCTCTATTATTTTTTAATACTTAGTTTGTATATTTTTAAGTTTATAGTTTTATTATTATTATTATCTACTTTTTGCTTTTTGTTTTTTTTTTCTCCTCTTCTTCTCTTATGTATACCAATGATATTAGTACTTACTGTAATAAGATCTTTCAATCTAGGGTATATTGCCAAATAAATTATTATTTATTTATTTATTATGGTCCCAGGTTTTCCCTCCGCGGACTACAACCTCAACGCTGTGGACGAGACTATTAGTTCTGTTCCTCTGAGCACTGCAATTAGGTTTCGATGATCTTGGCAAATTCACTCATGGCGTTAACTTCAGAGGAGCAGGATGAAACTAAGAGCAGTACCACTACATTAAATAATAACTTTAAGAATTTATATCTTAAAAACGAAGCCAAACATGATCGCAACTTTTTGTACCATAGATAAAGTTTTCAGCTTCAAAATAAAAATACAAAAAAAAAGAAGTGCTAGAAGTCCTCAATAGTTAATAATAGAAAGTACTATTATTAACAAAAAATTCTTCTGGTCCAGAGGAGCTATATTTTTTTATAAAAAATGTAAAGCAAAAATTTGAAGAACTCTTTTTTTTTAACGATTCCAAATCAAATCGTAAATAAAAACAACCGCCTCGGAAGGTCCCGGTTTCAAGCCCCGGACGAGGTGGTTGTTTTTTCCTCTTGTATTTATGATTTGATTTAGAATCGTTAACAATAAGAGTTCCTAAAATTCTTCTAATCTCCATTTTTAACCGATTCTAAAAAGTGTGGGATCGATTCCCGTCCGGTGTTTTTTCCGCACATTTTGGGCTAATATCTTAAATATTCACCAACAATTTTAGAAACACTAAGGTTAGTTAGGGCGTTTTAACCTTGTGAGTCTTTCAACACTATATCCGTTTTTAAGGATAGTATTGGTTTCGTTGGCATATATAATCTGATGCCACTGCCACTTGAGGAATTTTTTTCAGAACTACTTTTAATAAAGCGTGACCTTTGTAAACGTTTCTCTTTAGAAGATCTTTGACCACTTTAAGTTTGGTACTTTACCATCTTGTGATCGTTTTTTGACATGGATCTTATACCATCTTCATAATTCTAATATATATCCAGGTCTTAGGCTCTACGCAGGCCAGTAAGAAACCTTCTGTTTGAGCTCCTTTGTCGGTACAGATTGTATAGAGTCGTGCGATAAATACGCGTAGATAATCCAGCGTCTACGTACTTCGGGATACGCAACCCCAAGAATTCTTGAACAGTGGTCTATGGACGGAACATATTTAATATCTTTACTATACACAACGTAGGAGCGCGATTTCTCTATTAGAAGAAAAACAAGAAAAAAGATTGAAATATCATAACAAGAATCGAAAAGAAGTAAAATATAATAAAGAATTAGTGAAAAATAAAGTTAGAAACAAGTTCGGACCACATCATAGAAAGAAAACATCGACATCCAAGAAATTCCAGTAGGAGTGTAGCCATTTCCTACTAATTTCCTAAATGCCTATGATTAATGGTTTCAATAAAACGACACACGTAATAGATTTAAATTTATAAAATGCTAAGTGTAATAGACAACACCATAGAAGCTAAGTTATTTGATGATAATAGTAGAAATTTAAAAAACCAAATAATATGAAAAATTAGCAATATTCGAACCACAAGAATCCATCAGAGAAAAGAGTGGACTCATCAATCTACACGGAAAAATTCTCAAATGTATAGGAGGTGCAATGGACAACGATGACAGATTAGAAACTCAAAGACATTTTAAAAATATCGACATCAACCTAGAAACAATAGCAAGAAACCTAAACAAACAATTTTCCATTAACACACAAATGAACGAAAAAAATTGGAGTTAGCAAATAAAATCAATGATACACAAAACAAAACAGTACAAAAGGTAAATAAACTAATAACAAGAACAAATTCTTTAGAAAGACAATTTTATGGATACATTTACCAACAAGAAGTGAAAGAAAATCTTCAAGCGATATTAAAATCATTAGAGAAAATAGAGGACACTATTTTCTTGTCAAGATTATAAATCCCTTCTAGGAACATCTTAACCCCCAGGGAAGTACAAGAATATAATATAAATATGAAAAAGTTACAAAATCTAAGAATTTCCGTAGCACAAAAGGAAAAATTTATTTTGGTAATACTCCAAATTCCAATTTTTACAAAAGATGCATACTACCATAGATGGCACAAGAACTAGAGGTTGCATGCAGTACGAAAAAAGTATACAAAATTTATATGGGTGGGTGGTCCATTCCGGAATGGACAACAACATTTGAAATGATGTATAGATAGAGTGATTTATATTTCTTCGTATCTGAAATATTGAGGAAGTCAATCAAATGTATACAAAACTGCTATTATAAAAACATTTGCTTTCGGCACGCTCTAAAACATGTTATGGTGCATTCCAGAATGTACTACCCATTTCACAATCTGTATACTCTGCTCTAGTATGCCATGCGACATCTACGTCTTTTGCCAGCTATGATATTACCAAACCTCAATAATCTCCATTCCAAATAAAAACATTTTTGGAATTAATACTATGAAATTATAACTAATAAAAACCAAACATTTCTATATACAAAAAATAATATTAAAAACGAGTTAAGTTTAATAAAAAATGATTGTATTAAAGAATTACTAAATACTCCCAAAAATTGCATAATGAAACCAAATAAAACAGAAATAGTAGAACAAGTAACAGAAAATGTATTAGCAACTAAGAATTTAAGGATAAGGAAAATAGAACATAACTGTAATGGTCAAGACATAACAATAAAGCAACATAACATAATAAAATTCAACAATTTTGAAATTATAATGTAAAATAGAGAATATGTGAACCATAAAATTTAGACAAAATAAAACTAGTTAAGTACAAGCACGATAATAATTTTCTTATAAACATACCATCAGACAATACTAATAGTAATCATATTTGTAGTGATAATTGTATTAAAACAAAGAAAAATAGAACAAAGGTTAATGTTACGATAAATCAGGATCACGAGGACGTGATCCAATTTAAGGAGGGGAGAACGTTGTCGCCACCAACCAAACACCAGACAATCCAGTATTTATATAAGTCTGATAACTAACAACTCTACTCAACTCAACTATTCTCAACTCCACTCAACTATACTCAACTCCACTCAACTCTACTCAGCTCCACTCAACTCTACTCAACTCCACTCAATTCTACTCAACTATACTCAACTCCACTCAACTCCACTCAGACCTACTCAACTCCACTCAACTGCACTATAATGAATAACAAGTATAGTCCAAATAACATGTTTGACTCACTTGAATCATACTAGCCATAAGTAAATATTTAAACTAAATATGATAATTAGTTGGACACAAAATATCAATAGATAATAAGAATACGAATAGGTACTTCGTCAGTCAGACAGATAAGAAAATATACAAAAATAGCTGTAATTAATTATAGAAAGTAGTTTTTAGTTCAGAAGTTAGTGAATGAAGTTCTGTTGAAAGTCACGTATTATGTATTTTCTTTAATAAAAGTTTTATTTAAAAACGGTAAAGTAAAAGTTTTAAGTGAAACGAACCCCAAACCCATAATTAAGGGTCGCTAGGCCAGTGGCTCCAAAGTTTGAGAGCACCCAACATAGCTTTGACGGGAGAACTGGCGCAATAAGTCCCCGTTTGCCATTCTCGCCTATTTTCTCGCCGTCTGCTTCTTCAAAGTTCGCTATTGAGGTCTATAAGATAAGGGTCGCATCTTTCTCGATCTCAGCTGTTCACTGTTTAAGCTTCATCAGACGGCTTCTTCCTTCATCCTACTTCTTAAAGTTATGACGTCTTCCTTCAATTTACTCCACATTTGTTTCCTTCGTCTTTTAAATAGCATCAAAGTAGGTTCCGCTCAAGCCCTCTCTCTATCTTTTGCGGACTTGTGGTCTGAAGCGCTTTATCTTTTTTAAGAAATTTTTGACCATTTTTGCATCCTTGAATTTCCCGGGAAAAGACAGTCCACTTGTAAAAAACAAGGCTACATTCGGGTACATCTGATGCCGCAAAGAGATCGTTCATGATAGTGATTTTTACTTCCCACTGACATGCAGTTATCAGCACGTTGGCATTTAAATCTTAGTAGGTATTTTCAAGTTTTTTTTTCCAGGGAGGTTAGCTCTACAAGTGTACAATGAAACTGACAAATCGGAATGACTCGAGGTCATGTGCAAGTGGAAGTCATCCCCAATCACCCCAGATTACCCTAGCCAGACTGTCTCCATAATGACTTAATTTTTAATTAAATGGAGTCAAATGGGCAATGTGTCATACAAATGAAGTCCATGAAGGAACCCATTTGCAATATTTCGATTCATTTTCAAATGGACCAAATTTTACTGCATTTAATAAAATTGAAGTAAACGTGCCACCTACCGTCATTAAAATGAACTGAATTTATTGGACAGTGGAAAGTGTTTTTTTTCTCTTTCCACAACAAAAGTTGTCTCGCAAATTTTCTTAATGGCATTTAATTAAATTATTGAACCCTTCCAGAATCTTTACTCGAATTCAGGACATGTAAATGACATTCCAAATGAAATAATTTTCGTAAATAGTCTGTGACCTCTTCATTTCCTTGAAATGACTGAATTTCAAATTACGTCATATGGACCCAGTAGGATGATATTAATAAAACTGGCACCATGATTCGAGAGCGAAAGATCTTTTCGTCAGCAACAATGACTTTTCGGGTTAATACATTTTTTTAATGTTGCAAGTATGGTGAAGTAAGTTCAAAAAGCTATTTATTCACAGCTGAAGCTCTTTTAGTTCAAACTGTTCTGCAGATATCGTTGCAGATCACTCCAAGTGAAACTGTCTTTTACCGCTGCAAACTAAGGTCAGAATTGGTGCAATTTCAACCAACTACATAATTAAAAAAACAGAGAAAATAACTATGACACGTGTGTTGACATATTTGTTTTTTTCTTTATTTTGGAACACATGCTCTTAAAAAAGTTCGAATTATTTTCATTCATAACAGCAGAAATAAATATTTGTACTATACTCATGGTAACAGTTGACTACTTTCTGTTTAAAGAATGCTAACTAAATATTAATTTAAAAAACGTTTACCAAAATCTGTTGGTATATAAGCCTTGCCGTACTGAATTGTTCCTTACTTCTAGTACAGCCCCCGAAAATCACAATGCCTCGATTTGTGATTTTGCTCATAGTTTTAGCTTATAGCTGTGAATGTGAAGATCTCCCAAATCTGGGTGTGATTGGTGGAGGTGTAGCTGCTATTGGACAATTTCCATATACAGTCTCAATAGAACTGGACGGGAGGCATAACTGCGGAGGAACAATAATCTCCCCAAACCGAATTTTAACTGCTGCTCATTGTGTTGTCCAGATCCAACCGAATCGTTTGACAGTTTTAGCAGGAACTAATGACAGATATAGGGGTGGCATCAGAGTTAAAGTTCACAGCTATATCGCTCATGAAAGCTATGATGCGTATTCAAAGGCATATGATATAGCAATTATTATTTTGCAAGGAGACCTAAAACAAAGCCGTACTATAGATGCTGCCCAGCTGCCCGCTAAAAATGAACAAGTTTATAGTAATGGGGCAGGTATAATCAGTGGATGGGGAATAGAATACCACCAAGGATCAACTGCATCCAATCTTAGATATGTCCTAAGTCCATTGTGGGGAATTGATTATTGCAAGCAGCATGCTCCAGGTATTTCTTCTACTCACCTTTGTGCTGGTGATATTAGTGGACACAGAAATTCGTGTCCTGGTGATTCTGGTGGTCCACTTGCTGTTGGAAATACAGTTATCGGTATCGTTTCGGCTGGCTTCGGTTGTGGAGCATTCCATCAACCTGGATTGTATACATATGTGGCTGGCTTTAGGGATTGGATTTGGCAAAATGCAGGCGTTTAAAATACATTTTTCTTATTATAAAATCGCTTATTATTAGCCAGTAATAAATTTGGAATTGAAATAAACTTGACACTTGAAAATTTCTTTGTTCTTACTGTTTACTTGTCGTCCAATTAGTTCTAAGAGGCTTTCCAATTTGTTACCTTAACCCAAAAAGTATAAAATATAATAGAAGACAAATAAAAGGATTGGCAGGACAAACTAGTGATCACCGGTTGAGAACTATCAGTTTTCACCACTGACGAGATCTATAATATGGAGTGAATACGTTCGTAGAAATACACTGCAGAAAGTGGGCTCACTTCCATATTGCTGACTCTTCCTTTCGGTCTAAGGCCCAAATATCTACCAACTGTAAACAACAAATAAATAAGTGGGTTCGTCGAAATACATGTTTTTAAATTAATTATTTAGTGTTTTTACTAAAATAGAACACAATGTATTCATCATATACGCGGCAGACATGCGAAAGGTTTTATTAAAATCACTTTTCGAGTTGCGCGATACCATTTTCAACTTCCCGCCAATGATTTCAATTTAAAAATATGTAATCAAGATTATAGAATACTATCAACTCCTAGTAATTTTTTTTTTTTTTTTTTATTATTAAGCCAAGCTCAGGGGATACCTTATGATGCAAAGCACAGCATGGCAGGAAGGAGATAGGGAAAGGATTAGGGGATATGAGGAGAATGGCGGAGGTGCCGATGTATGTCACCCTTAAACTTCCGCAGATTGTATGCCGAGGGAAAAACAGAAGATGGTAAGCTGTTACACATTCGCACTGTTCGGGATAAAAAAGCATCATGGAATTTTACTATACGGCCGAAAGTAATTTGAAGGGTTAAGGGATGTGTGCGGTTTGCAGCGCGAGTATTGCGTGCAGGAATCACTCTACAAGGGATTAGACTAGAGATTTCATCAGAACATTGACCATGCATATAGCGATAAAGGAGCGAAAGGCATCCAACATTGCGGCGGTACTCGAGTGAGTCGATATGACAAGTTATTGCCAAATCGCCAATGAGCTTGAAGGCTCTCTTTTGGACAATATCCAATGAAGCTAAGGCTGTGCGACCAGCCCCGGCCCATATATGGGAGTTGTATTCCATTCTAGGTCTAATGTAGGACTTGTAGAGGAACGCTAGATTTGACGGGCTGAAACATTTCTTACACCTTTTCAGAAATCCAAGACATTTCGATGCTTCTTTGGCAACAGAGAAGATGTGATCTGTCCAGTTTAACTTACTAGAAATATTAATGCCAAGAATGCTTAGTGATGGTGAATCAGAAATTAATGCTCCATCAAAAGAAACGGGTGTGGTTAAGTTATGATCTTGTTTTAATAAGATGAGACAGCTTTGGGTCTTAGATGCATTGCATTCGACGCGATTCGCTTTGCCCCAAGCGAGGATATTGTTAAGATCGTTATTCAATGATCTAGTTATGCAATATCTTTTAACAGATGCGGCGTTCCCCCAAAAGTCCGCAAGAGCGTCAAAGGAGTAAGCGAAATCAAGAGTACTGTCATCTGCGAAACTATGGATGGGATTGAAAGTAAGGGAAAGCAGATCATTAATGAAAATTAAAAAGAGAGTTGGAGAGATAACAGAGCCTTGAGGCACCCCGGCATTTATGGGATGCGGTTCAGATGTAACGCCATCTAATACAACACGTATTTGGCGACTAGATAGGAAACTTTCAATCCATAATAAAAGAGGAGGAGAGAGACCAAGTGCTTTAAGTTTGGCTAAAAGGGCTGGATGCCAGACTCTATCAAAGGCCTTTGAAATATCCAGGGCAATTGATAGACAATAAAGGAGTTAATGACCAATTTTTCTTCAAATTAATTTTTCTACGTAGTCTCCTTGTAAGTCTATACACTTCGCCGAACGATTCTCCAATATCTTTAACCCGTCCAAATAGTACTCGGCATCTTTCTCTCTGGAAAGAGTTGTTTATGAAGGTAATGATCTCCTAATTCGACAAAAATCTCTGTCCTCCGAACGCGACCTTTAGCTTAGGGAACAAAAGAAAAAGTTGCTTGGGGCTAAATCTTGCGAGAAAGGAGGGTAGTCAAGCAGTTTAAACCGAAGTTCGTGGATTCTCACGATGACCACCGTTGAGGTGTGAGTCGGCGCATAATCTTGGTGAAACAAAATCTGTTTTTTCTGCAAATGTGGTAGTTTTTTCGCAATTTCTGCCTTCAAGTTGTCCTATAAAGTAGTATGCTTCTGGAATATTTTATCCTTTTTGAAGAAATTCGATTAACCCGAAGGAACATTCTTTGCCTCTTTTGGAGGTAATTCCCCCATCTCAGTCCACTGTTTTGACTGTATTTTGGTTTTTGGAGTATAAAGGTGTATCCAAGTTTCATCTCTGGTCATTAATCGGCGCAAGAGCTTTTATTTAATGTACCTAAACTGCACCAACCCAACATTGGAAATGGTCATTCGAAGTTTTTGGTTTAACGTGAGCAAACGCGGCACCCAACGTGCGAACAGCTTTCTGAAATCTTGATGTAATATGTGACAAACACATTCTACGGACATGTTCATAGCCTCTGCTGTCTCTTTCTCTTTAATTTGACAGTTGTCTAGCACCATTTAGTGAACTTGAGCGGTGTTATCATCAGTGGTTGTAGTTTTTGGACGTCCCGAATGTTCATCGGCATCCAGTCAACCAAGCTGGTACAGGCACATTTAAATTCAGCTGCCCAAAATTTCACGGTGCTAAATGGTGGTGCGAGCATTTTCACAAAAACAGTCACATCGACTCACTCAAATGATTGTCAAATAACAACTGCGCGTTCAAAACTCCAAACTTGCTGAAATTTTGGGGAGTACCTTTCAAAGCATGCGCAAACAGATTCCACAAATTTTTTTTTTCGAGTGCTGACATCTTCATGTGAGGTCGGAAACCTTTCCGACAACCCTCGTGTTTTTTAAAAGCACATAATTGTATGACGACCATAACAACGAATTTTAAAGATATGCATCAATTAATTTCTACACCTATATCTCAATGATAGTAAATTTGCCTGATTGAGTTGCAGTCTATTAAGTAAAAGCTTTCTCGAACAGTACAAAAGTGATATGAAAATTTTCTAGTAAGTATGCCGAAGAATCATTTTCAGGAAGTCAATAAACATGATCAATTCAAAATTGACCAACCGTAAGTCCTTACCCTAGCAATGCAATGTTTGTCCAATTACTTCTGGAATTCAATTCAGAATTATCTTTGAAAATGATTTCAATGGCGAGAGAATGGAAATAAAGCATAGCACTATATATAACCCTTTTCTGAAAATATACGACTCCTTCCTTTTGCTTATCTGAAAATTTATTTCCATCCCAAATCTCTTTGTAATGGATGAATGTACATAGTTCCTCAAGGTTAAATGTGGTGTCGACTTTCAATCACTTGCGGGCATTTCTTCAATGTCTGACACTTTGTCGCTCGTAAACAGACAATAATGGAGATTAGCTGGGATTTTAAGAGATTCTTAGTGTGTGTAAAGCATTTCAGGAAACGTCCAAATGATGTTGAAAATGTATGTTATTTTATTGCTTTATAAAAGAATTGGTATATTAAAGATTTACATCTGCCCAACAGTTTTTCAAATTAAAGAGGAGAGTCCACAGTTTACAGTTTTTATAAAATGTAATGTTAACAACCCTTATGCAAAAAAACAATAGAGATCAAAGTAAGTAAAACAAGGTAAGAAAATCAGAAATTTTTAGTTTAGACCCACATAACGTCTGTTAGGAGCAGGGTACGGGACTGCTTGAGCAGTCGTTGGAAGGGGCATGAATGCATACAATGAGCTCTTTACTGTGACCATACGCCCTGTACTTTTCAATATACAGGGTGTTTTGTGAAAAACTAGCTTTTTTTCTTAATCACCCCGTAGCTTCTAAACGGTTGATGTTGAAACCCCTCCCCCCTTGCCATACAATTTTTTTCGTATAGGTGAGTACTACACCCCCCACTCTATGGACCACCTAGACGGAAACTCCCTGTACGTTTCGTTTTGTATTTATTTGAGTGATTGTACCTTATCGCTAGTAGCGTGACACTCCCATTTACACATAGCGCAAGTTCCATATAAACGCATAATGCAAAGAAAAGTAAATATCGTTGCAATTTGGCGAAAAATTCATTAATGCCGATTTATTCCTGACACTAATATTTTTCCTTTCCACAACAGCTCTTCGAAAAACACCAACATCGAGTCTGCTTGCTTTCAGCTAAGAAGGAAAACACAACACTCTCTGAAGATTCTTACAACTCGACTATGGCTTCGGTCTGTTACTGGCATTATAAAACTAAAAATTCCCCCAGACTGAAAAAACGGCTTCTTTTGCTGTGGAATACGATTTTTCCAGCTCTACTATCTACTATCCATTGGATTTTAGAATTTTTCTCCTACACTCCCAAATTTCCTAATTCTTTCCAGTATTTTTTCTGTATCAAGTCGTGAAACCATGAATGAAAGGCGTAGGTCAACAAAGATTTCATATACAATGTGTGGGTGAAATGTCTACTTGAGGAATACTACCTGAAAAAGGAAATTATCTCTCAGTGAACATGCGCAAATCATCCTACGTCGTTTCCAGGGTATGTTTAGGAACATTTATAATATTGAGAGGATGATAAAGTTATCACGAAGATGGGAAATTGTTGCACCTTTTAGAAATTATCGTGCAGAGTTCAATCATTTAAAAGGAGTTGCTACATATTTTTGGAGATATCGAATATTTTTCGATGAAAATTTGTCCTTCACTACAGGTGACAGAAATATGGATTAATATGAAAGGTAATTCAAAGCCACAAGTTGAGAAAAATTTGAAGAAGTTTCGTGGTAGATACCAAGAAATAGACTTGTCGTAAAGTTTCTAAAATTAGTAAAAACAAACATTTTTAAATGTTTTTTTCTCAGAGCCTTTATCTATATTTCTTGCATAATTATTTTAGTTTTAGAAAGCCAAAGGATGTATCTAGTGCCTAGCCTCGTCCTTTTTTAATTATTATATTTCTGTTTCTTGTTTTGTGTGCCTGAACGTAAATAGTATTGCTTAACTCGTTCGTGACATTGGCTTTATTAATGAAATTCATATTTTGACGTCGTGTACCACTGATGGTACATTTGTCATTTAGGCTATTGGCCGTAGTGCGCCACAGGTGATATATGGGCGCCTATAATTCATACTACATAAAAACTTTCACAACTTTAATGTAATTCAGACTTTTAAGCTTACGACTGTTGGAGATATACACCAAGATACTAGATGAAGTCTCAAATGTAAGGGAGGGTGCCGGTTTTAAAAGGACAACTCAGCTTTTATTTCAATTTAAATATAAATTTTATTATTAATTCAATTGTCCTAACCTAAATATTACAATTCAATTTATAAAACTTAAAATGTACTAAAACTACTAAAATTCTTGAAAATTCAACACAAGAACAAGTTACAATTTATGTAAAACGAATTCAACAAAAAATCCATAGAGGGCACTGTTGATTGTACTCCTTATTTCTGTACTAAAAGAAATGAGAATAATTTTAGTTCACTTCCATTAAGAAATATTTAATAAAACAATATTATATCGCTGCTATAGTGTGAGAGCAAATTATGCTTCAGATCCAACGTTCTCAAGCGTGTAAGCAAAATTATGCTTCTGTTACAGCGAATGTGAGAACGTGTACGTAGAATTACACTTCTGTCGCAACGTGCTGGAGCGTGTAAGCGGAATTGTACTTCTGGTACAAGAGTGGGAAGCAAATATTAGATTTTCTGGGAGTTTGGTTATTAGTAGAGTTCTACTTCTACAACAATAGAATTAAACTTCTATATGAAGGAATTAACAAAATTATACTTTTGTTATAGGTAACTCAGATTAGACTCTGGTGCAGGATGCTTTCAGATTAGACTCTGAAAACCGAATGGGTAATTTTGCTGTGACTAGCCGCTGTGAACAACTATGTCCCAATTCCATAATGTGTTGCCCTGGCAACGATTGGTTTCACACCATCTGTCTGACGTAATGTCACCAGATTAATCTTTTTTTTTAAGAGGCAGGGGAACAGGAGAAACCCATCCCAAGCGCGGAGGCCATAGCGGCCCATTGTGCTGTCCTGCTAGAATCCCATTAACAGAACCTTCCTGTCCTTAATGAAGCGCATCAGGTCTTGTTGAGGAAGGTTTTTCAGCTCATCTACAGATAGAAGGGCAGGCCCTAGAGTATCCAGTCTACTCCGGGCGAAGGCCGGACACTCACACAAACAGTGTTCGGTTGTCTCAGACTCTCCCTCCAGGCAGGACAGACACACAGGGCTGTCAACAACTCCCATCCTTGTTAGATGAGCATTAAGTGAGCTGTGGCCGCTGATGACGCCAACCACAGTTTCTACATTGTTTTCTTCCGAGCCCCATGAGAAAATCGGAAATATTTCCATTGGGCCCATCAAGAAACAGTTTTGTACACCTACAAGTACTCAGGTTCTCCCATCTCTGCTAATGCTTCCTAAGAACATCCGCTTTGATGATGAGAGACCCGATACTCGCGGTGGCAAACGCCTAGGGCGGGCTCCGGTCCGAGGAACGGAGAATCAGAGCCAGCCCTAGCTAAAAGGCCAGCCCTTTGATTTCCCATGATCCCCATGTGCCCAGGAACCCACAGGAGGGACACTTTCTTTTGATTACACAACTTATCCACTGACGACCTTCAATCCCCCAGTAACTTAGACGTTATCCGAGGGCCACTCAGAGCCATCAAGGCTGCCTGACTATCCGAAAGGATAGCAATGTCGTTCCCCTTGATTTGCATATCAAGGGCTAACTTCGCTAACTTGATGGCGAAGACTTCAGCCTGGAAGACAGTGGCGTGTCTTCCAAGTGAGTACTCCATTCCAAAATCTGGATAAGGAAAGTAGACACCGGCTCCAGCTCCCTCATTAGTGAGGTGAGAGAGCCGTCGGCGAAAATTTTTAAGGCACCTCCCTCAGTCCATGATTCCCTTACAGGAAAGCTCACAGAGAAGCGACACCCGAAACGAAGCTCAGGTACCATCGCATCCCGTGGCATACCGGCCAGAGGGTTTTCCAAGTCCAGCCGATACGCCAGAGAGCAATGAGAAGGGCTAGTCCAGCCGTCCTGCCAACATCCCCGTGAGCGCAATCTGCACACAGCCCTTTTGGCCTCTGCCTGAATGACAAGATCCAGGGGTGGAAGATTGAGTAGGACCTCAAGTGCCGCAGAAGCCGTAGATCGCAAGAAGCCCATAATTCCCAAGCAGACAAGCCTTTGCAGGCCCGCCAGCTTCCGGATCGCAGTCCCCACAAGCATTCTGGGCCATCTGCCTCCTGTGTGCATATGTGAGCATGGGTCTGACGATCGAGGTGTACATCCAAAGCACAACCGTCGGTCTCATGCCCCATATGCAGCCAAAGGCTCTGCTGCATTAAGCGAATACCCTGAGAGCCGCATTAACTTTTTCCTCTACGTGCAATCCCCATGTCAGCTTCGAGTCAAGGAAGACTCGAAGGTGCTTGACATGAGGAGAGAGTTGCAGAGTGTGTCCAAAAAGCTTTGGAAGAACAAAGTACCCAAGCTTACGTCTTCTGTAGAAGAGCACCAAGCTGGTCTTTGTTGGGTTCACTGTCATATCATGATGGGTGCACCAGTCCTCAAAAATATTGAGGCCCCGTTGCAAGAAGGCGCAGGCAGCAGCCATGCTGTGTCACACTGAGAGAGGTTCGGCCGCCTAACTCCACAGTAAAGTGTCGTCGTCTTAGCATTTGGTCGATCCATCGCACTACAGTACGGTCAACACCATGCCGACGAGCAGCCTCACATAGCGACTCGGGGTGGCCCTGTCAAAAGCCCCCTCGATGTCCAGAAAGGCTCCCAAGGTAAACAGTCCACAATCCAGTCCCCTCTCATTTAAAGTAACCGTTGAGTGGAGAACTATCTCCGTAGATCTGCCCCTCCGGTAAGCGTGCTGTGAGGTGTTTAAAGGAGAAGCCTTTCGGGCTACTCCTTTAATAAATTCATCTACAAGCCTCTCCAGGCATTTCAAAAGGAATGAGGAGAAGTTTATGGTTCGAAAACTCTTCGGGTCCATGTAGGAACGACATCTCAGGGACATATCCAAAAGCGACACATGCCCTGAAAATGAAGTCGATGTATGGGGCCAGCACAACGCTCTCCGCCTTAAGAAGTACAGGCGGCTGAATACCGTCTGGACCCGGGGCTTTAAAAGCCGAGAAGGTTGAAATTGACAGCATAAATGAAATTCGCAGCATAACTGCAGGTCTTCTTCAAGCCTACAGTCAGGAAAGTGCATCGAGAGAAGAAGTATAGAGGCTTCTTCATTCGATGCCGTAAGATTGACATTACACAAGTAAACAATCGGAGCGAAGTAGAATTTTGGTAAGTTCATGGTATTTTTAGTTAATTTACATATTATTAATGTATTTTTGATTTAATTTCAGTTTTAATAATATGTAGGATGGCAGGACTGGAAAGACCTTTTTTATATTTGTTTAGGACGTTGTTGGAGCTGAGGACATCAGATAAGGTTGTTCAAATTAATGAACGAAATGATTCTTTGTGGGTATTTTTGTCTTTTCTATGAATTTTTATATGGGATGTCTTGGAAGGGAGGCTCCAAGAGTCTTGCCGAAACACTGGACCGAGTTTTTCTGTTTTATCAGGAGATATTTAGCTACGATTGAACAGCCTGGGTGATTTTTGTGCAAAGGAAATGTATGTGGACTGAACAGATACTATTCTACCATACATATTTTTAAAAAAGCATGATTTATTCGATTTAAATGTATTCATTTTATAGCTATCTCATTTTATGACAAAACTTAAAAATAATTTGTATGGTGTTACATCAAAAGTCCAAGAATGTACGCGCTATTTACGTTTGAAGTTTTTGAAAATTTTTTCATAATCAGTTTTTTAAGATTTTTTCATAATAATGTGCAAGGATATTTTGGATTATGTTTGTGTATGCATGTGTAACTGTTTTGGACAAGGTATATAGAGAGCAAATTTGACACATTGCAGCTGATAGCCTGTGACGTAATTCTGTCACTAATGTATATACATTTTTATATGAAAGACAGAGAGAACGCAGAGAGTATTGTGTTCTCTGTACCGTGCTTTCCTATACATTTTCACGATAATTCGTCACTAATGGCGGAACGTGGTGAGTACTTGTATTCTATATACCGTGGTTTTGGATGATTTTCTAGGAATATGAAGTGATTTTTTGGGAGTTATTTATTTATTTAGCAAAGCCAACAAGACAAAAAATTCCACCTGACTATTACAAAAGAAAAGACTAGAAAGCAAAATAAAAAATGAAAGCAATCACCAGACCATAAAAAAGCAGAAAAGGATCAAAAATCATTAAATCTAAATAAAAACTAAAAAAATAAACAATTTAAAAAAAGAAAGGAAAATAAAACTATATTAATAAGTTAGAAAACTAATACAGCAGCATTTTTAAGTAAAAGCGAAATAAAATAAGTAAAAACGAGTTTTCAAACAAAACTGAGGCCAAGCCGTATGAAAAAGTAGAAAATAAACTTTTCTTCACATACAGAGGTGGACTCAGATTTTTTGTTTGGGACATTTCTCTTGAATATCCTTTCTCTTAATGAATCAAATCACGTCTTATTACCTCTGATTGATCATTCTGAAATATATCGGTGATTGTCAGCGAATAAAATCTGAGTCCACCTCTGTGTGTTTTGTTTGAAAACTCGTTTTTTAATTATTTTATTTTCTGCCTTTTTCACGTTAACTAAATTGTTATTACGTGCTGCATGGAGATATTTTAAAACAATTGTATGACGGCTGAAAAGACACTGATTTACTGAATTTTCCCGATTTTCCATGTTTTCCACAGACTTTTCCTATTACTATGAAATTTTTTTAAAAATTTACATGAATTTTCCTCGATTTTTCATGTAAGTTTTCATGATTGGTGAAGAGAAAGTATTGATGCTAGTAGGACGGAAAAAAAACTTATTCCGCATAGCTTCTAAAACTTTTTTGACAGAAAATTTTCCGGAAAAGTCGGAAAATTCCGGAAATTTCAGAATAATTGGAAAATTCTGCACTTTTGCTGAAACAGATTTATCACTAATCATATCGATGAAAATTTGTCCGATATGCAACTCATTTCGCTCTACAACTTTGTCTTAGGTTGCAAAACGCTCAAACGCTTCCTTGGTAGGAAAAACTAATTTAGAAAACTTTTTTGCCGGAAAATTTTCCGGAAAAGTCGGAAAATTCCGGAAATTTTTTTTGGAAAAATCGGAAAACTCTGCATTTTTCCTGAAACGGATTTATCACTCATCAAAGTTGTACCAAATTTTCAAATGATTTTTCCCGATTTTCCGGGTTTTCCATGGAAATTTCCGGTTTAAATTTTGATAGATTCAATTGTCGCGCGACATGAACTTTCAGCTCGCTGTGATGACGAAAAGAGGGTCTACGAGAGTGTCGAAAATAGTAAAAAAAAATATCCAGACAGAGAAATTCGTGTACGAGTTAAAGGGACGGGCTGGCCTCAAAAATTACTTTATTCGTAAAGCTTTCAACTTTTCAAAGTTAAGTCAAAAACAACAATTTAAAGTTCCCTATATTTAAAAAAATGAAAATTCCCGAAATTATAGGGAATATTCCCTAAATTTTAGGGGGAAAAACCAAAATTCCCTACATTTGAGGGAGAAAAACCTACCTACATGTTAGGGGTAAAAACCTAATCTTAGTTTTCCAAGGTGGAGCTTTCCCTAATCTTATCGACAAATGCCTAACCTGTGTGGCACAAATTGTTGCCACTCACTTTAGGGAAATTTTTTTTACTGTGTAGTTAGGGTAAGTAGCTTAAGAAGATTTAATCTCTGCTCATAAGGGGGAAGCATGAGAGGATTATCCCATGGCAGACGTCTAAGTGCGAAGCGAATAAATCTCCTCTGTATAGATTCCAAGCGCCTTAGATGAGTATCATAAAAAGGACACCAAAGAGGTATAGCACACTCAATAAGAGATCGCACAAAAACTAGATACAAGGTCCTTAAAGTAAAACGATCATTAAAAGCAGGCGTCTATCTTCTTGCAAAGCCTAATACGGCCTTATTGTGTTATCAATATGTGGTAAAAAGCCAAGTTTGGTGTCTAAAAGTACACAAAGTTCTATTGGTTTTGTCAAGAGTGATACTATTGATATGGTATGTATGAGAAAATATGCAATAATCAAGGTAAGCATTGTGAATGTGTGGTGTAACTCTTGCTTGAAAATATACCAAGGAGAAAATTCAATCCTGTAACATGTTTAGTTGTGGTGTCACGTGATGCGGCAATGTTGCTTGTCGTCAAGGTTTATGTAGTCAGGGTTGGCCCACTATGATTGTGTGCTTGGATAATGTCGAAAAAACGTCCAGTACAAATCCCAACAAAGTCTGTCAATAAAACACCAGCTAAAGGAATATGCCCGCCAAAAAAGCACAGAAAAAGCCCTCTTACTACATTGTAAGAGAGACGTGCATTTGAAGTGCCTCAAAATATAACAGTATTTTCCTTAAACGCGATTTCGAATAATGTGCCATTCAAATTTTGCTAAAAAAAAACAGCTTTTTATTTCATTCAATTAATTTTTGCAGGTCATTTTCAATCATTTCAGCACATTTTCCGTTGACTGGCCAACCTAGACAACACTGGCCAACTTTGACAGCATTTAATTTTTTTTTTAATGCCTATATTTTTTTCATTTTCACCCAATCAATTTCCAATATTCACCAAAAGTTTTCCTTTTTCCCAAACCTTTCCAAAAATATTCTTGGATTAAAATTACTGGAAGACTATTATTCTGTGTGGATTATAGTTAGGCTTTCTGGCATATACAAAAATCAATATTTAGTCACTTTTTCATAAGTATCAATATACAACATTTTAGAGAATCGAACCAACACAAACACACATATAGATCATATAGATCTTTGTTTTATGTCTTTGAAAGTATTTCTCAAAGGTTTTGCCTGACAACCTAAAATCATAGATCTAATCATATCAGAAGTTCCTTCCAATGTTACGAAAGTTTTCCGAATTTACTGGAAAAAATCTGAGTGAATTTGCAATCCTTCGAACATTACGTCGAAACGTGAAATTGAATTTAATTTTGAAGCCAATAAAAAACAGGATTACTTTCACTGCAAACCCGTATTCAAATATGTATGGGCAAGTTCCTAAAACTTTGTCTTTGAACGAAACGAAATTTCTTTTGAAAACTTTAAAATGTGAATAGGTTTTCTCAACAGTTTTTCATATCCTTTTGTAATTTCGATGACATAAATCTTCCCCCAGAATTACTTTTCTTCTCTCAAACTTTACAAAATATTTTAAAGCCCTTTTTATTGCATACCTATAGAAATTCGGTTGACCTTAAGACATGTGCTTAAATAGATCGTGGGAAACATGACAAGAGCTTTGTATATTCAACCATCGAAATTAAACTGTATGTGTTTGTATGGAATTAGGAAAATTTCGTTATCGGAAAACATTTCACAGATGCTATATATTCACAGCTACATATATTTTGTATATATGTATGTTAGATAAATAAAATTTCTATCGTTTTTTATATCTGGACCACAAATCCCATAAATCACAACTTTTCCTGCAATCTTTCAGCATATTTTCAGCTGATGGAATAGCTCCTGAATACAAATTATTTTCTCCCTTACATTTCGAATATTGTTTGATACACCAGAAATGTTTACATAGGTAAGGATATTTAAGATTCAAACTTATTGTTCAGTGAACTGAATATCAGGGGGGTATTTCCACGCACTATACCTGTTCCTGAATAATATGAGAGGAAAATTGTAGTTTTGTGAAAGGAATTTATAAATTTTAGTTCCGAAACTATTTAATAAGCGGTCATTAGTTTATAAAGTAATCAAAATTAAGATTTCTGATGTAATACCACTTAAATGTATATCTTTAATTCACCTACCCTCCACTGGTACATTAATAGTTTACTGGAATGATTAAATCACGGTCTATAAAAGCCTCCACGTTTCTATTACGTATTATCCTATAATTGTGCAAGGACAATATAACGAAGCCCTTTCACTTTTGGAGAAAATGTATGTAGATAGAAAAATTAAGAATTTATGAAATAAACGTAAATATGAACCTGTAAATATAAAAGTATAATTATGTAATTACAAAAAGTTGATAAGAAATTGGGGCAAAACCCATAAAGTAACTTTCTTACCTAGCTATCAGTTTAATTTTAAGGAGATTTCGTGTAGCGCACATACATTTATACACATTTGTATAAGGCATCGATTGTGTAATAACTGAAAAAGAAATTAGCCCATGCATTCAAGACGTATCGGCCCACATTAATTGTTTCCGATACGTCCTTAATTCCTCAGGATGCTTTACAAACTAGTATATGGTTTCCGCTAATATTGGACACTATATGGAGGATCCCTTAACCAGGTAATTGAACCAAGAAGCAATTTTTTTTTTAAGTTCGTGTGCAAAATTTTACCACTCGAAGTGAACGCGTTCTCGAGCTATTGTGAGGACTCACAGTTATAGAAAACAGATATCTTTCACAGTCCAGGCTTAAGTGACTTCACTGGCTTAATTAAGCCAAGCTTAATGAACGTACGTATTTCAAAAGTGATATTTTAAAATTAAATTGAAATTTTGAAATAAAAATAGTTCCTTTTTGTTTGGCTTATTTTTAATCCACAATGACAAATTTAATTAAATAAATTCACAATAATCGAAGTGCTGACAACTTAAAATTTGTTATCTGTGATTTAACTAAGCCTCAGCTTACAAAATACTGTAAAATGGAGTAGACTTAAGCTCGGGGCTTAAGCCACACTCATGCCTTAGCAGAGCTCTGACTTAAGCCTGGGCTGTGAAACCAGTCATAAGCGAGCGAAAAAGTCAAAGCTAAAAGTTGTAACTAAAGTAAAATATACGCACTGGACGACACCTTATTCCATACCCAATAGTGTCCCTTTAATATCATTGTCGTAACTAGGTAGGAGCCAGGGTGGTCCTGCCCCCTCCCCACAGAACGCGGACTGCCCCTCCCCACCAGGAAATTGCTAGAAATATTCGTGAATTCGTACAATCTTAAGCTTAACTAAATTGAATCCGTTCGGAGTAAAATCGAAAAGGTTTTTCTCTGAGAAAATCTATTGAAATATTTTTAAAAAATTTAAAAACTATTCTGGGATTGCTAGGTTAGGTTAGGTAAGAGGGGTGCCGTAAGACAGCTAGCCTGCATCACTTAGACCTCTAGTTGATCCATTGTGCCCTTAGGCCCCCATGGGATAACTTGTTCAAACCGACCCACAGCTATCCTGCTTCCCTTAGGGAACTCAGGATATCTCCAAGACTCATTATCTAGATTCATCCTGCTTCTCTCAGAAAACTCAGGATATATCTGTATTCTTTGTTTTGCAGCTCCCTCAGACTTGAAAATAAATAGCTACCCAGTAGCCTACTTCTTTTCAGTCCTGCAGAAATCGCTCGCCGCTATAACCAGTCTTCTAAAATGGTCACCTATGGCCCAATGAACCGTAATGACCCCTACTGGATTCCTAGTATTTGTTCTCCCTTGTCCTGTTCTTCTTTTTTTCATTTCTTTTTTTTTTGTTCTAAGTATTTTTTCATTTATTTTTCAAGTCACTCAATTTCGCTATTTGGGACCTGTTGATGCGTCAAAACCAAGGCTTGAAACTTATCACCCAAAATAAAATAGGTTGTGTGATGAAATAACAAATAAAAAACTTTTAGCTTTTGCTATATACCGGACATTACAAAAAAATGCCTTCTTGAACAAATATAAGTTTGCCCCGGTAAAAAAATCTTAAAGAGTAATCTCTATTTTTGTTTTAATTTTTTTTTTAATTATCTTCCGATCATGTGAAATATACGTTTAAAGGTCGATGCACACTTCCCGGCACCGGAATTTTTTTGTGCACATATAATGATATAAAACTGAAAGGAAACTTTCAATTAAGGAAAGTATCTATAGAAAACTATAGAAAAATGATCCCATGTTAGACGAGCAACCGACAAATGCCGGTCTGGTTCTAGCCACCAATAGCGATCGGCAATGAAGTTTCCGTTACGTGCCGGTATCTGCTTCTGGTGCCGGTTGATATGACTCCTGCTAACTTGCCTGCATGTGCCGGTTCGTGCTGTGCCGGTAAGTGTGAACCGACCTTAATTGTTTGACAAATATTTTTTATTTTCCAAATTTCTAAATGCTATTTTCCCGGTATAGCAATAACCGATTAAAAATTCTTTTCTATCCAAAATCCAATCCTTTCTGCTGTGGCGCTACTATATAACTTGAATCGAATAAAGTCGGAACGACTTCTAATAGGTGGATTACATACAAATACCATCCGTGGACCTGAAAAAATTAATTGGTCGTCAATATTTTCATCGGGGATTATTCATTGACGATTTCTTCGAAGATTATTCATCGACACTTTCATCGACATTTACTCCTGCAGAAAGGCATCACACCCTCTCTCGGACATCGTGTGTAAAATTCATCGAAGTTTCAGTGCAGAAATGGGTCGATGATGCATGCCAAAAGTGCAATTCGGCAACGATGCGGTGTTGCATCCATTTCCCGCTGGGAACTTCTCAAATTATGCGTGGGTGTCCAATCCAAGTGCGCACCGTGGGGAGCTTCGAACAGGACCAGTCCCCGTCCAAAATGTCAGTTTTTTGAACATAATTTAAAAATTATGTATAAAATATAGTCTGTATATTATTACAAAGTCCGATAAAATAAAATAAAACCTTTAAATGAGTGGTATAGTATCAAAACCCGACAACTCCACGTTAAACGATAACGCGCAAATCTTAAGAAACCGATTGTAGCTATTCTAACCCAAAGTTGTCAAGTAGCTATTTCATTACTGGTAAATTATAATAAAATTTGATTGTCCAAGAAGTCTGAAAAATCTACTATTAATGACAACAAAGTAAATCTAACTTTAAAAATGGAGAAGGTGGATTTTGAAACTCACCTGCGAAAATGTCGGTTTTTGAAAATGAGTCATTTGGATTTGGAGGAATTTGAAAGCCAAGTTTAACAACACGGAAACATAAAAATTGTTTATTCAAGTAAATTAATAATGCAAAATATATTCCAAATTTATATCATCATTATAGTGCTATCTGCAGCAGATTGCATTGGATCACAAAGTAAGTAATCTTCTTGCTCAGGTTGATGATCCTGCTGATTATGTTCACTATCCATTACGCATTTATAAAACCCAAGGAAATCCTGTTCTTTCCAGTTAGCTCCATAATGCTTTCTTAACAGATTGTCCACGTCAGTAAGTTTAAGGTCACTTACGGAAATTCCAATAACCTTAGGCTCTGGGTTAATATTACTGATTTTCATGCCCCTTTTACAGATATATTTTGGTTCACCTGTGTCAGATCGGCATGCATTCTCTCCTTGTATTTTTACAGATGACAGTCCACGATGCAAAATAAATCGCTTAGCCGTTATGAACTTAAAATGCCACTGTCGGGGTAATTTCAATACTTTTAGTATAGCAGATTTCCAGTCTGAAACTTGAACGTCTATGCCAAGCTTAAATACAGTGGCGTGTTCTTTGAAAATATCAACGTAGGTTCCTGGATCGACAATCACCTCCTTCTTTTTAATTTTTTTTTCTATATTGGCAAAAACCCGATCAGGTGGTATAAAGGAATGCCCTGTCACAGGGAATATTATTTCGATTCTATTTATTGCCTGCGGAGCATGATCAAGCAACCATTTACAGCACATTCCAATAATGATGGAGTTTTTGTTTTGGCCACCACAGCCATCAGCCATGAGTCTAACGACTTCTATTCCTTCAAAGTTTGTGTTGTTCAGTCGATGGAATAGCGCTGAAGCTATTTCGTTAGAACCTTTACAAAACTGATCTTCTGTCCATGCATAAGAATGGACATTGGCCGGAGTTAGTGTCGAATGTGAAGTTCCTGTCACAATGGTAAAATTGAATATATACAGTTGTCGAGAATAATAAGCTGCTTGATCAGGTAGTTTTGGCAGAGGTTGATTCTTTTGACAGTCAAATGAGAGAGTTAACAAGCCCTGTCGACTTTCCTTCAAAAATGAGTAAAACGCCTTTGCCTTCAACTTATGTACACGCTTTTCGATAAGAAGCTTAGACTTTTCGGCGACGACTTTTTCAGTTTTCAACTTTTCATCAAGTGAGAGGCATGTGGAACACACATCTGTACGAGGGTTTCCAAATCCGATGTTGAAATTAGTGTTGAAAATTCTGCGAAAGTAGCTTTCCTTGACTGCTCCATCAGGTGACGCTTCTCTCATATACATTTTGTGCATCTTTCTTATGTTAAGATCTGATGCAAGATACAAACGTGAACTGGAAGCTCGACAATAGTGCGACTCTAAAGGTTGAAATTTTCTTACAAATTCTATCACGGTAATTTTCTTGCTGGAGAACTTCGTCTTATAACGATCTCCACCACGAGTTTCACTTGCTGATAATCCACATTCCATATTCCTTTTTATAACGCCCACAACTCTATCTTTCTTAATTTGTAGAATATTTAAGAAAGCCTGTCTGCAAACAGGTACACAGGAACTATTAATCTTTCGTCGCACATGATAGGTTGTGGAAAACTTTCTCTTCACGATACTGGTTATTGTTGTTGGACGCCTTCTACGAATACTTTGTGCTGAACAATATTTTAGAACAAAATTATCTTGGTCAACTTTTTGTTTGTTGTTGTAAAATAGCTTATGGAAATTTAAAACATCAACCATGGATAGTTTACTGCATTGATAGGCTTTGCTGTTGTGATTGCAGGTAGGATATATGGGCAAAGAAGACGCTGAGTATCTAACAGAAAAAAAGATCACGAAAGAAGAAAACACTTACTTAATAGCTAATAAAATGTAAATAATTGTAATTCCTACTTTGTTAATTTTTCTTGAGATCTTTTCCATGTTTCAGGTCTGAACACGCGCTTCCTTGATTTTCTACGATTAATGTTTTCCATAATATCTCGCTACTACTTATAATAAGAAAAACTGACTGCACTTAGAAATCCTAAAAGCACCGAATACGTCTTTATTCCTGAATGCTAAACCACTTACTGATAATATTACATTTTCATAGAAAACGAAACCTAAAAAAAAACCGTTAAAAAAAACAATTTCAAAGAGAGAAGAGCTGTTACGTGGAAATGTCGGCTTTTGAAACTAAGCAAATTAAAACATGCGAACTGCACTGGAGTTGTCGCTTTTTGACTGCAACTTTAATAGCAGGGAGATGTCGTTTTGTGAGAGTCACTGCGTGTGGGAGATGGCGGATTTTGAAACGAAGCTTTGTTTTGACAATCAAATATATACTATTTTTAGTGGACTTAAAGGCGTGTGATATGAAAAATATGATTCCTGGGTCATTTCACTTTGAATTAGTATTACCAGCTTGAAAATTTAAAAAAATGGAGTTGTCGGGTTTTGTCACTATACCACTCAAATATACAATAGCATTCTTAAATGCTCATAGATGGGGGCAGGACGAAACTTTAGAGCCCTGTTTTCGCGACTCCTTAAGCCTTGGGACACCTATGCCCCCCCCCGCACCCAACGCCAAATCCTGAATGACAAACCTAGTATATCCTATGATTTCATCACCTAGCTAGGGTATAAAAGCAAAGTGACGCAATGTCTGCGATTGGTAAAGTGAGAAATTATTTTACGAAGTTTTGGTGTTCAAAATTACTTTAGCGAGTATTATGTCAACATGGTATATTGTAAGGCTCAGAGCAATGGATAAAAAATGTCGGTCAATAGCCTCAGAATACCCATTTCACAAACAAAACGTTTATTAAAGCCAAGGAAAAAGCAGCTTCGAAAACCCTTCCTCTTTCTGAAACTCACTCTCACTCTTTGGAATTTGAAATTGCTTTACAATTATAAAGAAAATCATTGGCAATCAGGGGCACGTAAACAAATAAATTTAAATGTGTAAAAAATTGTTTTGTAGTAGGAATTACGATCCGTGTAGAATGACAAACTAGCAAATCTCACCAGAAATATGCAAAATACTTTTGTGACTCTGTACTAAAAGCTCACATCACAAATGTGAACTGTGGTGGCACACGAATGATGAATAAAACATTTAGACAGGCTCTAGCTAGTAGGATACAACTACTCCTTATGGTCGCATTTCTGTGACTAAGCCAGTATTTTCAGTAGTTTTATACACCGACCGATTTTTTGATTAATGCAAAAACACGTACCTACCAATAATGAATGGATGGATTATGGTGGGAACGTTGCAGATGTTGTCATCGTGAACTACGTCAATTTTCCAAATGTTCGGTAAATCAATTGAGCACACAATTGAGGCGGAGAGGGTGTGGATATCTATGCAATTCTGGATGCCACATAGTTATTGACCATATTTACTTGGTGACGAAGTATACCGTTCATGCAATCACAATTCTAGATCACATAATGTTATATAATCAACTCACATTTAAATAGAAATTGTTTTGATTCCCAGAGTTAGGAGGAGTTAAAAAAAATAACAAAATATTTTCTTATAACAAGTCTCAAAAATAATATCTATAATAATATAACTGTAACCGTTAAAGAGTTATTATCTCTTAACCTATTTGTTCCATTAGTTATTGAAAACATACCATTTTAAAAAAAATATCGTCTAATTGCGGTATGACCTAATAGGCTATGAGCTAATAATTCTTTAATGGCTACAGTTAGGACATATGTGTAATATGTCAAATTACACAGTGAAAAGTCCACAGTTTTAATAAGAAAATGGTCATGGTAATCCTTAGATTATATAGCAAAAAGGATAGGATATGAGAAAGAAAAACTTGAGAACTTTTCTTCATGTAGTGTAGTAGAACAGCATCGGTGTGTTTGTTTCGTCATGGACGTAGTAAACTACGATATTTTCAGAGCGGGCACATTATTTAGTTTTGATACTTTATTAAATACTAGGAAAGTCCGTGGGCGTTGCCCGGTGATATTATAGATACCTAGGTGGGCTGGGGTGGGGTTGTGGTGACTAGAGATGCATAGGTCGTGGTGGCTAGAGATGCATAATATCTAAGCTATTATCTGAGACGATCGCGCGATTCCATACTCTAGGGTTTCACTCTGTGCCTGGGTGTGTGTGTGTTTGTGTGTGTGTGTGGGGATGTGGCGGGGGGGGGCGTGTGTGGATGTGGGTGTGGGTGTGGGTGTGGGTGTGGGTGTGGGTGTGGGTGTGGGTGTGGGTGTGGGTGTGGGTGTGGGTGTGGGTGTGGGTGTGGGTGTGGGTGTGGGTGTGGGTGTGGGTGTGGGTGTGGGTGGGTGTGCGGGTGTGTGAACGGGGCGCTGTTCATACATTCATATGTATGGAAGAGTGTAGCTCTCTACGTCGACACTTTTTCAGGCGGTCCTCAAATTTATAGAAAAACACAAAATTGATGATGTCAACAAAACGAAGGAGTGGCGCAATTGTTCCCATTTGCTAACTGTACTTGCAAATTTTTATGAAAACGCCGTGTACAAAATATGAGCTCTCCACCTCAACGCCTTCTCAGGCAGCTACCAAGTATATAGTGAAAAACGAAAGTTTTGTATGGCAACATCAAGAAGGAGTAACCCGATTTAGTCCATTTTTGAATTTTATATCCCATTGCTATAAAAACACCACGTACCGAATTTTTTGAATGGCAACCCTGCGACGGAGTTGGCAAATTGGTCCCATTTTCGAACTAGATTTACATTTTTTTTAAAAAAGGCCCGTATGCAAAATTTCAGCTCTCTACGTCGACGCGTAGGGCGGTGTCCATATATATAGTGAAAACCCAAAGTTTTGTATGCTAACACCAAAAAGGGGTCGCCCGATTTGACCCATTTTGAACTTATGTTTCTAAGTTTCATGAAAACGCCCTGTACTAAATTTGAGCTCTCCACGTCGACACGTTCGCAGACAGCGCCCAAATATATGTAGTTAAAAACAGAGTTTGTTTAATGCAACCCTACGAACGACTTGCCCGATTTCTGACATTTTTGGACTTAATTTACATTTTTTTTTTAAAAAGGCCCGTGTACAAAATTTCGGCTCCTACGTCAACGCATGGGAAAGTGTCCAAACATATAGTGAAAAACTAAAGTTTTGTATGACAACATCAAGAAGGGGTTTCCCGATTTAGACCAATTTTGTAAATTTATTTACTATTCCTATGAAAATACCATGTACTAAATTTTAGTTCTCTACGTGAACGCGTTCTCATGCAGTGCCCAAATATATAGTGAAACGCGAAATTTTGTGTATGACAACCCTACGAGGGAGTTTCTGGATTTGTTCCATTTTTGAACTTAAATTTACATTATTTTTAAAAACCCCGTGTATAAAATTTGAGCTCCCCCACGTTGACGCCTTCTCAGGCAGTTTCCACATGTATAATGAAAAACTAAAGTTTTTTATGGCAACACCAAAAAGGGGTCGCCCGATTTGGTCCATTTTCTCCACGTCGACGCGTTCTCAGACAGTTCCAAATATACAGTGGAAAACCAAAATTTTGTATGGCGACACCAAGAAAGGGTTGTCCAATTTAGTCTGTTTTTAAAATTTTATTTGCTATTGCTATGAAAACACCACGTAACAAATTTCAGCTCTCTACGTGCACTCGTTGTCAGACAGTGTCCAAATATCTACTAAAAACGATATAATTATATGGCAACCCTACGAAGGAGTTGTTCGATTTAGGAGGAATCCACAACACGATCGAATATAGCTTGAGCGACTGTCTTGGGTGAAAAAACAAGTACCGTAAATACCTGTTATTTTTGGCAATCAAATAGTTAACAATTTCGAATTACAGCCGATCAAGATTCTGTTTTCCTCAGTAGCTACATAATGCACTTTTTCTACTTTAAAGGGCCTCACTAGGTGTACACAAGGCGCATAAAAGGAAGCTGTTCAAGTCCAAATCATTCCATCGGAAATTTAAGCCCTAATTTTTCTTGTAAAATTTGATTGATAACCAAATGAGTCATGCAGACTGTTACTTAGATGGCACATGCTTAAGAATTTGTATGTAAATAAATAAAAGTTTCATGAATAAAAGAGTTGATAAACCAAAAATACTCATTTTGACAATGAAACAAATTTAAATAATACCCACAACAAGATAAAAACAATTTTGGTATGAGAAAGCATACGTTGACTGTTGTTTTTTAATATTATTTTCAACACCCCTTCAATTTCCCACAATTCATTCCTGAAACTATTAAATTCAGTGTTGGATATCATCGAAATATTCGATTTTCCAAGGCATACACTAAATTACACTGAACAAAACGAACAACTGCTGACCGACTTGACGTCGTCCGAGGGGAAATTAAACGTCTCGTTTTTTATCCTTTATCCATCATTGTGAAACTTTACCTATACAATCGATATTTTCCTCAATAGAAGACATATAAAATGAGTAGGTACATTCCACTTCCTGGAAACAGACATATAATTTATTAATGTGCAATGAGATTCTTATTGAAGTGTCTTATATCGATTAATGGATAAAATAAGAAATGAAATCTTTAAAAAGGGTACAATACGCAAATACTGCGTCATAAAAAAAAACGAGTCTCTAATCTAATCAAAATAAAATTCCTTTATAAATCTACAAAGAATCTTCAAAGTATTTTGCTAGCCTTAGACGCATATCACTCGTACACGCACAAGAAAATATTTTACTCCTTAAGTATAGAACCGATTAGGTGTCTTAAATACAGGGTGCTTCCGGGCCAGAGGTCCATAGGGAAGGAGGTGATAATTGGCGTAACAAGGATGGCGCCCCAGAACGCGGACTGCCCCCCCCCCCCCCCCCCCGCCGGAAATCATGAAAATTCCCAAAAAACATTAACTCGTACAATCTTAGGGGCCTAATTACATTGAATCCGTTCCGATCGGAATCGAAAAGCATTTATCGAGTTCTTTTCTTCAAGAAAACATATTAAAATCATTTTAAAATGTCTTAAAAACTATTCCGAGATTGCTCTGATTCCACTGAAATTTGACAAAGGCATGATCCGTAGGAGAAATCATGCAGAACTATTCTGACAGTTTGTGTGGAAATTTTATTTGATAGCCTTTGATATCAATGAAATTTTGAAAATTTCGTAAAACTTTATTTAATTTCCGGAAAAAAGACTTTTTTAAGCTTTTTTGATTATAATTCCAATGGATTCAGTAATAAGGCTGATGATTATACTGGGGAACAAAAAAAAAACATTTTTTTCTGCGGCATTAGGCTTGGCTAGGGCTGCCATCCGTCCGGGTTTCCCGAGATTTGTTCTAGTTTGGAGGGCGTCCGGGGAGAGTCCGGGCGGGGTTTTCTATACTGTCCGGGTTTTAAATTTTTGAAAACCAGTTAAATAAAAATTCAATTTTATGTGTATGTACGTTGATAATGGCGACAGTCAGACCGACTCGACTCTCACTCAAGTTCTCTCTTCTGGTCCCAGCTAGTCTTAGCTTAGTAACGAAGCTAGCAGTACGACAATTGCTTGTGTAACTTGCCTTGTGTACCTGTGTTTGTTTTATGTAATTGTTAGAAAGAAAGTGAAAAAGTTTTAAAAAAATTTATGCAAAAATTTTACGGGATAAAGTACAACACAACAAAGTGTGATTTTTTTTCTTTTTCTTTTTCAAAATTAATCAGCCCCCTATTGACGAAAAAATGTCTCTTCTTTAAAGCCATTACTATCCCAACTTGAGACTTCCGTCTGTTCGTCTGTCCGGCCGTCCTCACGATAGCTTGGGAACGCGTATATTTAAAGAGCTGAAAATTTGCACGCGGCTTTAAAAAAAAAGTAAATTTAACTTCGAAAATGAGACAAATCGGATAACACTTTCCTAGGGTTGCCATACACAAACTTCGTTTTTTACTGCATATTTGCACTTTGCCTGAGAGCTCGTCAACGTAGAGAACTGAAATTTTATACACAGTGTTTTCATGAAAATAGTAAATATACTTTCAAAAATGGACTAAATTGGGCAACGGATTCTGGGTGTTGCCATATAAAAATTTAAGATTTTCAGTCCTAGCATTTTAATTGCACTGAAAAGTTCTTCAGAATATGAAATCCTATGAAATTGGTCATCATCATTTATACTTTCCAACGAACCGTTCTAGAAATGTGCGAAAAACCACTTCAAAAATCAAACTTGTCCGGCAATTCTTGCGCTAATTGAAACCAAGGTCGTTTCTGATGCTGATTCTAATCAATATCACGTCCCTGGTTATAGTTTAGTGCCTCTTTTTTCTCCACATAGGGGGATCGCAATATATATTCGGAATGATGTGGCCTTTACCATTCTAAAAGACTTTCCACCTTCTGCCAATCCTGAGTTTAATTACATCTGGATTAGGTTCAAACTTCACAGGCACATCATCTACTTTTGCTTCCTTTATCGCAGCCCAAATATGTCTGATGACATCCGAAATCGTCCTGGCAGGCGATTTTAATGTCCATAACATACCGTGGCTCAGACATTCTTCTACCACAAGTCCTGCGGGCCGATTCGTTGAACTATTTTGTGAATCTTTCAATTTGCATCAGCTAGTGGATGCACCGACGAGAATCCCTGATGCAGCTGGTGATAGGGCCAATTTACTAGATTTGTTTCTGTCATCTTACCCTGACAAATATTCTATCTCAGTCGGCTCCCCTCTTGGTAATTCAGACCACTGTCTAATCACGGGTCAATTTATCACCTCATCTCTGCGCCGCCCCACTTCTCCACCTACAAGTAGGCTTCTCTGGCACTATAAGAACGCTGATTTGGAAAGTCTCAATCAGTATCTTAGAGATATTGATTGGTCGGTCTGTTTTGCTTCGAGGGATGCTGATGAATGCACATTAGAACTTAGTAACTTACTAAGTCTAGGCATGCGTGAATATATTCCGTATTCTTACAGCAGATCTCAACAACAGCAAAATCGCTCTTGGTTTAACGATAAGTGCAACCAAGCTATAAAAGCGAAAGAGTCTGCTTTTCGCGCCTATCAAGTGCATCCTTGTCCAGAACTGAAAGAAATCTACAAGACTGCACGGAACACCTGCAAGTCCATTATCCAGAGAGAAAAATTTCTTTTTGACCAGAATGTTAGACAAAGAATCTTGGCAAGCCGCAAAGGTAGTAAAGGTTTCTGGTCCCTGGTCAAAACCATCAGGAACAACTTCAGCAGTTCCTCTATACCTTCACTACTTAATAATGGTGAAGTGGTTGTTGACTCCCAGGATAAAGCTAATATTTTGGCTGCTAGATTCGCATCAAATTCTTTTCTTCCACCCACTTCACAGGCACCTATCGTGCATCCCCCGTGCGGATGTGTACAAGAGCCAATACACATCCGTACGAGAGATGTGTTCAAGGTCCTTAATGGTATCAACGTCTCTAAAGCCGCAGGACCTGATGGTTTCTCGCCCCTATTAATTAAAAGCTGTGCCTCATCCTTGGCTAAACCTCTGCGCAAACTATTCTACCTGTCCTATTCGACAGGAAAATTTCCAACTGCTTGGAAACTAGCTCACGTTAAGCCTATTCCCAAGACAGGAGAGGGAAGCGATCCCTCAAATTATCGACCAATTGCAATCACTTCGATTATTTCAAAGGTTTTTGAATCTATCATTAACTCCAAATTAATGAAGTATCTGGAAACCAATCAGTTCATCAACGATCGCCAATACGGCTTCCGACACGGTCGCTCATCTGGAGACTTGCTGACTTTTCTTACGGAACGTTGGAATCGTAGCCTTCATAATTTTGGTGAGTCCAAAATCGTTGCTCTAGATATTTCGAAGGCCTTTGATAGAGTCTGGCATCCAGCCCTTTTAGCCAAACTCAAAGCACTTGGTCTTTCCCCTCCTCTTCTATTATGGATTGAAAGTTTTTTATCTAATCGCCAAATACGTGTTGTATTAGATAGCGTTATATCTGAACCTCATCCTATTAATGCCGGTGTCCCCCAGGGCTCTGTTATTTCTCCGACTCTATTTCTAATCTTCATTAAGGATCTGCTTTCCCTTACTTTTAATCCTATCCATAGCTTTGCTGATGACAGTACCCTTGATTTCGCATACTCCTTTGACACCCTTGCGGATTCCAGAGGGAACGCCACATGTGTTAAACGAGACTGCATGATTAGATCATTGAATAACGATCTTGACAATATTCTCGCTTGGGGCAAAGTGAATCGCGTCGAATTCAATGCATCTAAGACCCAAAGCTGTCTCATCTCATCAAAACAAGACCATCACTTAATCACTCCCGTTTCGTTTGATGGAGCATTAATTTCTGATTCACCGTCACTAAGAATTCTTGGCATTAATATTTCCAGTAAGTTAAGCTGGACAGATCACATCTTCTCGGTTGCCAAAGAAGCATCAAAATGTCTTGGTTTTTTGAAAAGGTGTAAGAAATATTTCAGCCCATCAAATATAGCGCTCCTCTACAAGTCCTACATCAGACCTAGAATGGAATACAATTCCCATATCTGGGCCGGGGCTGGTCGCACAGCCTTAGCTTAATTGGATATTGTCCAAAAGAGAGCCTGCAAGCTCATTGGCGATGTGGCAATTACTCGTCCTTTCGCTCCTTTATCGCTATATGCATGGTCAATGTTCTGATGAAATATCTAGTCTGATCCCTTGTAGAATAGTTCCTGCACGCAATACTCGTGCTGCATCCCGCGCTCATCCTTTTACCCTTCAAATTACCTTCGGCCGTACACTAAAATTCCGTGAAGCTTTCTTATCCCGAACTGTGCGAATGTGGAACAGTCTACCATCTTCTGTCTTTCCTCCGGCATACAACCTGCGAAAGTTTAAGGGCGACATACATCGGCACCTCCGCCGCTCTCCTCATATCCCTTAATCCTTTCCCTATCTCCTTCCTGCCACGCTGTGCTTTGCATCATAGGGTATCCCCTGAGCTTGGCTTAATAATACAAAAAAAAAAAAAAGATAGTTGACCATACGAAATTACGTATGGGTATTCATCTACAGCATCATAAGAATTGGTTTTATACCAATTCTAGCTTTTTTACTTGTTTTTCTTATAAAAGGCATTCTTTATATAACTTTCTCTGAAATAATTTAAAGACCGTGCCTCTGTCATAGGTATTTGGATTCAAAGTTATCATTTCTTTAATATAACTTTTATGTATGTGTAGTATCTACACATACCAAAAATTGGAAAATTGTAAGGGCTTCAAAGTTAGTTTAAATTTAGTATAATTCAGGCAGTATTCATCGCACGACAAAAAAAACTTAACTTTCAGCAAAAGAAGAACGTTGGGAAAGTGTAAATTTTGTTCGATTCTCGATAGTATTACCCTATCATAAATTCAATAAATATTAACAAAAAACCTTGCCAAACTCACTCCACAGTTAACTTAACTGCAGAACACAAAATAGTCTCCGGAAATCTAGAGACGGAAAATGAGCAAACTTCGAAGACTGGAGACCGAGCATGGAAACCTGATTGATTTGAAACACACGACGGGAGACCGGAGCTAGAGAACAACAAAATTTCTAGTAATTTGGTATCTTTAGAGATTTTTTTGCATCTCCAAAGTGTATGCATGGGTCTCTGGGTGTCCAGAGATCAAGAAAGTGGTCCCTTGAAGTTAAAGTCTCTCACCATGTAGCTTCACCTTTCCCGAGAAATGAAGCTATTTTGAAAGCTATATGGCACACTAAATGTAAATGTAAAATTGTATTTCTAATTTTTAGATGATTTATTTATGTTCCTAAATGTAAGAGAGATTTAATTTAGTTCATTCACATCGTTTTATTTTACGGTTTTTTGTAAACTTACTAATTTTATAATAAATAAATAAAAAATGACACTATGCATAACAATTTCAACCTATTTCATTAGTAAGTAAAACAGAAAATTATTTGGCAACAATGTCCGGGTTTCAAGCTAAAATGTCCGAGGCTTTCGAACTTTTTGTTCTAGTTTAATGATTTTACAGATGGCAGTCCTAGGCTTGGCAGGTAATCCCCGGATAATTGTTATTATCATAATTGTTGAAGCCCGCAACATTTTCCTACTAATTTCGAATACTTTTACTCTGTTAATAGCAACCCGCGTATTAACAATACCTCCTTTATAGCCATTAACAAAGCATCTTAACTTTTGTTATGTCCGCTCGGGAAACCGCTTTCATTATCTCCCTTAGCTAATTATCAGCTACAATTCAGAGAAGAAAATGTTTACAGGGTGTACTTTTTGATTGGGGGTTAGGAGCCTCCAATGGTGGTGGCTCCTATACGGCATGTTGCATGTTAAATTAATTTTTATCTACTGATATACTTTTTTTTCGGATTCGAAAAACTTTCTCGAGACGTTTTTACTGCCGAAAAATCCATTTTCATGCTCTCGGGTCACATACACCTCAGTTACTACATTTAGAATATATTTTAACAGTTCTTTCTTTTAGATCCATTAGTGCTTTGCTGTGAACGTCCTTCTCATGTTATTAATTTTCTAAGTAATATGAAATGTCGCCTCGCACCCTTCGCCTTTCAGAATTTCACGCAACAAATATACTAGTATTCAATAATATTTTACTACTACTATTTACGAAGAATTTACACAACAAAATTATTTGTTTTGTTTTTTCTCCCCTCAGAAATTAACCAACATTTTTTAATGAATTGCCTTATTTTTTCCTACATTCTCTCTCCATCTGACTCTGTTGTTGTCAGCCCGTATCCGAGGCTCTGCTACAGTTACCTGAACCGTTTTTGTTCAGTAAGTGATTATATCGGCAGCAGCTCTATTCCTAATGATTTCTGCCATCTGTCGCTTATATAAAGAAGGGAAACTTGTTCGGGAAAGCATTTGATTGTTGCCATAATTGATTTTTTTTTATCGACACATTTCTGTTCAATATAAAAACTTTGCAACTAGTTTTAAAACTCCGCAAATGTTTCTCTGGTTACCTGGAAGACTATATATTGTGGTGCTACTCAGAGCCGGACTGGCAGCCCGATTGGCTGGTAGTCGTTGGGCCGGTGGTCTCCACATTATTGCGACCACACGTATTTACCACGTACTCCGGACGAATGTTGCGTGTGCGGTGGGAGGAGAGCTATTGAAATTGAAAAAGAACTTTATTGCATAAAATAAAAGCCTAATACAATAAAGCCAATTGGTCCACGGCAACGAGGCCATCTGGGCAGACGTCAAATTTGTCAAATTTGGCATTATCGTGGTTTTAAAAGCATTCACTTTTTGGAATAGCAGTTTATTATTTTTTGCATCATATCATTTTCAATTTTTCTGTTCAGCCATTGCCTTCTTTATTACAGGCCGTGGCGCTAAAACTTTTCTTTACTTGCATATGTATGAGAAACGTGCTGTTTGAAAACTTTTAGCATTGCGCATTATAGAAAAACAAACACGTTTCATGTTTAAAAATTTATATAAAATAAACAACGCTTCTGGTGACGATAATTCTAACGTCTATTTATAGGTCAAAATGTTTACTTTTAGGCAAAAAAACGTAACTGTAATTATTTGAACAAAATTACGAAGAGTTTCTGCATTTTATTAAACTCTACACAATTCGCTGTGTAAAGAGAGTACAGCTTTCGCTCAAGACGAACGTTCTTTTTTAGGTTTGAAGTCTCTTTCCGCTGAAAATCACGAATATGATTTTCTATTGAATGAAAAATTTAAATACATAATAATTAAACGTATGATTTTAATATAATAATTAAATTTCTTTCAATTGCATCACATTTGTTTGTTGGACTTCACAAAACAATAATTTTCACTTTTTTTGACCTCCAATATGTCATTTTGTAATTTTGAAAAGTTGTTTAGAAGCGAAAAGAGAAAGAAAAAAACAAGCTTTCGCTGCAATTCGAGGAGTGCTCTGTACTATTTTTTTAAATTAGAGAATGTCAATTTGATGGTCAAAAACTTAAAATTAATGGTTTTATAAAGTCTAACAAACAAATGAAATATAATTATTAATTATTATTTAATTATTACATTTAATTGATAAGTTTAATTATTATGCATTTGATGTTGTCATTCATTAGAAAACTATATTCAAGATTTGCAGGGGAAATAGACTTCAAGTTTAAAAAACTAACTTTCGTCTTGAGCGAAAGTTTTACTCTCATTTCACAGCGAATTGGGTAGAGTTTAGGAAAATGCAGAAACACTTCGTAATTTTGTTGAAATAATTACAATTACGTTTTTTTTTCTTTAAAAGTGAACATTTTGACCTATAAATGGGCGTTAGAATTATCGTCACCAGAAGTGTTGTTTATTTTACATAAATTTTTAAACATGAAACGTGTTTGTTTTTCCATAATGCGTAATGCTACAAGCTTTCAAACAGCACGTTTCTCATACATGTGCATTTTATGTCGCCACGGCCTGTAATAAAGAAGGCAATGATTAGACGCACATGTGAAAATTCTGAAATTTGAAAGAAATGTTACCTTTTTCCCTTGAAATGATTTCTTTGAATTAATTTTACTTTACGAAAAGTAAACTCAACATCTTCCTAAGAGTTCTGTTGATCGGGAAAATAAGGAATTTACCTAAAAAGAGGTATATACGCAGGTATGCGAATCGTATCCATATTTATACTTTTCATTTCGTATTCAGTCAGTCGTAAGTTAAGCAGCATAAATTGTATTTGTGAGTTTTATAACATTAAGTTCTTTAAAAATCGAAAATAAATAATTCAAGTGATTTATTAAAAAAAGAAAAATTGTTCAGGTTTATACTGTGTTTGTGGTTTATTTGTGTTGAAAGCGGACAACATCTAAAAACAATTTTTTTCAACATGGGCCGTGCAAAAGATAATAACTGTGAAGAATGACATGTGATTTTGGCCTTATTGGAAACTGAGATGTTTTTACACCGGGATATAACGAAGAGAGAAAAAATTTCGGCATCCACAGTCGATATAGTGGCAAGAGATTTTCGATCAGAGGTCTCACCGCTAGGAAATAAGCGTGCAAATTGCCGTAGAAATAGGAAAACGATGTGAGAACGGATAGGTAAATTATCCATACAGCTGTCCTAGAATGTAGAGCATCCGCTCGTAGTCTAATAAGGTATCTAAATCAGCAAGGAGTGGATATATCCGTCATGACATTGCGGCGAAGATTGTACGAGGCAAATTTAAAATGTAGACGTCTCGCAAAAAAACCTAAGCTGACGAAACGAATGAAGAAGAGGCGATTGTTATGGGCTCAACTTCACGGGGATCTTACAATTGATGACTGGAAAAAGCTGAAATATTTTTTTCTTATTACACTTTATATCCCCGTAGTTTTCTTCAAATAATTTTAGAAATAAACGAATATTTTTAAATCCATAGATGATATTCAGTGATGAATACCGCTTAGATGCAATCTTCCCAATTTGTGAGAAGAAGACCATGAAAGAAATATAAAGACGATTGCATAGTAAACATCCACCAGGGATAATGATTTAGAGCTGCATCAGCGGAGATCGCCCTGGTCCAATATATTTTGTTGAAGGAACGATGCTCCAGGACCAATATATTGGCCCTTTCCGATGTCCTGCTTCCATATATCATTTTCTCACTAAAATTTGATGAGAAAATGAAAAGGGCTAAAAGAGCCGCAATTCTCTTTGCGCACAACACAGCTTGACATAAATTGATGCCGGGTACAAGTCTTAAAGAACGTTGCAGGGCATATGATTCCTCCAAATGCCACTGGTCTTGTACAGCCCCTGGACCAAGGTATTATTCATTAATTAGGTCAAAACATAAGTTCACACGAGTTTTGGATTATTCGATGAGTATTTAATTTAAAACAGAAACAAATCATTTTATTTACATATAAGAATTCTTTAATAAAGGAAATACTTCTTATACTTTAATTCAATTTACTGTTAACATAATACAAGACCTTGCTTTAGTATTTGTTGTTTGCAATTAAATACTCGTAGTAAAATGTTAACAAGGTTGCATACGAGATAATTGTATACGAGCAAATTGCCTTAAGAGCAAATTGATACGAGCAAATTGACTTACGAGAAAATGGCTTTACGAAAAAATTGTTACGAGAAAATGGCTTCACGAGGAAATTGATACGAGCAAATGTCGTACGAGAAAATTGATACGAGCAAATTGCTACGAGAATATTAGGTGATACCAAACAGATACCGTTATAGAATTGCCTATAGAAGATAAAGGAGTTTAATGAGTATCAAAAATATGACAACAACTTGTAATGTTTTGGAAACTTAACAGACCAGTAGATAGTGGACGATATCCTTGAAGCAGATCATATTGGACGTTAATGAAACTGATGCTTCTATCAATAAGGTACCAAGCCGGAAGGATGCAATTCTTGCGTTGGATGTTCTGCACAAATACTTACGTGCAAATGATCTCGACTAAAAAAACCTGGATTCACTCGAAGAACAGTTTATGGAAATGTACATAAAGTCTAAGGCACAAAAAAAGAATTCCGATTATTTTAAGTAAATCTCCTCAATGGTGTACATATAGGATTGTTTATAATTTTTTTATTAGTGTATTTTTCCCATATGCACATAATTCTGTAATAGAGCCTTGCTAAAAAACAATTTTTCCCGCCATTATTCTTCAATAAAAGTACTTTATAAGAAATGGTTCTTTCGTTGTTTCTTAAATCGCTAACTTTTTATAATACCATATCTTGTGCTTGTAATCGGTTATCGCTTACTAGCAATAATTCGCTTTTTTGTGCTTTTATTTGGAGATTTGTATATAAGCACAATTTGTGTTTATAAACGGGTTATTGGTTATAAGCAACACCCGGTTAAAATCACAAAAATGTGGGCCCTCGTTCATGTGCTATTATGCGGGGACTACACACTATCATTGTAAATACCATCCGGGTAGTTAATTTATTTGAGTTGGCTCTGGTTCTGAAGAAATCCCACTTGACAAGATTGTTATAGGACCCTTCGATATCTTCACGGTTGAGAAGTCTTCCTGGCGAATCAGCGATAAACCGACACTGTACTACATCCAAGTATATGTAGGTGAATGAAAATATCATTTACGATAGAGTAATTAGAAACCAAAATAGCCACGATTCTCGAGAAAATGCTTTGAGGGCAGATGTAGGATAGACTACTGATTTGATAACAGATATTCCGGCAGCAGGTTTAGCTCTAGTACAGTTAGAGTTGAATAGAATAGGGTAAGGACAATTAACAACGAACAGCAGTTTTAAGGCCTAGGTAGAAGGAAAGCAGTTTGATTTGGAATCTTGAGTTCACGATAGCTAGGCGGTAGATCGAATTCGGGCGGGTCGTCAAGTTGGGCGCAATCAAGAAAATTTTTGAATCATCTTCCAAATTGATTTTGAAAAACATGAGTTTTTCACGCAAACTTTGTGCAGTAAATGTGAAAGGTATGAACCGATACAAAAAGCACACATGGGTTTATCCTAATATACAATCGGCTAAACCACCAATACCACACAGTGAAGATTTGCCAGTACCGATATTTACTACCTTATCAACGGATTGCTCTGTTGATATTGAAATGTTAGTCACTGAAAATGAAAGCTACAGTAAAAGTGAATTTAAAGGATGCACTCCTATCTTTCAGGGTTTTTCTCAAGGTTAGCTTAATGTCTTGATCCGTGATTTAAATTTATCATGAAAGAAATTAGCTGAACTTTTTGCCTCCAGACTTAAGCCAGACGTACAAATAACATCCTACTTCAGTGAGGAAGATGATCTGGCGTATTGTAACAATTGTTCCTGCATTTTTAAAATTTAGAGGTCCTTGGGGTATTGATGTATGCTTAATATGGAGTACCTGAAAATACACGCCTGTCCCACTATTGTGGCTGCTCGCGATAATTAATTATTAACGACTTTCATAGCCGAGGATCCAGTATGTGGGCAACTCGTGTATATACCTACAGTCCTTACAGATGATGTATATCGTGCCGATCCTGTCAGGGGACACGATAATTGGCGACAGGCCTACGTCCCCAGAAGCACGGGTTCGTCTTAATAGTTGGGAACAGGACAGCCGTCTTCCTCTGAGCCAGTTGTATAATAATAACAACAACAGGTTTGTTCTATTATTTTGTATTTTTTTTCTTTGAAACAAATTATAATTATATTTATTACAATTCGTAATTACATTTCGTTCTTATCGTCAAGACTCATTTCAATAACTACTTTATTTTTTATTTTCCATTTTTTATTTCTCGAATCATCGCCTACTTAAAGATGCCTCGTGGAATCACGGAGTAAATTCGAAATCTGTTCAGCCCTCAAAACCTACAAATATTTCGGTCGATTCGAGAACTGAGGTGTCGAGCACATCCGACAGAACGAGATGCTTGGTCGGCTGTAATGGTGAACATCGCCACTGGTCTACCCGAATATCGGCCAGAGGAGTGAGGCCACTCAACAAAACTTAAGGAAGAATACGCAAATATTAAATTTGTTTTAGTAAAAATTTCGTTTGCTCAACATCTGTGGTCAGTACGGGTCGAATTAAATATGGTGAATTTTTTATTAGGTCACCAGAGTGGATACGTCAAATACCTCTATTTCCTCTGTCCTTAGGACAGTGGTGCAAAAGAAGAACAGTAAAGTAGAAAGGAATGGCCACTGAGAGAAAGTATGACTATGTGGGTAAAGCTAACATCATTCATGAACCATTACTAGACCGCGAAAAAATCCTTCTTCCACCACTTCCTATTAAGCTTCGGCTAATGAAACATCTCGTCAAAGACTTAAATAAGAGTGGCAATTGTTTTAAGTATATTTGCCATACAGTTCCTGGCCTTAGTATGAAAATATTAAAAGCAGGCATCCTTAATGGTTCACAAATCCATACTCTTATTATATTATAAAGGATTGTAATTTGACAAGCCACATGATTCAGATAGAATCTGATGACTGAACAAGTTTTGTATCAGGTATCACAAAGTTTTTGGGGAACCAAAAAGCAGCGAAATATCCCGAAATATTTGCCAAAATGCTTGAAAATTTTGAAAAATTGGGAGCAATATGAGTATCAAACTACATTTTTTAAATAGCCATTTGGACAAATTCCCTGACAACTTTGGTGTTAAACTGAAAAGCAAGGAGAGCGGTTCCACCAAGACATGAGGATAATGGAGGAAACGTACCAAAGGCGGTGAGTCGGCCATATGATGTTGGACTATTGCTGGACCTTACAAAGGAACTGTCCTGACCAAAAACACAGTATATTGTCATATAGAAAAAGATTTTTTCCAATGTTTTTTGTATTTTCTATTTTCATGTAATTTATGCTATATAAAATACCATTTATAAAGCAATTTTTATTTGAAAATAACGGTCTCAATATATATTTAATATATTTTTTTATATCCTTATGTTATTATAAGTAGGTTGTTGTTATCTCAAAAACTAGAGCCAATTTAGCAAATCTGATATTATTTTCGTATTTAGCGGACTAAAATTACTCTAAATCGGCTCTAAAACCCCCTGTCGTAGAATCACTGTTCCCCAGTATTATCTTTATAAGGAAGAAATATTTACTGCGCAATTAATAATTTCAATAATATTCTTATTACATTACACTATGGAATAAAACTATATTAGCACTCTAGACAATAAATACTGCGGAAAATCGAGAAGTTCACAGAAAAAACATTGAATTTGTCAAGAACCTACTCGAGTCTCGAAAACGAGAAGGCAACCGGAGAGAGCAAAATACTTCGTGATAGAGTCCACTCTTGGTAAAAGTAATTAAGTAGACTTTCCATAAGATACACAAGGCCACCCGAATATTGGAAGATATATATTTACAAGCAAATGATGGACAGCATTATCACTAACTTCAAAAATAGGTTTGAAAATTTACCTTTGGCACAGTCAGTTGACTCATTTATTAAGTTGTACCTAAAACATGGAGATGCATTTGTAGACAATTATAAAAATATTTTCAATATAGACATTTCCACCTTACACAGGCTAAAGAAAAATAATAAATAATATGTTCCAAAACAAGAACATTGTAGTAAATTTGAAAAGACTGATAACAGAAATTAATCAAGATTTCTGCCCAAATTTATACAAGTAGCTGCAAGTAACGTCTTCCTGTCAGCTCGGCCGGCTGAGAACGGAACTTTTCCATCGAGTTAAAACTTGGTTATGAACAACTGCTTCAGAGCTTTTTGAACATGGTACTCCTAAACATTGAAAACGAGATAATTAAAAACAAACTAAGAACGCAACAGGTTCTAAATAAGTTAGCAGACAAAAACCGTAGACTATAGCGTATACAGACTTTAACTATCTCTTGATTAGTGCTTTAAAAAAATGTAAATAATTGTTCTAAAATGTGTATCTAACTTTAGACCTGTAAAGTAGTTAATAACATTGGTAGGTACTTAAGTATTAGTACCAGTACCAAGACCTGGACTTAAATGTTTTTTTAAGTGGTATTGGTACTCAAAAAATCTCAAGTACAAGTCCCGATACTGGTACTTAACGCACTTACTCATATACCGCCATAACGCGAAGTACTCTAGCTCTTGGAAATTATTTAAATACGCCTTCTAATAATACTGGTTATCTGCATCTCGACAGCGCCTCGAGAAATCTTACCGCCTTCAGTAAAATAGAAAGAAAATTAGCCCAATATATGAGTAACTGTACGACAGAAATTGGCATGCTGAATCGATATCCTTTGTTGAGAAGGTTGGCAATCAAGTGCCACAATCCGTTCTCTTCCTCCGCACATGTACAGCGTTGATTTTCATTTGCAGGTCTTGTAAATGGTACACAAAGGCAATCATTATCTGATGTAACAATTGTTTTGCTAAAGGCAAACTCAAATACTGAATGAGCAACTTCCAAAATTATGTACAAATTAAAACAGCAAAAGCTTAGACGATATTTTATGATATTTTGGAAATGGAAACTTCATCCAGTTATTTAACTGGCTATAGATTTTTCAAAATTTCTAATTTGAGTTTTTAAAAGCTCTTGAACTTTATAAGTACCAGTACCAGTACCTGGAATTTTTAAGTACCAGTCCCGGAACTTGTACTTGTACTTAAAGGCTTTAAAGTATGGGTCCTGGCACTGGTACTTGGAATAAATATTGGACATTAGGCAAGGCGTCACTATTATATCAGTTTCGTGAATGGAACTTGAGAATTCTTTTTTTTTCTTTAATACGTGAGAGAAGCAATAGAGGGGATGTGAAAAACAAGTCTCTGTTAATTAAGCGACACCACTTTCTTTTATTTTTCTTTTAAAATCGTGCATATTTTATTTTATTTTTCAAATAAACACTACTTCCTATGATTGAAAATAAATATATAAACAGTTATACGTTAAGTTAGCGAACAAACTACTTTTTACTTTGTGGTAATATAAGACTCAGTACCATATTGTCTAATGGACCCGCTGTGCCTGGGCCCAGAGCACCGCGATTAATGGGGCGCCTTAGCTTCTGCGATAGTAAATCAACTAATTTTTCATCCAGTTAAACAACCTATTACAAGTTGGCTTAGCTGTTAGAGTTTGGCTACTGAAAGTAGATCATGGGATTTATTTGAAATTCTATAAATAGTAACAATCACAAAAGATTTTACATATCGCAGCGACTAGATGAGAGGCGGCATTTCTGCCTGCAGCCACCATTTAAAGAATTTTCATACAAATATAACTTATAAAAAAAGACGTATTGGTCATTGTATATTGTCAGTGTTTACAGCCCCAGTATTGTTTTGGTTTCACGCATTTTTTCATGATTTAATTTCAGTAGCCCAAACTCTATGTGGTAATCAGAGAAAATTTTTATAGTGCTGGTTGGTGTTAATAAAACACTGCCAGCTCTGTCTGGCTAAAGTTATTCCTCAAATTTGATTACAAAACAACTAAACTGACTCCCATTGGACTTTCCTTAAATTACGACTTCAGTACGGGGATTCCCTTTATGGTCAGTTTACCTAAACTTACGATATACAGAGTAAAAAGGTATGATCGTCCGGGTTGTTGCGTGTGTCGTCATGCGAATCGATTCCAAGAAAGGGAAAATAAAGTGTTAATATTAGGCTGAACTACAATAGAAGTATATGTACATAAGTACATTTACTTACGTAAAGCGAACGCGCCCTTTAGTTTAACAGGCGTCCACAAATTAACTTTAACTCGTGTGAGGGGAGCATTTGTTAAGTTTAAATATCCAATTTTCCGTAAGTATAGTGCGCTAAGAATCGCTCATTCCGTAAGAACGCGAAGTGTTCAAACAGATAAATTATTACTAAATGATTAAAAGTGCAATGTAGAAATTAAAATGGAGTAAAAATGGTACTGCGAATTAATAGAAAGCAGAAATCTTCAATTAAATCAACTTCCATTTGTTACTTTTTCACTTTTACCACTTTTTAAAATTTAACATATAAAATGTCATTAGGGCACTGCGAATTTATAGAAGGCACAAATCTTCCATTACATCAACTTCCATTTGTTAATTTTTTCACTTTTACCACTTTTTAAAATTGAAAACATTAAATATCAAGATATTAACTCTAACGGAATGTGATATATATTTAGGCTAAAAGTATCAAATTTTTGTAAGTAAACCACAGTCTCGTTTAATTTCGTAAAGTTGTTTAGTTCTATTGTAGTTCAGCCTATTTCTGTAAATTTATTCCACTGGATCCGTTTAAAATATTGAAATAAGTGCAATTTTAATTTCTTACCATAATTATATATTGAATTTGTTAGTTTAAGGTTCCATTCAAGCAAATAAGTTCGGATTAAAACAAAGTGCCACGAAAGTTTTATCGATAAAAAATGAAAAATAAGACTGAATCGATAATTTGCACTCTTAAACTGATTATTTGAGATACTTTTACTTTTATTATTTCTATAATGAATTTAGTTAGTTAGTAATTTTCTCAAATAGAGGGCAAATTTGGAATGCATCACAACGCAGTGTAAAAATGTGGAGTTAGTGGATAATTAATATGTGGAGAATACCATTCTAATAATCTTCCTTCAATTTCTATTTCATATGGGAATAAAAAAACTGCAAAATATTAAATCGAATATCCACTGGGAAATTTCCATCAGGTAACCCCAATTTAAAAATAATATTACATGAATGAATCCATTTACTTTAATTATTATGAAAAAAGTGTGAAAATAGTACTTATTTTTAGCATTTTAAATTGATCCAGTAGAATAAATTTACAAACAAATTGAAACTTTATTTATTATTCACTCGATTCGCATGACGCACAAAATGAAGACCTAGGGCGCGGGACAGTCATACCCTCTTAGACTGTATACCGTGCCCCAAGTTCCTTCTCGGGTCGGGACTGAAAATCAGTTTACACGCCTTTGTGTTGTGTTTGTGAGTATATTTACATTATTCCGGTCTTTTGTTGCTAATCCAAGGTAGTTTAGAAAATCATTTCTGTTGGAGTGTCCTATAAATGTCCATTGGGGCCCCCTCTCGGGTAAAGACGGCCCTGATAAGACTTCCTATGTTCTATGTACTTGTATCACAAACACTGTACCCAACGTTTATTAACGTTGTGCTTATGCCCAGGTTTATAATAAATAAATTTTGAATTAAATCGCCCTATCGGATTTGTCATATTTTTTCTTTTTATTGTTTGTATAAAACCAAATTCTCACCTCGTTTCTTATTACTTCAGTTGTAAAGATATTTTTGAAACCAATTGCACTATAAATACCATTTTTGCGGATAGGAAATTAAATTAAATTTACAAAAACTTAAAAAAGACGTTCGTTTAACTGGAAGTGTACTGCACCAAAATACGTCAATAACGTAGTCGCGTAGTGATGAAATTTTTATGAATAATTTGGCGGCAAACAGCTCTGGCTCTGATCATTCACAATCAACTTTCCAACTATTTACATTTCGTTCAGTTTATGATGATTAGAAAAAAAAACATCCAAAAGGAAGAAGAAGCCACCACGGCTAACGTAACGTAATGACAAACGTCAGAACACCTGTTTCCTTTCAAGGTTTATTTGAAGTAAATATCTGTTAAGCCAAATTTTTGGAATAGAGAAATAACAATTTATAAGTATTTTGCTATAAATAAAAATATTTAAAATAAATAATATTCCTTTTTTACAGGAGCCGGTTAACAGGGCGGAACATAACCTTAAATCAGTGCATGGAATATGAACGAGAAAGTCACCAAGCTGGCAATTGCCAGTCGAATTATAATTCTTGTCCTGCAGTTTTTGGCTAATTTATTAATTCCGGATCATGATCCTGATGTTTTTAAAGCACCAAATAGTGTGAACGAGACGAGCTTATTTGACAAAATACCAAAATTTTTCCTAGGAGGACTTCTAAGGTGGGATGCGGAATACTTTCTGCACGTCTCCGAGAATGGTTATACATACGAAAATACATTAGCATTTTATCCGCTGTTTCCAGGATTAATTAGTATATTAACAAAATTAGTTTTAACCATTACTTTCTATGCATCGTTTCGTTATATCGCTCTAGTGATAGCGGCAATTTTGAATGTATATTTTTTCTACAGAGCCGCAAATTGCCTGTATGATCTCACACAGAAAGTATTCGGAGACCTGAATAAGTCATGGAATGCTGTAATTCTGTTTTGCTTTAATCCCGCCTCAATATTCTTCTCAGCCCCATATTCAGAAGGGTTATTCTGTTGGTTGACTTTCAGCCTAATGTTGGAGTGTGTGAGTCATCAAAGTGCACTGAAAACTACTGCCACGTTAGCTTTGAGTATTTTGTGTCGGTCGAATGGTTTCGTAAATATCGGTTTTCCTATGTATTTTATTTTTAGGAAGGCTTTCCTTAAGAAGTCTTTTTTTGGGATCTTCAAAATGTTAGCTATGATTGCATTATCTTTAATACCACTTACATTCTACAATTTTTATATATTTCAACTTTATTGTGGTGACACAGAAATATCCCATCCTGCGTTTATATCAGAATACGCTAAGGAACGTGGATTTGTGTTAGCTGGTCCACGGGACACTAGAAATTCTCCGTGGTGTGATAAAATTATTCCTTTTCCCTATTCCTATGTGCAGAGTCACTATTGGAATGTGGGACTATTTAAGTACTATGAAATTAAGCAAATTCCTAATTTTTTATTAGCAGCACCTGTGTTGCTCCTGATAAGCACAATGTCATTCCGTTATTTAAAATGTTTCCTTAAATATGTGACAGAGAAGAGCCTCAGTGCTTCAATAGCAGCCTATAAATCATTTCCATTTGTGGTGCATGTACTCTTCTTGGTCTTATTTTGTACATCTTTTGCCCACATCCAAATTTCAACAAGGCTTCTAGCATCATCCAGTCCATGCTTATACTGGTTTGCAGCAGATTATCTACCAAAAACTTTTGACCAAATTAATTTCTCCTTAACCAATATAAAATCGCGGAGTTCATTGATTATTTATTGGTTCGGTAGCTATTTTATAATCGGGACAGTTCTCTTTAGTAATTTCTATCCGTGGACGTGACTTTTGTTGTTTTTTTTTTATTTATAATAAGACTGTTGTTTACTTTTGGCATAATTGTAATAAAAAGTATTTTTACAATATAATTCGGTTTTTATACTAGCAGAATATAAAGTCGAATTAGCGACACCTTAATTGTTACGAAATTAAGAGCTGGAACATTTATTTGGGCTTTCGACTCTTATGAATAGTACGGATGAAGTATACAAAGCAAGAGAAGCTGAATAAAACAGAAAGTGCTTCTAGAAAACTGCATAGCGCAGAAACTGATAATTGCCATAGAGGGCAATATTTAGGAAAATCACAGCATGAGTCCAATCGGGAATTGCGCATCTGGAAGATTACCATTCATCAGGTGACATTTTTATGACCAGCACTTGAATTCAAAAATCAGAGGTGAGAGCTAAGAAGCCCCCGGATGTCATAAAGCCCACTCAAAGGGACTGGCTTGATTTAAGATGAGATTATGAGTACTATAGACCATATCAGTGACCGCATTGACTAACAACTTCTCATTTTATCAACAACCCAGACGAATACTAATGTTCCCGAAATGTGTCAAATCTGAATGGAAAGCATTATAGTTCCCTTAAGTGAACTAAATAATTTTGTTCTATCCCAGGTAGAAAATATGCTCATTATTTTCCTGGCACAAATTTTCTCCATTTATTGCGGGAAACAATAAGCTTTAACATTTATAGTCAGTCCATGTTAACTTGCTGCAAATAGCCAAAAATGTTGAATGACAGTGGGTCAATCTTTACAACTACTGTATTGTGACGTAATTATGGTCTGTATAAAACAGAAGAAAAATAATGGAGCACCTTAATGGGAGCAAAGCAGATCGGACACCAAGAAACTAGTAGGAGTGACAGTGGGTGATTGGGCCATATATGACCATGCTGGGTATAGAGTTTAACGATTTCTTTCAAAGCCGATCAAAAACGGCGGGCTATTTGGTAATCATTTCTCTCTGAACTGAGAGAGCTGATATGTAGAGATGTCTTTTCAATGATAAATTTCCATGAATCTATGGGATACAATGGACCCGAGAGTGACCCAGTTTTTCTTGTTTAAAATGATGAGGCTGTTGTATGGCTCGTTAGTCATAACCTAACGGAGGATATTAGTATCGTCATATGTTGGATAGGAAGAGGTCACACAATATTTGATATAATGATGTCCATAAGGAATCTTCATGCTCTTTGAAGAAAACATAAACACAGCTTTATCAGCGGTTCAATGGTCAAATTGATCTAATAGTTTTGGCTAGACCCCATTAAAATATTTTCAAGACGTACAACGAAAAATGCCGATTCTTCCTTATTTCCTAAGCTGAACTAATGTTGATCTATGTTGTTGTTTTGAATTTTATATATTTTGAAACAGACCAAATTTTCTAATTGCTATTTTCTCTATCTTATCTTCACATTCAAATGGTCAACACAAGCATCACCGATTTTCTTATGAATCTCATTCACCTCAGTCTGTGATAATGTTCTCTCCATATGCCGGTAAACTATCCGAAAGCAAAGGCTCGATTTTCCAGTCTTCGGATGCTTGAACTTGTCAATAAGGGAAATCTGTAAAATTTCATTGTATTACATTCGCACGAAAATGTTATATACGAAAATTTTAAACAACTACCTGCTCAACTATATCTCCTCCAATAGTTCTCGCAATATCATAGAAATCATTCAGAGAAAAATTCTCAATTTCAACTTCTTCTGGAAGCCAAAAAGATAAATCATTTTTGCACTGAGGATAAACTGAGATGGATTTGAATTTTGTTAGAATATTTATATTTTCCTCGCTAAATTGATTCAAGAATCCGCTGTCGTTACTCCAGAACAGTCTGATATCGGGAATATCGAATAGGACCATTGCCAATCGTTCCAGACCCAAACCAAATGCATAACCAATTGAGTTCTTTACACCAGAGTTTTGCAAAATTTCGTTTCTCATAATTCCAGATCCAAGAACTTCTAGCCAATTGCCTTTATAGAAAATCTCTAGCTCCCAGGATGGTTGTGTAAATGGAAAGTACGTGTCCACCCATCGATATTCAATTTGATCCCCAAACAGATCTTTAGCTAAACCAAGCAAAACAGTCTTTAGTTCATGTTCCGTGAGTTTCACTGCTTCCAAAGTATGACAAGGTTGTTTCGAATGATCAAGACACCTTGATTGTGCATTGCTTTGATTAAAAGAATCTGGTTTCGTTTTAAATGATTCCTCAAAAATCTGAAGTTCTGGAATCTTTTCAAATAGTGTATTACGGTTGATAAGGCGGACTGCATCAAGTTGATGGAAAACTGGATAATGTGTTGAATCGATTTCATCGCGTCGATATACTTCTCCTACTACCAGGAAATTATCTAACCCAGATGAAATTAAATCTACCTAAAAATGTGAAGTGCTATACAAAGCATAAATTTAGTTTATTTACTAACCTGATGAGCTGTTGTGTGTGCTCGAAGTAGATAATGCTTGTTCAGGTAATAACAGTCTGATTTAGCTCTACTTGGATGATCCGAAGGAATGAGTAAATTATCGAAATTCTGCTGGACCGTTACAACTGGCTGAAGCTTATCATACACACTAAACAAGGGATTTCCTCGCTGATTTCGATATGTCGTATAAAAGTAATTAACTATTCTTTGACGGATTATTGAAAGAGGATGATTCTTTTGTAAATGTTTATTTTGACCTAGAAATGATAGAATCTTCGGTGTGACGTTTGTCCATTCGTCCGTATGATAAACATGATTTCCAATTTCTATTGTGCTTTGAAAGTCAGGCCTTGTTTTATATGTCCTTTTTACATGGTTTACATAATTATATTTATTTAAATGACGAATAAATACTCCTAAACTGTCGAATATCATTTTTTTCAAGTTGTATGACAATAGTTTTCTATTTTTCTATAGTATTTTGACATTTGAAGTCTTGGAGCCGTCACTGACACATAAATGTCTAGTTTACACGTTGCAGCTCATAAATGGCGCAGTGACAAACCGACATTCACAATAATTTGCTACGCTATAGTTCCTTATTTGATTACCGAGTGTAAATGTGTGCGTGTTCAATCAAGTTATACGGAATGCAAAGCATGGCTCAATTCTAATTTTCCATCCTTTTACAAATTTATTGTCACTTCAAAAATATAAGTCCAACAATTCACCCCACTGACATATACAGGGTGTTTCCCCTTAGGAGGTCCATAGAGCGGGAGGTGATAGTACTCACCTAGACGAACCAAAAATTGTATGGCATGGGGGAGGGCAATATCAACCGTTTAGGAGTTACAGGGTGATTCTTAAAAAAAGCTAGGTTTTCACAAAACACCCTGTATATTAAAAACTACAGGGCGTATGGTCACAGTTAAGTGCTCACTGTACGCAGAACTTCATGGCCTTTCCAACGACAGCTCAACCAGCCCCGTACCCCTCTCCCCTAAGAAGTTATGAAGGTCTAAACTAAAAATTTCAGATTTTCTTTCCTTTTTTTTTAATATGACCTCTATTATTTTTGCAAAGCGGTCGTTAACATAACTTTTTTTTATAAAAACTGTAAACTGCAGACTCTCCTCTTTAATATGACCTATTACACCCAATGTGCTATCTGAAGCCCTTTAAGAGTTATTAGCTCTAAACCTATTCTCAAACCTATTTTCAAACCTATTCTCAACGATATTTTGTTCCCTTAGCACGTCATTTTAAAAAAATATCGTCTTTTTTCGGTGTGACCTGAATAGGTTATGAGTTAATAACTGTTTAACGGCTACAGTTAACACATAGGATGTAATAGGTCAACTTAAAGAGGAGAGTCTGCAGTTTACAGTTTTTATAAAAAAAAGTTATGTTAATGACCTTTTTGCAAAAATAATAGAGGTCAAAGTAAAAAAAAAGGAAAGAAAATCCGAAATTTTTAGTTTAGACCTTCATAACTTCTTAGGGGAGAGGGGTACGGGGCTGGTTGAGCTGTCGTTGGAAAGGCCATGAAGTTCTGCGTACAGTGAGCCCTTAAATGTGACCATACGCCGAGCAGTTTTTAATATACAGGGTGTTTTGTGAAAACCTAGCTTTTTTTATGAATCACCCTGTAACTCCTAAACGGTTGATATTGCCCTCCCCCTGCCATACAATTTTTGGTTCGTCTAGGTGAGTACTATCACTTCCCGCTCTATGGACCTCCTAAGGGGAAACACCCTGTATATGTCAGTGATTCACCCATGAACAAATTTGACAGTAGCTATTTTAAAATTGATGTAAAGAAGAAAATTATTTTATTGCTGTTTATAGTTTTAATTTATTGAAGTCTCAATTTATCAATTGGGGGGGGGGGGGGGAACTGAGTTTGTTTTCTGACCGTATATATATATACACATGCATATTTATATTTTCTTTCAAAACGCTTTTTTCACTATTTCTCGTTCAGAGCAACCAAGCTGCTTTTTACGCTATCGTCAAATTCACAGAGTCACTTCAAAACGCTTTCGAAGTCACTATAGGGTGTTGCTCTGAACAGCAGACTAATTATTGTGCTGGCATGTTTAAACACAAGGGAAGGAAATTCTTTCGATAAAAACTTCTCGTGTGGAAGGTCTTATCGGGTTAACCAGTTTTTAGGGAAATAATTGATTTTTCGATAAATCTATTTATCGAAGTTTTTTGCACATTCCTATAAACGCCGTACTGCCGACTGCCGTCAAATATAGCCAAGCGTCTCTCAACTTGTCAACTTAATCAAAATTTATTTAAAAGGAAAAATGGAGGATAAATTAATATTTTTAATAAAACGTAAACAATTTTTGTATGACAAATCAAAGCCGTCATATAAAAAGGTGGAATTGAAGGAGGCTGCTTGGGAGTCAATTGCTATTGAATTAAATAAAAGTGGTAAGTTGCTAAGATTAAAATATTTGTTAAGTTAAACATTTTTTTTTTAGTGGAGCAAATAAAAAAGCGGTGGAGAACGCTTCGGGATAGATATGCCCGGGAGCTAAAAAAACTTTTAGCGCCATCGGGATCAGCTACCAAATCTATTAAAAACAAATGGAAATATTTTGATCAGCTGTCTTTTTTATCGGGCATTCTGGAAACGAATTATCGGTACACGAAATAAGGTACATAATACGCGTTGGTAATTACAATTTTTTTTGTTTTTTTGTTAAGAACAACCAGTAACTACAAGCATGAAGAGATTGAAGAAGATTCAACTGGATCATTCTATGAGGAATTAGGATCCAATTTGGAAAGAGGTGAAGACAGATACTCCGATGAAACCAAAACTAATAATAACAAATACAATATAAAAGAACTACCGCCTTCGGAAACATCCTGCAGCTCCACCAGTCCTCCCCAAATTCCGTCTCTAGAAGAAGGTACAGAACGGCCAAACCCTAGCAAAAGAAGGAAAATGAATTCCGAACTCGTGCTGCAAATTACTCGGCGAGAAATGGGCGAGTTTCTGAAAGTCGCAAGATCCTCATTTCAAGGAACTTCAGCAAGTACACCTTTAGAAATTTTTTTTATTGGCCTAGCAAATGAGATTGAACAAAGTGGCATGAGTTTTAAACAAAGGTCCGCCCTTCAAATTAAATTAATGACATTTGTTCATGCGGAGATAAGTAAAGTAAGGACGAAATGTAGATAGACTGGTGAATGCAAAATAATATAATAATATTGTTAGAGTGAGAAATTTCAATTTTAAGTTAATGACTCTCTCATAATTTTAACCTTGGTATTGCGACTCAGTCTGATGGTAATGGATTTGCTTTCCGAAATGTTCCTGAGGATGAGTTCTTTCTGCTATATCGCAAATCAGATCTAATCCTGTTGGCATGATGCTGTTCCTACCAAATTCATCAAAATTATCCTGCAACATTTACTAGCGGTGATTACCACCCAGATATTTAACAAGTTCTTCACGTGAACATACTTCCCTGTTTGCTGGAAGCTTTGCCTCATCACTTCGACCCGTAAGACTTACTCGCAAATTTCGGTGGGTGATTGGAGGTTAATCACTGCTTTATCCTCGATGTCGAAGGCATTTCAGTCGTTGATAACTGACCAAATTACAGAGCACATCAGTCTGGCTTCAGACATAGACACCACTCGTTGGTCTCTTACATCAGTGGTCTCCGATATTCGTTCGCTATGCAACTCTGAATGATGTCATTCACATTATCCTTGATTTTCAAAAGGCATTTGAGTTAGTCCCTCATAGATCTCTAGTTGATAAGCTTGTTGGTCCTTCTCGCTTTTTATCAGCGATATCACTAGTTACATGGTGCTCATTATCATCTTTATGTTGATGACATACAAATCTATGCCGATGCTCCAAAGAGCGGCCTTCCTACTGTGATCTCTGACATTAATGTGATCCTTTCCAGAGTTTCTGAATCCCGAGAAGACGCGAGAAATAATTCATACAAGTGGGTATAATGCTGTCTCTTCAGCTGCTCTGCCTCCCATTAAACTTATGGATCTAGATATTTCATTTTCCATGGATCCAGTGAAGAATCTTGGCTTTCGATGGACCAGTGACTCACCTGGGGTCCCTTCGGTAACCATATCTGCTCCCGAGTCAATTTTTGTATGCAGATGTTACTGTCTACCCCTTTTCCGCCCTTGCGGTCTCCAACTTGTCTCGTGTGCTTAATATCTGCGTAAGATATGTTTATCGTCTGAGTAAGCGGGCCATGTGTCTGCTCTAGTTAGGGAATTTCTATCTTGCTCTCTATCTTCGCGAGGTCTCTGTTTTATTTTTCGTGCTAGTCTTGATGTTGCCTCCTTCCATTGGCGAAAAGCACAATTAGAGTACTAGAGATAGATCAAGGATCATTCTTCGTTTAATGCGGACTCAGTTCGGTGGAAAAACGGTCTTTTCTCAGGATGTGATCTGGAACTCTCCCCAAGGAAATTAAGGAATCTGCTTCCAGGAGCTCATTCAGGGATCGGGTCCTCGAATATATGAATTGGTCCTAGTCACATTGAGCTATTAAGTTTTTCCTCAGTCACTTGGTCTTTGGTTCGGTTCTGTTCTGCTGTAACTGTGGTGAAAAAAAATTTTACTGCTCTTGGTGGTTGCCCAATGTTCAATCTGGGCAATATTCTGTCCCTGTTTTCTCTTTCGGTTTGCCTTTGTGATATGGGTTATGTGTTTCGATGATCTTCTCAGTCATGGTCTGACTGCTCTGGTGTTTCTGTAGTATGATAGAAGAAAATGGTAAGGTACACATCCGTCTACAGTGTAAAACAGCATTTGCAATTTAATTAAGCAATTGGCAATAGAGCGGTGAATTAAAGAAAATTAATAACCCTGCCATAATACTGGCGGAAAAGAAGCAGGATTTTCAGCCTGAGGTTCGAAGCAATACTCTGCATCTTTTGGGTAGAGATCAGTTCTTGATGCATATGCACAAGTTTCGGGTGGAAAATATCTAGTAGTGATCAATTAATAGTGTTAGTTTAATTTATCGGCTCCATTTTGAGAGCTCTTAAAAGGTGAGTTGTAGCAGTTAGTCTTAATTTAATATATTAGTCATAGTAGAAGTAATTCATTGTGTCTATGTGTGGTGTGAGTGATTATACTAATGGGGAAATAGCTGGGGTCAGTGCTGTTGCGAATTGGTCCCTTCGCTACTTTAGTTTATTATTATTAGTTAAATTGCCACAAATAAGATATTTTCTTCATGAGCTATAGCAAAATCTTCATGGTAATTCCCTTATTGGTCTTCTCGCTTCTGCTTAGATCAAAAACGCGCTTCTTGGGATTCTCCGCGATTATGTACGTTTCAAGTCAGTTGATAATTTTTTGAGCATGGGAAATATTTGGACAATTTTCTAAAAAATAATTTCGCTCTTTGCAATTCATACACAACATGTATCATATATGTATGCAAGTTTTTTATATATATTAATGACAAGTTTCTCTCCTATATAGAATTTTTCAACACAATAAAAAAAATAAAAATAACAAGCCCCATTAGATTATATTTGTGAAGGGGTGTATAGGCATTAGCCTCGCTATCACTGTCACCTGAAAGATCTATTGTGAGTCCCAATTGCATTTACTCCCTTTCTAGGTTCAGATTGTTAATAAAGTCTAGAATCGTTCTGGGATTGGGGTTCCACACGTAGGTTGGTGGAGGAAAAGCATGTTCGAGTTGGAGTAGTCTCCGCCTAGCCAATGCTTTGCAGTTGCAGAGCAAGTGCTTTAGTGAGCATCCTGACAGAAACGGCAAAATGAAGTCTCAGTCAAACGCAGGTTGTTTAGGTGATATCTTAAGGGGCAATGGCCTGAGAAGAGCTCAGTAATCATTTTGAGCTCTGTTCTTCTAAGGAGTAGGAGTTCTTTTGTTTTTCCGTCGATAAACTTGTTTGCCTGACGAAGTCCTTGTAGCCTTTCCCAGTACAGGGATTTTTGTTTATTCTCCCAATCGGTTAGGGCAGCGCTGAGGTAACATTTTGAAGTGCCACAAAATGGCTCTGGTCCGACAAACTTAGTTTCCGCTCTTCTTTTGACTAGGCCATCAAGAATTTCATTGCCTTTGTGGCCCTCATGTCCTGGTACCCACATGAGGATAACTTTGTTTCTCTTTGATACGTTTTTTAGGGAAATGCACCATGAAATTTTCGAATGTTTCTCTTGCACTCTTTAACAATATTGGGTTTGTTCACTGAATTTGCATCCCTTAAACACTTAAACACATCTGCTCGCAAAAAACTTTCATTTAGTACCGTTGAAGACATTTTTAATGTTTTTTATTTGATACTAACACTGAGATTCACTAAGATTGACTGGTGCTCCCCAAGAGCTTGTGTGCATTATTATAGGAAACATGGATAATCCTACTGCTACAATAATTAGGAGGATGGATTTTTTGCTTACTTTATTCCAACGAATTCGTTTACAGGATAAGGTGATATTGAATTATATGATAAAAAACAAAAAAAAAACAATATAAATCACTCAACTTAATTTCTTAAATTTGTCTACTTTATTCTGTTGGTCGAATTTGCAAATGTGAATGATGTCAAATGAAATTGTTTACATGAGCACATTTTAAGAATTTCTTATGTAGATAAAAACTCTCATAAGAAAATATCAAAATTTTTTTTACTTTATTTGAATTCCACTGAAACGTTCCGTTCGGTTTGCAATAAATAAAAGTTGAATTATTAATAATAGTAAAACTATATCTGAAAAGGTAAAATCGCTATTATCTCGAAAAACATAGATGAAAATGTTATCCCCTCTAATATACCCACCACAACCTTCTAGAATCCATTGGCATGAACAAAAAATATTCCAGGGTAACTTGAATTAATAATAATATTAATTCAAAAGCAACCTGAAAAAAGCCTAAATTTAGGCGCAACATTTGAAAACAGCAAAACCATGTGCACAGAATCATTGACACGAGATGTCGCTACTTGCCCAAAATGTGATTGAAACTTTTATTTAATGGTAAAAATACAATTTTCCAGCATATAATATAAAAATGTTTCAAAACTAAATCAAAACTCCGTACCAGCATTGATTATTTATAAATAGATGTGCCCAAAATCATTGACGTCTTAGAAAGGAGATATCGCTACGTGTCTTTCGTTTGTTATTTCCAGCTTTAAAACTTCTAATAAAAGCATCATTAATGACTGGTACGGAGTTTTGATTTAGTTTTGATAGATTTGAGATACATTAAGTCATTCGATTCATTCAGTGGCATTCATTACTATTGATTATCAGGTATACACAGTGATCCGTATAAAATTTTCAGGTAGTTATCATAAAATCGTAAAGTTCCGACGGGTTTTCGTCTTGACGAGGGCTGGAGGTAAAAAATTGTTTTTTTTTTGCCGACGGGTTTATGGACAATAATTATTATGTTATTGTTCCGTACTTTTATGAATTTCATGGGTATAAATAGATGTACTTAAGTGCAAACACAAACTCAGTGAAGGTGTTTAAAAAAATGAGAAAGGACTCAAATAAAGGGGAAAAATTATCTCAAGTGCGAGGAGATGAAAAGACAAAACTTAATAAAGGCAAAGTGGAAAGAAAAGTGATAGTGCGAAGGAATCAAAAACGTGTGAAAGCGGAAGAAAAGTGTGAAGATTGGCGGAAGATGTCAGTGTTACAGGATAATTTAGGCTTGAATGAGAATGTTAGTTTCGACATGGAACTTAAAATTCTCTCAAGGGCTTTCGTACGTCGATTCAGACAGATATGTGACGTGAAAGAGCTATCCGAAGACAAACTTACAAGGACTATCGAGAATACTATTCTCAACGAATTAAAAGTTTACAGAGACCCTCAACCGACCAAATATACCGAGGAAAACGAGACAGTGGAGTTCATGGATGCTGAAGGTCTTGACGATGGAGACCTCCAGGAACACGAATTTGGCACATCTACATTGACTGGAAGCGGGGCATCATCTGACGAAAGCTACAAAGTAGTTGATAACAAAAGACGACCGCGTTCTCAGCTGACAGGAAATTCCGACAAAAAGGGTAAGCAGCATAGCAAGGAAAAGCCGAATCAGCACGAGGTAGTAGGGGGAAAACTATTACAAGCTTATTCAGCAGTCGGAGAAACCAGAAATTAGCAGGGAGGCAGCACAAACACCACCAGAGAAGAGAACTCCGAGACCACCACCGATAATATGCTACAATTTAAATGTGGCTCACTTCTATGAGAAGTTGGAGAAGCTCCCATCACGACCAAAATTCTTTCTCAAGAATAATAACCGATCGAAGAGCACGATCAAAGCAGCCACCGAGGAAGACCGGCGGACCCTGTTTGACATTGTGAAGGCAATCAAGATTGATTGCTTCACATTTACACCAAAGGACGATAGGAAGCTATCCCTAGTTTTAAAGGGAGTACAGTGGAGTTTCGACACAAAGGTAGTAGCTGAAGCTCTGGAAAAGGAGTTGCCAGGCATCAAGGTGGCTAAAGTCTCCCATCTCGTCACACCCCATACCAAGAAGACCGGACCGATAGATGCATATGTAGTAAACTTCGAGCCGGATACAGATGTCAGCCGGGTTGTCTCGGTCAATAGAATTCTTCATCAATCCATCTACTGGGAGCGTTTCAGAAGCAGTGGTATCTCACAGTGTAAAAATTGCCAAAAATACGGGCATGTAGCCAGTAACTGCGGCACAGCATACCGCTGTGTGAAGTGTAACGGCAGACATGGACCAGGAGCCTGCACAAGGGATGCAAATCAGGGAAAACCTTATTGCACAAACTGCAAACAGGAAGGACATCCGGCAAATTATAGAGGCTGCCCCAAGTATAAGGAACTCATCGACAGGAAGAAAGCAGCAGTGCAGACGAAGAAGCAGAAAGAAGAGTTCATCCGAGAGTCAGCACGGAACTATGTACAGCCCGGTAAGTCTTGCCCAAATTCTTTCAACTAATATTTCAGGTTCGCACAAGGGGAGCAAGGCCCAGGAAGCTTCCAAACTCCAGGCTACAGCCAAGCCAAAACTCTCCACAGCCAATGCCTTAGAAGCAGACGCGTTCTGCAATCAAGAGGCTAAGTCACTCTTTGGTTGTGACCTTTTCGGCCTTATGGCCAAAATCAATGCCTTTCTACCTAGCTATAGGAAGCTGACCTCCATTCCGGAGAGACAAAGTGCTTATCTGCAATTCGCGTTTTCGTTTTGCGGAGGCAGAAATTAAGCGAATTGAAGGCGATTGCCCTCAATGTCAACTCCCTTGTTTCTCATGGGAAACGTGCTCCCTAAATCTCTTTCTGGAGAAACATCGTCCTCATTTCATGTTTCTTTCAGAAACAAATTTAAAAGCAAGGCACAGAGTGTCTGTGGAAAAATATTCTCTACTCAGAAATGACGCAGGTGAGGGTAAGCGGGGCACCGCTATCCTCATTAAGAAAAATCTCCACTTCGAGCCCACCCAGATCAACTTCACTAACTTCGAGAGTACATCTCTGAAAATAAATCTTGATTCCGGCGAAACTCTTCTTCTGGTTTCGCTGTACATTCCGTGCCATACCCCAGCCCAACGAGTACGTAGCGATCTGAATGTGTTAAACGCCTTTTCCCAACAATTCACATATATGCTTGTTGGAGGCGATTTTAACGCTAAACATAGCCTGTGGAACGATCCCTCGACCAACTTAGTAGGAACAACCATGGCTAAATGGTTAGAAGATAATCTCCACAACCACAACTTCGTCACTGTCTCCCAGGATATTCCAACCTTTCCCAGAGGTAACTCCTTTTTAGACTTCTTCCTCGTATCTGACAACCTCGTAAACATTCTCCCCCAAATCAAAAATTTTACTTGCCACGCCCATATCTCTGATTCTGACCATTTGGCTGTTGAACTAAAAATTACTCTGCAGAAGGAATTTTCTGCGAGCACACTTATTGCTCCAGCAATTTCGTCCCTAACCAATGTTGACTGGCCACACTTTCAGGATAGACTGAATAGCCTACTCCCCAATTTCTTACCAGATCAGCATAGAAATCTGTGTAATACAGAAATAGACTTCTTTGTTGAGTTGCTGACGACTTCTATTCAGGACAACATAGCGTTTTTCTCCACTACGCACCAGCCAAATAACTACAGGTATAAAAACCTTCCGCTCAGAATTCAAGAGCTGTACAAATACAGACAAAAGCTAAAGAAAACTCTGAACATAATTTACCGGCGAAATCTGAATACACAGAACCCGGAATATGCATCCTTACTCTCTCAAATTAGGTGTCTGTCGACAATCATTGACGAGCAAACCCGTAACTTCGTCGATGAACAATTTCGCGAGAGGTTGAAAGCTATAAAGCCGGGTCCGCGAGCTTTTAGCGAAATCAACAAAGTATGTAGCAGAAAAGCCCAAGTCCCAGAAAAACTGCTCGATGGCAACAACTGCTTAAATTCTCCTGAGGAGAAAAGCAGCGCCTTCGCCAACTACTTTGAAACAACCTTCAAAAGCTCCCCTCCAACTCATCTCCCTAACTTTCATCGGCAAGTCCTAACTGAAGTGGAGAATTTTGAGGCACAAAACACCTCACCAGTGCAAGAATTTAGCCTTGAAAACCCAGCTGGAAATCCAAATGACCAGCTAATATTCACTAGCCCGCTTCATCTAGCCGCCCTTATTCGATCACTCAACAATAAAAAGTCGAGTGGCCCAGATGGTATACCAAACTTCATAATCCGGAAGTTACCCCCGTTGGCAATCGAAATGCTAACAATAATCTTCAACAATTGTATAAACAATTGTTACTTCCCTAATAGCTGGAAAGTGTCAAAGATAATACCAATTCCGAAGAAGGCATCTTCTAAAAGCATCTCGGAATTCAGACCAATTTCACTAATCTCCAACTTGGGCAAACTTCTGGAAAGATTTGTGAAACAACATATAGATGACACTTGCGTGGAGAAGGAGATGGAGCAGCATCAGCAATTTGGATTCAAGGCTATGCACTCCACTTTGCACCCGCTATTAAAATTTCACACTGACGTGACCAAAGCCCTCAATAAAAAGACCCATACGGTGGCCTGTTTTCTTGATGTTGAGAAGGCCTTCGACTCCATCTGGAGAGAAGGTCTAATCTCCAAACTGATTGGATTTCAGTTCCCACCCTACCTCATTCGGATGATAAATAGCTTCCTCTTCCAGAGACAATTCTTTGTGGAAATAAAAAATTGTACATCTGCGTATAAGAACATAAAAGCGGGAGTCCCGCAAGGCCAGTACTTGGGCCTTTCCTCTTCAACCTGTTCACGTTTGACCAACCGCAGAATAGTGGAGGAGTCACAACCCTTCTCTACGCGGATGATTCATTAACATATGCGCACTCCAAATCCCCTAAACTGGCGACAAAGAAAGTGGGTGATCATATTGCCAAGCTTTACGAGTACTATCGTAAATGGGGCATAAAGATCAACGTCCCTAAATCGAGTTTGCTCTGCATCAGAACTGCACGTTCACGCAGAGGCGTATGTAAGAACGCAAGAAACATCGAAATCACTATTAATAATGAAGTGATAAAACCCACTAAGAGCGCCAAATACCTAGGTATAAACTTTGATGAACGCTTTAAGTTCAACCCCCACGCAAAGGCAGTTGCTAGGAGAGCAAACTTTGCACTCAGCATGGTCAGCCCTATAATGAGATATAGGAATGGTCTCACCTTAAACACCAAACTGCTGATGTACAAGCAGCTCATTAGGCCCACCTTAACGTACTCGTGTCCTATATGGCATACGATATCGCCAACATATATGGAGATCCTTGCTAGATTCGAGAGGAAAATTCTCCGAATCTGCACTGGACTCTATCGGAGGTCCTGTGGAAAGCATTATCGCAATCAGGTCCTGTACGAGAAAGCTGGTATTTCTCCGATACAGGACTATCTGGTTGAGGTAATGAAGAAGCAGGTAGCCAAAATCCCCAATCATCCAAACCCAATTGTACAGGAACTAACAAATTTTCCCCACTTACCCACTAACGAATATTTATCGCCTTTTTGTATATTAAATTGTCATAGAAAATACTACCGCGAAGGAATTTTTACTTTTTTCAGGGAAAAAGGAGACAGCTACAGAGGCTAGGAGAGGATGACGGAAGGGGGACTGCAGCCTGCAGGACAGGATATATGCGCCCTGCTTCAGACAAGACCCGAAATAGGGAGACTACAAACAGTACCAGGAAGTGAAGACAGTAGCGACCTGATGTAATATCTAAGTTAGGTAGCTAGTACTTAAGTTCGTTAAGTATTAGAATTACGTAATATTGTTAGTTAATTATAACTAGGTAGCGCTAGCCGTAGTTTAGAAGTAAGTCATATGTTAGTTAGTAATTCATGTATTTAAAAAATAAGAAAACTCAGCTAGATAAATTGAACTCAGGGCCAAAGAAAAGCCCGTAGGAATTATAATTAGGGAATAGGTTTAGATAAGAAAAATATTGTTAGGTTAAGTGTACAAAATTTATTCAGCGCAAATAAAAAACTTGAACTTGAACTTGCCAGAGAAAGAGTCTTGTTTTAGACGTTGCAGTGTTAAGAAGCGAAAGTACAGTGTTAGCGATAATTAGAGTTGAGTTGATTAAATGAATATTTGTGAATTTTATATGATTAGAGTGAAATAAAGAGCTTATATATTAATTATTTAATATTGTGTTTTAAATAACGAACCAAAAAGGCCACGCACGCAACAACTGCTGTCAGAAGTGAAATAAATTCGCGAAATGAAGTGGTGGCAATTGACTTAAAAATTCAAAGTGTGAATAATTTTGAGAAATTGCGTTAAATTTTGAAAGTTCTGAAAAATAATTAATATTCAACTGTGAGTGAATTATTAAACTAATGGGGCGCAAACTGGAGGAGCTTCGGATACAGGATTTGGAAGTGGAGTTAGGGAACCGGTCGTTACAAACGACAGGTCCAAAGAATGTTCTCGTCGAGCGACTGAGACAAGCTCTGATAGAGGAAGGAAAGAATCCTGAAACATTTGTTTTCGAAGAGAACTTAGAAGAAACCGAAGCTGAAGAAGAGCCTGCGATGAAAATGGAACAGCTTTTGAGTACTTTAAAGAGTAAAATGGAAGCCCGTTTTGATGAACAAAAGAACGCTTTGTTATGGTCGTAGTGTACTGCAGGCAGCAGAACGCTACCCGACGGCTAGCAGCAGCACACAGCAGGGGCCACACGGCGAATGTGTGGCTGACGAGACTCGACCAGACGACTCAAGCCTGACTGGGACAAGTGCCCGGAAAAAGAGGAAGAAAGAAAATAAGAAGCATCCGAGGTGATGGCAACAAGTAAGGAAACTGTCAGCCATTTTGACAGAGGTTATCGTGCGAGTGACTTAGTGAATTTGAGAGTCTAACCCTATATAAAATAAAAGAAACATTCCAAGCGTATACAACAAGAAAAATAAATAAATTTACATAGTGAATTGATGCGAAGTGGCACAACGCTGTCCCGCTTTCTCTGAGGATGCATTAGATGAAAAGGGAATACATCTGTTAATGCCGAAGAATAGATTTGCAAGCAATCAAATTACTTATATGTATAGAATCATAAAATTAAATTAAAATCAAAAGAAAATCAATTATCATCAAAATTGTCACAGGTAAAGTGTAAAGAACTCAAGTTCATGACCGCAATTCTTGAGAATCATATTACATGCATTGCTCGAGAAAGCGACGCTTGAAAAGAGTTCAGCGCACTTTATGCTGAATTGCATTTTTGCCTTAATATTAATGTAACAAGTGAGCAAGAATTAATTTGCACAGATATTGATTTGCATGTTAATCATATTTTTATTATAAATTTGAGATTCTACTTAGAATAAAGGCAGTTATAATTTTCGAATGAAAAAGGTCGTTTTGGTTTCGTTTATCGTCTACGTTCAGAGCATAGTTTGCCCTTAAGCACTTCACATTTTAACATTGTGTACTTGTTTTGTACTTGGACACACATCTCCAACCGTGCACTTGTTTTGTACTTGGGCACACACTATTTATAATTGCATTGGTTCTGTACCAAAGTAAGAAAAGCGGCCAATAAAGGAATTTGTCGCTCTATAAACATTTTGGTGACCCCGACGTGATCTCTCACGCAGAAGAGTATCATACCAACATTCAATCAATCATTTTTTTAAAGCATGGAGGCACTTCTAAGCAAGCAGGCAGAGATAGGAGAAGCCATTCAAAACGGCTATAGAAATCTTAAGAAAGATTCGGAGATTCGGAAAACCGAACCGGCGTACTACAACAAACGCTTAAACAAACTGCAAGTTCAGTGGGAGGAATTTCAACTAAATCATGAGAAATTATCTTCCTCTGAGATCAACAAAGATAATGAATACTTCACAAAAAAGTATTACCAGAATCTAACACCGGTATATGAGGCCTTTAAACAGATGCTAAAGGAAGGACTAGCGACTGTTTCAGAAGACATCAGAAAGGATCCAGGCTCATCAGCAGCAATTAGTGAAGAAACTCCCGTAACCACCCAGCAGTCAAACAAACCCGAATTTAAGGTGTACGATGACTTACCAGATAATAATCCTGATGAAGCAATCAAACTAGTTAGAAAACAACAGCGAATGATGAGCAGTTTAACAAGGCATCTTCAAGAAATTGCCAACAAAGAAGGCGAAATGTCGAAAATCTATTGCAACCTTAAAATACAATTAATTCAGAGGTCATGGATCGATATAGCTACAAATGACGAGATTATTTGGGAGACTATAAGCAATCCGCCACTAGACTACACACAGGAACTGTACAATGAACTTGCTGACTGGGTCCAAGAGATCTTAATAAACCTACACGAAAGGTTAGAAGTGTCAAGCACAGTCAACAATCCTGAGAAGAGCATTCATCCAAACTTAAAACTACCCCAAATAACGCTACCTACATTTGATGGAACTTACGTCAGATGGTCACATTTTCATGATCTATTCGTACAGCTGATCCATACACAAGAAATCAGCGACGCACAGAAAATGTTCTATCTGACAGTCAATCTAAGCGGTGAGGCAAAATCATTAATCCAACATCTTCCGGCGACCGACGCTAACTATTCCGCAGCTTGGGAAATCCTGACTACACGCTACAACAACAAAAGATCATTGTCCACAGCCTTCTTCAACAAACTATTGGATCAGGCAATAACACAACATCATTCCGCATCATCAATTAAGACTCTGCATGACACCACCAAGGAATGTCTTCATGGGCTTAAAAATATTGGCATATCTATTGATACCTGGGACCCACTTCTGGTACATTTATTGATAAAGAAACTCGACAAGATAACTCACTCTCTTTACGAGTCATCGCTGAGTTCTCCACGAGAACTACCGACCATTCAAGGACTCATGGCATTCTTAGATAGGCGATTTCAGGCATTAGAAGCATTGGGGAGAGAAAAACACTCAGCGTTCCTCGAATACTCAGGCAATAAATCAAGTGATAAATATTCAAGGGCAACGCTTACATCAACAATAAGAGCACAAGGCTGCATCATTTGCAAGAAGAATCATCCTCTGTACTTTTGCAAGGAATTTTTAGCATTATCACCTCTCGATAGGTTGAACTCAGTCAAGAGAAACAAACTGTGTATAAACTGCCTGAAGAATGATCATTCAGTTGACAAATGTACAGCCAGAAATTGCTGTAAATGTGCCAAGAAATATAACACATTGGTACATGTCGACAGCCCAGAATATAGTACCAAGAATCAGGTCAACTCGTCAAGGGTTAAATCACGAGCTATCAACCTTAACAGTGGATTGCAGCAAACCGAACACAAAGGCGCGTCGCCATCTCAAGCATCTTCAATACTGGTACCCACCGAGATCCAACTACTTTGACAGCAGCGCAATCATCAAATTTCAATAAAACCAGTGTAATACTAGGTACAGTCATAGTTGAGATAAGCAGCAACGGCGGTAATGTTAGTCAATGTCGGGCCATTCTCGACTCTGGCTCTCAGTTAAGTTTCATAACTGAGAATCTCGCAAGAAAACGAAAATTAAATCGAAGCTCTGAAACAATGTGCATTCAGGGCATAGGAGAAAGTAAGCTAAAGGCTCAGCATAGAGTAAACTTGCAACTAAAGTCAAAGATGAATAATTACTCGACACGAATAGAAGCGTTCATACTATCCAAGACCACGTCTCATCAACCAGACCAATTGATAAACACTAAGCCATGGCGGATTCCAGAGAATATACATCTAGCTGATCCAGAATTCAACCGCCCTGGTCCTATTAATCTACTCCTCGGTGCAGACATCTATTATGACATACTGTCAGTCGGTCAAATAAAATTAGGCAAAAATATGCCAACACTTCAAAACACACTTTTCGGATGGGTAGTAGCTGGACGTTTTATTGGAGAAAGATCTCCATATGCTTCTTGTGGAATCTACACCGAATCCATAGAAGACCAGTTAGAGCGATTTTGGAAATTGGAAGAGATTGAATCATCTGATGAAAGCGAAAATTTCACTACAGCAGAACAAAAATGTGTTAACCATTTCTATCAACACATTACAAGAAACAATGAAGGAAGATTCATAGTCAAGCTACCGTTTTTAAACGATCCCAAGGCATTGGGGAACTCAGAGAACATCGCTCGCAACAGGCTCCTTTCTCTAGAAAGAAAATTCAGCAGGCACCCAGAAATAAAAGAACACTATGTGCAGTTCATGCGTGAATATGAAGCTTTAGGGCATATGAAGGAAGTAAACCCAACTGAGATCGGTAGTCCACATTACTTCCTCCCACATCACTGTGTTACTAAATTGGATAGCAGCACTACAAAACTTCGTGTAGTATTTGATGGCTCAGCTCAAACATCATCCAACGTGTCCCTAAACCAAGTGCTCTGCAAGGGACCAACAATTCAAGATGAGCTATTTTCCATCCTGATTCGATTCAGATTTCCGAAGTTTGTATTCACAGCAGACATCGAGAAGATGTATAGACAAGTCCTGCTAGCTGAAGAGGATCAAAACTATCAACTAATCTTGTGGAGGGAAAACCAAGGTCAGCCAATCAAACACTACAAGCTCAGTACGGTCACGTATGGACTAACAACAGCACCATTTCTGGCAACGAAATGCTTAGAGCATCTAGCTAACGAAATGGCCCTAACTCATCCTCTAGGATCTCAAGTGTTAAAAAGAGATTTCTATGTCGATGATGTCATGACTGGATCCAACCAGCTAATTGAAGCTATCGAGATCCAACAACAATTAAAGCATATCCTTCAATCAGCTGGGTTCAATCTACGCAAATGGTGTTCCAATCACCCCAAGTTGCTTGAAAATGTGCCTCAAGAAGACATCCAGCTAGAACTAGATCTCAACGACACAATGGAAGGATTCATAAAAACATTGGGACTGACTTGGCTACCCAAATCCGACATATTTTCTATCAAAACATCATGGAAAGAAACGAAGAGAGTCACGAAAAGAACTATACTATCCGATATCGCACACATCTTTGATCCTCTTGGATTCATGAGTCCTGTCATTACAACTGCAAAACTGTTTATCAAGAAAATCTGGACCTTGGAACTTGACTGGGAGGCAGCATTACCCATGGAAATGCATACTAGCTGGCTTAAATTTCGGGAAGGATTAAAAGCACTCAATGATATAAAAATTCCACGACACATTGCATCAGGCAAAACTATCAAGATACTTCAAATTCATGCATTCTCAGATGCCTCGGAAGCAGCTTACGGAGTAGCAATATATATCAGAGCAATACATCAAGATGATACCATAACTGTGAGACTGCTGTGCGCAAAGTCAAAGGTTGCCCCAAATAAGACAACAACTCTTCCTCGCTGAGAGCTCTGCGCCGCAAGGCTATCAGCACAGTTAGTGCAACGTGTATCTTCAAATTTAAGGCAACCCAACATAAGATGTTATTTTTGGACAGATTCTGAAATCGTGCTGGCCTGGATCAATTCAGAATCATCATCATATCACACTTTCGTTGCCAACCGTGTTGCGACTATTCAACGGTTATCGAATGCAGATCAGTGGCGCCATGTCCCTTCTAAGGCAAATCCAGCAGACATAGTTTCGAGAGGAGTTCCTGCAGACAGATTAGGTCAGTGTAACCTCTGGTTTTACGGTCCTATGTTTCTACATGGCACGGAAACAATCTGGCCTGAAAGCTGGTGCAAACAGCCTACAGATTTAGAGAAAAGGAAACCTAAAGTAGCTCTAACTACGTCTGCACTACAACTGTCATGGATTATGGACATAAAGCACAACAACTCATTTAAACGGTTGCAGAGAATAGTCACATACGTTGTTAAATTTACATTACATTAAATTTATGCACTTCTACCATATGAGCATCAATTAACGAAGCTCCTGACGACAGATATTCATCTCAGCAATCTCCACATTGGACCTCAGGCGCTGCTCGCAACAACAAGGCAAAGGTTTTGGCCCATAAAGGGAAAGACAATTCCCAGATCATTAGTGCAACAGTGTACTCGCTGCATCAAGGCCAAGCCAAAGCTGATGACCCAGTTCATGGGAAATCTGCCACCAACAAGAGTACAACCTGCAAGACCCTTCATAAACTCAGGGGTTGACTTTTGCGGACCAATTTATACGCATTATAAAATAAGAGGAAAACATCCTCAAAAGTCATACATAGCAGTATTTGCTGTTTTGCAACCAAGGCACTACATCTCGAAATAGTCAGCGACCTCTCTACTAAAAGTTTCCTTGGTTCCCTCAAACGATTTATTGCTAGACGCGGACACTGTCAAGATTTGAGCTGTGATAACGGAACAAATTTTGTTGGTCAAACGAATATTTAAGCGAGCTGCAACATAGTCACAAGTGGAAACAATAGGGAAGGAATGCTCACCCAGGGATGATGGTTTTAATCAAGGAAGACAATTTACCTCCTTTAAAATGGCAACTTGGAAGAATAACAAATGCAGTAAAGAAAGGGCGACGATGGTTTAGTACGTGTTGCTGACGTTAAAACGGTCTCAGGCATTTTCAGAAGACCGGTTCATAAATTAGCTCCGCTACCCATGAACATCGACAAGGAGAGCTCGATTACGCACAGCAACAACATAACTGAAGACCAGGAGACTACTGAATCCGAGCCAAAACCTAAACGGACAAGGATCTCCTCACGTCCAGGCTTAAGCCTGATGCTTCTTACATGCTTAATCATGCCAGTGATCGAACTCACTCCCTTTGATTCACAACCTGGCATACACTTTGAGAGCCTAGGGTCTGTTCATCTCACCTCCAACGAATGGAACCTAGTTGTTTATTACGACTTAGAAAATTATCGGAAGGAATTTACAGGTATTAATAGGAGCATTTACCAACTACAGAAGATATGCAATTTACTGACTGACAAGTCTCGGTGTAATAGTTTACTGAAACAATTGATGCGACTCAAGGTACAACTCTCTAATGGCAACGAGCTTTTACTCCCTACAAACCAATTGAAGCGAGGGAAACGAGCTCCACTAAATATCGCGGGAAATGTTGCTAGTGCATTATTCGGTGTTCTCGATTCCGACTATGCAGAAAACCTATCATCAACAATTGACAACATAAAGGGAAATGAAGCTCTTCTGCTTGAGTTGATCAAAAATCAAACCACCATAGTAGACTCCACTATAAATGTATTAAAACATGACGAGGAGGCATTTTACAATCAACTTAGAGAAGTTAACAAGCAATTCAATGAAATAGTGGATGAAATCAACAACTTCACTGACGTCTTGCAACAACAGAATTTGGCACAACTATTTTCAACAATAGCAATTGAAGCAACATTAATATCACTAAACTATCAACGCACACAAGAGTCAATCTTAGAGGTTCTGAAAGACACCCATCATGAAAAATTCATCTCACAACTACTAACTCCAAGTCAATTAAATTAAGAGTTGATGATAATCAAGGATCACTTGCCATCCAACCTCCGCATACACTCCAAACAAAATAACATCTTGCACCTCTATAATCTAATGAAAGTGGAGGGTCGCGCAACAACCAAATATGTAATTTTTCGAATAAGATTACCGCTATTTGCTTTCGAGGAGTTCGAATTATTCCACATCATTCCGGTCCCAGTACTGGTCAACAATACATTTATAGCCATTAGACCATCAGCTGAGTTCTTAGTTATAAATCTTCACAGAGACCAATATTATCCACTCAACGAGCAAGAATTCATAACATGTATGACCATAGATGAAACTGACCACATCTGTAAGCAAAGACATCCACTTTATCGAAGAGGAGCAAACATCAGCACGTGTGAGTTCAATCTTATAACTCGCTCACCTCTTGCAGAAAGTTGCGAGATCACAAATGCAGAGAAATTACCCAAGTGGATTCAACTATATAATCCCAATCAGTGGATATACTCCGTAAGAAAACCCATCACTATAAATGTCGTTTGTGGAACTACTATGGTTCAGAAATCAGTAGAAGGAGTCGGGATTTTGAAAATGCAAAGAGATTGAGAAATAAAACAAGAATTCCTAACAGTACGAGCTCATAATGTTTATCCACAGTCCACGAGAGTATCATTCACACCAACAGATAACCTCACGGACTTTGTGAAGCCGGAACACTTTCCACTGATACATCACCTCAAATCGCAAGCTATCGACCATGCGAAGAAATTCCAAGAGTTACAGAGAAGTCTCCAAGAAATCAGGAATGAAGAGATATTACCAAACCAGATACATTCAAATGACATCCACCAATTCACGGTAGGCTACTCTTCTCTTGCAGTAGGATTAGTCGTAACAGCCCTTCTAATCTACACCAAATGGAAAAGGGGTGCAAAATCTAACTCAAGCATACCAGTTCCGATGCCACGGACATTGCAGACCTCACAATTTGTGATCAATGTTGAAGATGAAGCCAGTTGAACACCGTTCAACGCGGGGGAGGATGTTAATGCCGAAGAATAGATTTGCAAGCAATCAAATTACTTATATGTATAGAATCATAAAATTAAATTAAAATCAAAAGAAAATCAATTATCATCAAAATTGTCACAGGTAAAGTGTAAAGAACTCAAGTTCATGACCGCAATTCTTGAGAATCATATTACATGCATTGCTCGAGAAAGCGACGCTTGAAAAGAGTTCAGCGCACTTTATGCTGAATTGCATTTTTGCCTTAATATTAATGTAACAAGTGAGCAAGAATTAATTTGCACAGATATTGATTTGCATGTTAATCATATTTTTATTATAAATTTGAGATTCTACTTAGAATAAAGGCAGTTATAATTTTCGAATGAAAAAGGTCGTTTTGGTTTCGTTTATCGTCTACGTTCAGAGCATAGTTTGCCCTTAAGCACTTCACATTTAACATTGTGTACTTGTTTTGTACTTGGACACACATCTCCAACCGTGCACTTGTTTTGTACTTGGGCACACACTACTTATAATTGCATTGGTTCTGTACCAAAGTAAGAAAAGCGGCCAATAAAGGTATTTGTCGCTCTATAAACAACATCTATCTGATAGACAGACCTCAAGGCCTTTTATTCAGGGTGCTGTGTAGGATAATAGACCCAGGTAACTAACACATTTATTTCACAAGGGGAATCAAATTAAAGTTCAGTTTACTCAGAATTAGCTAATCAGTGGGGGAAAAAAAACTCGTCCTGAAAAAGTAAAAGTCGAGGTACGGCCCACATGGGATGAAAGCTGGACAGACATCTAGGCCAGCATTTTCAAGAATTGTTTAGGTTCTGCTCCAAACGTTCAAAGACGTCAGAAACCGCACTGTACCTGGCATCCAAACTAATTGAAGACAAAGATAAAGAAGTATCAAATAAATTCTTATATGTACCTACCTACAAGCCAAGAAATCCTCAAACTCTCAAAAAAAAAAAACAGAGTAAGTCTTTACAGATTATATATACGTTCAGTAGTATCTTCAACTCAAGGTGCTGATAAAATCAAAGGGGAGTAAACAGTTACAAATCGAGCTCCTAGTACAAAGTGGACAGCGAAACACCACTGGTGCTAGGAGTGGAAATTACAGGATTACTGCGGTGCACTCAGCAATAGATTAATATTCTAGTTGATTAAGGTCCTATTAATAAGCTAATAATAATTAATTGTTTTCCTCATGGCAAGTGACATTCAAGTAAATCTTATCATAGATAATGAAAATCAGCAGTAATAGAGTTAACAATCTTCGGCTGTTAGCGTTGTGAAATTTTCGGGAGCGGAACGTGATTCCACGATTCATGAGTTATAAGTTACAATACAATTTGATGTATGCAGAAAAGATTTTCAAACTGCTTAAATAATCAATACGAGAGGTACAATCAACATCACGTAAGCCTAAACGCACAGCATTTAGGAAATCATTTAGTCATAGAAGAAAAGATAAATTCATAGAATTAGAAAGGTAAAGGACAATGAAGTTGTGTAATGAGTAAAATAGGAGGAGGGGATGCAAGACTCTCTTTAATCCCAATAACGGCTATAGCATAGTAAACACCGGACGTCAACGGAGATAGGGCAAGTTTCATTAAGCATCGAGGTAGGGAAAAGATGAAACATGATGTTCACCGGCATGGCACCGGCAGTGCAGCACAAGTGAAGTCGGCTAGGGCCTCTAACAGAATTTTTTTTATAAAATTATAATTTTAATTGGTATCCGTTTGGGTTCGGCCGTAGTCAAAACCCTCGAGAATACTTCACAAGCCATGAAACAGACTCCCTCCCTACCACATGCGAGGCCCAGCGTAGTCCTTACATTCTAAAATATTTGCAGTGTTCTTATGTAAAAGTGACAAAAGTTTGATTTGAATAGCTCCTCCGCCCGAAACTACTATTCATACAGAAAAATGGCGTTCTGTTAATCTTAAGCTTGCTTTCTTATCTTCCGAACCGTAATAAAATTTGCATACAATTCCTAACAAAATTATTTAAAAAAATTTATCTTAACCAAATGACTACGATTCCTCAAACAAAAATTCTCAGCTGAGTAGTCATTCTAATGTCGCTGTGCCGTCATGGCATGCCGTGGGCTGATGATATCGAATGTAGCTGCCTACAGATTCGGACTACGGCTGCACATACACACATGCAATTATCACTCAGGAGAGAGGTATTGAGCGTAAAATGGTAAGGTTATTTTGTAATCAAAACTATTTTATTATTTTGTTAAGTAAGGTATATAGAAAGTGTAGCCTTTGGGAAGGTAAGCAACCTAGCTGTAAATTACTAGAAGACTATTTTCCTGTATGGATAGTAGTTTAGGCTCTATGGCGTATATAAGCCAATGTTTAACAATTTTCCATAAGTATCAATATAGAAAATTTTAGAAAACGGACTAAGCACGCACACATATAGATTTCTGTTTCATGGCTTGGGAAGCATTCTCGAGGGTTTTGCCGTAGTAGAACGAACCACCAGCGGTGACACGCATACATAAACTTTTGTTACTTTTCAGCAACCTGAATTGCTTAATACCTCCAGGGAGCTCCTTAGAGGAATCAAGAAGGAAAGCAACAAAAAAAAAAAAACTGGAAAACAAGAGTAAGTCCAAATGTTCATTTTACTAGTAATTAAGAAAATTCGTTCACTCAGAAAATTATTTGATTAAGAAACTTTTTTTGAATTTTCTCTGGAACTTAAAACTGGCGATCAAAAGCGGTAGCCAAACAGACTTTAATGATGAGTAGTTTTTAAGGCTCCTGTCTTCACTTTTGCTGTGAGCTTCAGGAGAAAGCATTATAGTTGAAGGAACCGTTTATGGTTACAGGCCTTCGGCGTGCTCCTATCAATTCATCTTCCGGCCTATAATGTTAGCTAATTATAGAATGACAATTCCAGTTTAAGTTTCACTTTTGGAATTTCCCTATGGTATTGCCCTATGTCATGTCAAGTTTCATGCAAGCATCACGTCCTTTGTATTTATAGTAGTAAGGAAAGTTAGGAACGAAGGAGTCAGTTCATAGAGACGTTTCGAGTAATAAAACAGGAAATTAAGAAAAAGAAAAGAAAATCTGTTGTTATAAAGAAAATGATATTTATTCTACCTGGCCGTTTTGTGGGTCAAGAATATATTTATATATAGGTACTGTATATGCTACCCTTAGGGTATGATTTTGTAAGTTTAGTTAGTGATAGCATGAGTAATTGTACTCAAGGTTAAATTAAGATTGCCACATGAATGGCCAAATGTTGTAAGGAAGAGAAAGGGATTTTGATAAAAGAAACTTTATAACGTAAAAATGGAGATCTAGGTCTGTTTATTTCTTCCTTCACATCCTGGAGCCCTCTCATCCGAAGGTCGTATAGGTCCGCTTTAATCTTTTTCACAGGTCAACAAAGGGACTTTGGACGATTGTGTCACCCAAAGTCAATGGGAGGATGGGGCTTGGCAAGGAAGGCATGCCATCTGCGCCTTCCATGGAACGTAGGTAAGTGACGTAAGGGTCCCTTCAGGACCGAGTGTGTGCTAGGCTTGTTCTAAGTAGGCACGAAATTTTTTTTGATTATGGGTGATGACAAGCGGCAGGTTATTTCGGGAACTCCCCCACACTCTCCGATACCCTTAGCCGAGGTGCTAGCGTGCCGCCCTGGGCTATCGCTGTCATCGAGTGATCTGTCAGCTTATGCTGGCAGTTTGGACTTCACGTCCTGACCAATCACTCTAAACATAACTACCATAACAGCTTTTGAGGAACAAAAGAATTCTCTGGAATCCCGGTTAGATGAACGGAAGAAATCTATGGAAACGCGCTTGGACGAACAAAAGAGTTATCTGGAGAATTGTCTAGAAACTCGTTTGGAGGATCAGAAAAATTTTCTAAAAAGTTCTTTAGAAGAACAAAATTTGAAAATTGAAGGAATTGAGCAGGAATTTCAACAAAAGGTTTCGGAAGTTCAACAAAAAGTCACCGAGCAACTTGAAAACGTTAAAGCAGATCTGGAAAGAATAAAGCATCGTCAGCCTCTAAACGTAGCAGCTGAAATATCCGGACCAGGTAGAATGAAAGCTCCAATGTTTGATGGACAAAATTCGTGGCATATCTTCAAGAGACAATTCGAGGCAGCTTCAGAGGTAAATGGATGGAATGATGAAGACAAAGCTATAGCTCTGGTGTTAGCACTTCGAGGTCCTGCGTCAGAACTCTTACAAACTGTACCGATTGAAAATCAACGTAATTACTCTTCATTAGTACAGGCTATAGAATTACGTTACGGAGATGAACACATGCAGCAAGTATATCGCCTACAGTTGCGCAACAGGATTCAAAAACATGGCGAATCACTACAACAACTGCAGGCAGATGTAGAAAGATTAGCGCATCTTTCATACTCCAGCGTGAATGCAGATTTTCTCAATGAAGTGGCAACGGAAGCATTTGTGAACGCTATTACAGATCAAAATTTACAACAATCATTAAGGCTAGCAGGAAAGAAATCAACAGCAGAAGCACTAGCCTATGCATTAGCGTATGAATCCGCCAGAAAAGCTTCACGGAGTGCAGTACGAGTGAGAGAAATTTCAGTGGAAGAATGTACTTGCAACAGAGTGCAATCATCACAGAGCCCGCCTTCACGTGGTGTCCTTCGATGCTGGAATTGTAATATACCAGGGCACCTTCAAAGAGACCGCAGAAAACGTCGACGAGTGGAATCATTAGAAGAGGGGAAAGAGGAATGCCAAAGATGTCGAGCCAGGGAACAAGCTATTCGTGGAGAGACTAGATATCAAGCAGCGACTAGTCGCATCGTCTCTCCTCTTGAGCAGTCGGAAAACTAGTAAAAACCAACTTCGTGGGGCAGAAGTTGGTTGGTGGAATCGACAGCCCCGAAGTCATCATCCAAGTAAGTCAGTTACAGAGAAATAATAGCAGTCTTGTTATATATGGAAGTGTAGGAAAAAATGACTGCGCAGTTACTATCGCTACTGGAGCTTCAAGATCAATTATTAGAGCAGATCTTGTTAAGAACAAATGGCTTCACAACACCACCAAATATCTACTAAGAACAGCAACTGGAGCAGCAGAACAGGTGTTTGGAGAAATAACTTTAGATGTTCAACTAGGCGAACTACTATTTCCTCACACTTTCCTGGTTTCAGACATAATGGATGACTGCATTCTTGGAATAGACTTCATGACCACATACAAAATAAATCTGGATGTCGGAGAGCGGATTCTCAAATATGGCAATATAGAAATTCCTATGAGACTAGGAGAAGGAGCAGATTATCCTGCTAAAGTAAGGACGATGGTCTGCGCAAATATTACTCTTTCGCCATGCTCCGAGACATTAATATGGACAAAGCTTACTGATGACATCGGGACCTGCCGATTCTATCTGGTGGAGCCTAACCCCACAAAAGTTACATCGAACATCATCGTTGGCAAGACTTTAGTGAAGGCAGAAGGTGCAACATTAATACAAGTCAGAGTGCTTAACACATCCGAAAATGAGGTACAACTAAAAGAAGGTGCTATAATTGGAAATTGTGAACCCGTTTACCAAATCGTCAATTTGGATAATGGTAGTAATGTCAAGGAGACAAAAACTATACCAGCTACTACTCAACAGCTTCAGAAACTTCTTTCGTCCAGTGCCTTAAGTGAACAACAACACAACGATGCCAAAGAGGTGATCGATGAATTTTCGGAATTATTTGCAATAAATGATGACTATGGTAAAACTAATCTTGTGCAGCATCGGATCAATACAGGAGATTCCAGGCCTATTCGACAGACACCACGAAGATTGCCATTAGCCAAACAACCAGAAGTTGCAGACATGATGAACTCCATGAAGAAACAAGGCATAATAGAGGAATCTAACAGCCCTTGGACATCGCCGGTTGTTCTGGTTAGGAAAAAGGATGGCAGCACCCGATTCTGTGTAGACTACCGCCAACTAAATAACGTGACGAGAAAAGATAGCTATCCATTGCCAAGGATTGATGACACATTGGATACCCTTTCCGGAGCGCAATGGTTTTCCACGCTGGATTTGAAGAGTGGTTACTGGCAAGTGGAAATACATCCCGAGGACCGAGAGAAAACTGCTTTCTCAGTTGGCAGTGGCTTATGGCAATTCAAAGTAATGCCATTTGGGTTATGTAATGCTCCAGCCACATTAGAACGACTAATGGAATGTGTTCTACGTGGTTTAACCTGGAAAACATGTCTTGTCTATTTGGATGACATAATAGTAATCGGAAGGACATTCATGGAACATAAAACCAACTTACGGGACGTACTTCAAAGACTCAAAGATGCAAAATTGAAGCTCAGTGCGAGTAAATGTGCTCTATTCAAAAATGAAGTTAAATATTTAGGGCACATAGTTTCATCACAAGAGTGAGAACCGATCCCGAGAAGATCGAAGCCGTCAAAAATTGGCCCTTACACCCACAATCTGATGGTATGGTAGAGCGCTTCAACAGAACATTGGTCGAGCATCTAAAGAAAGTAGTTGACTATCATCAACGCGATTGCGATCGACATATTCCTATACTCCTAATGCCTTACAGATCAGCCGTTCAAAACACTACCGGACAAACCCCAGCTAAGGTCCTCAAATTTGGTACCCCCAGAGGTAAACAAACGTTACCAGAAGGTTACGTATCGGAGCTCAAACAACAATTAGCTGATGTGCACGAGGTTACGAGAACGAAATTAGCAGCAAATACTGATCGGATGAAGACCAGCTATGACTTATGTGCTAATTCCGCAGGATTTAACGAAGGTGTTCTTGTTTGGCTGTACAACCAGAAACGACATAAGGGACGTTCTCCCAAACTACAACAACACTGGGATGGACCGTATTCAGTAGTAACTAGAATAAATGACGTGGTATACAGGATTCAGCGTGGCACAAGAGGCAAGCGTAAAATTGTTCATTTGGACTGCTTGTGTCAATACAACGCACATCAGGACCGTGAACCACCTATTGTTCGGGACGAACAATTTTAAGAAGTGGGCAGTGTTACGTGCAACAGAAAGAGACAACTTGTGACATCTATTGCAAATGGAGGGTAAACACCTTCAGGTTCGGAGAATCGATGATGGAATCTTCGGAAAGGTTCAGGAATAGAATAGTCAAGAAGATTCTGGAATAGAGCGTTTCTAAGGTATAAATATAACAGCCAGCTGTCACAGCCAGAAAAAGAATCTTTTCTTAGGCATTGGAGTACAAACAAGTGAAAGAAGCGAAAGTGTTCTAATTGGATTAAGTTAATTGAAATTACAGTATTAGCGATAGTTAAAGTTGAGTTGATTAATTGAAGGTTTGTGAATTATATGAGATTAGAGTCAAATAAAGAGCTTGTATATTAAAAATTTAATAAAGCCACGCTCGCAACAATATTTTATTTATTTTTTATATTAATTAATTTATAATAATAAAATATGCTCCTCACTATTCTGGAGTTTTTATTTATCTTACTTACTTTATTTTACTTTTTATTTAGCTGACACACATATCGAAGCGGAGAGAACTGGAGTTCATAAGAACTGATGTATTTGATCTTGAATCAATGCGAATTTGCTCATGGAGTGGACATAATTTATTGCACAAACATTAATAACATTTTATGTACACATATAAAACATACATTATGCCATAATTTGTGCGATGCTGGGTAGTTTGCACGTTGTTACATTACATGAACAAATGCATTAGCTGTGCATTTACAGCTAATGCCAATGTGCCTATTATGTGCGTATTACATTACGTACTTGATCAGAAAATGTTTAGTGTGAATTAAGTCAGTAAATATTTTCCTAATATATTCTTGTCAATTGTTTTCATAATATGTATTTATGTGTGTATGGATTTAGCTATACCATTCGGAAACATATTGCTCAAAGGATGAAATCTTTGAGGTAGTGTGCAAAATGCGTTTTTTTTAAATATGATATCCCCTGAAGGCCTAATCCATTTATCCTAGCTTAAGCAATTCAAAAAGAAGTATTTTCAATTATATATTTATTAACAAAAACAAAAAGCAAAACACTTAAAAATATTCAATTATAAAATAACAAAAAAGTATTAGATTTAATACTTAAAATCAATCAATAAAAATGTCACATCATAATATTTCATTGCAGTAATACAAAAAAAAAAAAAAAACAGTATTCCATACTAAATTAACAATAAATAAGAGGAAAAAAAAGAAATCATATAATCACATATAGAATATTTAATTATCACGTTTTAACGTCAGAAATTTTTAATCTTTGTAGGCTGCGTTTGTTATACGATGGGGTGTAAAGGATTTTACAAAATTATTGAGGAGCATATTTGAAAGGCTTAAAACCAGAAGTGTCAATTTTTTCTTGTAGGCTTTTCTACCGTGATCTGAATTAAAGATATGTAATCCTGTCTCTAGCGCAAGAACGCATTATGAATACGATTTTTTTTTTACCTTATTAATTCGGCATAAGAAATTTTGTACCGACAACCAGCTAAAGAGCGGTACAACCTGAATCCACTTTCTAAATCGTCCGTTTGAAATTTACCCAATAAAAGAAGTTTGGCATTATATTCCGTAAATAAATATGTGGAAACATTATAAGAGTAGATGTAGTGAGAATGGCAGCCTGGTGTGTGTAATCTTCCACCATTTACGAATAATTTTACAAAACTCTATCGTTTCACAGTGGTTTTCAGACTCTATCCAGATTATTTGTATCTATGGTTTTTAAATTTAATTTGTGAGCTTTTTTAACATTTAAGTGTTGCTCTTGATAAAATAACTGTAAATATCATCAAAAATGCTTTTTGAATTTCACCGGTATAAAAGTCTGTAAAAATTATTTGCTTTAGATCCAGGTTAATCCAATTATTTCGGATGTTTTTGAACAAATGAACGGTATGATGCATTAAATAAATAGGTTTATTAGGATAATCTGGATTTACAAAAAAATTAGAATGGTCGAACCGGAGCATTTTGAATATGTGCTGATTCGTTCTATTATTATCGGTTATTTATTTAAAGCCAAGATTTTGAACAAATTTAATTACATTCATAGTTAACGCATTTTCACGTTAAGATTTATTGAATATAGATTTAATCATAAAAGACACAACAGTTCTATACCTGCCTGCTTTGAGTTATTGGTTGCCATACCGATTATATTATTGGCTTTGAATTGCAGACTAGGCTTTACATATATCTCATCTATTAGTAATGCAACTATCTTTTCTTGATCTGTTCACGCCATAACGCCATACTCAAAGTAGGACTCGTCGTTGTCCTCCTTTTTGTAATCAGGAAATATATTGAAGATTTCTTTTGGTTGGAAGAAAAATAATATTTCTTAGCAACTCGTAAACGGCGGCTGAGTGCGTATAAATAAGAAAAGCCATTACAATTACTGAAGAATCGTATCGCGCTCGTTTTGTAATGAGTAATTTCAGTTGGCTAATTATTGTCTCTAATCTTACCGCGTGTTTGTAATCATCGTCAAAATTACCTGCTTTCTCGAGATTGTCCAAAGCTAACCTGAACGGTTTGCAAAGGTCTTCTCGAGATTATATTTATACCTGTTTAAAACGCTTACAAGTTGACCTATTCAGGTCATACCGAAATTAGACGATTTTTTTTTTTAATTAAAAATATGAAAAATTTCAATCATTAAGCATAAGCACATACATAGGGTATAATAGGGCAAAATTAAGAGGAGTGGACAGTTTACAGTTTTTATAAAAAAGTTATGTTAACCACCTTTCGCAAAAAAAAAAAGATGTCAGTCAAAAAATGGTAAGAAAATCAGAAATTCTTACTTTAGACTCCGACGAGGAGAAGAGTACGGGGCTGGTTGGAAATGCCATGAAGTTCTGCATACAATGAGCTCTTGAAAGCGACCGTACACGTTGCACTCTATCACCTCCTGCTCTATGGACCACCTAGACGGAAACACCAGGTAGGACTGTTTTTATGATAGGCATTAGCGATTGATCAGGCTTCTCTTAGAGAGCACATAGTCCTTTTTTTTAATTTTTTGGTGAGGCCAATTTCTCTATGTCCCCGGGTAGATCGTTCCACTTTGTGACCCCCTGGGTAAAAAGGATCCTGCTGCCGAACTGAGTATTAACCCTAGGGTATTTCAGTCTGCGGCACTCACTACAACTCCACGAAGAGATTACGCACATACCCAGGCAATAGACCGACCAATTCAGGCCGGGGAGAAGTCTTTCCATGTGTATCATCATGCGCCCTGCGTCTCAGGTTGAATACAAATCTGGCACATGCCTTCAGAGTACGCAGCAATTTGGACAATCCGGACTGGGAAAATGGATGAAGTACAATGCCAGCATAAAGCAAGTGAGGCAGTATAAGTGCATTGAACAGCCGGAATCTTGTGATTTCATCAAGATGAGGTGAAGCTGCGTAGAAGGGAGCGACATCAAATTTATATGCGCCTTCCATGTTTTTAACAAATTTTGATGTCAGGGGGATGCTATGATTCATGATGGTTAGAGGGTACCTGTGGTGATCAGTTGGCGATTCTGTCAAGTCGAATAGCATAACCGATAGCTTGTGTTTTAGATGGGTTCAGCGCGGTCCAGGATGCAATATCCTCTTTTTCATTATTGATTCGTGTAATCTAGCTGTCGGAGAACCGATGTATATCAGAATATCATCCGCGCAGATGTGAAAAAGAAAATTGTTGAGTCTCTCCTACGTCTTTGATGTATAATATAAATAAGGGGGGGGGGGGGCAAGAATCGCTTTTTGGGGAATTAGCCGATCGCAAGGGCCGTATAGTGACGTGTGTTTCGCTGGACTCGACCACGAAATATCTCTCGGTTAGGCACTTGTGAATCATCTCACAAGCAGAGGAAGATCCAAAATGGGAACAGAGCTTGGAGGTTAGCATTTAATGAGGCCCTGAGTCGAATGTCTTGCTGAAATCAAGGAGCACGTTGATCGTTGAGAGACCTTGTCGCACATGCTCCGAATATCTGCAGTCATTTCAAGTAGCGCAATGCTAGTTGATGTAATTTGTTTTATTAACAACCTAAGAAATAAAATTCATATTTGAAACTATATGCTTTTTTGGTTTTTTTTTTACGGAGAAACATGTTTTAAAATATACAATAAACTTTTTATCCGTAATTCCTTGGAATCATTTCATTTCTTGTATCTTGTATCTTCTTGTCATTCAATTACGACACATTTTTCGCTGCACTATTAACATCCACACAAGTAAATTCGGTAATCATATAAGGTAGCAGAAGGATGTACACCTTCGCTTTGAAATAAATATTTTAAGAAGCCAGATGGTCTACAAATTCCAATACAAAAATTTCTTTCATAGCATGAACAACTGAGGTAAAGAATATTACGGAATTTCCGTGCCTGGATATATGAAGTGTTTAAATAAAAGTAGAAGAGCATCTTGATAGTAGCGTTACAGCATTTGTTAGCCTTCTGTTTTGGAAGTTATTCTTTAACAGCGAGATCAATAAGACCGGAGAAGACGCAATTGTTTACCATTGCCTCTTCGATCACTGAGGCGGAGAAATGTGTACAGTCGAAATTCAATGAATTGTGTTCCAATTTCTACATAAATGATGGTATCTTCAAAATTTACCAGATTTCTGAGTACGTTCAAGCTAGCATAATTTACAAACTTCAATATGCAAATATTTTCCAAAAAAGACAAGTGTACAACAATTCAAAGAAATTTTTGCTTAGTAAAAATATCTTATTTAGTTTTTATTTTAACAAATACAATCAACTATCTCAAATGTAATATTAAATTTTTTTTTAATTATCCTGACTTCCTTGGTAAAATAAAAATTACTAAAACTACTTACACTAAAGAATCACTTTTCTTATGTAAAACTAAAAACCGGAAGTAATTGGTGAGCAGATCTAATTAAACAAGTGGGTAACTAGCAGAAGTTGCAATTCCACAATGATTTTCTTTATTTCTTGCCATCTTAATGTAACCGTTAGCCCCCCATGTTGTTCCCCATGAATTCTTTACCAACCAATAGTCTTGATCATTTTCATCTGTTCCATAACCAACAATTAAAACGCCATGATCAAGCTGTTCAGAATCGCAGGTGGGTTCATAGTATACACCATCAGTATAGAATTGAAATGATTCATGTGAGGCATCTATGGCAACTGATACAGGTCCAACAGTGGCAACAGCTTCTTTTAATTTCTTTTCATTTCCTACGGGAATATCTACGAAACCTTTATCAGTTGCTCCAATTTTGTTTTGTTTAAATTGACAAGAATCATCTATTCCTTCATATGGATATGCTTTTTCAGTATCAACTCCTCCATTGTCTTTAATATATTTGAAAGCATTATCCATTAAACCACCATTACAACCGTTATTTCCATACGATGCTGAACAATCGACAAGATTCTGTTCTGATAGGGAGACAAGAACTCCACTACGGCGGAAATGTTGACCTTCTAATGAGCCGGTAGTTGAGAAAGCCCAACAAGAACCACAGTGTCCTAATCATAGATTTATAATTATATATTATTGATACTCTTTCATTTTCACAACTATTCCTAAATTACCTTGATCCTTAATTGGGGTAACTGCTCCCTTATCTCTCCAGTCAACAGCTTTAGGTAACTGAACATTGGCAGGGCTAATGAATGTTACTCCTTCTTCGTTTTTCTTTCCTGAATTTTGAATCAAGCTGAAATTGAGATTAGAATAGGATTGAAAATTATACTATGGTTCAGAGTTGACGATATTTTTACCTATTAGATGTCTTATTGAAGCCATTCATTGTATTTATGAATTCGTGATGAAGCATATCGGCATATTTGTTTGGACCTAGTTTGTACGACACTAGACCTTGTTCGAATTTTTGATTGTGTTTCGCAATTTTATGTCTATTCTCCAAGAAAATTTTCATTCTAAAGCTTTCTTCTGTTTCATCCTTGTATTTCTTACTATGCTTGAGCTGAAAAGAGGATTTATTTTTATTAACATGACTGTAAATAATATAAAAAGTGAATAAAAAGAATAGAATTGGATAGAAAAGGCGCCGGGTTGGGCACAGAAGTATAAACATATTACAATAAGGTTCGAGTCTCGTTCGTGCTTTATTTTCAATTCTCGCAATATGTGGGTAGATGGCTTAATCGGGATGGGTGGACACGTTTATTTCACATCAGCGATAATAAAAGATAAAACTATAGACATTTGAGCGCATATATATGTCACTTTTAGGATTGACGTGCACTTTACTTGAAATATCAATGGAAATCGGTATAAGCAACTAGGACCGTGCGGACACCAGAGTTGATCTCTAAGTTTCCCATCATCCTTAAATCTACCTATATAAATTCGTTGCTGGTTGTATATTTATTTTGCGATCAGCACGCGACCAAATATGTAGATCATGTTGTCGTCATCGTTGTTAGAGACAACAGAAACAGGTCCAGAGCTTCAAATGAGGGGATTTTAGAGGTGATCACCATATAGAATGAAGCATAACAAAGAACGAGTGCGATTGAATGTAACATAAGAGAGCTTAGGTCATATTTAGAGGGAGTTGAGAACAGTTGAATCATCATAAAAGAAATGTGGCAGGAAATTGAAGCCAAAACTCAAAAAAACCATATACTTCATCAGCGGCATTAATAACTGAATACATAACAGACTGCAGAAAGACGTCAAGCGCATATCGCCGCAAGACAAAAGATAACAGATTGCAAAACTAGCTATGAAATCGAGAACAGCAGAGTTCTATACTGAATATATAACAGGATAATTCTAGGGCCTGAGGAAGGTTGCTAATACTAAGCGATGAGGAACACAGTAGTGCAGATGCACAAATATCTTCCTCGACGTTTTGATAAGATGTTTTTTTCAATTTTCCCAAGCAAACGGAATATGTTACAGTGCAGAAATCATGGTAAAGATAAACAGCCCGAACACCTTATCAGCAGAGATCCTTCAAAACATAATCATCGCAAAATCCTTGAATACTTTCACTTTTCGGGAAGATATCCAACTGGAAAGGCTTTGTTCAGAAATAGCACTTTGCGGAGTATTCTATAGAAATTCAGTTTCCCCTTTACATGCCTTCTGTAGACTATGAAAGGAACTTGATATTCAATGGGCATGGCTTATATACTGAAAGCACTGCACCGATGGGTAATTAAAAAAAAAAAGATAAAGAAAAACAAAACACTTGAATCGGACATCAAGATTCTGCTTGGTAGCTCTGAATTCATACTTCAGAGCTCTCAACATGTTTTCTTGCACCGCTAAAACATCCTACTGCCCTATTTTTATATCCTAGAGGAAATCTATAGGGTATACAAGTTTGTCATTCAGTTTGTAACTCACAGAAATAATGATGGTAGAGCAAAATGGATTGGACACCCACGCATAATAGTAAAAATTATTTTCGTTTTTTATGTCCGACTGTCCTTCCATCCGTCTGGCTGTGCGCACGATAACTCGAGAACATGTATACTTACTTAGAGAGCTGAAATTTTGTACACGGGCTTTAAAATAACAAATAAAATTTCAAAAATGGACTAAATCGGACATCCCCTTCTTATAAAAATTTAGGATTTTTACGGATACTGTGAAAACGATCAGACCTAGACGGTTTTAATGTACTGAAAAGTTCTTCAGAATATGAAATCCTTTGAAACCATTATATTATTATTATTATTATAACCATTTTTACTGTCCGAACCGTTTTACAAATATGTATGTATATGCGAAAAACCACTCCAAAAATCATACTCGCACAGAGAAATCACCATACAAAAATACATACGAACATTCATCTAGGGTGTCATAAGAAGTGGTCTTAGACCAATTCTAGCTTTTTTCTTGTTATTACATGAATTATGCTGATGAAAATTACATGTTTGCCCACCAACGCACAGACCTGCCTGATTGATAAGCTTCAATAGTTTCAACCGGATTAGTACGAACATTTTAAAGAATTTCTATTACCTCGGTAGTGGTATTACTAAATTAAAAGAAGGAATGCCTTTGCCTAATTACATATTGCCGGTATGGAACTAATAGGGAAATATTCATTAACATAAAACAACGACTGTTTACTTCACTTCCAATATAAGGAAGGTGTTGCTGTACGGTTGCGAGAGATATGCAAGATGATTTAATCCAAAGCACGCCGCTTACAAACATTTAGGCATCTGCGTTTAGTCTTAAAAAATCACTGAAAAAACAAGGTCTGAAGCGAAAAACTGTGGAGGCAACACTCAATAAGGGCAGAACAGGGTCGATAAAGAAATAAAGCGTTCAACATGCTGGAACTTGAGCAGATCCTGATAATTTCATCTGTATCTCTCTCAAATGCAAGAAATGAATAATCAGATGAAAATCTGAAGAAAATCAATAATTAGGCCATCAGTGCAAGGATAAAAGACAGGACCTGTGACTCATAAGATTTTAAATGGTACGCAACAAGTACAATCTTAATGATACAAGACGAACAAGGAAATAGACTACGCTTTTCAAAGTCGCTACAGAATTTAGTAAGGAATTTATATCGCATTCCCTTATCAAAATATATTTCATCAACATTTTGCTGCCTTAAAATAAACTTTATTAGAATGCGCGCATGATGCTTGATTGCGACAGCATTTACAACATGCACTTTGTTATGGGTCAACGGGCTCAGCCTTTTTTGTGTTCTGCGCATATTTTTGTGAGATAACAATAATAATAATAATAATTTTCTCACTATAAAAATGAGTGATTCTACAAAATACACACATAGCCAACGAAACGATTGGTGGTGTGTCGAAATTATGCGTTTTAATCAATCGACTAATGGAATTCTCAGTTTTCATGAATCCACTTACACATGACCATTTAGAACAGATATGAGTTAGTCACGGTCCGCGGATGATAACGTCCATGTGACTTCACGCTTGTCCAAAATGTGTAAAGAGTAATATCAGTATTGAGATTATGATAGACGCAGATAAATCGAACGAACCAGTAGAGCTAGCTAATGTCAATATCGCAAACAAAGCTTTAGTGACCTCTCAATTTTCTGTTTGTTTTATATAAACATTTTATTAACATCATGTGCCGCCAGTAGATAACATGAAATGTGGCGTGGCGTGCAATGTGATGAAGTATTGATGAGGCATAAAATATAGGGAATGATATTGTGGAGTTCATACGAAATGTAAATAAAATCAAAAACATTGACGCTACTGCGGAATTATTTTCATGGGAATGTTAAGCGATAATGATATCTAAGAAAATTATTGAGCACATGTGACTGATATGTAGGTCTTCGTCTGGTCTTGGGTCACTTTTGTCATATTTGTGAATATTGTGACAAGCGTAGAAAGAATATATCATTGGTGCATACATTAGATTTTATCGAACAAGAGTAATAGAAGAATAATATGGACATCCTACAAATAGCGGTTTTGCATACATTCCCGTCAATTAGAAACATTTAACATCACAGAAAATCCTTTCTGCCATATCATCCAGAAACCACAATTCAGATTTTTTTAAGTTTTTCAGGACTGGAAGTTGATATGTCCTAAACTGGTTGTTTATAGCGCGAGTGGTTTACCGGTAGACAGGTCAAGCCGTCACCGCAACTTCCTGTTTGAAGCAAATAGTCACAATTCCCTGCTTCAAGCAGGCATCCAAGCTATCTCAGCCTCCTGCTGGTTCAAGCAATTTTACATAGTCTTTACATAGGTCTTACGGGCAACGTCTTCGCTTCCTATATTATACACAAATGGAAAAACGGAATTGATTAGCATTTTAAAATCTAAGATTACTGAGGTTCGGTGAAATTTTGACGATCAAAGTTGAGTCAACCAATCTTATTAGAAATGCCTAAAATTTTCACAAATGGGTGAATAAACTTGTTATTTAAACAGTTTTTGCTATATTGCCTTACAGCAAAATTGCCGTTGTTAAATAGCATGTGTGTGTATGTACTTAGTCACAAATCTTATGTCTTTCAAGAATTTTTATATAAACAAAGACTGAAATGTGAGACGGAATTTCGCAAGAACAAAAGTGTTGGTAATCATACCTCTGATCTGACTAACATATTCATTATTTATTTTCGTCTTGTGTTTCCTTCGACTTTGAACAGGCGTAAAAGTTATTCTTTCTTCTATCTCTGATTCATTGCAATGAAGAGAAGTTAGTGTACGCCTATTAAAACTTACCTTGAATGTATGCCATTCTTCGCTAAATAATTCTCTAAAGGATATAGCATTTGCTGCTGCAAACAATCCCAATAGGCATATTAAACTCTTCATGGTGAACCTGAAATAAATAAAAAAGGGAAGAAATTAGAAAATATGACAATTATAATCCTAATTGTAGGAATTAATTATAGAATTCGAGTCGATTTACATAAAGCTTGGCCTACAGATCATAGTGTAAAATACTCTGCTTCAAAGCTATAAACGTATTTGAGATTTTTCGTTTTCTCAAGAACGATTACAAACTGTTTTTTTTTCAATTCTTTGAAAGTTCATTTACAGAGTTCAAATACCGTTCTGAGCTGACAACTTACCCAGTGCGTTAGAACAGTTTTGAGTGTCACTCGATATTCGAAAAGCCGTTTATCATTGGTTGTATTCTGCTGCGTTCCTTTTCTCGTTCTGAATGAACCTGTATGAATCGACAGAACGGTGTCATAATTTAGCAACTATAAATTCATTTTCCAATAAAGGCGACTTAACTATTATCACCTCGTCCAAATTGTAAACAACATATTCACGACAGCGAATTAAAATCGTTCTGCTTGAATCCGGGAAAAACGCAGATGCATTCAAAACCATTCGGAGTCCGAAAAAAAACGACGACAGATTGAAACTAAATCGTTCGGCCCGAGAAAAAATTCATTCTGAACGAGAAAAGGAACGCAGCATTCGTAACGTAAAATTTCAAATTTGTTTATAGCTTTGAAATAGAGTATAGTATCCACCAACATAGCCGTCGCATACGCCTGATAGCAAACTGCCGGGTATGCCAAGAACAGATGAGAGGATGAAAACGAGGTTATATGGGACAGCAATTTGGCTGGTGAAAACCCTACCTTTTAGCTATTAATTTATTACTCTGCTCTCTTACCTACATCGTTTTTAATGTATGTCATAAATTACATTCCTGTTCATCAGCGCTTTTCTCCGAAGCGGTCCTTTATAATATACTTTTCTAAAGATTTTTCTTAGAATATTGTCTCCTGCACTTATCCTAATCTTTAGCACTTCGTCTGCATGTGATTTAGCAAACTGTCGATCTATTGCCCGTACGGGTGGAATATTCTTAGCCTTTTGAATCACTGACCAGCACCAGGTGGATTTTGTTAGGCGGCAATCATTAGATTATAAACAATGGGAAAAATATTTTGGTTTAATATTGACTGTACTAAGTAGGTATATGGTTGATCAGATGGTGTAATTTGTTTTCGGCGAGGATCTACGCCCACGCACCTTTTGAAATAAAAATGCAATTGAAGGAAAGGAGACATTTTTAGAAAGATTTATTACCTACCTAAAATGAAAAACTCACACCAAATAAAACCGATATTTTTTTGTGATAACCATCGACGTTAACATGTGAAAGGTATGAATTATAAAAATTCGAAGAAAAAAATCCTATCTAGATGAATTATTGAATATTTTGTCTGGGAACCGAATGGAATTGTCGTTCAATTTTTTTTATATAAAATTTACCTAACTAAAATTTCAGATCGTTAGGGTAAAAGCGGTATTATCTATGCAGACAAAGTGGCGGTAGTGTAAAATTTGGAATGCTTCAGGATTTTATTACATGGGTATCATGTGGCATCTAATTAATTTTATCGTCCCACAATTTTTATTGCTAAGATTTTTTATCTACGATAGCAAAAACTCCAGAGAATACCTATGACGTAGATTGTATGACTATACATTGGTACCGTTTGCATTCAGACTTAGCAGATATGGAAAATTTTAATTCTGGCCTCAATGATATCAATATCGTAATTTGACCAAATTTCTAGTTCGGAGGTGTTTCGTGATTTATTTAGGACAAGCAATGTGAATTCTCAAACAGGTCATAGAGTCGAATCGAATAAATCCACTCGCGTTTCACAGTAAGACTTGATTATCCAATTTGTAAATACCAATGATATAGAAAGATTTCAGGAATAATTAACACAGAAATTTAGGGAAAATATCGACAAGGGCTAGCAGTATACAAAGGGAGCAATTCAAATAGCCTACGAGCTTAGAATATCAGCATAGATGACCAAGAACTAGATATCGCATGGTATAACAGATGAGATGCGCCGATTGTGAAATGGATAATTCATTCCGTTATGACGACATGTTTTAGATCGTGTCAAGGCTAAATATTTTTTTAACAGCAGTTTTGTATACATTTGATCGACCTCCTCAATACGGCAGATGCGAATTAATATGATTCACTCAGCGTATCCATCGGTTCAAATGTGGTCCAGTGCAGAATAAACCACCCACCTTCTTTTAAAGATCTTACCAAAACATATGGCATTAATACATAGTTTTTAGGAAGATGAATATTAAACACTGCTCTTCCTAGATGCACCTATGTAACCACAGATCCTACACAACAAAAAAAAAAGTTGCAAACAAGAGTTAGATGAGACTAATCAAGTGTCGCAAAGTATGTTGTAGGAGATCATAACTTTTCCAGAATTACAAAATAATATCAGAAATACCTTGTCTAAGCCATCTCCCCGGTTTTTAACACTTTAAGGAGCCGTGAATTTGATTCGTCGACATTTACAAAATATCTCAGTAGGTATTAAGCGATTAAACCTTAAGTTAGTTATATTCAAGTGTTTTTGATCCAATCTTTAGTGCTAAAAATACCGTCAAAATATAGGCTCTAATTATGCAGAAATACGTGCGAGATAAGTTTTTCAACAACAAAAATCGGAGATAGGTAACTACTATCGGAGAGAAGAGTTAAATTAGACGAACGGGAAAAAAATCGAATTTCCGCAATACAAAGAGAAAAAAACCTAAAAAGCTTATCATTCTATGCACGGTCACCCAGCATAATGAAAATTTTACAAAACAACAATATTATTAGAGACGAGCTTTTGCGATCGTAGCTCAAGTATCTTTTAATCAACTTAGACGAGCTTGGTTGCTGGTGAATCATTCAAATTCACGTGAATACGATTTCTTTTCTAAAAACTGGTTCCCATTTTCAGAGAACAAACAATGGGTTTTCTATGAAAGATGAAAAACAGAATATGACGCAATTTAAAAGTAGTTTTTCGATATGTTATTTGTAAAAATTGAAAAATCATAAATTTACAACTCTGTTGACCGAGAAATATTATCAAATCTGTTAACAATTACTCTATTAACCCAGAAATGTAATCAATTCTGAATTATCATCTTAAAACGCAGTTTCCTTTGTTATTAATACGATAATTAACTAAGTTAAAAATAAAAGTGTCAATACCTACTTGCTGTATATTTAACTGTATTTCCTAGAACTATGGCACTAAATAAAAACTTTACTGCTAATCACTTCGAACAATTAAACTCGATTAAAATTAAATAGCAAACGCGAGCAAATTTATTATTGTCCCAAGCAGGCGAAACGTTGTTTTATCAATAAGTCAAGTCAACACTTTTCTAGGCGATTTCTTTCTACGCTCCGACACCAATCGTTCCGTTTCTTTTTCGTTCGTATTGACATCGAGTACAGTACGTTCAAGAGTTGACAACAATAATTGAATTTTCAAGTGTTTTGTTGTTGTTTTTCCATTTCTCCTTCTTGTGCGTCTGATTTTTTCCATGACTACGTTTATACGTAAATAAAATGATTTTAAACTGAAATTGATTGAAAATTCATGAATAAAGCCCGGTACGCTAGAGCCAAGGAATTTTTGTTCCTATACAAAAACTATGTAAAAGGAATTTTTTTCTTGGCCGATTCCTTGAGGTAGTACGCTAGAGAAAAGTAATTCGAACAGAAAAACTCTACTTCCCGATTGACAAAAAGATGTCGCTCTTTTACAAAAAATCCATTTATGTCAATATTTCTTGAAGAAATAAGTACCGATGCACTTATTTCTGTAAGGAATGTGGACGGTGGTGGAATAATTCAAAAATTGAACGAAGGAACGGCGATTTTTCAAGAGGTGTATCAATTTCAAAATGACAAATGGACGAATAAAAATTGTTTTACGTGTATCTTGATTTTTCATTGGAAATTATCCATTTCTTCACTTTCTTTATTATTTCTTTAATGTCAAAAATATCACACAATTGACAAATCCAAATTGTCAAAAATTCCTTGACCTAATGTCAAATTTTCTTTAAGAAATAAGTGGAAAAATTCCTTGACTTTGGCTCTAGCGTACCGGGCTTAATGCTCAAAGAATTGCCGATTCTTTAGTAGTATACTAGAGAAAAGAAATTCGTACAGAAAAACTTTATTTCTCGATTGACAAAAAGATGTCGTTCTTTTTCGAAAAATCCAACAGGGCATGCAAATACTTGTAAAACTGACAGCTTGATTCTTGGCAGCACCATCGGGTTTATGGACAACCCGCTCTTTATAGCTGTCAAATAAGTGCAATATTTACTTTATATTGCAATTATTATTTCAAAAATTAAATATAATGAAGGAAATATGCAGTAAGTTAAAGAAAAGCTCCATTTCCATGATGTAAAAACCGCTGGTAAAAAACAGATATTCACGAAAATAATACATAAATAACATCAAAATATAAATTTTAAAATAAAGCATAATATACTACCTGAATATCTGCGAGAAAATCTTGTAACTGTTGCAGAGCCCCAACCGTATAACTTGCGTCACAATCAGAATTTTAGACTCGCCAGATGGAACAGAAGCAGCACCCAAAATTCTTTGATGTACAAGGGATTACAGATTTTTAATAACTTACCATCAGAATTAAAATTGGAATCAAGAATTCGAGTTTTTAAGTATAAGTTAATACAATTCATTCGCATAAACGATAATTAAAATAAGTATAGAGAAGTAGTCAAATGAATTATAATTATTATTATTTTTAAGTTCACAAATGTATAGAAAAGTTTTTTAAAACTATTAATAAAATACAATACAATACAATATTTGTAGATAGCGTTGGGAGAAACATAAATTGTCTCGGAAGTAATGTTATTATACCTGCTTCTAGTTGCAAGCAATTCCTAGATGTACCGTACAGGCCCATTATAATTTGAATAAGAGCTAAATCAGCTTTTTAATTATTATTATTTATGGTAATATTATTATTATTTTGTAAATAAATTTTATTTGAACTGGAACATTCACCATTATGGGTATTGTTTGCTTCTTGAGTGCAGCTCTTCAAGGAAAATGAATCTTAAATATAAATTGTACAAACAATTCAGGAATTTCGTCAACTTACTTTGCTTCGTATTTTTAATACTGTTTTCTGTTTAAGTCGTCTAGACCGCTCTTCTTTTGCTGCTTTACTAGTATTCTTGCTGCAAATATATTGTAGCTTTGTTAATAGCAAGTTTTTCGAAGGTACAACTGACTTCGATAAAATGTTTAACTTTCATGTAATGAAAATTGCATTACCTTTGATTACTTTAAACACGTTATATTATAGTCGCTCCTTGTAAAGTGCTCACAAGTGCTGCTAACGCGAAATAACTTGGACGGTTCTTTCCTGACTTACCTACTTACAAATCCATTCAGATTTAAGTTTTTCGTCCTTAGGAAACTGATGAAATTTGTTTGAAAGCCAAGCAGGTATCAGATATCAACCATAAACACAATGGTCACGCCGCAGTGCTCTGCACGCCCTATTATGTAAATATTTCTTTGAAAAATAAGTACTAGGGGCCTATTCTTGAATAACGAAGGCACATTCCGTATTCGTTATACTGTAAAAACCATTCGGAATAGACACAAGTAGTATTTCTGAAATCTGCATTCTTATATACCGAACGCAAACCCTTCGTTAGTTAACGAGTGGGTTCAACCATTCGTTATCAGCTGCTATTTTACGGATGATAATGGGAGATAAAAGATGTGCGAAAATGTTATATGTTCAAAAAACTAAAGTAATTGAATTTTTAGAGGAAAACCGGAAATTGAAATTTGGTAAATATGATACCTCTTCCAGTTCAAAAGATGCCACGGAATTATGGCAAAACCTAGCATTAGTATTATATTCCATACCCGAAGCATAAAAGGACTGGAAAACTTGGAGAAAGAAATGTACATAAATTCATATGAATCTTTTTATGATATTATATTAAAAATAAAGCTAATAGAAAATTTCCAGAGTTAGCAGGATTTAAAATGTATGGTGAAAGGAAAAGCTGTGATGGCAAAAAATATTTGCATGGCACTGGTGGAGGTCCTCCTGCAACATTTTTCCTATCCAGCGATGAATTAAGGGTGCAGGAACTGATTAACGATCGACGTAATTTATTTTCAATAGATTCTTCAACAATTTCAGACGCAAACAATATGACAATTCACTGAAACTAGATATTTTTTACAAATTATATTTTAAAACATTAAACAGTTGAAAATATTCGATTTGTAAATTGACAGATTTAATCCTACCACACTTCTTATGTTGAACAACTTTTTCACCACTTTGACTTTATAATGATGAGGTTCAAGAATACGAACGGGGTATTCGATTCGTTATCAACCATTCGTTATATAACGAATTCGTAAAAACCATTCGTAATTCAAGAGTAGGCACCCAGGATACAAGGCTCAACTACAATTTAAGTATACGTAAGTAATGTTATTAAGGTGAACCACAATAGAAGTGTACGTAAGTACATTTATTACGTACGCCCCCCCCCCCCCGTTAATTTAACAGGCGTACACAAATTTACTTTAACTCGTGTGAAGGGAACTTTCGATAAATTTACATAAATATCCAATTTTCCGCAAGTATAGTGCGCTCAGAATCGCTCATTCCGTAAGAACGCGATGTGTTCAAACAAATAAATTATTACTAAATGATTAAAAGTGCAGTGTAAAAATTAAAATGGAGTAAAAATAGTACTGAGAATTAATAGAAGGCACAAATCTTCAATTACATCAACTTTCATTTGTTAATTTTTTCACTTTTAAAAATTAAAAACACTAAATATCAAGATAATAACCCTTACGGAATGTGACCACTATATATTTAGTCTAAAAATATCAATTTTTCGTAAGTAAACCTCAGTCTGGTTCAATTTCGGTTATTTACTTCTAACTATTGTAGTAGGCTCAAAAACTCCTTAACCTAATATTAATTTTTCTTCAAGAAATAAGTGGAAAAATTCCTTGACCGAATTCCTTGGCTGTAGTATACCTGGGGGCCTATTCATGAATAACGAAGGCACATTCCGTATTCGTTATACTGTCAAAACCATTCGGAATCGACACATGTGGTATTCCTGAAATCCGCATTCGTCTGTCTGTCTGTCTGTCTGTCTGTCTGTCTGTCTCTCTGTCTGTCTGTCTGTCTGTCTGTCTGTCTGTGCGCACGATAACTCGAGAACGCGTATACTTAGAGAGCTGAAATTTCTTGCACGGACTTTCAAAAAAAAGTAAAATTAAGTTCGAAAATGAGACAAATCGGGCAATTCCTTCGTGGGGTTGCCATACAAAAATTTCGTTTTCCACTACATATTTGGACACTGCCTGAGAACGCATCGATATAGAAAGCTGAATTTTGGTACAAGGTGTTTTCATTGTACTAGCAAATAAAATTTCAAAAAGAACTAAATCGGGAAACTCCTTCTTTGTGTTTCCATATACAAATTTAGGTTTTTTACGTATACTGTGAAATAACTCAGTCCAAGACATTTTTATTGGACTAAAATCTTCTTCAGAATACGAAATCCTATAAAATTGGTTATAACCATTTTTTCTGTCCGACAAACCTTTCTAGAAATATATGCGAAAAACCACTTCAAAATAAAACTTGCACAGCAGGGTGACAATACGAAATTTCATACGGGCATTCATCTAGGGTATCATAAGAATTGGCCTTAGACCAATTCTAGCTTTTTTAATTGTTTCTATCTAGCGTTGAATTAAGGGTGCAGGAATTGATTAACGATCGACGTAATTGATATTCCATTGATTCTTTAACGATTTCAGACGCAAACAATAATGACAATTCACTGAAGATAGCCATATTTTACAAATTATATTTTAAAACATGAAACAGCTGACAATATTCAATTTCTAAATTGATAGATTTAATCTTACCACACTTGTTACGTTGAAAACCCTTTTCACCACTTTGACTTTATAACGATGAGGTTCAAAAATACGAACGGGGTATTCGATTCGTTATCAACCATTCGTTATATAACGAATTCGTAAAAACCATTCGTAATTCAAGAATAGGGCCCTGGCTTTAAACGTTAGAAGTGACTGTTCGTTAACCACAGTGTGATAAAAAACAAGGAAATTTGATTTTTTCTGTTATAAAAAACCTAAAATAAAATACATAGGTATTTAAAACTATGTGTTTTATTTAATTTTTTCGGGGAAATATTGTTGCGAGCGTGGCCTTTGGTTCGTTATTTAAAGCACAATATTAAATATTTAATATACAAGTTCTTTATTTCACTTTAATCATATAAAATTCACAATCATTCAATTAATCAACTCAACTTTAATTAATGCTAATACTATACTTTCAATTATCGCAATCCAATTACAACACTTTCGCTTCTTTATTACTTTGGATTGTTAACACTGCAACGTCTAAGACAAGACCCTTTTTTTCTGGCGGTGACAACTGTTATATTTATACCCTAGAAACTCTCCAGATTATTCTGGAGTGTTCTATTCCAGAGGTTTCTTGACTATTCTATTCATTCTATTCCTGAACCTTCCCGGAGATTCCATCATCGATTCTCCGAACCTGAAGTTGTTTACTCTCCATTCCCAGTAGATGTCACCAGTTGTCTTTTTCTGTTGCACGTAGCAGTATGTACAATAAATTTTTTATCCTTAATTCCTTCGAGTCATTTTGTTTCTTGTAATTTATGTTATTCAACTGGGCTATCCTACACGAGTATTCTTGAAACAGTATGCAAATCAGTTTTCTGTTGAACAAGTAAAAGAAGCAAAGAGAAATCTCTACAAATGTGCTGCATCAAAAACCAAATCTGTTTCATATGATGTGCCACAGTATATTTATATGTAGTTGTGCTTTACTAATACAACTATAGTGAGATGTTTGTTTTTAGTTGGGTTCATAATTTGGCCAAAATGCACCAACACAATTGTAGCTTCTTATTCGTTTATGAGAAGACTGCAGCAAGAATACACTCGACTGGAAACGACGATAGTTGTTAAAATGGTGTACATATTGCATCAAGTATACTATGGTCTAAAATATGACACTTTATTTGTTTTGCTGGTTTCCTGAGGTCTGTTTTATGGATAGCTGATTCATAGAGCACGTTGTATAGGTATACTAAAAGGTCCAATAATGAAAATGGCGCCATGTTGACCATTTTGACCTTGAACTGACATATACGACGAGTAGTACCAAATTTGAGTTGAATTTATTATGGAAGTCTACCTGTTCTTTTTGTTCTTCGTAAAGCTTTTCAATTTGACTTTTGCCTTACTTCATTTAAGCACGCGATCGCTTTCACTGACACATATACATATGTGTAAGTAGTAAAAAATTGTATTTCTTATTACTCTTAAAATTGTATTTTCATTTTTAATATTTTTAATCTATTCGAATGTTTTTCTAACAAAAAATGTTGTCTAAAAATCTTCTCCATATGCTTCCATTTTTCGAGTACTTTAATTCTCGTTCTGTTCGAAATTTTTTATATTTTTCGCAAAGAATTGGATCCAGAGGACCCCATGTATATTCCGGTTTAGAAGCAGATAAAAGTTTCTGTAAAATTTAATAAACGATTTTCAAATACATAATTCAGTCTGTATGTAAGATTTAGAGTTTTTCTTTAAAATGTCGATTTGAAACAGTACTTGCCTGGTAAAATGTCTTTTGAGGTTGCTTATAGATGCAGTACAATGCCCATCCTGGTAACTGCAGAATTCCAATTGCAGAAATTGTCCACCCGATAACTGAAATTAAAAACAAAAAGTTAGAAATACTTTGATGATTACACACTACAACTTTATCATGATATTATATCGAGTGTGTAGTGTGTACATGTAGAACTAATATTATAACAGAACTTGGTAGTTTTTGCGAGAATGAGATTAAATTAGTTTAGGTTAGGTAAAAAGGGTGGTGGTAGAAGACTAGTCTGCAACACTTAGGTCTCCAGTTGGTTCATTGTGCCCCTTGACCTCATGTGATAATATTTAAAACCGCCCTAGATCCGTCCTTCCGAGGAATCTCAGGATACATATGAACTCTTTACTTTGCATTACAGCTCCCCCAGACTTGAAAAGAATAGCTATGCAATAGCCTACCTAGAAAGAGATTTTACCAGTTTTTTTCTGGTAACATTTTGAAGTGACCATATATCTTGTTTGGTGATTGAAGAAAACTCAATGTTATAGAAATCTCCTATTAATAGGGGCATTGTAATCGTTACATAGCCGACACAGGTTGATTATTAAGAGAAATTTTAGACGGGGCAAGATAATTAACTTGAATTTTGCTCTGCCGATATTACTCTAACAAGCTGTTTCTATCATCAAACATTCAATTGAAACAAACAATCCATCGTCAGCCTTTCGAATATGTAGAAAATTTGCATGAAGCCCCCCAACCATTTGCATATCTGTAGAACTAATAAAACTAGGTACTTTAAAATTGATTAGAAACAATTTCCAAATAAACGGGTTACTTGTAAATCTTTGCTATTTCAAAATACGATTGCAATTGGAATCCGTGTTACCTGCATTTTTATCAAGAGAGGAGTCGGCAGTAGCATTGCCAACTAAAGCTCTTCGAAATAAAACGTTGTACAGCATGAACTACACATAGGCAGTATACTACATTCGCTGCACATAATAATTACTTTAAGCTGAAAAACTATTATGTGCTTAAAATATTTGAAAGTTAACATTTAGGTATTATAAATTTACGAAAAATTGAGAAGACAAGAAATTTGTAATTAGGCAAAACAATTTGCAAACAATTTTATATGAAACGGTCACACTTTAAATACAAATGATGAGGTGCAGTTGCTATGCTTAGTTATTGTTGCTATGCCAAGTATTGTTGCCACGTGCATTTGACTGCCGTTCTTTGCGGGTTTATTGCGGGTATCGACTGTAATAAAGATTCTTTTGCGGCTATCGACTGTAATAAGAAATTTACTAACACAAAACACTTTATTGCGGGTATCGACTGTAATATGAAATTTACTAAAGCAAGACACTTTATTGCGGGTATCGACTGTAATAAAGATTCTTATTGTGGGTATTGTCAATTGCAACGAAATGTTTTCTATAGTTTTAATTTACTTTTAATACCAGTTTTTATCATTTATTGAATTGCGGTTTAATATTTTTATATTTTATATTATATTATTGTAGTAGTTATTAAATTTTGAAAATTTAGTGTAAAATTGAATCAGTGTCAAACCGTCACTTTCCTTATGAACAATAAATTAGCGCACAGATGACATACAACAAATTCTTTACTACTCAGCTAATTTGCAGTATGAGTCTATACTGTATCCCGAACTATGATTATGTATGTTGGCAATATTGAGGTAAGTGCTGTCTTTTGGTAAGAATTGAAAAAAAAGCTATATCGGCTGGCGAGGGTCTAAGAGGAGCAAAGGTGACTTGAAATTTTTAGTATTGATTAAAATTTGTTTTTGTATATATAGGTTAAGTTTATGAAAATCTTGATATAAATAAATATTTTGTAGACAATCACAAGCTCGTTGAGCAGATGCAAATACTTTTTTTTCTGACAATTGGTTTTAAAATGTTTAACCCAAAAATGAATATCTATGTTTTGGCTTCAAATGTAATTGGAATTCAGATTAAAGTCTAAAAGCGGGGATTTTATAGTACCTACTTAAAAAATGCAATTCCTCAATTAAAATTTACAAGGCTTCCGTGATTTTTTTTAAAAATAACTACATATTACAAATCATTCAACAGTCTGCTCCTAGTTTGTTCAAATGTTTTCAATACAACTTTAATTAATAAATTAACTGCAATATTTTCAATATATATGGATCAAATCAAATGGGCAATCTTGTAGTGGCACGTCTGTGTCTGATCGCACTTATCTAAACACTTGACCAAACACCGGGTATATTAGCCAACATGTTTTCCGAAATACCTAGCTAGTAATTCCATGCTGAACGAAGAATGCCTTGTCAGGTAGGCTTTGATTATGATGACATTTTTTAAAAAGTCATAGGAATAGTAGTCCCACTCTTAGAATATAGAGACAACAGGAAGTGTTGATACCTGTAAAATTCGTGTGCATGAGCATGGATTTTTCAGAGTATTTTGAAGTAGCTCAGCATTATATTCAAGAAAGAGACAAATCTATGTTTACATGTCAAACGAAGTTTGTTTAATTAGCGAAAGATTTGCAACAATTCAAATCTACTCAAATATAACTTAAAAGTCGTGAAAAGTGTGTTAAAAATAGTGCTAAACAAAGCAAATAGTGTAAGTAATTATCTGTTCAAATTATAGTGATAAATTTCTAAGTGATGTTCATGTAATTTCAGAATGATGTGTTCGGTAAAAAATTGCCACAACAACACCAAAGAACGACGTGGGAAATCATTTTTTAGGCAAGTATAGTTATAAAATATTATTTTGTGTAATTTACACACCTGTGTATGTCAAATTAAATTAAAAATACATAAGAAAGGCGATGAAATATCGGAAAAATCCTTCCTCCACCGAGATTTGTTTACGTTTGTGACAGCTGCGAAATTCCCTGAGTATGATGGCGTAGTGACAGTGAATAAGAACATTTTTCATGGGAGCAAACGTAATATTTTCAACCATATATCTTGTTGCCCCGCTCTCTATATTGATTCTACTACACGGGTGTACTGAGCGTTCACTACAGGGGCAACAGATACTAACACAACCAGAATTTGACTACACCAAATTTGGCTTATCACACTTCCTGTACTCTCTATATTCTAAGGTCCCACTCTTACGTCAGCCGCCAATCAATTGTGTTTTGATATCAAATAAAACCAGACTTCTATTGAAGAATTGTATTGGAGAATTAATTTAAAAAAGAAAATATAAATTAAAACTGCATTTAGTACTGAACATTGTCCTACTCGATGATCGATGTTGCTATTTATTACCGTTAGTGATCCTGCCATTATTTCGACTTTAGGTACTTCCTTTTAGTCAGCTATTAGTTGACGAACATCCTAGAACAGTGCTACTGCTGACTGATGGACAGTCTGGTGCAGCGCTAAGTACACCTAAGTAGACTGCAACACGTCCGCACCAGTTCCCACACGCTCACTATTGCAGATCGGCATATCGTTGACCCGTCGCAAGAATTACAACTTCAGGCAGGATAAACCAGGCGTTAGCATTGTTAGCTTGTCCGTGTCGACATAGGGTCGGGTTGGCCTCAACAATACCTAAATAGTAAATGGTATAGTAGTGCGGCTAAATCAATTTCGCATTAAAAATGCAAGCCAAAACGGATTTTGTACGTAGTTTTCTTATAACTAACTGTAACGAATGCCCATCTCTCTAAATAAACACAAAGTAGTCACTGATAACAATGTGCAATGGCGAGCAATATTACTCAATATTTATCTTAATTTCTCCTGCAATAGTTGGAAAATTTTAAGTGGGGATAAATTAATTTCGCTCACTGTATGGTCGATTTAAATTCTAGGAAAAAAATGAATTTTGGCCTATATTGAAAAAAATTTTGGTTCGTACCCATGATATATTTAGCCGAGATCAGTGAGTTATTGAAGTTTGCTATGATCTCTTCCATACATCACTTTCTTACTACTACCGTCGATATCTGTATATTTCTTGTTTGTGGTATGGGTTTCCATCAACATTTCTAAAATGGACGGTAGATGTACACACCAAATCCATTTCCAACATTCCGTCTCGAGTCTTAAGGTCTTCGTCTGGCATACCTCAAGGGATTCACTTGGGACCGTTGTTCTTTATTTTATCTATTGACGACACAATAGGTCTGTTCGCGTACTTCTCGTGCAAAAACTTTCTGGGTAAAAACTTACTCGTGTGGTGGGGGAAGAAGGTAAAATGCATGAAAAAGTAAACGAACGCTTTTCATGCAACTTCGTGAAAAACAAGAAGAAGAAGTGTGGAATAACATTTCCGAATGAGTGTTGTTTTACTTTTTTTAACTTGTTGCAGTCTTGAAAAGTCCCATGAGAGCATTGAATACTTAAACTATCTTCATTCGACATTTTGTTTGCGCTTTAAAAACTTTTCAGAAAATTACAAAAATGAACTATCCTATGACAGCTGTCAATTTTCCTTGCAAAAATTGTGCAGTAACTAAAAACTTCCGGTAAATTTATGCGAGGGGAAGCTGTGATGTATGCAAAACTCGTGTAATTTTGTGTGCACGAGAAAGTAAACGAACGGAAAATGTGTAAGTTCGTGCAAATTCATTGCAATGCATTGTCCCAAAACTGAGTACGCGAGCAGACCTTGTCTCTGTTGTGAGGCAATGACAAGTCTTGATTTAAGTTGACGATGTTAATAGTCTAAGAGCCCGCAGTAAATTTTTGGTGTGAAATATAACCGCGCGCAAACCGTCTTGGACCTACAAATTTGTTCTCAAGGAAAACCTCTCTGTTTTTTAAGACGTGCATTAAGTGGTTATAATAATTATTTCAGTATTGAAAAGAAGGGTGTTTTCAACATACTGTTACTCACTTAGGCCGTGGAGATTTCCTGCCAGACGATTGTTTTTGACATTGCCTTTCCATTAACTTAATACGTATGCATACATTTTTTGGTTATATTTGACACCAAAAATTTACTGCGGGCTCTTGGTCTATAAGCTTTCCGCTCAAATTAAATCTGTTACCGATTTTACGATTGGTGCAAAAGCAATAATTTGGTACTCAATATCGACAAATATGAGGTTATGACTTTCTACAGGAATCAGAAATATATCACTTATGATTATGGGTCGGAATCCTCGACTCGCCTTGTTGGTTATGTCTGCGACTTGAGTGCCAAATGTGACCATAGATTGAATTTTATCTCCCACATAAACCGCATGGCATTAAAGAGTAGTTCTATCTTGGGCTTTATAAAACGTTGATCCTGAGAGTTCTCGAATCCCACCATAACATTGCGTTTATACACTTGCTTTATGAAACCACTTCTTGAATACACTAGCCAGGTCTGGCCTCCTTTTTATGGTACACATATCGATCGAATCGTGTCTGTTCAGCGGAGCTTCCTATGCTTTGCTCTTAGACACCTACCCTGGAATAATTCATTAATTCTTGCACCCTATGAGGATCGCTTGAAGCTTTTAAATGTGAATTCGCTTGTAAAACGTCGCATGGTTGGCGATGTAACTTTTGTGCATCAACTGTTAGACACGAATGTTGATGAACCTATTAATTACTATGTGTATTACTGTTAATAATATGGCTAAGAATTTTGTTGTTGACGTTTCTAAGCTTGCTTTAAAAAAAAACGTATATATAATATTTAATCTTTTTTGTTCTATTTAATCCTTTTTAATTTTTTTGTTCTATCCTGCATTGGATGTAATTAAGTCCAGTGTTTGGTTTATGATTAGTTTAACATACTAATCCTAACACCGACTAGGTGATGAAACGTATGTATTGTTGACCGTTTACTTATTAAATGTTTCACTACAGCGAGATTGTGTTAAGCTGGTTTTAATAGTTATATAATAAAAATATCGTCAGCTGCTTTTGATACGATTTCTCCATATTCATGCACATTAGAAATATATCCATATATTCGTTGCAAAAAAAATCACATTGGCTTTCAACTTTAAGTCAGATAATAACATCTAAGTCCCTCGCTACATCCTTGAATAAGAATAAAATATCAACTACGTCGTCAACATCATGGATTCTTCCATTTGAAGCTCCACTTCAAAAGCTATCTCCACTTCTTAGTATATAATATGGTTACGAATTTGAATATGCGGAAATCTGTTTAAACTTCTGCACGAGAAAAATACTAGAAAATTGAATATAGGACAAAGCAAACAATCTGCAAAGCAAAATTTTCGCCAAAAACTACTGGATTGATTCAATGTGACTAGTATATATGAAAAGTGTTCAAACTTTCAAGGGGTTGGGTCTACTTTATAAATGCCATATTTGCAAAAAACAAATATGTATAAAAATATATAAAAATATAAATATATTAGGAGTATTTAAACTTATGTTACCATAAAATGTATCAGGATACATAACATCTTTATATTTGAGCGGTTGATATTGAAATAACATGTATATAAGTACTAACAACATAACACCAGGAGTAATAATAGCCCAACAGATTCTCCAATAAATTCCAGTTTTTAATCCAAGCATAAATTCGATATCTTCACAAAATCGTCTAACACCTATTATAATAAATTTGAAAAAAAAATCAATTGTAAGGTTCCAGTTAAAATGAAATCTTCTTACCATATATCCAACCAACTGCAATCAATTCTACTATAGCCAAAACAAGTGCTATAAATGATGCTCCGAAAAAGTCAATTAAATTCAAAACAAATTGTCCTCCAGGTGTTAAATATATAATTCCACATGCAAATCCAATTACAGAAGTACCCAAAGCAAGTACCCAATCTGGAATATTTGTGAATTTGTCTTTTACAACAGTAATAACACAAGAAGCCATTCCAATGTTGCTGCCAATTCCTAAATCTAATAACATTAAAAAGAAGAGAACAGCAAACACCTTTAAAGAATGACAAACATTATTAAAGTTTTCACTAATGTAAGACAACTCTGAGAGCAAATCAGCTACTCACCTGAGGTAAAAATTCAAATTTAGCAATTGCATCAGGATAAGAAATAAAAGCCAAACCAGCTCCACCTTTTACAACACTTGCTACATCTGGAGCATTTGTTTCGTATGCTAGATTCCCAAGTATTCCGAAAATTATGCATCCCGCCAACATTGATATCATGGAATCCATTGAAGTAATAATTATTAAGTCTCTGCAATGAAAATGGTCTTTTAGCGTTTTGGAAGAAAAAAATCGAACGGGGACACATACTTGTACATATTCCTGGAAAAGTTATTATATGAGGCATACATAATAAGAGTTCCAAAACAAATTGCTAACGAAAAGAATACTTGTGTTGTGGCATTATACCAAACCTAAAAATAGAATGAAAAAATAATGGCATTAACAGGATGAAGAGTATCTGGTCATAGCTTTCCCAATAGAAACTTACGTTTGGATTTAAAAGTTGATCCCATTGTGGTTTGAAAAAATAAGCGATACCATCAAAAGAACCTGGCAATGTTACAGCTCTTATGAAAAGAATTAGCATAATTACATATGGAAAAATCGCTATAAAATATACAGCTTTTCCAGAGCTTCTAATGCCTAAAAGTAAACTATGTGTATGTTTTCATTTGCATTAAAAATCTCCTAAGATTTTGTCATTTGTATACCTTTAACAAGTATCACTCCAATAATGCACCATGCCAAGGCTAAACATCCAATTAAATCCCAACTTGGAAGGCCCAGACCATCTTCCAATGTGTCTACTTCTCGAAGAATTTCTTTGCTTTATATAACAATATCAAATAAAGCATGCACAAAATCTATATAATATGCCGGGTAAACTTACATAAAATAATATTCAGCTGATGAACTTTTACCAATCGATGTATTAGTGATGAGTGTATACTCATCTACAGATGAATTTAAACATTGTGAACCCCATTCAGGTCTACAATATCCCCATGGTAAAATATTTGATAAAGATGCAAATAAATATTTTATAGTAAGACCCATAATGCAAGCATAATATGTTGTAGTCAAAGCTGTAGCATATACTTGCCCATAAGCAACACCTTGAATATAAAAAACCAAATATTTTTTTTAATATTGAGTTATAAATAATTGTTTTAATCAAATTTTTTCCTAGTTCCAGTTTCATTGCTCCTTTTTTTTAATAGCTCAAATTTTGCAGATATATGTGTGAAGATAAGATAAGATAGGAACATATGAAAAATTAAGACTAAAATGTGCGATAGCAAAAAAAAAACAACAATAAAAATACAAGGAAGAGTATGAGTTTGTTTGTATTGCTTTATTTTTAGGTATTCCTACGACTTTCACATATTTTAATTAATTGCAATTGAGCGGACCTGTAAAGTACTTATAAGTACATTGGTACTTAAGTACTAGTATCAGTACCAGGACCTAGACTTAAACATTTTTGAAGTACATACCACTCCAAGTACTGGTACTGGAACTCATAAGTCCCATATTATAAGCTTAAGTACCCTACAAGTACGAAAATGCGCATTAACTTCAGCTCGTGTAACTTATTTAAATACGCCTTCCTTGAGGCTTAGGTGCTGGGACAGAGCTGAAGGACTTCGCGTTAGGGCGGTATTTATAGTAAGTGCGTACTTCGGTACTTATAGTGTACTTAAGCTTATACAGGGTGTCCCGACAAATAATGGCATGCGGAACTCCAGAGGTAGTGTACACCCAGGGGTTTTGCGATTTTTTGTAGTTTAGGAGTTATAATTTTTTTTGTGATTTTTCACCAAATTACAAATGCGAACACATTTTTGGTCATAGTGACGTGAATAATTGAGGTAAATTGCTGATTTTTTTTTAATTTAGCTGAATGTTAGGCCCATCCAATGCAAAAATATTTGAATTCATAGCTCATACTATTGCGCCAAGAGAAATTTTTAAATTACATAAAGTTCAAAATAATAAAATGTACCAAAATATTTGTACCGGTTTTAAAAAAATGTCGCATAACTGTATTCAACCAAAGCCATTTTAAAAACTTTCCCATTTCATTTGCTATTTACAGTGTAAATTTTATTGAGATATCTCTATGGCATCATATCTAAAATTCGGTTGAAACATACTAGGAGTCTTTAATATATTCGAACTAGATTTTTCCCATCTTAGATCGGCTCTAACGTACTAGGGTTATGTCCGATCGGAAAACGGGTTTCACTATTCACCTCACCTCATTACCAGCTACAATTCGTAAAAGAATTTTTTTCTCTAGATGCTTTTAGGGTGGGGTGTAGTAATCCCGGGGGCGGTGGTTCCAATACCTCATGTTGCATATTCCAAATTAAAGATCTCGCAAAATACTATCGGGTGGTGTACTTTTTTTGTGGTTCAGGAAACTTTCTCGGGACGTTTCTATCTCTGGAAAACTCATTTTCATGCACTTGGAACGTTGACGACCTAGAGCTAGTATCATTTCAATTAGATAATCTACTCTAATGAGTAAACTCTCCTTTTAAACACACCATTTGGAGGTTAGATACCCTAAAATGCAAAGCTAAAGGACTCTTCAACAAGACTAAACGAACAGCAGCATGGAATAAAAGTAGGCAATAGTTGGCTGAATATAAAAAAAACAATATCCACGAAAATTATTTGAGTATTTTGTGATGAGGTATTGAAGATGCGATTATCAAGCAAGGCTCTTTGTAGATCATTGTATTCTTCAGAAAGCCAATAGTATTTACATACGACTAGTAAAGATAAAAGTTTTTATTTTGAAAACCAATCTGTTCGACTCCAGAATAATAGAGCACAATGATGAGTTTCTCGAATTGGTATGAGTCCGATTTAATAAATTGCCTCAATAACGAAATGTGTGGTAACGGTTGATGAGTTGAGAAGCAGGTTGACTTTCAACCTATCCTTCCTTTTATTAGTTCTTTTCTCCCATATTACATACTATCACACCCAAATCCCTCACCTCGCTCTTCCAGCAGCACCACAATATATAGTCTTCAAGGTAACCGGAGACACACTTACGGAGTTTTAAAACTAGTTGCAAAGTTTTTTTATTGTACAGAGATGTGTCGATAAAAAAATATCAACTATGATAACAACCAAAAGGTTTTCCCAACAAGCGACCGATGGCAGAAATCATTAGGCTGCAGGCTATAATCACTTACTGAGCAAAAACGCTTCAAGTAACTGAAGCAGAGCCTCAGATACGGGCTGACAACAACAGAGTCAGATGGACAGTCTATGTGGAAGCCCCAGTGAAAAAAGCTCGAAATGATGCTTTTTTTGCGTTAGAGAGAATGTAGGAAAAAATAAGGCAATTCATAAAAAATATTGGTTCATTTCTGAGGGGAGAAAAAACAAAACAAGTAATTTTGTTGTGTAAATTCTTCGTAAATAGTAGCAGTAAAAAATTATTGAGTACTAGTATTGTTGTTGCGTGAAATTCTGAAAGACGAAGGATGGGATCCGGCAGTTCATATTACTTAGAAAATTAATAACATGACAAAAACGTTCACAACAAATCGATCTAAAAGAAAGAACCATTAAAATATATTTTAAATGTAGTAATTGGGGTGTATGTGACCCAAGAGCATGAAAATGGTTTTTTCGGAAGTAAGAACGCCTCGAGAAAGTTTTTTGAATCCGAAAAAAAAGTATGTCAGTAGATAGTATAATTAATTTAATAAGCAACATGCCGTCTAGCAGCCACCACCGTTGGAGGCTCCTAGCCCCCACTCAAAAAGTACACCCTGTAAAAATTTTCTTCTCTGAATTGTAGCTGACAATTAGCAAAGCGAGATAGTGAAAGCGCTTTTCCGAGCGGATATAACCCTACCGAGTTAGAGATCTAAGTTGCAGAGGGCCGGAAAAATCTAGTACTTCAGTAATTATAGAAAAAAAGGAAGTACTAAGCAGTGGGTATGGGGATCAAAAAATCGCCAAAAACAAAAAATGGGTTTAATTTTAAAAAAAATTAGAAAATATACTGTGCCCTCCGCGGTGTCAAAGTTTGATCAAGTACATTTTGAAAAATCTAGTACAAAATCTTCGAATAGCCCATATCCTGGGAAGAACCTTGAGTAACCACACTACTCTGCTTCGAGGACAAATGGTTGAATTATAATTGAAAAACCCCTGAGCCCCTAATTTCCCCCCTTCACCCCTAATCGAAATAAAAAATACTCATACCTATGGCATCCGAATTTTAATTATCAATGAATATTTGAAATATGAAAAAATTTGGAGCCGTATTTATGAACTTTTGCTCCCTCTAGCTCCTCTCCCACCGTGGGACCTGAAATTCCTACCAGTTGTAGCCTAGGATGATACTAGTAACTGACGATATCAACTAACTTTCTGCGGCGCTTGGTTCAGGAGATATAAGCAAAACAGTTTCAAATTTCACCCCCTGATCCGCCGAGAGCTTACCCTCCATCCTGAAACTAACTTGATCAAAAGATACGTGGCGTCGAGATGAACATACCCACAAAATTTGTGAAAAAACGTTTTTCTCTCCACTCCACCTCATTAAATTTAAAAATCTGGCTCGTAAAGACAACCCTTCATTTGATACCGGGTCGAATAAAAAAAAATGGTAAAAAATATTATTACCTACACCTGACTCTCGATTTACATGGTGGATTCGGTCTCCAAAAGTATCGTGTAAACGGAAACCGTTTAAATTCAAATCGTGTAAATTGAAATCTTGCAATTAAATTCATGTTTTTTATTGAAAAAGTATACATCTAAAGTAAAACAATATTACATTTTTCTTTTTAATTATATTAATATATTTTGATATTATAAATATGAAGTTTTTCTTACATTCAGGCGAGCGTACGTATTAAGTGGATAAAACAACAAATTAATTAGTATTATATAGGAATTTGTAGTGCCGTCGGCCGTGAGCCTCTCTCGCCGTCGTAATTGAATTAATTCAATAAACCAGTCTCTAAAACACAGGATTGCACATTGCAACAATAAAAACTGGGCTGGGTAAGCAGAGTAAAAAGAGTCCAGAAAAGCACTTCTCAAGGCGATATTTTATCACCTTTGTTGTGGGTGCTCATTATGGATGATCTGTAACACTCTAACACTCACCCGGATGGGGTACAAAGCATCCATTGAAAACCGATTTATGCCTCTTTACTAAGAAAAGCTAGACTCCCAGATTGAATCTGTTCTCTATCGGCTCCACCCGTTTGGAATTGAAGGACAGCATAAAATATGTAGGTATCATATTAGATAGAAAATTAAGCTGGAAGTCACACCTTGAGGACCGAGCGAATAAAACTCTCCGATGCTTCGTGATGTGCCACAGATCCATAGCGAAAAAGTGGTGATTTAAATCACGGATGATCCTTTGGATCTACACTAGCGTTATCCGACCCATGCTAATCTATGGCTCTGTGGTGTGGTGGAAGGCAATGGAGCTCACCAGTCATCGCAAGATATTGGAGAGAATTCAAAGACTGTGTTTTCTTAGTGTAAGTGGTGCTCGCAAGTCAAATACCTCGAGAGCTCTTAAGGTCATACTCATACTCAACATACACCCCGTGCATATACACGTCAAGATGGGGGCGTCAATTGCTGCACTGATTATGCATCACAATCGGAGCTGGATTCAAACTGGTACAAGAGCTCCACATGAATCCATTTTAGAATCCGTGCAGTCCACCGTATCCTCGAGATTAAATCGAATATTCCAGATAGGGCAGAATCACATTCCGTGCTTTAACCATTGACAAACCCTATCATATATATAGACGGCCTCCAAAATGGAAGAGAGCAGATGTTTTCTGTGTGAAGCCTCACCTTGAAAGCCATGTAACGGTCTTCCAGGCAGAAGTAAAGGCCATCCTTGAAGCGGGAAGGTATCTCCTAAACTCAGATACTAAGACCAAGGGGATTGCTATCTGTTCAGACAGCCAAGCAGCTGTCAAGGCCTTGTCAAAACTTTTCACAACCTCCAAATTTGTATTGGAATGTAAATCAACCCTGAATTCCCTTTCTCGGAACAACGAGGTATTGGTGCTTTAGGTGCCAGGTCACAGCGACATTAGCGGAAATGAAAAGGCGGACGAACTTGCTCGCCTTGGTGTAACCTCGGAGGAAGTCTCCTCCATAATTGGGATCGTACCAAAACACCTTTGCTCCTATTATCTCGGCTTGGGTCGAATGCCAAAAGTCACCCTTGGTTGGATGACCCATCAGATAGCACCACAAAGGATCTGTGGGGCTTACTCATCCCAAATGAAACGAAAAAACTACTGCAATTAAGCAAGCCAACTCTGAAAACTCTAGTGTCAATTCTCACTGGACACTCTCTTCTCAGGGGTCACTTGCCGTCGCAACTGTGCTTAGGCCTTCATTCCTACCCTATTTATTGCTTCATTGTGTTCTGTTGCATTGTGGGCGTTGTGCTCCTCTTTTGAGAGCTCAGAGATCAAGCTTAAGCCCCATAATATTTCATTATAACGGATGCTATTCGAATTGAGCAGGCAAGGCAGCTGTGCACTCAGGCGCGTATCCAGACCATATCAGCCGGGGGGGGGGGGGGGGGGGGTCAAAACTCAAATGTTCGAGCGAAGAAAAAAGTTATATATCACAAAACCCAATTTTCGATTTGATTTGGAAAACCTGTTGATAATATTATCCACATCAATGTCGATCTCAGAGTGGACAGATATTAAGGACTTATATCCAGATTCTTTTCCTCTTGCAAAGATTGTAGAAATAGATGTGACCCAACGATTCTGTCACGGGTGATGTAAATGACTGAGAGTGAGAGCTTGCAATTTGAGTCACATTCCAAGGAATAGGAGTAGAAGTGCATGATATGTCACTGACTATTTCTTTTGATGGGAACTTAACTGATCTTGCTTTCTTCTGAAAAAAGTTGTCACCGGTCTTATCAGTCTTCTGCTTTCCATTTTCGCTACTTTTTCTATCTACAACGCTAACTAGTGTAGCAAGTTTATCCTTCTTCTACAAATTAAAAGTAAACAATAAGTTAAATTAAACAACACTACTTTAATTAATACGAAAGTACAAGCAAAGCAACGGCAACTACCGCAAAGGAAAGCGAATGGTTTTTATTTTTATAGTCTTGCTGTAAAAATTGTTAAGAAAATTTGTTGTGCATGAAAAATCTAAAGAAAAATTTTCAGATATTTCTAAGAAAACTGAATGCTTGTGCCCTGTCCGAAAGAGTGAGCCACCAGAATCAATGCATCAATTCGTTTAGACCGTTGTCAAATTCTTAAGAACAATTTGCAAGTGTATTTCTAAGAAAAATTTTATGCTTCCCTAACAACGTAAAAATTTTGAACAACTCTTGAATCAGTGTCGCTATGAAAAATCAACGGGTGGCTAGACGTTGATTGCATAGAACTAGGGTTCTACTGGAAGATGAAAGAACCGTAAAACGCGACGGGCAACGGCAAACGACGAAAAAATGCCGCTGTCAAACTTCTAAAAGCACAGCGTCTTACTCCCTGTCTACACTTCCCATGATAAATTGCTTACCATATTTTATGGTAAGGCCCGTCTTGGAAAAAAAATTTTGGTGTGGGCAAATTATGTAATGACATTTCATTTTTGGTTGGCCGATGGCGTTATCAAGATCGAAAAAGACTGCGGTCAGAGCATTGATTGCACTAAAGAATTTGGAGCTCGCCGAATTAGAAGAGATGAAAAAATTAAGAAAACGAATATGCACCTTTATAGTTCCACAAGTACTCATTCATTCCGTAAAAATTAATTAATTTAATTATTCCGAACGCGTTAGCTTTATTTCAGCCATTTTGGTTATAAACGTCAAATTTATGGTAAGCAATTTTCTTGGACGTTTATGGTACGCCATATAGTCTGCCATGAATTATTGCCATGGCTACACGGTCTACACTGGCAATTCCGTAGCAATAACATATGGTAGGCCATAATTTATGGTCAGTGTAGACAGGGAGTTATGACTGAACTACAATAGAAGTATACATAAGTACATTTACTTACGTAAAGCGAACGCGCCCTTTAATTTAACAGGCGTACACAAATTAACTTTAACTTGTGTGAGGAGAACTTTCGTTAAGTTTAAATATCCAATTTTCCGTAAGTATAGTGCGCTAAGAATCGCTCATTCCGTAAGAACGCGATGTGTCCAAACAATTAAGTTATTACATTATTACTATATGATTAAAAGTGCAATGTAAAAATTAAAATGGAATAAAAATGGTACTGCGAATTAATAGAAAGCACAAATCTTCAATTAAATCAAATTCAATTTGTTAATTTTTCCACTTTTACCACTTTTTAAAATTGAAAACATTAAATATCAAGATAATAACTCTTACGGAATGTGATATATTGTTACGTGCAATAGAAAGAGACAACTGGTGACATCTACTGGCAATAAACAACTTCAGGTTCGGAGAGTAAATGACTTCAGGTTCGGAGAATCGATTATAAAAGTTCAGGAATAGAACAAATAGAATAGTCAAGAAGCTTTTGGAATAGAACACTCCAGATTAATCCGGAGTGTTTCTAGTGTATAAATATAACAGTTGTCATCGCCAGAAAAAGAGTCTTGTTTTAGACGTTGCAGTGTTAAGAAGCGAAAGTAATAAAGAAGCGATAGTGTGTAATTAGATTGCGATAATTGAAAGTACAGTGTTAGAGATTATTAGAGTTGAGTTGATTAAATGAATGTTTGTGAACCTTATATGATTTAAGTGTAATAAAGAACTTATATATTAATTATTTAATATTGTGTTTTAAATAACGAACCAAAGGCCACGCTCGCAACAATATGTATATTTCAATTTCTAAGTTTGCCGTCGTCGCCAACAAAATCAAACGAATGAAATTGTTGTGTCATTTATTATTGTCAAGGTTTCGGAACAATGAATTGTGATAACAAATTGATTGAGGAAGTGCGAAATCATAAAATAATTTATGATATACCTACAATACAACCAGTATAGACGAGTTGACAAAAAAGACATGGTTTGGATGGATATTTCGAGGCGCTTAAATACAAATGGTAAAATTGTGATATTTTTGGCATTTAGTTTGATTTTAATTTAGTTAATTTCTGTATTTTAATTTTTTCCTTTCTACACTTTGGTCCATTGCAATTTATTCAAAATAATATAAAATATTCTCGATAAAAATCTGTTTCAAAACGCTCAAAACTAATAACAAATGAAATCTCAGTATATTCTTCTTTCACAATCGCCGCTCACTGCCTGTCGTTGCAATCGTACTCCCAATTTTTCAACTATCTGCCATCTACCGTCGGAAAATCAGAAAGAATAACACTTATTAAACTCGAAATCGTGTTCTTTTTCATATATGTGAGTAATGGGCGCAACAAAAATATAAAAGCATCTTCATAACTGGGCTGCTAAGCATTACGTGCCATTTTCTAAACAATCAAATACTAAAATAAATGTGCATTCCAAAATTACTTACTATCCTGTGATAGGTATGATAGATGACTTTTCGACATTATATAAAAACGCAAGAAAATTATAAAAAATGTTTACACGTTTAGATGACGAAGAGGTACGAGCGAATGTTTATTATACCCAATCCACTATTACTACTCACATCACCGCGAAGGTTAAGTGGCGCGCTTAGGGGGGGGGGGGGGCATGTGGCCCCAGGTGACCCCCCCCCCCCCCTTTACTTGCGCCAGTGTGCACTACATACTTAGTAGTTTTTTTAGTTTCTTGAATTCTGAATTTGTGCGATTGTTTTATTATTTTTTTGTTTTCAAAAATTTTTGTGATATTGTTAAACTGAAAATTAGTATAATATAAATGGAATTTTTTCTCATTTTTTCAGTCCTGTTACACCGAAACAGTTAAAATCGAGTGTGCAAATTGAGTACCGTGCAAATCGAGGGTTAGGTGTACTATCAGTTGTGCATTTCGCCGCATTTCAATCTTTTTCCACTATCAGCTTTTAATACATTTGTGGTATTTTGTGGTATTTGTATTTAAAATTCTTATATTTGATTTTTCACAATTTTTTCCTAAAACTACTGTCGGGTAGGTGCCGATGAGGAGTAGTTAAGTTTAAAAAATTATAACTCGTGATGGGAGAGGTGATATTTAAGTCTTTCGCGCGTATTCTATTAAATCTAACAAGCTTCAAAACGACATAAGGTGTTCATCAGTGAAAAAAATAAATAAATCGCCTTATTCTTCCTCGGTAATAACATATTTTACAAACCTGCTCTCACCGCCCTATTTCAAACAATTAATTTGATATGTCATGACAATATTTGTATCTAATTGCGGAACACCCTGTAACATACACTATATACATGTCATCATGTCGTTGAATGAATCTACCGGACTTTTACAATTATTACATAAGATTTCTTTTCTTAACCATATTTTAAATTGGAAACTTAAAAACTTCAATGTATATCTGCAAATGCTGTATAGTTTTGTAAAACGTACCTCTCATAATTGGTGCAAAACTGAATGCTTTAATACATCCTTGACTAGAAAATTGTCCAATAATTACTTCCATGTAATAAACTGGTCTTCCTATAAGCAGCAAAACGATAATATAAGGTATAACAAATGCTCCACCTCCATTTTGGAAAGCTATAAAAGGAAATCTCCAAACATTTCCTAGTCCAACGGAGAGTGTTATACATGAGAAAAGAAATTCAATTTCTCGGCTCCATTTTTCTCGCCCATTTGAAATATTTGGATCTTTCTGAAATTTCTTAAACACGAGTTTTTTGTTTTTTTAGTACATAGAATTAGTTTTTCGGGAAAGCTATACTTACTAGGTCTTTTGTAGTTTTAAAATTTTCAATTGGTATCGGTATGTATTTGGAGTTTTCGTCTATCAAAAGATTGTGTTGTATAAATTGATCGTCTTCGTGGCACAGCTCTATCATATTAAAGACCTGAAAAATGATAATTCATAAAAAAAACCTTAATAATGTTTTTGGAAATATTAAATTATATTTTAAGTAGAAAACAGAAAACTTATAATATTAGTTTAGCAGTTTAGGACTAATTTTGATGATATCCTACTGTGTGAATGCCTGTAAAAATAACTCTGTGTTGTAAACATCCAAGCTAAATCGTTAAAGTGACTTTTCCATTTACTTTTAGAACGATTTGTTAAAACGTGAAAATTTTACTCTTTAGTAAACATAATAATCTTTAATTATAAGGGTCACGCTGGTTTGGGAGACCTGACACCAATTCATGCAGGGAAGCGAGATTGCGGGCCGCCTTGCAAAGAAGGGAGCCAGATCTCAATTTGTTAGTCCTGAGTTTGTTTTTGGCCACTCAAAGAGTCACCCTTTAGCACAAGTTAGACTTTGGGAGAACAGATTTAATTGGTACACTGGGAAAACACCCCGAAAAAACACAAGCGAAAAACTTATTACGTATTTGTTACAGAGACTAAAAATATTTCTCAGGCTCAGCAGGAGAGAATTAGGGCTCCTAATGGGTATAGTTACTGTGAATTGTATCAGATACCTATCATCTTAAGAATATGGGCGGACCTGTCACTTCTGTATGGAAGATGAAGATGAAACTGCTGAGCATGTCTTACGCAACTGTGATAACTGGCCCGATAAGTCTAAACCGCGACCAGTCTGGGTCTTCAAATCGGCCCGAGAAAATAATGACAAACCAACCCCTAAGGGTCTTCAAAAATGACTTTTTTATAGGTAAGCCACCCAAATTATTAGGCTGATTTCCTACTGACCCCAGCACAAGGATAGCAAGACAACGTTTTCTATGAATATTGAATTTCATGATAAATAAGAAGAAAGAAAGAAGAAATTTATACAGGAAATATGTATGCACAGAATATGTGTAAGAGCGGTTGGCCCTTTCACACTTAAAATTAAATCTAAAACAGGGTTTCTCTGTGGAAACAATATTCGAGAGACCAACAATTTTACTTACACAGCTGTAACAAGAGTAAGGTAAGTGAGGCAGATATTGAAACGGAGGGGTCCCGCCCGTTGAAAAAAAAAAGTTATTCCGGGCAAAAAAAAAAATATTAACAACGTTTGCCTTTGACTAATATAAATAACTTTTGAGTTTTAATTGTTAAATAGTTTTTTTTGTTCCAGCTTTGACTTGGAAAAAATTTTTGCCAGTGCTACAAAATTTGACTAAAACTTTTTGAATCATAAAATTATGAATGATCCCAGCATTGCCATAAAACAAGAGCTTCGTACACCAATTTTTGAATCGATTGATGGTCTTTTATTCTAACTGACGAGGATGGTGGAACAACTTTCAGGACATTTTGGATTTCTTTCTGACCATATTCTTAGCAAAATGGGCGCTGATAGTCTGAGAAAAGCCGCTTTTGGATTTGCTTCAATTAAATTCACGACTATAGCCCCAAAAAATCCTATCTAAATGTCGAAATCGCGTTCAAAGTTTTTCTGACATTGCCAATGATGATAGCTTCATGTAAATGAAGTTTCAGCAAATTGAAGTTAATAAAAAATTACTTGTGATCTACAATGGGTCAACAAAGATTGTCAAATTTGGCTGTTTTGTAAACCGAAAAAGAAATGACAGGAATCCTTGTCATTTTGAGAATATTATAAACCAATTCGTGGCGCAAAAAGCTAGAAAAATCCATCTATAAAATTTTGCAAATATTTCTATCAAATTGATTTACCTCAAAGTTTTTAAATGTACTTTACTCGCCAAAAATTAATATCAACTAATAATTTTATGTACCTACAATAAATATTATTTAGTATTCTTCTTCTGATAAATAACACATTTTCTGTGCATTTTTCGAAATAAAAATTATATGATGCAAAAAATAATGTAAAATGCTTTACAAAAAGAAAATGTTTTTGAAGCCACGAGAATGCAAAATTTACCATATACAGGGTGTTTCCCACTAGGAGGTGACCTAGACAAAAAAAAATTGTATGGCAGGGGGCCATATCAACCGTTTAGGAGTTACAGGGTGATTAAGAAACACAGCAAGTTTTTCACAAATCACCCTGTATCTTTAAAACTACAGGGCGTATGGTCACAGTTAAGAGGTCATTGTATGCACAACTTCATTGCCTTTCCAACGACTGCTCAATTTCAATTCAATTTCATAGCTCTCCTCCCATCGCAGCCGCAACATTCGTCCAGAGTACGTGGTAAATACGTGTGGCTGCGTTAACGTGGAGTCCACCGGTCCATCGGGCCGGCACCCGAGCACCCGTATTGCCAGTTCGGCTCTATATAGAACATCTAGAAAAGGCATTCTGTTTCCCAGAATATGTTACGAAAATGGACCCCAAGAACGTAATAGGTTTTGTAAAAGATCTCAAGTTTCAATTAGCGCCCAAGTGCATTTAGAGGTGGTAATGCCACAAAAGATCTCACAGAGTGCAGTCTGTCTGCATACCCCTTTTGAATGATAACTAATAATAATAAGCTCCCAACTATTATGGTTGTATTTGAAGGACGTAACTGCTATCTTGTCAATTCTAACCCCAATTAAATATAAATTTTAATGAGATCGATATTAATTTTTCGGAATTTTCATCCTCTTAGCTTCAATATGGGTGAAACAAAATGTAGAACAGTATTCTTGCAGGAAAGAAATAGAAAAATAAATAAAATTATAACATGAATTTTGTTGTTAATTTTTGCGGAATGTTGAAAAAAGTTAATACGTGGTGTATTTCTTTCCAAATTAACTCAAGTAATAATTCCTCAGATATCAAGGATATATGAAAAAATAAAATGCGGAAAGAATAGTAAAAAACGAAATTTTTACATGGCAACCCTATGAACGAGTTGCCCGATTGGTCCTATGTAGGAACTTAAATTTCCGTTTTTTTTTTTTTAAAAGGCCCGGGTACAAAATTTCAGATCTTTAGAAAAATGTGAAATATACCAGGAGAAAAAAATAAACTCAAAACGGACATGTGCCTTTCTGACTGCCCAAACTGATGCGACTTTTTGTTGCGCACATTGATGGACGTGTTCCTTTTTGTTCAGTTATTGGCTTGAAAAAATCAATAGATTTTCGTGGACATATGCCATTTTAGTTGCAAATCTAGTTTTAGAGTCGGAAATATTTTTGTGCTTTTTGGAAAGAACAGTGATTGAAAATAGAGCAAGTTCGCCAATATAGATGAGACCAGTATAATCGGTTTTCTTTTTTCCTGGGCGTGTAAACTACAATTATCGTATGTCAATTTTTGGATGGCTTAAATTCTAGAGGGATAATTTTTTGTTTTTCTCATTTTTTAAACATTATTCTTTTTCAATACGTTGAAGAGATTAACGTATCTCCTTTGATAGACGGAGACCTGGCGACCAAATATTTACGTCATTTTATAAATAAAGTTTTCTATTTTATCATACTCTCTTAACATTGTTAATAACTTATTCGGAAGTCTGCCTGGCTTCCAGTAATGGTGGTCGCTACAGTGCGGCCGCAAAGGCGGCTTTTATGTTTTCATGTTCAGACAATTTGGCTGCCGCGAAGGTTGTGGCAGACGACAATAAAGACGCACGAGAATGTGTATAACTTACGTCATGCCATGATAATTCGAGAACACGTTCACTTAGAGGCTGAAATTTTGTACACGGGCTCTTGGAAAAAAAAGTAAATATAAGTTCGGAAATGGGACCAATCGGACAATTTCCTCGTAGGGTTGCCATACAAAAATCTCGTTTTCCCTATTTAAAATACAAGTTCAAAAATGGACCAAATCGGGCAATCCTTTTTGGGTGTTATATGGCAACACTAAGAAGGGGTTGCCCGATTTAGTTCATTTTTGAAAATTTATTTAGCATTTTTATGAAAATCTCTCTACATCGAAGCGTTCTCAGGCAGTTTTCAAACCTACAGTTAAAAACCTAAGTTGTGTATGGCAACCCCAAGAACAGGTTACTCGATTTAGCTAATTTTTTAAATTTAAACTTTAATTCCTATTTGTATGAAAACACTGTGTACAAAATTTCAGCTGTCTACGTCGACGTGTTCTCAGGCAATGCTCAAATATATGTATAGTGAAACATTTTTTTTTGTATTGCACTAGCAACCGTCCGAAATAGTTGCCCTATTGGTCTCATTTTCGAACATAAATTTCCTATTTTTATTCAAAAGCCCATGTGCAAAATTTCTGCATTCTAAGTGAACGCGGTCTCGAGTTATCATACTATGACGCAAGTTACACACATTTTGGCGGATCTTTATTGCCGTCTGCCACCACCTTCGCGACAACCAAATTGTCTGCCATTTTTACCATTGAATACGAAAAATCATTCGCTGTTGCCACAACAAAAGCAGCCTTTATGATATCACGTTTTTCAACTGATTTTCTTTAAGCCTTCGGGGCCGTCCCATAGCTTCCTCTAACTGAGAGCCAGGCAGACTTCCGAATAAGTTATCAACGATGTTAAGAGAGTCTGATAAGATGGAGATTCTGGCGTTAACTTTCTGATGCTGCATTTGTCTATTTTCTGTTTATTTTACTAAAAAATAGTGATAACATCAACAGACGGTGAAATTGCAACAAACAGAAGGTCACCGGGAGCTTATTCCAGTTGTCATCATTGAATGCTCATGTGGAGTTTTTCTTTATCTTGAAAAATTTCATTCAGTGTATTTCATTTAACGAGCTTATCTTTATTATCAATTATATATATGTATGTATATACTTAGCGTAATATAAAGATAAGTAAAGATTTGAACCGCAAACAAGGTACGGAGTTATTTGTTCTTAAATATTGTTGTTGGTTTGCAATTGTGTGTACTACAGCATTTTTGAAACTCTGCTTTAAGGAGGATTTCTTCCAGATATTGTGAGGGAGATAGCTTATTGAAAATTAAATGCTATCGAAGCAATCACTGCAATACCTCACACGTATACACTCCCCTGTAGTTTTTATGGTAAAATTCGCAACTGTCAAACAGTCAAATTGGAATATAAATTCCAAATCATCTCCAATAAGCTTCTGGACGAAGGACTTCTTCCGAAATAGCTAGAATCTTTTCTATAAAGAAATATTTAAAATCTTTTTATTTCATTTCATTTTGATTTTCATTTCATTTATTAAACAAATTAAGTTCACAAATCTTAAATAGTATTTTATACAAACTAGTCAAGCTACTCGGAAATAAAAAAAGAAAGAAGAAATTAGAGAAAAAAGTAAAAAAAAGATAATTTTTAGAAAGTGCCTACTATGACTAAGAAAAAGTAAAGACAATCAACATATATATAGGAGGTAAAAGAAAATTAAAACTAAATAAAAACATGATTAATAACAAAAATTATAAAAGAAATAAGAAAGATGTAAATAAGAAAATCTTGCACAGTCATAGCCAACATCCCGAATTCATTGACAGAAGCCGCACACTGAGTATTGTGAGGGAGGGAAATCCATAGACGAACATTGGACAAAGTAAGATCCCTCATAAGTCAATGTAGTAAAACGCGGTATAAGTAAGCTCATTCCTCTCCTCGAATGTAGAAATTCTAATTTTTCATGAAGGTACATGTTCTTCCTAGTCTGTATTAAATTGAATAGGAAGATTAATGCCTTGGGTTTTAAATAAGTTTGAATTGAGCATCCCAGTAACGAGTACCTGACAGGTTACAGGAGTAATGTGGCCAGATCTGCGCAGGTTAAAAATGGTTCGTAAACAATCATTAAAAGCAACTTCCATCTTACGTTTGCACAGAGAGTCAAGCATTGAGAAAATTAGACTGCCGTAAGTAAAATGAGGCAACAAAAGCGCCTTAACCAATCTCAAACGTGAATTTGTTGGTAAGATATTAGCAATAGCCAAAGTCTTCGCAAGCCACCATAAATTTTACCCAACATACTTTTAACATGATCACAACATTTCAGGCGACTGTTGAGCTTCACCTCCAGATTAGCCACCGAGTCAAAAAAAGGCATTATTGAGAATAACTGTGGGTATATCATCGAAATCAAGTACAATTGAACATCATCGGCATATAGATGTAACTGTACATTATGTACGATATCACCGATATCATTATTGTATAGACTAAAAAGGAGAGGCCCTAATACAGATCCTTGCGGGACACCCTGAGACAAAGGTAAGAAGGAGGAGAGAATACCATAACGTTTACTTGTTGAAAACGGTTTGTGAGGAAACTACTTATTAACTTGACCGCAGAAGAAGAAAAGCAATAGTTTACATACAATTTACGGAGTAGTGTAGAGTACACAACGCTATCAAAAGCTTGAGAAAAATCCAATAAGACAAGGACGCCAATTTGGCCGGCATCAAGAGCCAAACGGAGATCATTAGATACCTTTAGCAAGGCAGTCTCAACTGTGCATTGCACGGAGACCAGATTGATATCACGTGAGCAGAACTAAGAACTAAGAACTCCTGAATTTGGTAACAAATAAATTTTTCCAAGACACTCGCTAGGAAGCTAAGAATTCTAATGGTCTGAAGTCGGACAAGCTGACAGGGGAAGTTTTCTTAGGTACAGGTATGACCCTAGCAACTTTCTAAATATCAGGGAAACAGGTGGAAGACAAACAAGTATTCATAATATGCAATATATGTATATGCAGCACAGGATTTTACACAAGAGATAGCTTTGTAAAGCTCATCATGCCCGACGCCCCGGAAAGACAAACAATTCATGTCTTGCTCGTGCAATACACGCGGGCTGTGAGAGAGTAATAGCGGTACCAGAACATGTTGTAAAGTGCTTGTTAAAGGCCTCTGGTTCAAATGATCTTTCAGGATTCAAGCCAGGGCAAATACCAGCTTTCCTCAGATTACTCCATAAAACTCTGGGGATACGGTCAAATTTGTAGCTATAATGTTCCGAGCGCATCTGAATAGAGATAGAGCATATTCAGTTCTAAGTCGCCTCCATTGACGATATAAGAATTCTGTTTCTACTATTAGAGCACGAATTGTGTGACTAAACCAGGGAGAGCTACTAGTACTAAAAGGCTTAACTTTAAGGGGATCATATTTATTATCCAAATAGGAGATTAGCTCATTCAATATGTCAACCTTACCTTGAACAGAAGGGCAGACATAGATATCAGTCCATGTAAGGGACAGGTATTAATTAGCCAAGCTAATCAGGTCGATGTGAATAGTATATCATGATCAATTATGTTCGGAGGGCTACTCTGATTGTGGAATAATACTTTATCTTTATCCGTTGTCATTTCGCAACATTTAATTATACAAATTAAAAACGAACTTTTATTTTCTTCCATTTTGACAGATAGATAACTTAATGAAATATATTTGCTATAAAATAATAGTAAAATATGTTGCCAGTAGTCGAAATTGACAGATTAGGGTTGTCAATAACAATGTTTTAGTACTAGCTCCCATAAAAACTTACTATGCTTGAGAACTTTTAATGGTTCCGGACACGCACACATTGACAAAATGGGGTCTGGAAAAATGCAGACGACATTTGCTTCTCTCGTCACTCATAAATAAATTTCCATATACGATGAACTATCTTCCTCACAATATCTGGAAAAAATGCATGCCATCATAATATAAATCCGCCTTTGAGGGGCCCATATACGGCCACGCATGTTGGTCAACTCGAGTAGGACAACGATGTTGATTTGACCGTGTGTGTGTGTCTGTTTGATGGTGTGACACGCAATATGTCAAAAAGGGCGGAGCTATGTGTTTGATAACATATTGTACCGTGTAGGCCGATGTTAGTTACTCATTCAGGGATGGCAAATTTTTTAAACATATCGGATTTTTGATATATCAGAATATATATCGATATTTGCGATATATAGTCTATAATATATCGATATATTATATTACGAAAATTAAAACAGAAATTTCTCCGTGTACTTCTTTAAAGAGTAATCACGTTTTTTTTCATTTTCTTTCGGATTGCCAAGCTGTTATTAGTTATTACACGAATTGTCAAAAATATTGAATATGGATTGCGCAAAATATTTATTTAATACTCATCATACTGTCTATTATCAACACAGTCATTGACTATTGACTTCTGACATGATGCCAGATGTGCACAAAAATGCAAATCATCACGGTACCAACTTTCCAATTACTATACTTATACAGGGTAGATAAAAAATGGTACATGAAAAATATTAATTTTTGCAGGGTCTTTGTCTTTGAGGTTGTTGACAGCAATAAGTGGGGTATTGTTACTGAAATATTAAAACCAACTACATATTATAATTAAAAATATATATAATACCTGCACAATGTGCTGTAAGAAAAGTGCGCCAAGTCGAGGAATTGTCAAAAAATCAGCTTTTAATAATGTATGTCCAATGTCCATTGTCCAGAAAAATTACCATTTTCAATCAAATGTTTTTTATTTACTTCTTTGCTGCAGATATTAGTCTCAATATCAGAATTTGTTAAATATTTATTGCTTTAAGTTTTAACCTGCTCTATTGCGGATATCCGTATCCAATTTTATTAATATAAAAAACTAATAACATATTTTTACATCATAATTAAATAATATGGGCCAATGTACACGTTGCAGCGCGTGCTATGCTAGCTAAAACTTTTCGGTAATTAATGGGATGAAATATACTAAGGGAGGAATTTTCCCTCCCCTGAGTGCCTGTCATCATTGAAAAAAATTGACAAAAGTGAAGGATACTACAATGTGTACACCCAGGTTATGATATGATATAAGCAGGTGATGCAACATTGCAAATTAAAAAATCACTAGAAGCATTGCCGAATCCGACCAAATTAGTTTAATTTATTATGTGTGGGATGGGAATATTACGATATTTATGGGATATATCGATAAAATATCGATATATCAATCTGGTAAATATCGATATAAAATATCGAAATTTTAGGTAAAATATCGATATTTTCGATATATCGATATATCATTGCCGTCCCTTCCTCCGTCGTTCTTGAATCTTAAGTGAACTCTATTGAAGAAAAGTTAAAGTGCCAAACACAATTCGGCCGTTCCGATGCAATTCGATTCGATTCAATTCGATCCGTTACGTGCATGAGCACAGTTGTTCCGTTCAAACTTACCATCAGTTTTAAATTTCTCATTGAAATTTTTCCAGATTTTGTCTTTTCTTTTTACATCCATGTAAAATTTGTTGCTTTTGCAATAAAGCTCTTCATATTTTTTAATTTCTTCAATAAAAACTTCTTCATCCATCTTGAGTTAACACAAACATTGTACAGATAATTTTTCTAGGTTATGTCATCCATAAAAGTTGAAATTTGCTCAACTTCTCCGTTTCGATTCGATCCGTTTCGATCCATTTCGGCGAATGTGTCCAATTACACGTACGTCTCATATAAGCAAATTTGACATTTGTACGTATCGGATCGAAACGGTGCAATTGTGTTTCCCACTTAATAGTTAACAGTTCTAGTAGCTTCTGATATGTGTTTCTGTCTTGATGTTGGACAGCTTTAATGTGTGACACACCAAGTTGGACAACATGTTCGCCGGTGTATTGACCACTTTAGTCTTTCGGGAGACATACTGTTTCTGATTAGGGGACATGAGGAGATTGACAAAAGCACTGATGTATGTCACCCTTGAACCTTCGAATATTGTAAGCTCTAAGGAAAACAGAAGATGGTATACACTTCCATAGTCCCCCATTTCAGGATAAAAAACATCACGGAATTTTACTGAATGGCCAAATGTATTTTCAACAATAAAAGGACTTGCTTGCAGGATATCAGAATATTAACAAAGAATGTAGCGATAAGGGAGCGAAATGCATCCAATATTGCGGCGGTGCTCAGGCGACTCGTTATAACAAGTTATTGGAAAATCGTCAATGACTTTGTAGGCTCTCTTTTGAACAATATCTAATGAAAATAAAGGCTGAAATACAATGGACGTAACGCAACGCAACGGAAGGGAGAGAAATGACAAATCGATTTTCTTTGTATGCTTCTCAATAGAGCTGCGCGCAATGGACGAAGGCAGACGCAGCCGTACGCAGTAAGTTTATTAAAACCGGAAATTAACGCAACTAAACGGATGAACATAACCTAAAATTTGCGTTAACGGATTGTTTATCTAGCTCCTGCGATAGATTAGGTGTGTAATAAAATAAAAGAAAGAAAAGTGAAGAAATTTGAGTAGCGTTAATAGCTTCTGTATACGTATAGCAAAATAAAACCATTTATAATCAAGAAACTCAACAATAATTCGTACACTCGTAGGTATATTTTCATATTTATGTTTGTTTAAAAAACGGCTGTGGGTCATTCTCATTCTCTTTCATGTTCCTATAGATCGTTGTAAATTCCGAAGCGTTTCTATTATATATAAACAACGAATTCAACAGGTTTAATTTTGTCCATATTTTTTCGACTCAACTTTGGTCCAAACTTCGTTATCACTTTAAATTAATTGTGCGTACATTGTAAGCAGCTAGCGTTCACATCCGTTTAACTGTGTTTAACATTTCTCTCTGTTCCGTTGCGTAGCGTTGGGTCTATTGTAATTCAGTCTTAAAGATATGCGATCTGCCCCGGCCCAGATATTGTATTCCAATCTAGGTCTAATGTAAGAGTTATAGAGGAGTATTAGATTTGACGGTCTGAAATATTTCTTACACATTTTCAGAAATTTAAGACATTTCGATGCTTTTTTGACAACAGAGAAGATGTGGTCTGTCCAGCTTAACTTATTGGAAATATGAATACCAAGAATGCTTAGTGACGGTGAATCGGAAATTAATGTTCCGTCAAAAGAAACGGGAGTGGCAGAATGATGATTTTGTTTTAATGAGATGAGATAGCTTTGGGTCATTCTCTCTAAGAATGTTACGCTAAAATCAAGGGAACTGTTATTAGCAAAACTATGGATGTGAAATCAGATTATTAATAAAAATTAAGAAGAGAGACAGAGAGATAACAGAACCCTGAGGCACACCGGCATTTATAGGGTGGGACTTAGACGTAATGCCTTCTAATTCAACCCGTATTAGGCAACCAGATAAAAAATTTCAATCTACATGGACCGTAAACGAAAATCGGATCGCAATCATTGCGTTGCACAAGTGCAATCACTCTGCAAGTGATATTTTTAAATTGCTCGAGCAACTTAATTTGACACGAACCATAAAACGGTACAATGAGGTCAGCTCAGCAGATGACCGAACAAGATCCGGTCGACCACGTTCTGTACGGACAACAGCCGCCATAAATGCGGTAAAGGCCCGAATTCGCTGAAATCCGATTCGACGTCAAAAAGTAATGGCTCAGCAGATGAAGATAAGCAAGATAAGCACGTCAAGAATTATATCCGAGGATCTCAAGTTAAAAGCTTATCGTAGAAGGACTGACCAACTTTTGACACCTGCTTTAAAAAAAAACGACTGGAAAGATCAAAAAAGCTTCTGCTACGATACGCTAGAAACGAACACCGGGACATCCTTTTCACTGATGAGAAAATTGCCACCATCGAGGAAAAAGTAAATAGGCAAAATAGTAGAGTTTATGCACATAGCAGTAAAGAAGCGGAAGAAGCGATTCCCCGTATTCAGCGTGGCCACCATCCCGTTTCTGTAATGGTTTGGCTAGGAGTGTCTTATCTTGGTGCAACAGACATGCATTTTTGTGAAAAAGGTGTAAAAATTGGTGCCAAAGTTTATCAAGACACCATCCTGGAAAACGTAGTGAAGCCTCTCAGTACAACAATGTTCAACCAACAACACTGGGTTTTCCAACAGGATTCAGCTCCTGCTCATAAAGCCAGATCCACTCAGGCATGGATAACCAATGTTCCGGAATTTATTGCTCATGAAGATTGACCGTCAGGAAGCCCGGACCTGAACCCACTGGATTATAAAATATGGAGCGTTTTAGAGGAAAAACGTCTGCTCATCCCGCCACAAGAACTTAGATAGCTTGAAGCGAGCGTTGATAAATGCTGTGGCGAATTTAAGCTTAGAAACCGTCCGTGATTCAATAGATGATTGGCCTCGTCGTTTGAGGGCTTGTGTTAAGGCTAAGGGTGGCCACTTGGAAAAACTTGTAGGCGTAAGCGTCTAGTATTAGGTTGTGAATTAATTTATATAAAAACTTTTAATAAAGGCCTTTTTATTTTTCTAATATCCTTTCTTATATTTGTCTCAGAACTTATGAAATGACTAATTGTAAGTATATTAGAAGAGGAGGAGAGAGATAAGTTCTTTAACATAGGCTAAAAGGACACTCTATCAAAAGCCTTTGGGAAACGATTTTCGGTTCAAAGTTCCATAAGAAGACAACAGAATCGAAATGATTGTTATCATCTCTTTTTTAGGAATAAACTGGACGTCAGGGCGTGGGCTAGTTTCCAAGCAATTGGAAAGTATCCTGTCGAATAAGACAAGTAGAATACTTTACGTAGAAGCTTAGCCAAAGATCATGTACATCCTTTAATTAGCATGGGTGAGAAACCAGCGGTTTTGGAGACGTTCAGCCCATTAAGGACCATGAACACATCTCTCGTACATATGTGTATGTATATTGAATCTTGTACACAATCACACGGGATATACTAAACAAGTTTCTGTCAATTGGGCGGAAGACGTTAATTTATAATTATCTACGGCTGCATCAGGTACACACGTTTGTTTGTGCATCCACTAGCTGTTGCAAATTAAAAGACTCACAGAAGAGTTGAAGAAATCGACGTCGAAAGAAGTAACTGCATTTTTTTGCGAATAGCTATCTTAGGTCTAGGACGATAAAACAAATTATATTCGCTTTTAGGAAGAAAAGAAGTAAAGATTTGTGCGACTATTTTCCAAAAAATATCCAATGACAGTTCATATAGGTTGTACTGCTTTTTATAGAAAGTTTTAAATACAAAAACAAAAAAAGAAGCAATGTACAAATATGAAGAAGTGATAGTAGTACAGTCAGATTAAGACTGAAATATATAATGAAGTCTAATGGACTCTGATTCTGGATTCTGTTGAATTCCACCACACATTAATAAATTCAAATTGCACGATTTGATCTGCAGTCTAGGTAATCTGCGTGTGTATATATGTTGAAAATTTGTACGATTTGATTGTCAACCAGATCGACAGTCCATGAACTGCAGACTGTAGATCTGTAAATAAATACACCAAGTACATGAAGTTCATCGTCAGATAACAGGAGTGCAGATTTGTAAACAGCACCCAAATTGTACAATTTCATCATTAATCCATTATTTTCAGTTCAGTTTGATATTTTCGTCAGATAATTGTGGGTTTTCATCGTTCCCAACATGGATGGAAGTATTGCATTACTTCACAATTCATTGAAGGGTACAGGAAACATTCTGTACTATGAAAATTGAAAAGTAAAAGATCATTCTTATTCCGATAATTAAAAAAAAAAATTATAAGGAATTAATAGAACTTCATAAAACTGTAGACGAAAAAGCTACTAATGATTCTGTTAAGAAAAATATTAACAAAGTCAGATTACCTGAGATGTTTTGTCTGTGAAGCAACCAAACTTTCATCCACACTCTTCATTGGTACTTCTGATAAAAGAATTATTATTACTAGAACAGCAACTTTTTTTTTTTTGACAAAATCATTTTAAAAATTCAACCGAATTAAAAAACTATTTACGATATGAACTGAAGACCCAACTGTAGGTGTGTGCTAATTGTCAATTTATCTAAAGTTTTCTGTCCAATGAATTTAAAACTTAAGCCGTAATCTGATGCTAGTGGGTTAAAGAAAACAGATTTGGACTGAAACTTGCCAGATTACAGTCTGAAACTGCAGATAATCTGTAATTTAATGGGGCCTTAAGTCGAACATAACATTGACTCTAATGAAATGGATTAGTTTGCGACATATATCCTATGAAACTTGCCTACAAAGAATATTACTTTTTTTCTATTTTGTTAAAACACCAAGAATATTAATAGATACAAACACGTGCTTTAGGCTTATTAATTATCAAAAATGAGAGAACCAAGAATAAAAGAATTAAAAGATAAAAATTGAGCTCTAACAAAGGAAGCTTTACAGCAGGCTCTAAGATTTATATTTATTAGGTATGTTCCAAGAATTTTATAATCTTGTATTTTTTTTGTATTATGTATATTACTTATAACTTTAAGTAAATAAATTTATATTTGAAGAAAAATAAATTTACAATAAATGGAAATGTAATCAATGCCGTCGTCGTTATATCATACTTATAAACCCTTCATGTTCTAAGTTAAATTGAACAAAACAAAGCTAGAATTGGTCTAAGATCAATTCTTATGATAACCTAGATGAATACCCATATGAAAGTTCGTATTGTCACCTAAAAAACCTAAATTTTTATATGGCAATGAAAACACCAGGTACCAAATTTCAGCTCTCTATATCGATGCGTTCTCAGGCAGTGTCCAAATATGTATATAGTGGAAAACGAAAGTTTTGTATGGCAACCTCACGAAGGAGCTGCCCGATTTGTCTCATTTTCGAACTTAATTTTTATTTATTTTTTTAAAGTCCGTGTACAAAATTACTCTAAGGCTAATTCTTATGACACTATCGTTTGGTGGCCAAAAACAAAACAAAAGACAGCTCAAGCTAGTTTGCAAAAACTACAACGGCTTGAATGTCTAGGAGTAACCGTTGCCATGCGTACCTGCCCAACTGCGGCCCTAGAGGCTATGTTGGACCTGCTATCCTTACATTTGCATGTTAGGGAGCAGGCCATATTTAGTGCAATTAGGCTACAAAGGGCAAACCCCCTAAGTTCAAATAATCTGGTTGCCCACCTGAAAGTCCTCCAGGATTTCATAGAGGACCCGGTGGCTAACCCAATTTCAGACGTTATGCCGAAACGCCATAATTTTGAAACACCATTAAAGGTGATCATGGGGAACCGTCAACAGTGGCACACTGGGGACCTACCCTTTGAAAAAGGATCTCTTAAATGGTACACACGGACGGATCCAAAATGGAAGGTAAAGCATGCGTGGGCATGTATGGGCCAAAGAGCCATCTCGCAAAGGCACGGGGCCTCACCAACTATTTTTCAGGCAGAAATACACGCCATAGAACTCTGCGCTCGCGAAATAATCCACAAAAATATGCGTGGAGCAAAATATACATAATATCAGACAGCCAAGCAGCACTTAAAGCGTTAAACTCGTTTACCTTTGAGTCAAAGCTGGTTTGGGACTGTATTACTGTCTTGAAGCAACTGACCGAGACAAATAGGGTGACACTGATCTGGGTACCAGGACATGAAGGCATTGTGGGAAACGAGAATGCAGAACGCCTTGCAAAGGAAGGAGCCAAATCTCCATTTTTTGGCCCTGAGCCTTTGGACACCAAAAAGTCATCTCTCAGCTCAGATCAGGCTTTGGGAGGACAGAACTAAGAAAGAATACTGGGAAAACACCCCGGGGCTGAGACAAGCGAAGAAGTTTATAAAGTTCTCGCAACAGAGGACAAAAGAATTCCTCACACTCAGCAGGAAGGAACTAAGGCTCATAACGGGCCTACTTACTGAGCATTGCCCACTTAGATACCATCTTAAGAAGATGGGTAAGGTCAATGATGAGACCTGTCGATTCTGTATGGAAGACGATGAATCCGCTGAACACATCCTATGTGACTGTGAAGCTCTGTGCCGCATAAGGCTAAGACATCTAGGAAAGCCATTTCCACTGCCAGAGGATGTCGAAAAAATGGCCCTAAAGAATATTATAAGGTTCATCAAAGACCTTAAGTTGGAATGGGCGCCCTAGGGCATCCAGGGGTAATGTCACAATATATCTTATAGATCGCAGTGACAAGATGAGACGCAGAAATCCTGTCTTCATCCCCCGTAATTAATAATAATAATAATGATACTCTAGATGAATGTCCGTATGTAATTTATTCGTATGGTCACCTCTCTATGCAAGTTTGATTTTTGAAGTGGTTTTTCGCATATATTTCTAGAACGGTGTGTTGGACAGTAAAAATGATTATGACCAATTTCATAGGATTTCAAATTCTGAAGAACTTTTCAGTACAATAAAAACGTCTAGGTCTGATCGTTTTCAAAGTATATGTAAAAAACATCAATTTGTTTATGGTAACAATAAAAAGGGGTTGCCCGATCACATTTTTGATTTTTTTTACTATTGCTACGAATAAGCCATGTACACAATTTCAGCTGTCTAAGTTGCCGCGTTCTCAGGCAGTGCCCAAATATATAGAGAAAAACGAAATTTTTGTATGGCAACCCTACGAAAGAGTTGCCCGATCGGTCCTATTTTCGAACGTAATTTAAAATTTTTTCAAAAAGTCCGTGTTCAAAATTTCAGCTCTCTAAGGGAATGCGTTCTTGAGTTATCGAGTTATAAAATAACTTTTAATATTATGCATGGGTATTTACTCCGTTTTGCTTTACCATAATTATTTCGGAAACGTAATGACAAACTTAGTATACCCTATGATTTCATCATCTAGGGTATAAAATTAATAAATATAATTAAGAATAGAATGAGAGGTATCAATGTGGTGGTCTGCCGTATGCATATAAGAAGAATAAGTTTTGAATTAATGTAAAATAATTACCAGGAAAATTATATTTAATTAATTAAATTAATAAAATCAAAATTTGATTCGGCTTCAAAAATTCTTTCATATTAATTAGTGGGCGCATTGTTCATTTCAAATAATAAATTCACAGGTGATTCATGCAAAAGATATTCTCTGGATGCTTAGACTATCTACCTCACATGCAAAAGAAAACAATATGAGCTCTTAACCATTGAATATGAGTTAACAAAAAAAAATGTTATCAACCCTTGAAAATGACCTTTGCAATATTATGTCATTCTGACTTAGATATGCATTTATATATCATGAGCAAGTTCACAAAAGTATTTATGTACATATTCAATCTAGGCCTATTTCAACAAATAGAACAAATTTTCCGATTGCCCAAAGTGGCCAAGAATTTATTAGCAAAGTCTGTCAGTCATGGTTGTGGCTTAAGTGAAGTATGCGCGCACAAAATATTCACACTTTCATAAGTCTAAGTAAATCAGTAATAAATTCGATTTAATTTTATACTTAAGTTTAAAAAAAAGGACTTACTATTGTTTAAAAGCACTTTGAAAATTCAATGTATTTGTATTTTATTCTTTTGTAAATTCACACAGTTGTAAAATGAAAAAGCCAAGAGAATCACTTTATTTCACAGGACCGACAATTTGTGCGTACAAAATGCCAATGCCAAAATCAATTCAAATAAAAATGTATAAAAATCTAAACTTAATTCTAATTTAACGGTTAAAAATATCCTTAACAACACCCGTCCTCTTCTTTATACTACTTAACTTGCTAAGAATTGATTTCTTACTGAGCTGATTAGATTACTAAGAGTAGCTGCTTGGTTTGGCTATTATCTCTATCTAAATACAGTGGCGTGCAAAAGTTTCCGCCCAAAGTAAATTTTTGCTATACGAAAATTAAATAAATTAAATTAAATTAAAAGAATTAAATTATAGGTATATATCTACATATATGAGGTGAGCGTTGGGCAGAGAAATAAAGTTACATTAAATAATTCCATTTGACATCAACAAACACATTTATTTAAAAGAAATCTTAAAATGCACTGTTCAAAATCTTCCGGCCAAAATTTAAATATACCAAATTAAATAGACAATTAGATAGACATATTAAAATATCGTAAAAATAGTTTTTTAAAAGCACTTTATGAAACAAGTGAATTATGTGATTTAAAAGAGAAAGCAAATAGCTTGTCAAACAAACTAAAGGAAGTAGGTGATATGATGACTGTGAAAAAGATAATAATAGGTGAGGACAATGAATGGTTTACAACAGAGTTGGAAAAAATGAAAGAATACAAATTAAAATGTTATATGAAGGCGAAATTGCGGGGGAGTGGAATCTATTGGGAAAACTATAAAACTGAACGTAAATATATGGCATTTAAATAAGGAAAGCAAAATGTAATTTTATTAAAACGAAAATTGATAACGCGCGTGACCAAAAAACGATGTGGAGAACATTGAAGACGATGGTGCTTAAAGAATCCAGGGATGATTTTAAAATCTCTTGACATTGGTTCTTCTAGTATTTTTTGTTGCACTCAACATCCTGATGAGTTTAATAGACAATTTCTATCTCATGCGAGATTGTATAATGGTAATGTAATTGATATCTCCTTGATACCTCCCCATGTTTCCAATACTTTTAGATTCTATCGCGTTACCGAAGTTGACATATTTAATGCAGCTTCCAGTATTAAGTCAAATGCGGCAAGTATCGAGGGGATTAATCCAAGAGAATTCTGCTTCCTCATCTTCTTGCACCTCTCACTCATATTTGCAATACATGCATTACATCCCATTTACTGGAAACTTTCAAAGGTCATTCCAATCCCCTAAAGCTCTTCTCACGCTGACCATCATCTGATTACTATTATTACCTTTCTTTCCAAAATATTTGAAAAAGTAAGTTTTCTTCAAATATCTGAATACGTTGCTGCTTACATGATTGTCAGTCTGGCTTTCGACTTAACAATAGTTGTACCTCTGCTTTACTGAAGGTGACTAATGATATTCGGATTGCTCTTGATGAGGATAAATTCACGGTGTTAATTTTTCACGATATTTGCAAGGCCTTTGATACTGTTGATCACTCACTGTTTTGCAAAAAACTTGTAGATAGAAATTTGTCTATTCTTACCTTTCTAATCGTGCACAAATGGTTTCTTCAGCTGATAGCTATGCATCTCCACTTTCTGTTGTATCTGGGATTCCTCAGGGATCAATCCTGGGTCCATTATTCTTTTCTATGTTCATAAATGATATTTTTACCTGTGCTAAGCATTGTCATATTGCAGATGATATTCAGGCATATCTCTCAAGGTCTATTGGTTTAATTAAGGATGGCGTTAGCTGCCTGAATGAAGACCTTGAGAGAATCCACCGATGGACCATCCTAGATAATCTTTTCATTAATCCGGCGAAATCGAAAGCTTTGGTTATTTACAGGACTTTTATTGACACCTCGTACTTTCCTCCGATCATTTTTAATAATAGCACAATTCCATATGTCGAATCGGCTCGCAATCTTGGGGTAATTTTTAATAAGACCTTGAAGTGGAACGACCACATTAAGTGATTTTACGGTGGCCATCGTTTTCTTTGAGCGACAAGCTTCTTTACACCTACTGAAATCAGATTACATTTAGTGCGCACACTACTGGTTCCCTTAATAACTTATGGGTGCGAGTTCTGTGCCAGGCTTGATTCCGTTTGCTGAAGGATGCTTTTAACTACATTTAATTCTATGATTTTGTACATATATAACCTTCGTAGATTTGATCACGTCTCACCGCATGCTTCTGCAGTTTTCGGTTGTACTCTTGAAGCTTACTTGCAGTTTCGATTGATTACACATGTGGCTAAAATCATTAAACTTGCGCAGCCCAAATATTTGTTCGACTTACTTACGTTCGCGCTGTCCACCCGGATAATAACTCTTATTTTGCCTAATGCTAGTTGCCTTGTTAGTAGACGCCTGTTCTTCATCCAAGCTATCAAATTATGGAATTCTTTGCCAGCTTCGTTGCGAAGATCGCTTATGTCAAGCACATTGGCAACCTTCAATCACAATGCCTTAATTCACTACTCTTCTTAGAGTAATTGTTTATTATAAATCATTTTTAAGTTTTCTTTCTATTTAAATTAATTGATTTTCTTCATCTTTCTTAGCTTTGTAGTTTTGTAAGTCTAGATATAAGTTTGAGTTACTATGTAGTATAAAATTTTTTTTTTTACTTATTGTATTCTTTAACTTGTGCAACCCAAAAGAACTTTATATTCTCATTTGTACAATGTCACTTGCTTAATAAATTGAAAAATTGAAATTGAAATAAAGGCGATAGAATTTGAGAATGTGTATTATGAAAAAGTTACAATAATATTAGCTAATAAACTAAAATCATATTTTATAGAAAGTATTACTAAAATCAATACCGATATAGAAGACGTTAATTATGTGAATTTATAGATACGGTTAATACCCAATTAAAATTTAAGCAAATATATATGGAGGAACTGTTAAAGATTATTGCGTTAGTTAATCCCAAACGAGATTATAACAAATTAAGTTCGAAAATGATTAAAGACGGAACAGAAGTCTTAGGACCACTTCTGTTTGATATCATCAACCAATCAATGCAGAGTGGAAACTTTCCTGTGTCCTGGGGCTGGATCCGCAACTATGAGTTTACGCGTGTACACAACATTTTGTGTACACAACCTTGTTCCGATTCCGCAAAAGTGGAAATGAGTTTTTCTGTCAAAATTGTGTACACTTTAACTGATATTTTCTCACGGGCATTTTGTTTGTGAATTTTGAACCGTGAGTTTTTGCCGAGCGGTATTTTCAAAATTATTTGTTATATTATTTATTAATATTATTTTAAAATTTGTAGATAAAATGGCTGCAATTAAGGCGAAAAAGGCAAGCGAGGAACAGATAAAGAATTTCTAGTTAATTTTATGTAAATTAACGTAGAATTCGCCAACGACAGGTGAGATTTCTTTTTCTCTAACGAGAAATTTATAACAATACTACGTTAATGGCATTTTGATAATTTTATTCTAATTTAATTTTTAATTTTTGAAATTACAAATTTTCCATTTCAGGCTCGAATGGGTTGATGGAGCCAATACAAGGGCTAGAAAATGGTCTGAATTAACAGATAAACTAAATAGTTTAGGGGGAGCTATTAACGATGGACCTAAGTGGAGAAAGTTTTGGCTCGATCAAAAGTGAGTGTGATTTTTGAAATTACTTCGGTATACTCCTAATTAAACAGTAGATAAAATAGAGAAAGAAAAATTGTTGTATATAAAAAAGAATTGCGAATTGCAACAAAAAAATTCGAGGCTGAAGAAGAGTGGCGCAAGTCCTGGCTTGAATTAAGAAAAAAAGAATTGGATGTAAAAATTAAAAAAATTGGAGTTAAAAGAAGAAAAAAATTTAATAATAATAGTAATTATTATTTCAATAAATTTTTACGGTTGTTTTTTCCATATAACAAAAGATATTAAAAATGAGTAAAATTGTTATCAACAATTATTTGACGAAAACGTCTTCCTTCTGGGGCAAGATGTTATAACTTCGAAAGATTCGACGTTCGACAATTTATCGATAGTCGGTATGTTGTAACACTTTCGACAGGCGATAAATGCGATAGAATATCACTGAGTTTTGCTGAGAGTGATAGTACAAGCGAAGATTAAAAAATGTATGTAAAATTAAAGAAATTAGATTTAAATGTTAAATTTTTTTAATTTATTCAATATAAATGATTTTATATATTGATTATATAGATTCTTCAAACTGAAGCTATAAAACTTGTAAGAATATTTCTTGAGTCCAAAAATTAATAAGGCAATACATTTCGTTAGGCATATGCATAACATAATACCGCTGCCTTAAAAATTTTCTTTTGTCCCGGTAATTAATAATTTCTTTGTCATTTTTGTTATCCTCCACAAATAAAGCCACTGCGCCTGAAAAATTCATAAATTCCAATTTTATTATTAATAAAATTTATCAACAACTAGAAAAAGAATCTATAAATGTCATTTGTGCTAGGGAAAAAAATTCGGAAATAATTTCGAAACAAGCAAAATCGCCTGTCGAACGAAAATCTTATAACATACCGCCAGATCGAAATCTTCGCTTCGATGATCGCTTTCGATGCGAAGTTATAACATGTCGCCACTGATAACATATTATCACCGCTTTCATCGTCAATCATAAGATGATCTTCATGCTTCCTCTGTTAGTTCAAGCAGTGGTACGTTCGTACAGAAAAGATTAAAGGGAAGAAGCACTTATGCACTATTTTCAGAACATTCGAACAAATTAGTAGGTAATTAGTGGCCATCTCTTACTGCTATTAGGGCATCACAGCGACGCAATTAGCCGATCAATGCAATCTTCGCTAGCTCCTTCCATAAATGATTAATTGGATTAAGTTGCGGGGATTCGGCCACTTTAAAACGAGATTTCTTTTGCTGAAAGCCACCTCTTAATCTCTTAACCATGGTTTTGGGGTTGTTGTCATGTTGGAAAGTCCACCTATCGGGAAATTTATAACGGGCATAGGATAATAGGAGATTTTCCAAGATTTCTTTATACAAACGACTATCCATAGTGCCGTTAATTTGCACTAGAGGTCCTAGGGCTTGTGCTGAAAAAATAAATGCCCCAAACGATTACACTTCCCCCGACGTGATTAACTGATGCCATTTTGTATTTTGAGTCATTTAAACTACCAACTGGACGTCACAGATATTCCTCTTTTGTATACATTGCTAATAATTTCTTTCTTATTCAAACTCCTTTCCATAAATTTTCTGTGAAAAGTAAAGATTACAATGTATATTAAACTTTTTCAGTCATTTTTCACTAAAAAAAAAGAAGATAAGAAATACTTATAAGCACAAAGGGGAATGTCATTTTTGGCCCGACATCAACAGACATGGAAGATGTCTTAAACGATGCATTATGATTTTTCTGTGTTATGGTTTTTTATTAAAGGCAGGGGACGAGAGATCCCAAGCAGGGAGGCTAGAGTCGCCCATTGTACCGTCCTACTAGCATCCCAATCACTAAAACCTTCCTGTTCTCTTAATGAAATGCATCCTGTCTTGGTGAGCAAGGTTTTTTAACTGATCTACAGATGTGAGGATAGAGCCTAGAGTATTCAACCTGTTCCGGGCGAAGACCGGACAAGCACACAGAAGGTGTTCGGTTGTCTCAGGCTCTCCATCCATGCAGGGCATACATCATGGTTGTCACCAACTCCCATCCTTGTTAGATGAGCGTTAACCGAGCTGTGCCCGGTTATGATGCCAACCATAGTTCTACATTGTTTCCCTCTGAAGCCAATGAGAAATCAGACATATTTTTGTTGGCCCATCAAGAAACGGTTTTGTGCACCTGTAAGTATTCAGGTTCATCCATCCCTGCTGATATTTACTATGAACATCCGTTTTTATGAGAGCCCCGATACTCGAGATGGCAACGCTTACGGAGGGTTTCGATCCGAGGAAAGGAGTATGAGAGCCATACCTAGCTAAATGGTCAGCCCTTCCATTCTCCTAAATCACCATGTGACCAAAAACCCACTGAAAGGAATGCATTATGATACTCTGAACATATTTTATTAACAATGTTTATTTCAATTAAACGGGGGAAGGTTGGGTTTGATCTTTTTTTGAAAATCTAGGACAGAATCAAATTCCTTAGGTCTTGAGAAAAAGTTTGAGTACCCACACTCCTATACTCGGAGGCTGGCTTAAATAACCATCCCTACACTCACTTTTTTAGTATTTCCTTCTTTTTTATTCGAAGTGTTTCTCCACATACTTTTAAGGAGAGGGGTGGGGGGGGGGGTCGTTGGTTTCAATACGGCATGTTGCATATCATATTAAAGGCCTCGCTGAGTACTATCGGGTGGTGTAGATTTACGCGATTCAGACAACTTTATCGGCATGCACTTGGATCATATACACCCAGTTACTGCATTTTGCGCGTATTTTTATAGTAATTGCTTCCTTGACCATTAGTGCTTTGTTGTGAACATTCATTTTCTATCTCGCACCAATTCCGCATAATCACTAGAAGTAGAAAAATCCACTTTTCCACCCAAGAAAATTGTCATGAACCGCGATACATCGTCACCACTTTAAAGTTGTGTGGAGCATACCAATGAAGTTGAGAACATTTCTCGTTATATGGGGTCGCCATCTTAATTAATGGCGGGAAATTTGGAATATTATTTAAGTGGAAGTATAAGGTGGAATCTATTACGCGAATGCGTAGTTAAAAATATATATACATAAGATATATCGCACTTAATCCCATAGAATGTCATAAGTAAGAAACTTTCTGAACACTACAGATCGTTATATTTATAAAAATCTGTTTTGCAGAGAATATAGTGGTGTACAAAATACAAGAAACGAGATTTTCTCAAAATCATGTATATATAATATATGTATTATATTACTACGTCAAGGCGTCAGATTCCAAACAAAAATGTCCACGGAATAGAATGTAAAATAGAATGTGATACACATAGGGTAAATTTAACTGGTTAATTATATTAGCCTGATTTTACTCCATGTGTGTCACCGATTACCTTGAATATTCTGATAAATACCCCGAAAAACAAGTGATTAATTCAGAGTGTTTTATATATTCAAAAATTGCTAGGTAATAATTGCAATTACCCTGATAACAGCGCCAACTGGTAGCTGCTGGAAATGTAAAATTTGTGTAAGCACATGTAAGCACATATTCAGAGATAGAGAGTGACAAACCAAAACCAAAGTGGAAATGAAAAGTGACAATTCGAAAACTAACATCTGCATAGCCTTCTGATGCTTCACTTTTATATTTATACATTTATGCTAAACGTCAGGCATGCGCGTTACAATTTAAAATACCCCGATTTATGTATATCAGGGGTCTCCAATTAACAAGGTTATTCAATTACCCTGAAGAAAAAAACACCCAGTTAAATTTACCCTATGTGTATCATAAGCATAAATAAAAGTACCAGTCCTCGCTTTGAAATCTGACAGGCAAGGTACAAAATGGCCGAATCAGGTACGCACCTCACGCACACATAAAGCGGCTATTGGTTACGCCAAAACCCTCGAGAATACTTTTCAAGCCATGAAACAGATATCTATATGTATGCGTTGTGTGTCCGTTCTACATATAAATGGAAAAGTGCCAACCATTGACTTTATGTAAGCTATGGAGCCTAAACTACTACTATACATATAGAAAAATAGTTTTCTAGTAATTTAAGACTTGGTTCCTTACCTTCCCAAAGTCTGTGGTAAGTTCATGTGGTAGGGAGGGAGTCTGTATCATGGCTTGTGAAATATTCTCGAGAGTTTTGTTTACGCTCTTGTATGCACATTTATACACGATGCCTACTCCATTAGTTTCCTGCTCGAAGATCAGTACTGACTAGTTAGTAAAAAAGAACAGTCAGTAGGGGAAAAGTTAACTTATTAGGTTATCTTTGGTAGGGGTTTACAAGGCTTTGTATCAATGACAGTGTTAGTTCTACTGACGCATGTAACCCCTACATACGTTCCTTTTACAATGAGTCGCTGGTAATCTGTTTGTCTTCCGCTTCGGTATTGAGTTCGTTTTCGTTTTAATTTCAGCCAGAGATTACGATTTACTCGGAAATAATTTTCCAATTATGATGTATGTAAGGATGATAGCTATGTAGTCAAAAATATGTTTCAAGAAAACATGCTTAGGAGTAGTCGCACAGACTTGGTTGCAGTTGTTCGCACTGCCGGAACAGCGCATGATTGGTACGATCTCAATAAATGGGAAGCTATGTATGATTTTGTGGAAAATATTCAAAAATTAAAGTATCTACTCATATTGAAAACAACATGGTAGATACTAGATAAATTAAAATGCTAAAAAGTATTATATGCAATTTAATTAAAAAGTAAAATTAAGTAAAAATAACTGCAGAAACAAATCAACTATTACATTCTAACGGATTGACAATGATATGTTTTACATTTTATATTATAGGAACATTTTGTTTACTTCACGAACGTGAAACTGGACGATATTTCGTATTCATCCATTTTTCAGGTACAAATCCAGAGCTAATACGTCTATACTCTTCAGATGTTAGATCCGAATGTGCATTAACAGCAGCTTGATATGAGATAAGCCCCTGCTTATATTTTCTATTAGTATCTGAAATTCTTTTTAAATTTTCCGCAAAAATTTTTATTCGCTGTTCTTCTTCTTCGCGGTTTGTATATGATTTGTTAAATCTTCTCTGCAAATAAGTAAAAAAATTTTATTTTGTTTTTTAATATTGTCTAAATGAAGTGTAAATTACCTTAAATCCAGACCATTTACTACTTAACTCAATTTTGAAATGTGCTTGTACGTAAAAAACGGTCATTAGAACCAACAACAATACTACGATGAATTTCATTATTGGGAAATTATAGAAACAATTTCCAAATTAAATTGCAGATTTTATTTTAGTTAAGAAAATATTAAAATAATTTTATCACACAATATTTTATGAATTTATCAAAAATATTAGTAACAAAATATACACTAGAACTGTGTTATAACATAAAATTGAAAGAATACTAAAAAAACATTAAAACACTTCTTCTTATATAAAACATCCCCACTCTCTTGTAAAGCCTTTCCGTTATTGCCAAATATTAACTTGAAAGAGACATGGTGAAAAAATTTGCCAGAAGTGTGACGGTGTTGCATTTGTTTTTTTTTTTATATTAAAGAATATTGTAAACGTCATTGTACTAACATATTAATTAAATAAAAGCTAATTATTTGATTATACATACAACAATTTCAATTACTATAAGATGTCATGCGAGAATGACTTTATTTTTCACAAGAGATTCGTAAAAGAAAATTGACACTATTGTCAGATTTATGATTTATTGCGGTCTGGAGTGTTTATAAATCGTTTTAAATATTTTTCTTGGCTCTGATTTGGTCTAGACTGTCATACAAAAACTCTTCCGGTCGTTGAATTCGAAATCATTTAAGGCTTTTGTTGTCGTATTAATGAAATGTGGTAGCATTATTAGTTTAAGTGTGCAAACAATGACGATTGTGAAGATATTGAAACACCTGTCTATCGTCAATAGGTAAATAAGAAAAAAAACTAAGAGAAATATTTATCTTTTTAATATATTATATGTATAATTTCTGAGTACTAGGTACTAATACTGTGAGCCAATGAAAAATTTAAAAATGAGTTATAGGGTGTTCCTAAAAATTTTTCGTTAGTTTTTCAGGAAATATTTTGTACTTAAGAAAAACTGTTTTAAAATACGTACAATCTATGAGACTATTGGTAATTGACTTTAATGTGTAGCCTAAAAATCAATAATCAGCGGTCACAAGTTGACATGCCCTAATGGCTGACTGATCGAAACTGGAGAACAGAGTTACTAGACTGCATAAACTGTATAACTTTTACAAAAATCTTGCACGTTATGAAAAGTTTAGTAACATTTTACATATTTAACTTTTTTATAACTAAAATTACGGATATCCTTCAATTTATATTTGGAACAATTTTTAAAACAATTTTTTGCATTAAAATTTTGTATATTCTTGTTTAAGAGTTATTGCTCCTAAAATAAAAGATATTTAGGGCCTGATCAAACGAATCCAAGTCTTCGCCTTCGTCTCATTATAACAGGTATTGACGTAACACCAAGTCAAGCTCTATCTGAATCAATGCCTATGTCATAAAGCATTAATATTTCATACAACAGTTTAGACCTCCGGTAAGCAGGCGCAGATCTGGCATTGAAATTAGGGGGGGGGGGGGGTCATCCTGCAATTAAATTTAGAAAAAAAAATACATCAACTGGAGCACCACTTGTCCAGCGCCGCCGTAAGTCGCTTAGTTTAGCCATCGCAGTATTGTAGTGAGGTACTAGGAAGTTTTTCGCAGTAAGCGGTATGGATGATTTGTCATTTTTTAATATAATTTTATTACAAAAAGTCATTTTTTAATAGAATAGTAGTTTAGGGTGCAAACTGCAGCAGTCATTCAAATCATACTTTTCTCAGTTTTACACACTGGCATACAGTCTGTTTGACAAGAGCGTGTACGGAAAAGCTCGGAAATGATTTGGGATAAAAAATTGCAAAAAAATATACATACATTATATATGATGTAGGCTATGGTGATTTATTATTAATAACTTGTCCAGTCACCTTCATTATCAATAATTGACTGAAACCTCCGAGATATGATTTCTACTTATTTAATTGCATAATCCGGAGACAAAGACCTCCACTAGCTTCAATAACATACACCATAGATTTAAATTCACAATAGAAAAAGAAATTAACAATAGCATCCCCTTTCTTGACATGCGATTAGCTAGAACAAGGAATCAGCACATTATAACAGACTGGTATTGCAAACCTTGTAGCTCTAATAGGATTTTAAATTATTATTCAAACCACCTGCATAACACTAAGGTAAACACAGCACAATCCCTCGCCAGCAAAATCTTAAGCCACAAAAATTCCTACAAAAAAACACCAGAATCGTTACAGACATCCTAATAAAAAACAACTATCCATCAGATATAATCCACACAATAATAAAAAAAGCTATAAGAAACAACCATTTCAACAATTTCAACAATTCGATACCCACACCGAACAATGCAATATTATTAGATAATACTAATCCTATTTATACATCAATCCCGTTTATATACCCATTATCCCTAAAAATCGCGAAAATAACTAAAACCGGGAATAACCACATAAAAATAGCCTTCAAACCAATAACTAAACTGAACAACAATTACACGAAAACCAAGGATCCGATACCCACACAAGAAAAAAACAGCATTGTATATAAGGTCGAATGTGAGAACTGCAACGCTACGTACATCGGACAAACATCAAAAAAGCTTAAAACTAGACTATCACAACATAAAGTGCATATCAAAAAGGAAGCACCGCGATCAGTACTAGCATCCCACTCAATAGAAATAGGGCATGTATTTTCTTTCGATAATGCAAAAATAATAGACATGGAGAATAATAGAAAAAAAACGAGAACTAAAGGAAGCATGCTAAATATACGTTAATAAAAACAGAGTTATAAACCTAAGGCAGGACACAGAACTAATATAAATAAAGAATATAAATACATACTGATCAAATGAAAACCATAGTATTAGTCACCTATATAAACGTTTTCTTCTCGACAACCGCTCACTTTCATATTGTCCTCGTAGCATGTAAATTGTTTTTTGTTTGAAGTCTATTTTAATTTATTCACAATGTATTTTATTTTATTTTATTTTTATTTTAATGTAATCAGTTCTTCTATTCTGTGTAATTGTTATTTATTATTAATACTTTTAAGAAAATCATTTATACGCGCAGACAAAAAAGGTATGTCAAAAATTTCTCAAGAAAACTGACTTATGTGCAATTTTATTTATGCAGAGCTCCTGAAGAAGCGCCGCACCTGGACCCGAAACGTCGAGCAAATGAAATAAAAAATCTATCTTCAAAACAAAAACGATCGGTGTTTTTCAGAAAAAGTACCTAAAAATCCATCAGCTAAGAGTTAGGACTCTGATGTGGTAATAAAGGAGTCTGTTTCGTGGTTTGGGAAGTGATTCTCAAGGGTCTTGGATCGCCCAAAGTTGGCATTACAAAATCAAAATCTGAGTAAAAAGCTATACACATACATCACATGCATACAATAATAATATATTTAGTTTTGGAATAAAAATATTTTGTATAATTGTTTGAATTTGAATTATATAAATAAAAAAATGTATTTTTTAAATAACTACCCCCCTCACCGCTGGAGACGCCACTGATGGTTAGGCTGATCGCAGACGAGCACTGAATGGACTGAGTATTTTTTCTTCAAAAATGGCACAAATTTTGAACAGGTTGTGAAAACCCTTTATTATTATGTACTTGTCGATAAAGATGTTATAAATTGTAATGTATTAAATAAGGTTTTTTTTTAGGAAATTAAAGTGGTTTTAATTAACAAAAAAATTAATTTTATATACCTATTACTAAAAAATGTGCTTCTCTGCAGATTTGATGTCAAACATAATTGAGTTTGAAGGAGGTAGACGTATATAATCAATATATTTGTCTGAATTTTTATGTCAATTCCAATTTATTCTATTTAATACAACTGTACTGTTTCTAAAATTGCTTACAGTTCAACGTACATTTTGAGCTTCAAGGAGACAAACGGATTTTAACGAAAATTTGTTCCACCATTTTTACTATAGGAATTAGATACTCCATTCTTATTATATGTCAGTGTCGCCGAGTCAAGAAAAATCGAGTTGACTTATTTAAATAGACAATATATTGTGCGGTTATGTTTGTTTGCTGTCTACAAAATCAAGCTAAGCAAACGAATTGGGACAGGTTAGCTTCGTATTAAACTTGGTTGAAAAATGGCGAACAAAATTATTAGTCTCATATTCATAAAGCAGTCATAATTTGTGGCTAATAAAATTTGTCGTTATTCTTTGCATTACCTATAGCTTATATTACAGTAAGATACCTATATTCTTATAACAGTTAAGTTTGTTGTATGACGTCACTGGCTGTTAAAACAAGACGAAGTCGAAGTTGAAGATTTGGATTCGAACAGACGTTTAAATATTATAATACATAATCTAGATCTAAAATTATCTGGGTCCGGGTCAAAACTTTGGCCAATGTTTCCACCATTAGGTCGCCGCCGCACTGAAGTCTAGGTTGAAAAATTTGGAAGTGCTATCATATTTAAAAAAAAGGCATCACTGCCAACGTCAATGGAAAGTTTTCCTTGTTTTGAGTAAGTATTTTTGCAAGAATTTTGAAGAGTGATCTGTGAACGGCATATACTTAATATCTTTACTATACACAACGCAGGAGTGCGATTTCCTTTAGATGAATTCATATATAATCCCAATTCCTTCAGGGCCGATATATAATCCCTACTTACCTGAGACTCTTAGGTAAGCCTGAGTGGCAGGTTTTCAATATAGATTACGGTCATATCAACCAACCTTGCTGCATTTGATTTTGATCTTTTTGGTTGGCAGCCTCCCTGGATAGTCTCCGTCTGAGCGACTATTCTTAAGGTTCACTAGGGCAGTGGCATCAAAAGTTGAGAGCACCCAACATAGCTTTGACGCCAGAACTGGTGGATAAAGTCCCCGTTTGCTTCCGGATACGAACATCAGCTACATATGGGCAACCTGCCGTAATCTTCATTTCGGCTATTTTCTTCCCGTCTGCTTCTCGAAAGTTAGTTATTATATAGGATAAGGGTAGCATCTTTGTCGATCTCCGCTGCTCACTTTTTATGCTGCTTCAGAAAGCTTCTTCCTTCGTGCTGCTTCTTAAACTTGTGTCGCCTTCCCCAGTTTATCCCACATTTGTTTCCTTCGTCTTTTGAATAGCCCCAAAGTTGGTTCCGCTCAAGCCTTCTCTCTATCTTTTGCTGACGTGCGTTCTGAAGCGGCAGTATAATGCTTTGGGTTTATAGTTTTTTTTTTAGAAATTTTTGCCCATTTTTGGATCCTCGAATTTCCCGGGAAAAGACAGTCCACTTCTACAAAACAAGGCTACATTTGGGTATATCTGATGACCCAAAGGGATGGTTCATGATAGTGATTTTTACTCCACCGTAACATGAAGCTATCAGCACGCTGGCATTTAAGCCTTAGGAGGTTTTTTTGAATTTTTTCCAGGGAATGCAAAAGCTAGCTGTACAAGTGTACAATGCACAGGGCAACCTGGAATGACTTGAGTGATCAAGTGGAAGTCATCGCCAATTAGCTCATATTAGTTATGCTACCAGTACCAACTGTGTAGGAACTCAATCGAATAGCATAGATAGGTGTTGGTATATAAAATTTACTGAAGACGCCAAAGAAAGACCCAGGAAGGAAGACTAAGAAAAGTGATATGAATTTTGTTTTCGATGTAACTAGGAATAATAAAATGAATGGTCTCCTCCGGAAGGATGGAAAATAGATTACGGTTATGGAATAGTCTTAGCCTTATCCCCTAGTGTTCAGTCCCCACATATATATGTTGTTGCGTACGTGGCCTTTGGTTCGTTATTTAAAACACAATATTAAATATTTAATATACAAGTTCTTTATTTCACTTCTAATCATATAAAATTCATAAATCTTCAATTAATAGACTCAACTTTAATTATTGCAATTACTGTACTTTCAATTATTGCAATCCAATTACAACACTTTCGCCCGTTTATTACTTTTGCTTGTTAACAGTTCAATGTCTAAGATAAGACTCTTTTTCTGGCGGTGACAACTGTTGTATTTATACCCTAGAAACTCTCAAGATTATTCTGGAGTGTTATATTCATATTCGTTCTATTCCTGAACGTTCCCTAAGATTCCATCATCGATTCTCCGAACCTGAAGTTGTTTACTCTTCATTGTCAGTAGATGTCACTAGTTGTATCTTTATATTGCACGTAACAATATGTTTAGGGTCCCACGACAAATTTCCTACTGTTAGATATGTTCGCAAATCTTTAATGCAGCAAGCAAAACAATACTCCCTCGACATATCGATGTACTTCCAGCTTTTCGTTGAATCTACCTAAAATACAAAAAGTAAGACATAAAGTATCACTCAAACCAAAATACATACAAAAAGAATACTTATCTAATCAAATCATCAAGTCCTCATGCACATCACTTCTTATTTAAAATTCCCATCTGGGATGCTTATTCACTAAGGAAAAATCTGCCGCTCCTTCTCTACCATTTAACTAAAAAAAAATATATATAAAAATCATTAATTAAATTACACATCTCGATAAAATATACCACAGTATACTTACCTCCGTATATTTACAAATTTGTGATGACAGCCAGTGACATTACGTCAGCCAGCTATTTTGCCTCAAATAAAAGTCAAGCAAACGTCGTTAGGGCATCACCAAGAGACGAAACAGACATAACTGGTTACAGCGCCTATATAAAGCCGACGAAATTATCAAAGGCCACCTGTCAACAAAAGGACAAAAGATGACATCAAATCGAACTGAGGGCTAAAAATGAGCCCCAACGAACAAATGAGGACAAATAGAAATAACATCGAGGGAAACTACGACAACGCAAATTCAAAAACGGCGCAAAACCCACTTGATTTGACTAGATGGCGCCATTCTTTTGGCAGACTTGAATTGTATCAGAGCTGATTTGAGTTTAAAGAATCGTGCTTCTTTTCCTATCACACAGAAGATAATTTTGGTCAGGGATAACTTGAGATTCCTATCATATAGAAGATAAACCTAGTCAGGGATGACCTGAGCTTCCTATCCTTTTATACAGAAGATAATTCTGATCAGAGATAATCTGAGTGTCCTATGGGACTGTGAAGCTCTGTGCCGCATAAGGCTAAGACATCTAGGAAAGGCATTTCCACTGCCAGAGGATGTCGAAAAAATGACCCTAAAGAATATTATAGGCTTCATCAAAGACCTTAAGTTCGAATGGGCGGCCTAGGGCATCAAGGGGTAATGTCACAATAGATCTTATAGGTCGCAGAAATCTTGTCTGCATCCCCCGTGATTAATGATAATAATAATAATACAATATCGTGAGGACGGACAGGCAGATGGACGAATGGACAAACGGACGAACGGATAGACGGACGGACGGGCAGACGGACAAGAGACGTAGAAGCATTTTGCTACCGCTCGAGCAAAGGTATTTTGCTGCCCTTGTGCCTGCACGCACCATCGAAAAGCTATTTCTTTATAGAAACATATTGATACCACTTTGCGTAAAATAAGTCTATATTCAGAGACTAATCTGAATTAGTTTTCATATAGGAGCATTTTGCTACCGTTGTGCCCTCACGCACGAGCAAAGGCATTTTGCTATCTTTGTGTTGTCACGCACTGGCACAGGGCATTTGTCATTACTACCAATCGAAATTTATTTTGTTGACAGATGTTTTATTCTGTTTTTCTTCTCTTTTTTCAGAACGAATAAATTAATGATACCAACCTAAGTAGCAGGATTTTTACTGAATTTGAATTTGTTTTTTTTTCTTTATTATTTTTATTTTATTGTTTGAATTTTTAATATTGAATTTTGTTATATTAGGTTAAGCTAATTGAATTATTAAAATCATTAATAGAACTGAGTTGTTCTTTATACCGGCTCTCCTCCCTCACGATCGCGACTAGAGGTGTGAGTAGACAGACCGCCTCCATAATGATTTAAATTTTAATTAAATGGAGTCAAATGTACAGTGGGTCACACAAATGAAGTGCATCGAGGACCCGCTTTTGCAACGTTTCGATTTAAATTCAAATGGAGGAAATTTTACTCTATATATGTATTTTTTAAGCCAGGCTCAAGTGATACCGTATGATGCAAGGCAGAGAATGGCTGAAAGGAGATAGGGAAAGCATTAAGGGGCATGAGGAAAGTGGTGGAGGTGCCGATATATGCCACTCTGGAAGCTTTGCAGATTGTAAACCTGTGGAAAAACAGAAGATCGTAGACTGTTCCAAATTCGCACAGTTCGGGATAAAAAAGCACCACGGAATTTTACTGTACGACCGAAAGAATTTTTAAGGGTGGGAGGATGTGCGCGGCTTGCAGTGCGAGTATTGCGTGCAGGAATTAATCTACAAGGGGTCAGAGTAGATATTTCAGCGGAACATTGACCATGCGTGTAGCGATTAACGAGCGAAAGACATTTAACATTGCGCCGGTGCCGAGTGAGTCGAAATATTCACATCGCCAATGAGCTTAAAGGTTCGTTGTCTTTTGGGCAATATCCAATGAAGCTAAGGCTGTACGACCGGTCCCAGCCCATATGTGAGAACTGTATTCTATTCTAGGTCTAATATAGGAATTGTAGAGGAGCGCTAGATTTGATGCGCTGATATATTTCTTACACCTTTTCAGAAATCCCAGACATTTCGATGCTTCTTTTGCAACCGAGAAGATGTGGTCTGTCCAGCTTAATTTACTGGAAATGTTAATACCAATTGCTTTGAGTTTGGCTAAAAGGGCAGGATGCCAGACTTTACCAAAGGCCTTTGAAATATCCGGAGCAACGATTTTGGACTCACCAAAATTGTGAAGACTACGGTTCCAACGTTTCGTAGGAAAAGTCGGAAAGTCTCCAGAAGAGCGTCCAGTCCTGAAACCATATATTGACACTCATTGATGAGTTCATTAGTTTCTAGATACCTGATTAATTTGGAATTAATGATAGATTCAAAAACCTTCGAAAGAATAGAAGTGATTGCAATTAATCGATAATTTGAGGGATTGCTACCCTCTCCGTTTTTGAGAATAGGTTAAACGTGAGCTAGTTTCCAGCAATCGGTGAAATTGTGTATTAGTTTAATTGCACTAAAAGTGACACCTAACACCAGTAAAATGAACTGAATTCATTGGAAAGTGGAAATCTTTTCTAATTAAGTCAGCAGACATCAATTGATCATGACATCTCTCTTTTTGTAAATATGTTTCTTTGTCTTTGTCCTCCTTAAAAGAAAAATGTTTTCTGTCGTAATATTTGCAACAGAGCTGCCAACTCTTTTTTGCTGTTCCAGCTAGATCTATTTCAAAAGTCAGCTAAATTTCGGCAAAAATTTTCTTAAAAGCGGCTAGATTTTCGGGAAAATTTATTGGGATATTTTAAACCAGAGCATTGATCGCAAGTCGCCAATCCGAATTACACCTGAGCTTTAAGATCAACGACATAACTTATAAATCAACCAAGAATTTTGTTTGTTTGGCTCTTAAGTTTCCCTCTAAATCTCACCGTCAATTTAAACTGTGGAGAATCTGGATATTATTGTGAATCTCGTTAGTATACAATTCTGTTTTCCCTTCTAAATTTTTCGAATAATTCGTCGGTGTTGAAATTAATTTAATAATTGCAACAAAAGAACTAATCGGATGCCTGATAGCATAAGTAAAGAATTCATCTCGAAGAAAAATCTGTAGATAAGATTTGACATCTTTTTCTTGTTATAACTTATAGGGAGCTACTAATTGCACCCAAACATTTTCCTATTATGCATTCTTCGTTTAATAGTTTCTGTCAGTGGCCACAAATAGGAAAACTGGTGAACATATTTCTTTACGAATTCTCTTCTTACGATATGCTTATTGGTCCAATGTTCAGAAAATGTCAGTATTATTTCGACGTAGTGGCATTGTTTCTACTAAACGAACTCACCAGTTTACCACGACCTGTTATTTTAGATGAATTATCCCTGCGTCTTGCCTGTGAGCGAATCAATTTGGCTTGGTTTTAATTAAATATTTTTAAGCACAGTGAAACAAATTTAATAAAGATATAGAGTAAGAAAAAGACTTTTTATTGTTTCACAAGGTTATATAACCTTGATCACGTGTTTTTCTCCTTAGTCGTTCGGAATCAACTGGAACAGCTGCAACTAAGCAGTAAGTTTAAACCACTGACTTATAACAATGGACTGAGCGATTTGCTATTTCATGTGGCACAAAAAATATTGTGTTTCTGTATATCAGAGTTTGAGAACCATTTAAAACGTTTACTACATAAAAACATGTAACTCAGATGAAATTTTACATCCGAAAATCGAATTAAATTAAAAAAAATTATTTTCTTGTGCCCAAATGTTGTTTTTATCTGAAAAACATCAAATTGCATAAGAAAACGTTCAGTAAGCGATATTTTATGTTAGTAGCTCCAACTCTGCCATAGCCCGAAAGAGAAAACTATAAAACTTGTCCCATTCCTTCCAATAGGAAACTGACAATACGCTCAGTCTATTGTTATAAGTCAGTGGCTTAAGCTAAAGGCCCATTTAGACTCGGAAAGTTACTTGCTAAACCCTCTTTACTTCTGTATGTTCCTCGTAGGTCATTACTTGCGACAAGTTAGGTCTAGCCTTTTCTAGATCTATACTTTTCAATTTTTTAGAATAAGTCCACACTTTTAACTTCAATTTTATATGAATTTTAAACATGGCGGATGGTGTAAATTGTCAGATAAACAAGGTTTGTGGAAGCTGACAATCTTGCATTACATAAAAAAAAAACTAAATATAGTTAAATTTTGTATAGGTACCTCAAAATGAGTAGGAAGAGGTTGATCCAAAAACGTATTATGGAAATATCTGACGTGCTGAAACACGAAATTGGGGACACATTAAACGAAAGAGAGAATAAACGTATTTGGGTACGAAAATGGTCAAACCAATGATCAGAATTACTTGCTTCTAGTACTCTTCTTAAAGAACTAATTCTTAAGGATAGGCAAGCGTGTCAGTACTTCACGGATATATAATTGTGCAAGTAACTTACCAATTATGAATAGGCCTAAAGCTAAGCAACAAAGAATGTTTGTTCTTATTTCGTTGTCGTTGAAACTGGAAAATGTGGAACGCAGGTTCCTAAAATTTGTTTAGCTAAAATGATAGAAAATCGGCTAAATATCGGCTGTCGGCTAAATGGTGAATTCTTCTGGCAAAAAGTATAGTGAAATCGGTTAAATCTAGGGCATCGAAAGACTTGATCTTAGATCAATTCTAGCCATTTTACTTATTTTTATTTATTGCAGGCAATTAGAACTTTGACTAAAAGGGTACTGAGAGCCCAAAGGAAACCCTTAATAATTGACTAAGTTCGGGAACGATTTCAGTAACATAACATTTTTGGATCATGAGTCGTCCAAAATTTGCATTCTTCTTGCGTTTAATTTTCTGTAACCAATGCTAATCAATTACAATCAATACTATTTAATACTTTTTTGGAAAAAGAAGACGTTAATTCGCATACCATATTTTAGTAACACAGACGAATAATATTATTTATCTGTGGATGAACTTAAGGTAGTGAAACTCGAAAAGTTTCGCCTATAGTTCGACTACTGCGGGCAGCTTTCACGTGCTGCTAAATAAAAATAAATAAATAAATAAAAATTTTTTTTTAGTCGGAATAGTCAAAACTTTATGTTTGCATGTTATTTATATTATAAATCTAACTAATCAAGAAAACTTAATTACACTCAGTGAGTTCAAGATAAAATCGTAACATTATTGCACGTTTATATTATCATGTTAAATATATTTTTAAAATTAAATCAAAAACTCATTTCCGGATTACTTAAATCAAATCTACTCAATTTCCCCATCTTCTATTTCTTAGATTATTTCGACCGCGTCCGCGCCCACCACCTGGTGGTCTAGGTCTAAAGTTTTTAATACGAAAATTTTGAATACGGAATTTAAAACGAAACTTTCTTGTAGACTGATTTCCAGGAATATTTGTTGTAGTCGGTCTTCTAGTTGTAGAGGTACTTGACGAAGTTGAATCTGTCACTGTAGGACTTACTGATGTAGTCGAAGTTGTTGTAGTCGATGATGTTGTGTCCTGTCTTCGTACCCTTATATGTTTTACCTTATTAAAAATAAGTAAAATAAAAATTATATAAAAGATATCGTTAACAAAGATTTTAAATTAATTTTACAAAATTGTCATCTACATATGATCCGGGCACTCCTATCATAACAACAGCACAAAGAACGAAAATTATTGCACAGATTTTCATTTTCGCTATGGTATGAGTACAATTAAGAAAAAAACAAAAAGCAATTGAATATAGTAGAAATTCGATTTTCAACTAATTTTGAACAGCTTCTAATTTACCTATCAACTTATATACTGTTCACGAAACTGAATTACATCTGAATTAGACTGCAATTTAAGGTATTTGAACTGCCATGAAACCAAAACCTTGTGTTATTAAAAACACAAAAGAGCATTCAATTTAAAAAGGGGATTCCATTCAACGAAAACTATACCTATAGCAATTGTTCAAACATGTTTGTTTGTCGAATAGACATAAAAACCCAAAAATCGCAAATAAGCGTTATGACGATTTTACTTCACTGTTCGAACAATTCGATAGAATTAAGGCCGCAGAAATTTGACCTTCATATCATTCGTAGACCTTGGAATCAATTCGGCACCTTTAATGTGAGAATTATGAATGTTTTGTGTCAATTGAAATTAGGTTTCCTTGAAGTATGGATAAAACTGTTTTAAGTTCTTTGTACTTTAGATAATTTTCTTTTCTTTATTAATTTAAAGCCTCGTTCCATTAATATAGATTTTCTTACCAAACAAGTATTGAAACAAGTTGGCAACATTTTGTAAATCCAGACACATGTTGACAACTTGTTCGATGTTGGCTGTAAAAACCCGAGGAATTTGTTGGGTGGATTTTTTCATTTAAATGGAAACGCTACATTTGTTGCGTTGGCTAAACTAGTGATTCTAGCGTTCTTTTCAGTAAGTTGAAGATAATGGAGGAGTGGACAATTAGTTGAAACGGAAACATATGTTAAGTTTAGCTAACAAATTGGCTCTCAACAAGTTCACAAGATGTTTCCGATCAAGTTGGCATTATTATTATTATTATTATTAGTGGAATCGAGGCTTTAGAAGAATAGAAAGCCTCTACATCCTCTCCGGCTCCACTAGAATCTGTTCTTAATAAACTTAAGGCATTAGCTTTTCTTAAGTAGTGGGTTTAGTGCTGTTGATTAGACTTATAGATGTTTTTTACATTAAACAAACCACAAAAAAAAACACTTATTCTTATTTCACACGAAACCGTTCACCTTGGAACCCAACCATCTCGAGTTGGATGAAACGTTAAATACGTATGGAATACGAAAATAGCTTACCCATGTTTCCTCTAACAACAAAAATCACTACATCCTTCTTCCCTCAAGCAAAACACTAATGGTGATTTCTAAATGAATGTAAATCCTCTATACGTTCTAAAAAGATTTCTTGAGGCCCCCAGTTTTGCTCTTCTTTTGATCCATTCTAATATCCACACTCTTTTTCTTACAATCTTCTCGTCCAAAATTACTCTTAATATATTTGCTTTCTGGTAGTAACACATCCAAGTCCGAGCCCCGAAGCTTCCTCGAGGCATTGCCAAAATTTCCAACAAGGGTTTATCAGTAATGCAACACAAAACCAAGCCAGCGGCTAACATCAAGGCTTAGCCGCAAGGCGCGCTTTGCTCAATGTTGGAAAATTTTCTCTTTCAGGCCTATTTTTGTACTATCAAAATTACAATGACAGCACCGAGCCCGGTAGTTTCATTTGGTTTTCAATTCTCTGAGGCGACCTGCGAGGAAGCCTAAGAGAGGCCTGGTCTGAGGCTTGCTTGGATATGTTTCTGCCTTTAAGGACATCTGTGGTTATGCCAAAAGTTCCACAATACTTGATATTATAAATGACTACATACTTCACTAATATTTTGAATCGTGTGGAACTTGTTTTCGTACTGACCAAGAGGGTGGTTGGTGGGGTACGTCAAGGGGGGATATGGGACTGAAAATGAGGTGGTAACTTCGGACAGTAAATTCCTGCACTTGTGAAAAAAACTTTAGCTACTTAACCTAAACTGGTTCAGTTCTATTCACGTTCAAAACAACAAGGAAAATACATGAAACATGTTTGGCAAACATTTGTCAAGCATTTGTTAATAATGTGAGAAAATTTTGTAAAATGTTTGATGATTGTGGATGCAAATTTGACAGTTTTGGATTCTTAAAAAACCCAGCGGGAGATAATGCGCTTTTAACGTATCCGACGGGGGTGCTGCAGAAGCGCTTCATTTGTAGCACTTTTGAAGCTTTTCTATTAGGAATAATGTGTACTTTTTTAATCACGGATAAGTTTCTGGTTTTCGACTTTTATTCGTGACGTGTTATTGTGTTGCTTCCATGAACAAGTGCAAAATAGAATCAGAACGTAATAGTCATTCATTATTTGAAAGTACAGTGTAAAGGAAACGTACAGAGTTTTTATGGTGATAATAATATTATAATTGATTGAAGTTTGTTGCTATAATATAAGTAGAAGGTGCGCTGAATTCTTCTGAGAGCACCTTTGAGGAGCCAGAAAAAGAGTGCTCTTGAGAAGCTACAAAAGAGCGCTTCCTTCGGCGGACATCAAATGTTAAAATGAAACAGAGTACGATAGGCTGAGGCAGCGCCTCAAGCTTTCAAAATATTAGACGTCTGTTAAAGTTTGTACAGTACTTTCAGTTAGTTTTCAACAGCTGCGGAAAACAGTAGTGAGAACTCATTTTAGAATTTTGGAGATTTTAATAATAAAGTATTCAAGAGTGAGAAATGGGGGTAGATAAATAATATAAAATTAATAGATCTGTATTCTACACACCGAAATTTTTGGGACAAATTGAGTGAAGAGTACAAGGACAAAGTCAAATGTAATGAGTTCTTCATCTTAATTGGAAGTGAGATATCAGTTGCTGCGGGTGAAGCAAGTAAAAAGCTAATCTCATTTCTTACTCAGTACCGGCGTGAAAACAGGCACAAAAGACCAGTAATTAATAATATGTTAATATTTACGGACATATCTGGTTGCAATACAACTATTAATGCCTCAACTACTTTTTGAAAGCAACTGTTTTGAGACTTTAAAGAATGATAAGAATCACCCGGTGCAAATAGCCTCAGAGCAATGGCCAGCCGTTCATCTACACTTATACTATTTCACCAGTTTGTATTTCGTCTTCTTATTTTTGGCCCGATTCTATTAACTAAAATTTCACTTGAAGAGTTTCTTACGAAATTTCGAGTAAATACGCTATAAGAGCACCAGATAAAAGTTTTAGCTTCCAGGCTTTTGCCACAGATGGCGCCACCGTCGCTAGGCGCAGGTTTGAGTTCATAATGTGGTTTGTGTCTTGACTGTACAGGTTTATGTCTTGGATGCACCACTGAGCCTTGACTGGCTTATGTTTTGGATGTCTCATGTGATCTTGACTGGCTTATGTCTTGGATGTGTCATTTGCACTTAACTGCTACCTAGCGGCATTAGCCGGTACTACCAGCATGCTCCGATATTACGGATTTCTTGGATGTGTGGTGTTGTGCCTAAATGTAGGCTTTTTATTATGATTCTGCTGTTTTCAAATGTTGCGCCTAAATTTAGGCTTTGGTTTTGAATTAATACTAGTAATAAGTAAAGTTAACAATAGGAAATTTTTGTTCATGCTAATGGATTCTTGATGGTGCGTAGGTGGCAGGTATTATAATATAGGATAGGGAGGGAGGTAATGAAATTTTCATCAGAAATCCTCTACGGGCTTTAGTTTTCGAGATATTACCGAATTAATAATTCAAGTTAGTTTTATTAATGCTGCATCCAAGACATAAGCCAGTACAGTCAAGACCCAATGGTGCATCGAATACATAAACCAGCACAGTCAAGAGACAAACCGCATTATGGAATCAAACCACCTAGCGATGGTGGCGCCATCTGTGGCGAAATCCTGGAAGATAAAACTGCGATCTGGTGCTCTTATAGTGTAACTGCTATTTCGAAAACCAGAAATATCGTCAATTTTAAAATTATTTAATAAATTACCACCACTATAATCTAATCTTCTATAAAAAAACTTTTAGTTCCACCATCTCCTTTTTAGCAAATTTTCCTCAACGAAAGAGTCTGCAATGCATGATTAAAACTAAACATTTCGAAAACATTTTCACACAAATACCCTATCAGATGTTTGACAAACATTTGGCAAACATTAGTCAACTTCCTATTAACTGTTTGTCAAATTTTTGACAAATGTTTTTTTGCCAATATTTTTTTTCTTACTTAATAGTTGCTTTTTTTTATTTTTTATGGAAAAGTACCACAATTTTTTATCATTCTTTAAGACAAGAAATTTAATTGCTAAATAAATCCAAATTATCGAAAACATGAAGAATAATGAGTTTTAAGGCTTTCAGGATGTCGACGGTTCCATAGTGTTAGCGGACCAGAGAAAATCGATGGTTTTGAATAAGTTTTGGTAAGTCAGTGAACGAAAAAACCCAGCTAACTAACATACATCTTTGGAGGAAAATTAAAATGTCAGCGCTTTTTATTTTAATTTCGTTCCCAAATTTCAAACGAATTTTGAAATTTCAAATTCAATTGATTGGGTTAATTACTGAGACATAGAAGGCGTCAACAGTGATAAATATCTCCGCAAACATATACATATAATTCCTTTCATTTTTTATGTTTTAAATATGAATGTTGCTAATTTTAAGAAATCTATTGATTTTTGGTTGACCAAATTTAAAATTAAGCTTATGATCCCTTATTATATATAGAATATAGAAAACAATTGTCACCCTGTAGGGTGATTCTGATCTTTTATCGTACTTTAATGTCAGAATATACAACAAAATGAAATGAACTTTTCTACTGTTATATTCATGTTTTTATTCCGCTCAGCAAGCCTTGAATTACGCAAAATGAACTGGATTACAAATTCAAAAACATTATTTCCAATTTAAGCACTTCTATTGCTCAATATTGGGGTAGAATATCCATTTACCATAGTTTATAATTTTTGTCACAACCTCGGAAGGAGTTGACTACTTTGTCGTACTTTTAGTCGTATATTCTGACGTTTATTCTTCATTGCAAATTCATTTCAGTTTATTTTGTAGTTGATAAATCGAAGTGAATATGGTGAATATAAAAATACGACGAATTTGTGGTGAAATGTCAAAATATGTGAGGCTTTTTTACCCCGAATAGTGCCTCCTCCGGCATACAATCTGCATAAGTTTAAGGGCGACATACATCGGCACCTCCGTCACTCTCCTCATATCCCCTAATACGTTCCCTATCTCCTTCCTTCCATGCTGTTCTTTGCATCATAGGGTATCCCCTGAGCTTGGCTTAATAATCTAAAAAAAAAAAGTACGCCCAAGCTGCGACAAAAGATCAGAATCAACTCCAGGTCATGAAATTGAGTTACTAAATTTCATACATAGTGTGCCAGGGGTATTGTATAAACGCAATTTTAATAAACCAATCCCTATTCGTATTCCTAGCAGAGAGAGGAGCAGGATGTCAAGCGCGTGGTCATTATATGCACTTTCATAGATGTGGGCCAAAAACCGTTGCCGATGTTCTAGCCACCCTAAATGACAGGGGTCATACATGTTCGTCTTCGTCTTGTTACTACCTACAGCTAGTGACGTAACATCGAGTCTATCCAAATCCATGTCTATTATACCCCCGAGCTTTGCTACTTTGTATAACAGTTTAGGCATCTGGTGAGCTTGATGACCAAATCAAGAGTCGAGTTGACTTCTTTAAATAAACAACATATTTTGAGGTTATGTTTATTCGCTGGCAGTAGGGATCAAGCTAATTCGGAAAGGGTAAGCTTCGTCTTGATGGAAAAATGGCAAACGCTAACCAAATGAAGCATAAATGTTGCGTAGAATAGAATTTTTACTGTTTTAATTACTTTAAAAACGAAATTATACTAAATAAATGCCTTGTAAATATAATCTTAACTAATATTGCATTTCAAAAGAGAGCTTCTTTTCAAATTGATTAATGCGGAAGGTATACAAACATGTAGTAAAACATTAGAAGCTTTTAACGAAACGTCAGTTATCAAGCTAAGCACATGAATTCGGACAGGTTAGCTTCGTCTTCGTCTAACTATTATAATTGTAACAACCCACTTACAAAAATAAAATGTCTGTATATCGCTGTGTCTACACATACCATATCTGTAGCCATTGCAATCTCAATAAATTATTTCTTGAGCTGTCAAATATTATTTGGGTGGGTAAATTATGAAACTAATTTTCATTTGAAGATATGGCACCGAAGATAGTAAAGCTGTGTATTTATGCAAGAAAACACGCTTTAAGCATATACAAACAAATTTCTCCCTTTACGCCATCTTTGTTGTAAACAAATGTCAAATTTATGGACATCGAGATATCTGGCCATAACTGTTTTCCAAAGAATTTGCCATCAATCTCGCCATAAGAAAAGGCTATATGACACTGTTTATGCAATATGGAAATGGCGATATCCATGGATGTGTAGATCGACTGATCGATTGATTCACTTTTGGATAGTTCTTCGATTGCTGACTCTTTAACAGGGTCACTACGATTTCATTGCTCGGGGCTGCTCTTAGTATGAAGCTGAGTACAGAATTGTGTGATGGATTGGCCAGATATTAAGATAAAAAGTGCAATTGGAGTACAGTTCCTACAGGTTTGCGGTGAAGGGGGCTGCAGAGGAAAAATTGAGGTGTTGCAATATAATAGCTGCTTGCGTATTCTGTGGCAATGTTCTTATTCTCAGTATCTGAGCTTAGAAAATAACTTCCTGCGTCAAGGAGTGCCTTGAATTCCGCCTGGAAGACCGTGACATGGCTCTCAATGTGTATGGCAATTTCCATTTGAGGCTCCTCGCTGAAAACACCTGCTCTGGTGTTATCTTCCGATTTGCAGCCTTCAGTATACATAATAACAGGGTTTGTTAATGGCCGAAGCACAGGTGATTCCCATTCTGGCCTAGATAGAATTCTAGATTTAAAATTGCTTTTAAGCATCGTCTCGATAAGGTAGTCAAAATCCCTGTCGATGTCAGGTTCGATAGACTGCACTAATTTAAAGATTGATTCGTGTGGAACACTTGTTCCAGTGTGAATTCAACTTCGATTAAGATGCAGTCTTAGCGCTGCAATTGACGCCCCCTTCTTGATACGTTTTTGTACCGGATGTATGTTGAGGATAATAATCTCAAGAGCCTGATTGCTAGTAGTCTTGAAAGCTTCACTTACACTGAGGAGGCGCAATTTTTGAACCTTTCCTTACCTACAGTATGAAATGATGTCCATTTCGACGAAGTCAAGCTTACGACTTATTACCAGAAGACGAATGCTTGGAAACTTTATTCTTTCAAAATTTTCAGATGTAGGTATTCTGAATGCCATGTTATGTTATTCATCTCAGTGTCCAGTTAGACTCAAATCAAATTTGAAAAATACATGTGAATAAAAGTGCTACCAGTGCAACTGCCATATGATCTTTTCGCTTCACATGGGTTATGACACCGAGGATATTGACATCAATTGTAAAATTTATATTTACCAAACAGTATTCAATATGTTGTCCATGAGTCTCGGAAAAGGTTAGTAGGCTTGCAAAACTAGCTTGCCTAAGTATCACAGGATCTATGCGTTCACCAACGCTAATTTTCTGGATTTACCGCTTCTGGATCTGATGATTTAGGTGATGACCAAGTGTGTTATTTGAGGGATGCGTTTATGTGGACTTGGGAGTAGACAAAAGTAGCTCTGGCCGTGAACCTTTGACGTTTAGATTGAAAGAGGATAATCATCTGGTCTGCATGCCATGCGATTCTATTTTACTAAATCTTTCAGTTCGGTAACTATTTCCAGTGAAAAGGTTCGGTTTTAAGAAATCAAACATTGAACTTGGACACAATTAAACTAAATCTTTCCATTTATCAAAATATTTATTGTAAGCAAACTTTTTTTGTCACATATTTAATTAAATTTGATGAAAGAACAGAAAAAGAACACACTTAACATATTCAAAGAATATTCGGCAGTGGTCGAAAACCTTTCATTTATGGGTAAAAAAGAGTAAAATATGGATAAATATTTTATGTAGGTAGTTTTATGTATATAATCAGCACTAAAATAATTAAATTCCACTCCATTTGCTCATTCCTAAAAGTAACATTATTAAAACTATTTGTCACTTTATTTTCATTAAAAAAATCAACTTAAAACCTGCTGTAAATTAGAAAGAATAAAATATTTTTCATTTTTCTCCAGCCAAAGGTATAAAGCCAGTATTAACTTTTTTCCATTCTTCCTGAGTTAAGTCGGCATATTGATTTATTCCAAGCGTATAAGTGACATCTCCGGCTTTGAATTTTTTATTGTGCTCTTTCACTATTTCCAGTCTTTCAGCAAAGATCGCCTTCCTTCTGTCTTCCTCTTCTGGAGTTTCATAGGATTTATTGAATCTTTTCTGTGGATAATAAGAAAAATTTGATTTATGACACTCTTTTATAGTTTGCTTGATACATTCTAAGATCTAGATGTATTCACCTTAAAGCCAGACCATGTGCTGTCCAAAGAACTTTCAATATCTGACTGCACGTAAACAACAGCCAATAACACCAGAAGTGCAACTACTATTAGTTTCATTTTAAAGAAATACGGAGTATGTGGATGCTGTTTTTTGACCTAATCCGTGAATTGTTGCTAGTATAAAAAAAAATTCACTAATAAAAATCATCTCCCCCATGTATTTGCTTTTATACCAGGCTTCCCTCCACACTTGGGACGACTTCTGTGGAGCATTATCATATTAAGAAACAATCAACAAATTTAAATTGAATGACCTTTGACTGATGATGGTTCACTTGAATTTAAGTTTTGAGTTGTAGGTAATCAGAAACTTTTTGTGTATGAAGAGGGTCGAGATAAAAAAAAAAAAACTAATGTATAGGAAGAGGGTGAGAAGATAGAATTAGGGTCGAGGTATTGGGACTTAAACATTTTCTGGGGCTTTTTATGTTTTTTAATAAACACCCTGTAATTTTTTCAACTTTCTTAAAGCTCTAAGTCTAAAAATTCAAATATTACTCTTCCTTTCATCTATGTATTTTGTACTCATAGCATAGAACAGCGCAGCCTATTGCGACACTGCACTGAGATTAGTATAGGCTTGATAAACTTTTCTACTTGTAGTGTAATTCGCATCGTGGTACATTTATACTCAACAATATTTCCAATTTGGTATAAAATTGTACTAAGTGAGGTACATTTCACGAGATAAATTTTCATTTTATATTTTGGTACATACTTTTGGCAAGATTTTTGTACTTTTCTGTCAAGTCTAGTCAGATTGTAATGCATGTCACCTTACGCTTTTATTATAAGTATTTATTGTTTTCTGTAATTTCTTTCAAAACATCCGCAATGATAATTCCTTCATTGTTGTTCTCACAATTTTGCAATTTATTGTCACCAATAAAATTTAACATTTTATTTTAAATTAATCGGGCCAATATGTACATCACTTCATTAACTGATGGCCCATCTATATATCTTATTTAACTAAATAAATTTTTCTACTACGTTTTGTTTCACTTTGTAAGTAAAAAAAAGGTAATGCTATCGTACATTTTAAATATATATCTTGAAAGGGCTAAAATATCCCCAATAGCAGACCTGTAAAATACTTAAGTATATTGGTACTTAAGTACTAATTTCAGTACCAGTACTTGGAATTTTACAGGTTCTTAAGTACTAGTAACAGTACCAGTACCGGGACTTGTACTTGAAATGTTTTTAAGTATCAGGTACTGGTACCTATACTTGGAATTTTTCAGGACTGCCTAATAGATTGGACTACACCATTAAAACAATAACTTCTTTTGTTTCCTTCTAGAGCTATTGACGTTTTATAATTACTCATATCATCAGGAATTTCGGAAGCTTCAACGCATCATTGCTTATATGATTCGATTTGTAAGGAATGCCAAAATTCCAGTCAAATCACGGCCAAACCATCGCTTCATCACTTGTCGAGAATTAAATGAAGCCTTATACATCATAATAAGAGCCATACAAGAAGATGAGTTCAAGGAAGAAATAAAACAATTAAAGAAAGATCATGAATTAAACAAGGGGCATTAAGGCGATTTATGGGCCGCAGAGGAAATTATAGGAACTTATACTGCGACAACGCAACCAATTTCGTTGGCGCAAGAAACCAACTACGCGAATTGTCTGAGGCCATCCATTCTGAAGCAGCGAGGGAAACCATAGCAGGAACTTGCAGTAAAAGAGGAATCGATTTCCACTTCATTCCTCCAAGAGCACCACACTTCGGTGGGCTATGGGAAGCTGCTGTAAAATCCGCAAAGCATTTACTTATAAAGACAACTTCAGCCGGATCTCTAACTTATGAGGAGCTGGAGACACTAAAGATCGAAATAGAAGCAATTTTGAACTCTAGGCCACTAACACAGATGTCAAATGACCCTAATGACCTGACTGCTATCACTCCTGGTCGTTTCCTGGTAGGTGAACCATTAACGGCACCCATAGATGCAAGTGCCAAGCAATTGAAAACTAGTCTGCTAGCTAGATCGAGGCTAGTGTCTGATATGAAACACGAATTTTGGAGACGATGGTCCCGAGAATATTTAAATGAACTGCAATATCGACTCAAGTGGAAAGAGCGCTGCCAGAACATAGATCCTGGCACTATAGTGGTTATACAAGATGATAATCTTCCAGTCATGAAATGGCCACTAGGGAGAATTCTTCAAACACATAAGGGAAACGACGGTTATGTTAGAGTTGCTGACGTAAAAACAGCTAAAGGTATACTTCGCAGACCTATTCACAAGCTGTCACCATTGCCGTGTGAGGAGGTAGATCATAACAGGAATAGAAGAGTCGCCTCAAGGGACAAGCAATGTCGACAAGGATCAAGTGCCCAAGAAACGACGACGACAGTCTTATGGCGCTGCAATTGCAACATTATTATTGGCTTGTTTGGTTCTACCGCCCGGACTTGGAGCAAGCATCGATATCGAGAGCTTCGATCCTAAACCGGGGATATATTTCGAAAATATCGGCAAAATAAATTTCATATCAACCGAATGGAATTTAATAGTTTATTACGATTTGAAACCATTGGATGGAGCTTTCGGTATTATCAAATGGGACGAGGGCGTTACATAACTTATGCCAGCAAAGTAAAACAAGGAGCACATGCATCCAGATAGTGACACAACTTCAGCAGATTGAAGAAGAGTTACAGGCCGACAACATACTCCTGTCCACCAGAAGTCAAAAACGAGGTGCTATTGACATTGTCGGAAACCTGGCCAATTCACTTTTTGGGGTCCTTGACTCTGAATATGCAAAAAAATGTCTGAAACTATAGATACCATCAATGAAAAGGAAGAACATCTTCTAACGCTACTGCAAAATCAGATGTCAATAATTGACGCAACGGTTAACGTCTTGAAAAAGGATCAACTAGCTGTAGAGAAGAAATTTAAGGAATTAGACGTCCAAATCACCCACTTGATAAACTACATAAACCACACCGGAGTAGAAACGTATGAGCTAAAAATCAGCCAATTATTTACAACCCTATCCATCCAAATGATGTTCATAGTATCCCATCTTCAGAGAATGCAGTCTTCAATAATCGACGTGTTAACAGACATACACCACGGCAGAATCAGTCCATTACTTGTGACGCCTCAACAATTACGTAACGAACGCATCATGGTCAAGAATCAGCTACCACCAGGATTGCAATTACCCGCAGAATCAGAAACCAACAACCACGTAATAGTTAAAATCAGAATGCCCCTGGTCACTCTGGAAAGGTTTGACTTGTTCCAGATGATACCGATACCTGTATCAACTAATGAAGTGCTTGTAGCTGTACGGCCTTGCGCTACATACATCGCTCTCTGTCCACACAGAGATCAATATTACCCAATGATAAAACAGTAACTGTCATCCTGTATGTAGAAGGAGGAGCTCAATCATGTATGCCCTCTGAACCATCCTATATATCACACGGGGGCGCCCGCTTGCACCTGCGAAGTGAATCTGTTTAACAATTCAACATATATAAAATGTGAAATGGAAAAAATAGAGAACAGTCCTGCTTGGATTCAGCTCAATAATCCAAACCAATGCATCTACACAGTCAAGGAACCCACCACTGCAAATGCTTGGTGTACCGAGGAAACCATCCCGCTGACTTTAACAGGTTCTGGTCTTTTAAAGATGATGCCAGATTGCGTCATCAAGCATGACTTACTGACAATTCGAGGAATACATACATATCCTAGCAGCATTAGGACATCCTACAAGAGGTTAAGTGAGTTAAGCAAAATCACCACACCAGAACAGCTACATCCAGTCATCGGTAACCTAACTCCCTACGAAGCCCAAGAAGAACAACTGGAAGAATTGATGAGATTGGTCTCATCACAGCTCCAAGAGGAAACAATAAAGAAGACTCATTCCCACAATATCCATCAATTTACCATTGGCTATCTTGTTATTATTGTTAGTATTCCTTTGTAGTAAGTTGTGTGCCATTATGCTCTTTTTATATTTAATATGTATTATATATGTGATTGCCTTCGCATGCTGGAGCCTGTTCTTTGTACTACTAATTGTAGATGCCAGATAACATTTCACCCCTGGACAAGGTGAGAACAATGTGTAACGTATTTTTCTCTCGATCTTCCGGGTTGAATATTGTCAGTTTGAATGCTAGAAGTCTAAGAAATAAATCGGATCAATTGCAGGTAATGTTTGCTGGTACCAGGGTTCATATATTGATGGTATGCGAGACCTGGCTTAATGAGACTATTAACTCTGGATTGGTTTCAATCCCAAACTATTACATTCTCAGAAATGACCGCGCGAATCGGACGGGTGGTGGTGTTGCCATCTATGTACATAATTCGTTGAGTGGTTCGGTTGTGTGGGCCTCTTCTCCTGGACAAAGTCTAGAATTTCTTGGCGTTGAATTATTTTCGGATTTCCACAGGTGCGTTGTGTTTAGCACCTACTGTCCACCAAACAGTTTTAATCTGGGGAATGTTTCGGAACTTACTACAGCATTAAGTTCTGCTAGTGTACTATATCATGATATTGTGGTTTGTGGCGACCTAAATGTTAACGCTCTTAATGCTAGTTCGTCTAGAGAGAATCTGTTTTATATTTTGCAAACGTTGGATCTGAAATCAGTGAATCAGATACCAACTTATTTTAATAGTTCTATTCCAACCATGCTTGATTATGTACTTACAACCAACTTAAATAATATCCTTTTCCATAATCAAATTTCTCCTCCCACAAACTTTGATCATGATTTTCTCTTCACAACTTACAGAATGAATCTCACTGCAGTCCCCAATGTTATGCATTTTTCCTACCGTGATTTTAAAAACATCAAATTGAACGAGATGATAACAGAATGCAATGAAATGTCATGGGATGAGGTTTTTATTAATAATACCTTCGACAATAAAGTTGAGACTTTCGTCTGCACACTTTCTTATCTATACGATAAGTACGTTCCCTTGAAGACTTGCAATATTCGTTCTGATCAATGCCCTTGGATAACTAGGGAGGTTCATGCTGCCATGGCTGAACGCGATTTGTTATTAAAAAGATACAAACGAACTAGAGATTCTGCGGTCCTTACGGAATATAAAAGGGTGCGTAACAGAGTTACATCCATGATTCGAGTATCTAAGCGCTCTTTTTTTAGTTCAAAGCTTGATACGTGTCTACCGGCTAAAAAGTTGTGGAAAAACATCCGGAGTCTAGGCGTACATGGTCGTGAACCTGTCAACATAAATACAAATCTAAACACTCTAAACCATTATTTTGCTTGTAGTGCAGGTAATGCTTCAAGTTCGTTGATCTCTGCAACAACTGGTAACATTGGCGATGCTGTGGAAGATTTTGCCTTTGCATGTGTGGATGGCGCTGAGGTTCTTTCTCTATATATTCTCTATTAAATCCGCAGGTCCTGGTCCAGATTCACTTTCACCTGATTTTGTGAAAGTGCTCGCTCCATACATATTGAAGAAGAAAGCACATGTAACACCTATTCCTAAAATGCCCTCTGCATCCAATCCCAGCGATTTTAGACCAATTAGCATACTTAGTTTCCTTGCTAAAGTTTTAGAAAAAATTATGTCCCAACAAATAATCAAATTTATTAACGAGCAGAAGACTTGGACAATGTGGCAGTCTGGTTATCGACATGGGCATAGTTGCGAGACTGCACTTCTGAGGGTATCTGCAGATATTTGTGAAGCTCTCGATAAGGACTAGATGACAGTACTTGTTCTTCTTGATTTTACCAAGGCATTTGATTCCGTAAACCACCAAAAACTGCTTTCGAAGTTGAAAAATCAATTGGGCTTTTCATCCTCTGCCATTCAGCTTGTTGCTGATTATTTACGCAATCGATCACAAATGGTAAAAGTAAGAGATCTTTGTTCTGATCTTATATATCTTCGCTCTGGTGTGCCACAAGGTTCCATTATTGGCCCTCTACTTTTCACCTTATATTTAAATGATTTACCGAATGTTGTTACTAATTCCTCTATTCACCTTTACGCGGATGACGTCCAGATTTATTTGAGTAGACCAATAGGTTTGATGGAGGATTGTATTTGTCGCATTAATGAAGATCTTCGTCACTGGTCACTGCTGAATCAACTTTCGTTAAATCCAACTAAGTCGCACTGCCTAACTATATATAGGAGCCGGATTGATAAATCGGAACTCCCTCCTGTTTTATTAAATAATTCCGTTCTTGAGTACGTGGACAGCGTCAGGAATCTTGGAGTTTATTTCAGTGCTGATTTCAAATGCTGCAGTCACATTTCAAATTTAATAGGCAAAATCTATGGCACTTTACGGCAACTTTGGATAACGTCTGCTTGGCTTTCTGTGGGCATGCGCTTAAAATTGGCTAAAACGCTACTTATTCCAATCTTTGCTAATTGCAGTACCATCTTTAGCAAACCTGATGCTCGGTGCCAGAGAAAGTTAGATGTTGCTTTCAATGATGCAATACGCTATATTTATAGACTTCCTCGAAATGCTCATGTGTCTCAGTATGTATTGTCACTGCTGGGCACTCCTCTAAAAACGTATTTAGGCCGCCGTGAACTCATTCTTCTGCACAAACTGATATATTTGTATGAGAGATTGCACTTCTTGCATTCGGAAAGGGGTTGTCAGCTTCTAGCCCCTCGGTTTTCCTCTCAATATGGTGAGCGCTCTTACTTTGTTCAGGCAATACGAAAGTGGAACATTCTTCCTGCCAATATGCAGCGAACGGGGTCTAGCAAGCATTTTTCTTCTTTGTTAAAAGGTTTAGGTTTTTAGGAGCGTAAATGGCACTTACTTTTTACTTTTTATAGTTAGTTAGTTTTCTTGTTTTATTTATTTTATTATTTATTTCTTATAAGGTTAGGTTTAATTTTTTTTTATTCTTTTTTTTATTTCCACTAACTTTAGTTTACATTTTTTTGCTTCGCTTTAATTTTTTTTTTTTATTATTTTATGGTGGTATGTTTCGGTTTGTTTTTATATATATTCGTATATTTTTCTTTTTATATACAACTTGTTTTATTTATTTATTATTTTATTTATTTGTTTATTACTTATTCTTACTTTTATTACTACTTATTTCGTTACCTTAATATGTTTTAGTTAGTTTTTATTTTGAACCAGGAACCGCACCAAATTAGAAGTACGTATATAAGATATTGTAATCTTTGTACATTACTTTGTACTTTGTACATACCATTAATTCATAATTTTATATGAAGGTCAGGCATGAATAAAGGTTCATGTTATCATTGTAATAGGAAACCTAATTTCATTCACCTGGCGCGAAATTCATTCACCTCGCTTCATGCAAAAATAAATTCTTCGTCATTATAATCTAAAGAAAGTTGACACTCAGCAATAACTGAGGAATTTATTGCATTGCATGAAACTTGCAATTTCGCTAGATAAGCAGTATCGGAAATTCTTAATTGAATATTGCTTTCTTTTGTTTTTGGGGTAGAATAAGTGGTAATGTTAGCAAAATTTGAATATAAATTCACGGCGAGTAATGAATAAATTATCAGTTGTTAATAAAATTTAGAGCGTTTTATTCAGTATCGCGTAACCCTTCTAGTTTTTCAGGCTTTTGGTATTCGGTTAAAGTGCCGTTTATACCACCATCCATAACAACTAGCAAGCCAGACAACTGTATTTAGCCTTGGTATATCGGTTCAAGTGCCGTTTATACCATCTGCGTTTTAAGGCTAAGAAAATATAGGCAAGACAAAAGAGCCTTGTCTCAACACAAGCCCTTCTCTTCTTAATCCAGCCTTAAAAACAATTTTGAAAAAGGATTTTTGCTGTTTAACCAATCGAATAGTCTGTTCATTTTAGTAATGAATTCACATGTAGATTTCGCCTTATTACTATTATTACTCATTACTTTAGAAAACCATAATATTTTATTCAGCGGATTTTATTGCTGCGCACATTTGCACAGCTAACGTAATATTCATCTTGTCCCATTTACTTCCATTATTATGCCCCATTTTTGTCACATTATTTTTCTCTATAGTAACCACATTTTTCATGCATTTCCACGTAACTGGACCAGCAATAGTGCAATAGAATTCAAGGCATTTTCTCATTTTTATGTGTAGTGATATGTTTGAGTAATAAAATATAAACAATTTTCTTAAAGAAACTACTTAGATTTTTATCCTGGTAAATGCACAGGGCATTAAATAACACAATACCTGAATAAAACTTTTAGTACGGAGGCTTATTTACATTGTGTAGAAGGTTGAAGTTGAAAGTAATGCATTTTTCCATAAGAAAAAATGCTAAGAGTAGTAGGAAATCGTACCACTCTAATATTTTTGCAAGTAGCAAAATCGTTTTGTTTCACGGCCTGGAACATAAAGACGGCAATGGCACAGTTGTTATAGATCAAGATTAATAAAGTAGAGTACATAACCTACAAGGTGGTCTTAATTATATTCATAAACTCCGAGTCCATATCCAACAGAAAGAATAAAAGATATTCGGCGTAGATGGCTGGGTTAATTATTATGCTCGAAAGAGCTCCACATGACTCACTGCCTAACGCCAGATAAGTAAGAGCACACCCAATGAATAAAGACCGTTGAAAAATCCAAAACATACAGGTGGTGAATTAGTAAACATGCAATCGACATGCTTTTCGAGTTCAGTAAAAAATATGCAATAATTGATTAAATCCAATAAGTTAATTGCAGTAGATTTATCTTTTAAAAAATCATATTGAAAGTAGTCCAGGAAGGGCTTGCAATGAAAATTTAATACGTCACAAACTAAGGCCTCAAAAAGTTTAGTAATGCAGAACAATAGGTTTTTTATGATGTTGCCAAAGCTCAGGGAATACCCTACGATGCCATAGCACAGCCTTGGTAGGAATGGAATAAAGGCGTAGAGCATTGGGGATTATTGGATTGAGCCAAGGAGGTGACTGTGTGCATTATGTTTGAATTTTTGCGGCTCATAGCAGAGGGGGAAAACAGAGAATGGCAAACTGTTCTCCTTATGAAGGATTCGCGGAATATCACGGCACAATCGAATCTCACTTTAAGGGTGTGAGGGTGAGGTTGGGTTACAGCTCATGTGTTGTGCATAGGAAGAATTTTAGAAGCGATCAGGATAGCGATTTCGTCAAAGCAATAACCACAAAAGTAACGATAAAAAAGAGATATGCATCCGAAGTTACGCCGATGCTCCAGAGAATCAATAGTTGCTACGGATATGTTAACGCTAATAAACTGGAAGGCCTTCTTTTCGACTTTGTCTAATGCAAACAATGCAGTGTGTCCAGTCCCTGCCCAAATATGGGAATTATATTCTAATTTTGGTCTAATAAGAAACTTGTAGATTTGTGAAAAAGTCTGGTGGAGGAAAATATTTCTTGCATCTTTGCAAGAAGCCCAGACATTTTATCGCATTTTTGTCAATACCAAAAATATGTTCGGACCAACTAAAACTGTTGGATATTTCAATGTATAAAATATTAAGAGGTAGCGAGTTCGAGATATCTTCTCCATCGACGGAAATGTCTTGACGGGTGTAGGAGTACGTTTGAATGATAACCAGACAACAGCATTTTGGAAGCATTAAACAAGACCCGATTCGCTCTGCCCCAAGCGAGTATGATGGTATGACTGAAAAACAGGCGTTTAGTAATCAAGTATTCAGAATACAATTGTGTGCTCTGGTAGATCTCGTGGATTGAAGGGTCTTGTATAGGTAGGTTGGACTGTAGTAGTTGATAATTTTAACTAAAAAGTATAGCGAAGATAGATTCAGGTATGTTAATAGATTAAAATCCAGAAAAGAACAAAGTTAAATGTGTTGAGCGAAGCAATCAAGCATTTCAAACATTGCGCAAACGAACGTTATCATAGGCATATCACAGAAAAGAGCAAGGAGCATGCGTGTTGCGAGTGCGGTGATATTGCTCGAAGACTATAAAGAGCAGAGAACACCGTATTATTGATCTTATTTGATCCCGTTAGTGAATATATTACTAATTATTATCCCTATAAATTGTGAGTGGACTCTACCCAAGATATAAGAGTGTAAGTAAGTGTAAAGGCAGAATAAGTAGAGATATTAAGCTTATTTCGATACACAGCTAAGCAACACGTTTTTCCAGGATTCAGCATTAGACCATTGTGCAGTATCTATTGATTTATTTAATCGAAATATTCGTTGATGCAAATAATTCTATCTTCAACAAGTCCCAAGGGTCCCGATTCGGGAAAGTTGTACATCATAAGCGAACGTGTAACACAGACGAACAAATAATTAATAATCATGCAAAAAAGCAGTGGGCCAAGAATCGAGCCTTGCGTCACACCAGAATTAATTCTAAGGTAGATAAAGTAATTACATAATTCCTTTTTGAAAACACAATCTGATGAGAACGCCTTGCTGGATAATCGAAATTTTTGAAAAGCAAAGAGCACCATCAATCAGTAGTACTAATTTATCGTAATCTATTTCATTGACTGTCTGTGATTGGAACGAAAACCGGTTTGCAAGTCATGAAGGAGATTAGTGATGCTTAAATAATATTGAAAACTTGCAAGAATAGGTACTACTTTTCCAAAAAATTTTACATAGGAACGGTAAAGTTCTTATGGAACGGAAATCGAAACAATAAGGTCGAGAGATTTTTAGGTATGGGTATTTATTTCGAGACATAGTTAAACAGGAATTTACAGATGTAAGCAATCGGTAAAACCAAAAAATGGTACTAACAACAATTTTAGGAAATCTTGTGTTTGAAATTATGTTCAGATACCTAAAGAATTAGACTTAAAATACTATACAGAAAGCCACGTAAACCTCATCCATGGGAACTCTGATGAAATAGAAGACAGATAAGGTACACGAACTTAGATTGTATTTAATTAAGAAAATCACTTTGTCATTAACATAGTTAGAATTATGAGACCAAAAACAAAGATTTAGCTTATCACTATTTATATGGAATTTATCGAAACTTGTAGTAACAACTCTCGCCTGTTAAAAATTAGTAACTAAGAAAAATTTACAAAAAAAAAGGAAGAAAAATTAACAAGAAAAAGTAAGTAAATCGTATACAATATTTTATTCACTGCAGTCTTTAATCAAAATTTAAACTTTTAAAAGAGCCACTAATACCAAAAACACTTTCCGGATTGATAGGTTCACCAATTCGAAGTTTTTCATTTGATCCAAATTTACTATCTTCCCTGAAATAGTTTCGATATTCCAAAATCTTTGTTTCCCAATACAAAACAATATCCTGAATAGTAATATGATTTATTCCACCATATTCGACTGGAAGCAGTTTTCGGGGAATATGCTGATAGAATATTTTCATATTATTTCCATGTACAAAGAGCTGAGAAAAATATCATATGTATAAAATAATAATAATAAAAAAAAAAAATTAAACTTACTCGGTTTTTCTTTTTTTCACTCATAACACTTTGAACAGAATTGAAAATTGTTTCAAAACCTGGTGGTGTATTTATGAAATGAATACCTTTTTGTCGTATTGGTGACGCTTTCTCGGTAAATATTACAATTCTTTTCAAAAACATTGTATCAAACTGAAAGAAATGCTGTAGAGTAACATTGGCCAAATCTATAATATCAATTTGTCCTGCAATAATTGCGTTATCATCCTCTATAAAACCAATATCCGTTATCATCGCATTAACTTTCATAATATCAGAAAAATTGTATTTTTCTGGATTGTATGCTCCCAAGCGAAATATTGTAATGCGTGGTGCATCTTCATCGTTCGTTGTTTGAAATAATCTAAGAACAGCTCTGTAGAAATTTATTATAAAAAGTGTTTTAATTAGAAATTAAGATATTTAATAAAAGTGCAATTAACAATTATACCCAAGTTTAATTATCTTTTTAACTTTAGGATTATCAACATCTCTATCCTTATAAAGTTCCGGAATTGAATCTTTGAGTGAATAGTACTTGTCAATTTTTTCTTTTGTCTTCTCCATGCTGTGTTTGCAGCCTCGTAAAAATGCTAATAAAAATTGATCTGTTGTTCGAGCTTTTAAATGCGGCTGTATAAGGATCCATTGTTTTAAATGTTCAATATCATTTTCAATATTGTTTGAATTTTCGTTCAACTCATCTTTCGCTTTTTTAGCTAAAACTGGTGTTAAGGATCGAGTTTTCACCATTGATATTGCAACGATCAATTGAAAGGTAAATGAAAGACTAACAGATCTCAGCGAAAACTCGACAGAATGTTGAGGGTAAGAAAAATATAGTCACTTGGAATACTACAAAATGAATAAAAAAGCAAAAAATTGAACTTATGGGGACTACATGATTACTTAATTGCAGACTAAAGTCTGCGTTATTTCTTTAAATAGCTAACGCAAGTGATAGCTATAAGAACGGGTGATTAAATCGATAATTAGCGCCAGAAAGTTGTATAAGAATCGTAATAGATAAATCATCAGTACATTGCTAATTTATACATATATTTTAATGATGTTTTTTTTTATATATGTGGTAAAATAATTATAAGGTAGTGTTGCTATAAGAAAATAATATTTGCGAAGTTCCACTGGAATAATGCTGTATAAAATCAATTACCATAAATATAATAAACCTACAGAAGTTGCATACAATGTGGAAATTTTATAGCAAGTTTTTTCTAGTGGGCTTTTTTTTTATTAGAAACCTAGAGTTGGTGCCATCACATGCACAAATGGAGCTCAGTTGCCACTGGGTGCAAAATAAAGCGACATAAAAAACTTAAGGAAAATTGATGATAAATTTTTATTTCTTTGAGGTACTAAGTACTTACATCAATAAGTATACGTTGTGTAGTTACTAAAAAACATAAAAAAAAAACAAATACACCCAGCCTGATACTTTATTATGAAAGGCTTTCTTTCTAAAACAGTCAAGTGGTCGGACAAGCAAATTTTAGAGGATTTTCACAGTTGAGATGAAAAGCTTGGAACAGGGTAAGCATTGAAGTATTTCCAAAAGTATACATGCCTTTTTGCGGCTCCCCAACTTTTTTAGTTTGCTTAGATATTAATGCCGAATTTACGATGTAGAGTGGAGCAGAGTGAAGTCTAGTGAGCTTTGAATTCAAATGGAAAGTGCTCACAATGCAGCGCAAAGTGAATTTCAAACTGCCATAACAACGCCAAATTAACAAACAAGCAAACAACTGCCGTTGTCAAAATAATAAATTCGAAAAAGGAGACATCTGTTGGCAATATCAGAATGTGTCGAAACTAGCTAAAAGTTTATATTCATTTTGGGATTTTTAAATCATAAAGTATGTAAAAAATACCTCTTATTAATTATTGGCATTCATAAAAAATATTAAATCAGAAAATAATATTAAAACATGTTAGTTATGACAAAAAAAAATGAAGCTTTTTCCACGCCATCTACATGCTAGTAGTTCGAAATTCCAGTTTGTAAGCTTTTGCGAAATGGCTGCGTGAAAGTAGAATAGAACCTATTTTAGTTTTTACTCTGAGGAATACAGAGATGGCCATATGCACTACTGCATGCAAAAAAAAAGGATCCCAATTTCTACTCTACACCACTATACTCCACTGTGCATTATGAATTCGGCACAAATGCTGCGACAATTGTAGTGTAGGTTGGGTTGAATGTTAGCGATCTTCCCTAAAAACTAGATAGATTTTGTTCCAAGGGAAGACCAAAAGTTTCACAGCTCATGGTAGGCCGCTTGTCGTTTTTTGACAAAATCGTGTCCGCTATATTGAACTTTCGCAAATTTCAATCACTGTTCTTTCAAAAAAACACAAAAGGTCACAGATTATCGATTCTTGTTGTAGATCACGCTGTAACTTCTAAACGTTACACTCTATGATGATGATTTAAACTTTGGTTAGATTGATAATCGTTGAACTTTTTCAAATTGTCTATATATTTTCATCTTCTATTCTTCGTTTTGAAATTATGGCTCAACGAAATTAAAATTTTGGAATTTTAACTCAGTTTCTTTTATTTAACTACTATTTTTTTCAAAAAACAGATCATCAACACCAATGTTTCATACTGGATTTAAAAACCCTAAAAGCTTTCCCTCAAAATGACCTATCACATTCTGTACCCAAAATTTAACGTTGTTTTCGTTTTCCACTTTTTCTCAAGTATAGGTATCCCCAGTGAAAAGGTTTAATAAATGCCAGAAAGTAGGCAATTATTTTTGGGAATGAAAGTTTGAAGCCATTTTCGATGGATATGTTATAAAAAAAAGTGCAAAATCTCAGGACGGGTTAAATTTTTAGTACAGAGTGTGATAAGTCTGCTCCCTCACCCATAAAATGTTTTGCTTGTCTGAATATGACCTATCCATAGCCTTGAGGTGTAACACCACATACAAGACATCAACTGAACAACATATGGAGGCTATTGATATAATCCTTTGTAAGAAATTCAGCTAGAACTTCATTAGTTGGTCACTAAGACATCCTTTACAGAAAAATACAACAAGGATGAGTTGTATGCATGTACGAATTTGCGATTATTGGATATGAAAACTTAAATAGGATAATAAAGGATATAAAAATGTTATATGAAAACAAGGTACGAGCTCTATGGCAATGATCTCTCCATGGAATTTTTCAGCTCTTATAGGCTAGGTTGTGCAACATGGGAAATTTTTTATACGAATTGCTTTTAAGAATTGTTGAGTACAATTGAAGGAACATATGTGCTCAAGAGATTAGGAAGGAAATGGAGTTTTATGTTCTAGAAGAAGGCTATTTTCACTAGACCATCGATTGATGTGAGTGATATTAAATTCGATCCTGGCCATAATATTTTCAATCAAATCAATTGGTCGTCTTAAATGCATTTAGACGTCATATGCATATATACACGTATTTTAACATAATGAAATTCTATAATAAATAATAATAATGAACCCTATAAAAAGTGAACGTCACCACAGAAAGGCTTTATTATTCTGTGTAAAATTATTTGGTCCGTACATAAAACATTATTATAACTGGGGTTGTCGAGATTGATTTCGAGATTATTGTTTGCATACATTTTTGGTTTGAAAGTTATCATCTAATCAATTTGTTTATTGATTTCGAGTATTCGTATCTTGATTTAAAAGTCATAATATGAAAATGTCGATAGTATAAATTTTTGACCTTAACCTACTCTGACATAGTCAAACTAACAAATGTTTGTTTAACAAATATGTCTATATACTCTACGACTGATGGATCAAAAGAATACTGACATCCTTCACTGAATCAAGTTCGATCTGATATGTACCTGTACTTAGATGATTGCATCGATATATGATACACTACATCTTAATATGGAAGTTATCATAGTTTGTTTACATCGGAGTAACAGTATAACTTGACATTGTATTTATAAAATACTTCGAGACTAAATTTACACCTCTTCAAACTGCAATTCTACACTTATTCCACACTTTCTACACTTATTACTTTTTACAGTGTATATGTATAGAAGCTTAGCATATATTTGTATACTAACTTATAGAAAAATGCTACATCGATTCAGAGTTTCTCCCAGGATGAAGATGAAGTTGAAAATAGTTTTCTACATATACAGTAATTGTAGAGCTCTTCACAATGATAGACTCTGATCTAGTCCTGTAGATAATATTTTGATATTTTTATTTCTAGTTCAGTCATTAACGATATTTTTACGAATGTACTCGAGAACAACACACACCCAGGTCATTCAACTGAGATTTATTAAAAGTTACATCAATTTGGATTAATTATCCTGAGAATTCTGTTTGCTAGTATCTCAAACCGCGTCAGAATTTGGGAGGTTGTAAGGGCATTAGATCAATGAAAATGGGAATCAGACAAGTCCCACACGGCGATGAGATATCGTCGACATGATGCAAGGCACCAAGGACTCGAATACACGATTTAGAGACTAATAATGTATGCTCAGTATTGTTTTTACATGTAAATCATGACGCCGCAATCTCTCGGTCTACGTGACCTCGATATACGCAATCTCACTTTTGCGCCATTTTCGTTTTTCCGATTCACCGTCTCTAAATATTCTTGGCTTTAATATTTAAAGTAAGCTAAACTGGACAGACCACATCTTCTCTGTTGCCAAAGAAGCATCGAAATGTCTTGATTTTCTAAAAAGGGGTAAGAAATATTTCAGCCTATCAAATCTAGCGCTCCTCTACAAGTCCTATATCAGACCTAGAATAAAATACAATTCTTACATATGGGCTGGCGCTCTGGTCGTACAGAGCTTCATTGGATATTGTCCAAAAGAGAGCCTTTATTCGCGATTTGAAAACATCGACTCACTCGAGCACCGCTGCAATGTTGGATACCTTTCGCTCCTTTATAGCTACATGTATGGTCAATGTTCCGGTGAAATTTCTAGTCTGATCCCTTGTAGATTAATTCTTGCATGCATAATTTGCGCTGCAAGCCACGCACATTCTTTCATTCTCCAAAATACTTTCGGCCATACAGTAAAATTCCATGATGTTTTCTTATTCCGAACGGCGCGAATGTGGAACAGTCTACAATCTTCTGTTTTTCCACGGGCTTACAATCGGCGAAGGATGAAGAGTGACATATATCAGCACTGCCATTCTACTCATGTACCCCAATCCTTTCCCTATCTACTTCTTGCCATGCTGTGCTTTGCATCATAGGGTATCCCCTAAGCGTGGGTTAATAATAGGAATAAAAAGTAGCTTTTCGCGATCTATAGGTTCATCTGTTTTACTCGACGTTGTATAAATATCTGAATTATCTAATGAAGATTTCGTAGAAGAATGTCTACCATACATAAATATTTATAATTTTTCTAAAAGCTTGTGTAAATTGTTCTCGATTTACGTGAAATTGTTCAGGAACCTATTCTCGCGTAAATTGAATGATCACTGTACCTTGATTTTTTTTTTTTTTTTTTTTTATATACATATATACCGTGACTGAACTCAAAGCATACCAGAAACTATTTAAACTAAATGCACTCTGTATTATTAGGAGGAGTATGGAGTAAGTTAAAGAGTCTTCTATGAAATGGGATCTCATGTACCTTTATCGTTTAGCGGACTAATGAGGTAATTAAAAAAATTCAGAATTTCCAGAATTTTTAGTTATCCGAGATTTCTGCCGAAATTTTTTTACCCAGGATTTTGTTTCGGATCTGGTACCAAATCCGAGCAATCTGTGATTAGCTCCTCTTAAGGAAAGATCTAAAAAATGTTTTGTATTGTATTACTTTAACTCGAGCTAAATATTGAATATTTGCAGTTGTTTGGTATTAAAGTTTCAATTTTTATTTGCAAGCTACTGACTCTGAAAAACTATTTAAGATATTTTCTAGTAAATAAAGTTAAAAATAAATTGAAATTAAATACTACATATAACTCTAATGCGCTAATGCAATAATGGAAAATGAATGTAATTGAAACTGTCATATAATTAGCACTCAAATTAGAAAAAAGAGGCAAAGAAAATATTTATATGAATCATAACAAAACCCATACACATAAATTTGCATATATATCATGGAAATTCTAGCTTATTGGTTATGGTATCCGATTTGTTTATCAACTAAAAGGTTTCATCTCCTTCTTTCCTTCACTGTAACCGAACTATAGTAATTTGTTTTTGTAAAATTGAAAACATTCACTAAAAAATTAACACAAAATATAATTTCAACTATAAAAATCTCAAATTTCTTTCGCAGCATTTGGTAATATAACTCCAGCTGGATGAAGTTTTTTTCTTTCATCTGGAGTTAAATCTGAAAATTGATTTATTCCGATCGTAAAAGTTGTAAGGCCATCTTCATAGTTTTTATTGTGTTCTGCAACTTTATTCAAGCTTTCAGCGAATATTTCTTTTCTCTTTAGATCTTCTTCATCATTATAATTTTTATTGAATTTTTCCTAATGAGAAAAAAAACATGGAAATAAATCCGCCCTAATTAGTAACTTTTATTTCTATAAACAAAGTAGGTAACTTACCTTATAATCTGTCCATTCAGAGTCTACATCTGCTGAAGAAATTTGTAGGTAAGAAATGATAACACACAACAAAATCAAAGTGATCTTCATTTTCTATAAATATATATAAAATAAAAAAAAATATAACTTTAAATTCAAGAGCATATTTAAATAAAGAAAAGAAAAAAACAAACGTACTCTTAAGTTTTTGTTGTTTTTTTTTGTATCCAACTAAAAGTTATAAATTCCGCACTACTTCAAGATTGAATTAGGTATGAGCTTTACTTAACTGATCAACTTGACATTTATAAACTTTTCCCCTTCTCTGGATCTTATTTCATAGATCTTCTCTCTTCTTAATGTACGTGTCGTCGTAGTCGTCGTAAGTAATGAAATCTGATTGCCTGACTAAGCGGTATAATATAGGCTTGGTCGACTTGGAATAAATAAGTATTGTTTTGTTGTTAAACCTGTTTCCGGTTATAAAGATTCACACGAAACCTTCAATCCAACAGAGAAATAATTTTTAGATGGAATCACTAAAAGTTCATCGCAGTAATAACGATCACTGACTTAGTGGTTCTGTTTTCCCACTAAACTATATCTACTTAAGTCTAGACTTAAATAAAATAATTTTATGCAAATTTTATGGGAATATTACTTTCATAGCAAAGCAAATTTTTTTTTGTGGTGGTTGAATTGAGATATAATAAATATGGATAGAGCCATTGATTCCATTTGAGTTTTAAATTAAATCTTAAAATTGAGTGAAAGTTTCCATTTCGTCTTAATGAAGTTTTTTGTTGTTTTGTATTTTTGTTTTAAATATAATTTTCAGAACTTGTTTTTATATACTCGTCCATACATATATACGTTCTCAAATTTGTTATGTAACTTGAACGTTTTTATACCAGAGATGAAATCATAGTTCATGCCTGTCTGTCCATTTGTTTCTTTGTGGATCATTAAAGGAATTATTTTGTCCATTTCAATAGAAAATAATGCACTTAAAAAGTAATTGAAATAAAATATTTAAATACAATTCTCGTTGCTGTTGACATTTTCGGAGCAAAGAAGATGTTTTTTGAAATTTTCTAATACTTCAATTTACAATTTCAATGTATTTATACTGTACAATTAAGACAAAGCCCCTTAAAGTTTGCACAATCCAAAGGTAACAAATAAAATTATAACAATATATAGAGAGTGTATAGAATGAAGCAAAGTAAAAAACTAATTAAGCAAAGACTTAATAATGTACTTGAGGTACCTAATATTAATGTACAACACAAATGAACTAAAGAAAACTAAAGAAAAAGCAATGTAAGAGAGTAAAGTATAGTTAAATGTTTATTTATTTACTTAATTTCATTTTGTTAATAAGACTAGTCCAATTAAGACACTGCCTTAAGAGTTAATTAGATAAAATGAAAAATACTAAAATAAAAAGAACAGAAGCCAAAGCAGGTTTAGATGAAACAATGAGTAAAAAGTAAAATAAAATAAAATGAAAAATTAAAAAGATACGAACAACAATTACTAAATAAAAATAATAAGTAATGATAATAGTAAATAAATTTAAGAATTAGAGTGCTAGTTTACAACATTTATATTATAGGAAACCAAGGCTAAAATACTAAAGTAGTTAGAAACTAAGAAAAGTAATAACAAAAATTCAGAAATCAACAAACAAAGAATAAAACGATAAGAAATAAGGAAAAATAAAATATAAAGTAAAATAAGATGCAAAGCAAAAATAGTGAAAATAAAAATGGTGAAACAATTAAATTGTGGGATTGAGAAAACTGGCAACTGCCCGCTTGAAACGACCGAGCATTGTTAGACTTTTTTTCATATGATTGGGTATGTAGAGAATTCCCAGCTTGAGCTCCGTGAACAAGATGTGACGTTTTTCTTTGAGAGATACTATGAACTGGTATTTTGAGGTTATTGGTTATTATTGTTTATTATTTATTTATTTTATTATTGATATTGGTACTCAGGAGCTTTATAATGAATGATTTTAAAAATAAAGATAAGATAATGTTATGCTTGACTCATTGCCGCTGGACCTTTATTGCACAGGTTTAGCGGCAATCAGCGCTGTCTGGCTGAGGCGGGGGGTAGGTATATGGAGAGGGGTTTTGGGCACTCCAATATACTCCAGAAGGTAGGTAGACTGTAGGGATTGCAGGGAAGAAACAGACTACCGGTGTCAATTCAATGATGCCCACCAGGAGTGACTGGGAAGAGAAGGAGATGGTCGTAATATCCGATATTTCTATTTTTACGGATTGATCTAAGACGAGTGCGGACAGGGGCTGGAGTGTACTCTAGAGATACCCAGTGGCACGAGTTTTATAGACTGCCTGATAAATGCAGTGTTTTTCAGGCAGAACTCGCAGCGATTTACCAGGCGGCAATATTAATATCCATGTGCAGAGAGCCCGTACGCACATCTGCATATATACTGATAGCCAGGCAGCCGTCAAGGTGCTGGATGCTGTGCTGGTTAAATCAAAATTGGTGCAGCTATGCAAGACCTGTCTTGAGGAATTGACATTAAGGTACAAGGTGACCCTATGCTGGGTACCTGGCCATAAGGATATCTTAGGCAATGAGATGGCTGATGAGTTGGGCTAAAAGGGCTCCGAATTGGATAGCCTCCGGTGATCCAGTAGTGATACCTGCCATATTGCGAGGCTGATTATTAGCAGCAGAACAAATACCAGGCAGCTAGTAGGCGTCATAGGAGACCATGCTAGAAGACTGGGTATAGCGACGAACGATTTCTGCAGGAACTGTAAAGACTCGGAGGAAATCGAATCCGTCCAACATGTGTAGGTTATTAAGTATTATTAAGTAGCTACTCCTTTTCAAGTCTGGGGTAGCTGCAAAGTGTAGAATTTAGATATATCCTGAGTTTTATGAGACAAGCAGGGTGGATATAGGTTAAAAGTCTTAGGTATATCCTGAGTTTCCTAAGAATAGCAGGATGGATCTGGGGCTTGAAAGGTTATCCCTTGAGGTCTAGGGGCACAATAGACACTCTAGAGGTCTAAGTGATGCAGGCTAGTCATCTGACGGCATCCCTCTTACCTAACCTAACCTAACTGTTCTAAGCTTATAATAGATACAAACTAAGCAACTCAAGTAGGGCGTGATCAGATCTACGCAATGAATCAACGAGGCTTACGCATGAATTAAATACCACATTGACCTTTCGTTTGGAGTATGAGTTATCTTGACAACATATAATATTAGAAAAAAAGTATAAAGGTAATACAAGTGCAATGACGAGCCGCAGTTGAGTTTCAAGTCGAACAAGCTTAGCGGATAACCATAATCTCCGCAGAACACCATATATCTTACCCATCATATTATTAATACGATCATCCCAGGTAAGTGTTTTATTAAAAGTCAGACCTAATTCCTAACTTTGCTACAGTAAGGTATCACTATGGAGTCAAGAAGAATGGATGAAAAATAGAACGTATCTAGTTCATACCTGTATATTATAATACAATTCGACTTCCGGGGGTTTAAGAGAATCAAATTACTTACTGCCCAATCACTGATATTGCAAAGGTCCTCGTTAATTTTGCTTGCAACATCTTCAATTTACACAAGGGGAGATCCGAGATAGTCCTGGACATAATCGGCATAGAGGTGTACCTGAGAGGGGGTTACTACAGAAGGCAGATCATTTATGAAGCAACTGAAAAGAAGTGGACGTAGGACAGAGCCCTAAGGAACCCCTGATAATATAAGAAGAGAGTCTGGTAATATATTATTTACGAATTGCAGTAGTCCATATAGATAATTATAAATGCGTTTAGTCTTAGAGCGAGAAAAATCAAACGTAAGAATTAGTTTCGTTATTAAGATGCCAAAGTCAATTGAGTCGCAGGCAATTGAGAAGTCAAGTAAAGTAAGAAAATTTACCAGATTATTATCTATATTCTTACTAAGATCGTCGACACTTTGAACATAAGAGCTGTGGTGCAACTATATCCTGTCCTGATGGACCAGATTCCAATGTGGAAAGCAAGTTTTTGAAAATGAGATAATCATTAATTTGCGAACACATTATGCGTTCCAGACTTTTCGACAATGGAGACAGTGTATGAATTCCTCTGTAGTCATTAACCGAGGAAGGTCGAGAAGTTTTAGGGATAGGAATAACCTTAACGATTCTCCAGTGCTTGGGAAACACAGACTGATTTAGACAATTCTTGTAAATGGCAGTAAGAGCTTTAATGACAAATGGCAATATGAGCTTGATAAAACTCATCCTCATGCTGATAGCGTTTGACGAGATTGAAGACACTGCCAAGACTACTTCATCCCAAGCTATAGGATGGAAAGAAAAACCAGAATCAACTAACGCCTTCTGCAAATAAGTATTAGCATGTAAATTTGAGGAACAAGAGTTATGATCAACGCCACTTATAAGGTAGGAATTCATGTCATTAGGATCAATAAAATAATTCTCACGGGCTGCACCAGCAATTCCCATGTTTCCTCGTGGTGTGCGATACAGTTCGCAATTAACGCTTGTCCGTAACTTTTTCCATCTGCAGCAAAGCATATTTCTCTCTGCAATTAACCTTCTAAGTTAGCCTGAGAACCACGGGCAGGATATTCAATGTTGCTCATAAAGATTTAGAACGAGCTTCTGGTAGTTGTAGTGTTTTCTTCTGTAAGTCACATATCGTCGGTCGAGTTTATATTTGTTCCATACGCCAATTTTTCGGTAAAAAAAAAAAATAAAAAAAACTGTTTTATAAACTTAAGAGAGAATCCCGTTCTAAGAACGGTCAACTCTGATTAGTATATGGGTATCTACGATAATTGTCTAAAGGGGCCAATACACGATCACACATGTTGTCCAACTCGAGTGGGACAAAAATGTTGTCACACAGATTTGACCGTGTGTGTGCCTGTTTGATGGGGTGACATACAGTATGTTAAGCGGTTGGACAAAAATCAAGTTAGTTTGATTTTTAAAGGCGGGGATACGTATTTGACAACATATTGTATCTTGTAAGGCGATGTTTGTTAAGCATTCATAATTCTTGAATGAGCTCTATTGATAACAGCGTAGTATCAAATTCGGGCAAAGTAACGTGTAGCACGGGCAGGAATCCTAAGGACACCCAAACGCGAGACAGCATCCGTTAATAGAGTAGCAACACAGAAACGAATGTAGGATAGATCCAATCTTCCCTCATACGTATTCCGTATCACACCAAAAGCCATACAGTAAAATATCGAGACGATCTAGGAACATTTTTTCGTAAATAATGCGCGCATCGCATCTCCGATCCATACTGAGCGAAACAACTTTATTACTAGGTTGAATAATACCCTGTGTCCAAACTACCGGGGCGGCAGTGGACAAAACTGGTGCACCATGACGTCATCACACCGATTCGCAACTAGTCTCCGTTTTGACACATAGCTGGACGACATCCTGCACTTGTTTCTTTAGTTCTTTAGATCATGCTAGATTCACTGATGGTTGTGTGAAAAATGAGAATTTTATTTCACATAAATTTTACAACTCCTTTCAGGACATAGGCCAAAGCGAAATTTATCTTCTTCTTAAACAATTGATATAGTACGTATGAATTTTATAAAATTTGTTACTATATATAATAACCATTGTTAAGGTTCCGTACCCAAAAGGTAACAACGAAACCCTATTACTAAGCCTTCGCTGTCTTTCCGTCCGTCACCGGGCTGTATCTCATGAACCGTAATAGGAAGATAGTTAAAATTTTCACAGATTGTGTTTTTCTATTGGCGATATAACAACAAATCATAAAAATAAAATAAAATTAAAAATTAATTGAGTCTCCATACAAGAAACGTGATTTTTTCGGCGTTTTTCATTCTTACAGTTGAAATTTTCACAGACTGTTTATTTCAATTGCCGCTATAACAGCAAATAACAAAAATAAATTAAAATTAAAAATTAGAGGGGACCCCATACAAGAAACGTGATTTTTCGGCGTTTTTTTCCTCGTTTTCTTCTTATTCATTATTATTATCGTATAGGTAGGCATTTTTTTACAAATGACAGCATTCACATGACGCCTACTCTCATGTGAAAAAATAAATAAAAAGTACATAGTGTTAAATTATGTATGATGGTATGGACTCCTTTGTTCGCGAGCCCGACTCGCACTTGTCCAGTTATTTGATGTTTGTGTAAATATTGTTACGAGCGTGGCCTTAGTTCGTTATTTAAAACACAATATTTCAGATATAATTCAAAAGTTCTTTCTTTATTTAACTTTACTGTTTACTCTCACAAATTCACAAATAATTATCAAATCAACTCTTTATTTATCGCTAGTACTCTACTTCTAATTATCGCAATCCAAATAGTTTACTTCGTTCACTTCGCTGTCTGAAATAATACTCCGCCTCCTAGCTGTCAGAGCGCCGTATTTATACTCTACGAATTATCCTAGAACCTTCCTGATTATTCCGTTCTCCGAACCCAAAGTTTACTAAGATGACACTAACCTAAAGTTGCTTCTATTCCTAACAGATGTCGCTTGATTCACTTTGTGGCACGTAACACTGCCCCCTTCTTAAAATTTGTTCGTCCCGAACAACAGATGGTCCACGGTCTTGGTGCTCTCCGTATTGACCCAAGCGATCTAGATGAACGATTTTTCTTTTGCATCTTGTACCGCGCTGATTCTTGTATGGCATGTTATTAATTTTAGTTTTAACTGCATACGGTCTCCCCCAGTGTTGTGATAACTTTGGAGAACGTCTCGTGGCCTCATGCACATCAGCTAATCGTTGTCTGAGCTTTGTTACGTAGTCTTCTGGTTTCTTTTTTTCGCCTTTGCGTATACCAAACTTGAGGTCGCTAGGTAAGCGCATTTCCTTTCCGAAAATGACCTTAAATGGGCTTTGTCTGGTCATATTGTAAACAGCTGATATATAAGCCATTAGAAATATAGGAATATGTCGAAACCAATCGCGCTGATTATAGTTGAAGACCTTCCTGAGATATTTGATTAATGTTCTGTTGAAACACTCTTCCATGCTTTGATTTTTCTTTCGTCTTATATCTTTGATTCCTTTGTCCTCAATTTTCTTGCCCTTTTGGTTGCCGTTGTCATCCTTTTCATTGCCGCCTTTGCGCTTCTTATTACCATCATCGTCAGAACTTTTGTCTTTACCTTTTCCGACCTTCATTATACCCTTATCATCGTCATTATCAGCATCTTTAGACCCTTTATTTTTCGTCTTTTTCTTTCTTTCATTGTCCTCGCTCTTGGATTTCTTTCCTTTCTTCTTTTTACTTTTATCACCGTAATCATCATCATCTTTGGATTTCTTTCCTTTCGTCTTTCGACTTTCGTTATCATCATTGTAGTCATCGTCATCTTTTTCTTCCATCCGTCCGCAATGTTTCCATTCAGGATTGCATGGACGTTGTGAAAAACCTTCTGTATTTCCGTGGATACGTCCTTTGCGGTATGGAATTTCAAAGTCATGAGGTTGCAGTCTAGTCTCTCCACGGAAAGCTTGCTCTCTAGCTCGCCATCTTCTCCCTTCTTCTTCTGTTGTTTGCATTCGTCCTCGTTTCCTACAGTCGTTTTGCAGGTGTCTCAGTCTACTACATTTCCAGCATCGACTGACACCACGCGAAGGAGTGGTCTCTGATGACGGTATTCTGCTGTGAGTCTGCTGCCCAGCTCGATATCTCTGCCCTTCTTCTAGCGCTTCCATTCGTCGACGTTTTCTGCAGTCCCTTTGGAGGTGTCCTGGTCTATTACAAATCCAGCATCGCAGAATACCGCGTGAAGAATTGCTCTGTGATGGCTGCATTCTATTACAAGTACATTCCTCCACCGAAATTTCTCTCACTCGTACTGCACTTCGAGAAGCTTGCCTGGCAGATTCATACGCTAATGCATACGCTAGTGCTTCTGCTGTTGATTTCTTTCCTGCTAGCCTTAACGCTTGTTGTAAATTTTGATCTGCAATGGCGTTCACAAATGCTTCTGTTGCCACTTTATTAAGGAAATCCGCATTTACGCTAGAGTACGAAAGATAAGCTAATCTTTCCACATCAGCCTGCAGTTGTTGTAGTGACTCGCCATGCTTTTGAGTCCTGTTGCGTAACTGCAGGCGATATACTTGTTGCATGTGTTCATCTCCATAACGTAATTCTATCCCCTGTACTAGTGAAATGTAATCACGTTGCTTTTCAATCTGAATAGTTTGTAATAACTCTGACGCAGGACCTCGAAGTGCTAATACCAGAGCTGTAGCTTTTTCTGCGTCATTCCATCCATTTACTTTGGAAGCTGCCTCAAACTGTCTCTTGAAAATATGCCACGAATTTTGTCCATCAAATATTGCAGGTTTCATTCTGCCTGCACCGGATATTTCAGTTCCTTCGTGCCGAGATTGTCGATACTTCATTCTGTCCAAATCTGCTTTAAAGTTGTCAAGCTTCTCCGAAACATTTTGTTGCACTTCCGACACTTGCTGTTGAACTTCCAGCACTTCCTGCTGGATTCCTTCAATTTTTACATTTTGCTCGTGTAATGAATTTTTAAGAAAAGTCTTCTGTTCCTCCAAACAAGTTTCTAGACAATTCTGCAAAGAATTCTTTTGTTCGTCCAAACGGGCTTCTAGAGAATTCTTTTGTTCATCTAGACGGAATTCCAGAGAATTCTTTTGTTCCTCAAAAGCATTCTTTTGTTCGTCCAAACGAGATTCCAGAGAATTCTTCTGCTCATCTAAACGGGATTTGAGAGAATTCTTTTGTTCCTCGAAAGCATTCTTTTGTTCGTCTAAACGGGGTTCTAGAGAATTCTTTTGTTCCTCAAAAGCATTCTTTTGTTCCTCAAAAGCATTCTTCACCTGCAGGGTTGAAAGCTCCATTTTGGTCATTAAAGTACCCAAAAGCTGTTCTATGTTCATCGCAGGCTCTTCTTCAGTTTCTGATTCTTCCTCGAAAATGTATGTCTCAGGATTCTTTTCTTCCTCTATCAAAGCTTGTCTAAGTCGCTCGAGTAGAACATTCTTTAGACCTGTCGTTTGCAATGACCGCTTCCCCAACTCCACTTTCAATTCCTGTATGCGAAGCTCCTCTAGTTTGCGTCCCATTCTTGCGCGATTTCACAAAATTAATCACTGTTTGAATTTCAAAGTCAAATGCCACCACTTTATTTCGCGATTTTATTTTACTTCTGACACCAGTTGTTGCGAGCGTGGCCTTAGTTCGTTATTTAAAACACAATATTTCAGATATAATTCAAAAGTTCTTTCTTTATTTAACTTTACGGTTTACTCTCACAAATTCACAAATAATTATCAAATAAACTCTTTATTTATCGCTACTACTGTACTTCTAATTATCGCAATCCAAATAGTTTACTTCGTTCACTTCGCTGTCTGAAATAATACTACGCCTCCTAGCTGTCAGAGCGCCGTATTTATACTCTACGAATTATCCTAGAACCTTCCTGAATATTCCGTTCTCCGAACCCAAAGTTTACTAAGATGACACTAACCTAAATTTGCTTCCATTCCTAACAGATGTCGCTTGATTCACTTTGTGGCACGTAACAATATGATATATATGTAAAAGTACTTGATTGCAGAAAGGTGAATTTCATTTGCAAAAGGGTGAACTTAATATGAAAAACCTGTAAGATCAATTGGAAATGCACTGCTAAATATTGTTATGACACCTTTTCATCAAGATCATTTCCTCATAATGAAAAATAGCAATGCCTTCTAGTTTTGCGTCCAGAATAATGGCATCTATATATTGCAATTCCTCCTGTATCGCACAGTATCAAAACGTAGGGTAGCATGGCAAAAATATTGTAACTCAATGCTGAAATACGAGGATCATTAATGGTGATCGACTTATATTGGGAATGCGGTTAGGAGTTACCAAATATCATTCGAAATTGACAATCTCGGGGAGAATATCATGTGGGAGAGAAAAACATAAAGAAACACTGTATATGATAATATGGTGATCCGGAAAATGTCCTTCTTCCAAAACTACATATCAAACTGTGTTTTATAAAGAACTGCATCAAATCTTTGAACACAAATAATGACGATAGTTTACACTATATTAGAGAAAAGTTTTCAAGGCTAAGCAATGCTAAATTCAAGGATGTCATATACAATAAAACAGAATAGGTTCTATAATAGATGACACAAGAACTAGATGTCGCATGGCATACTAGAGCAGAACTTACAGATTGTGAAATGCGTAGGGTATTCTAGAATGGACCATAATATGCATTAGAGCGTGCAAAAGCAAATGTTTTTATAATAGCAGTTTTGTATACATTTGAATGACTTCTTCAACACTTCAGATATGAAAATATATGAATCACTCGACGTATATGTATATCATTTCAAATGTTGTGGTCCATTCCGAAATGGAATGTATACTTTTTTGCATGCGACATCTAATGGTGGAGCGAGCTAAGGGCGCGGGGGCACGTGCCCCTCCCTGAAGACCACAAAAAACTGAAACCCACAGAGAAATTATTGACGATTTACTCAAAAATTACAATGAACTAGGGTGTCGTATGTTCGGAAGTTATATCTGATGTTAGATGTGAATGTCATTATCGGATAGGCTAGGTGAGATATTTTATCAAGATATTAATGAAATGGTAAAACGATTTCAAGAAGATGAAATTCAGCTGGTTTCTTTTGCAAAACAAACAAATCTACATATGAAAGGGAGATATAATAAATGAAAATTTTGTAAAAATTATATTTGCAAAATCAAAGTCATTTCGAAGTTGGAAAAATTTTTCGCTTTTACACATTTCATGATCCAAATTTAATTCCATATGTTAATACTGAAACAAAAAAAAAATAATGATAATAGTGATAAGAATTAAAAAATTATAAGATAAACAATGTGTGCAGTGAAAAGTTAGCTTTATTTCATTTACAGAGAAAGTTTTAAACATTTTTTGTGTGTACTTTTACTTAATCATTTTATTAAATTTATAAAGTTGTGTTAGGTTAGGTCTTTGTACCTATCTTTGACGAATATGTAAAAAAGTTTTGGTTATGTATTAATACATGCCATCTGGATTAATTTTGTATGCTAATTCAGATCACTTTCTTCGAGATGTCGAGAGAAACAAAAAAATTGTATAACAGAGGGTTAAAGATTTTTCTGTCATATTTGAAATGAATCTTGCTATAAATTTATAACAATACTATACCCAATTTTATTTTAAAGAGTTTCGGATTATTAAATTCGATAAGACCAATTAGTTTTGATGATGAGTTTTTTAATAAAAATAATTGTAAGTAGAATAAAATTTAGTTAAATTTCCAAAATTTTGACTTTGGTGTACAATAATTTCAAATAGGAAGGGGAGGATAAGTTAGAAAATGCGAAAGCTCTAGGGATTATTTATCCAAAATAATTTCAAATTCTTAATATAGAGAATACGTTAGTTCAGGATCAGGATTTATAGGGTGATTCATAAAATATGACGACAAATTTTGGTTTTCCCTCGCTTCCCTTCTGTATGAGACATTTTTTTCTACTTTCTGTATCTTCAAACACTTACTGAATTAGTGCAGAATTGATTCATGATTCAGGTCATCCTGTATTACATTATTTTTAATACTATTCTTACAAATGAAATATAATGGTAAAGAAATACTGTTTATCTTTTCATTTTCTTTGTTACTTGAAATCAGTTACAGACTCCTTCTTATGTTTTTTTTTGCCTTTTACAAACAAATATTTGATACAAAGTGGGTTAAATCAGATACCCAAAAAATATTTAAATATATGTAAGATAGAAATCATCGATCAGAAAAAGTCGGTAGTTTACAAAAATAAATATTTTCTGTTTCTGTTAAAAAAAAAATATTAATAATAATTAGATAAACCGTACATAACCTATACAAGTGGATAGACAATTGATTTGATGGTATTCAACTGTTCACTAGCAATACGTATATATCCTTCTTCACCCCAAGTAGAGCCAAACGAATTCTTTGCAATCCAATAGTTTCCTGTATTTGGATCATAGCCATAACCGATGATAGATAAGAAATGGATCCCAGTAGATGGACGTCTATTAGGATTTGGTCTATATGCACCGGATTTGTAGTGCATAAATGAAAAGCTCAAAGGATCAAATTGAATTACAGCTGGACCTCTATATTTTATAATGTTTTGTATTTCAATTTCACTTGCCGACTGATTTCCATAGTCCGCACAGGTTGCTCCAATATCAGTTGAAATATATCTGCATGAACTTGGTTTACCTTGATATGGATATCTAGATTCAGTATTAACGTTTTGATTTTCAACTATATATTTGTAGGCATCCAGTGGAGATTTGCTATTATTACAAGTAGATGATTGAATACAATCGATAAGATTCTGAGGTGATAGTGATGGTGGTAATGATGCACGTGCAAAAAATGTACGACTTTCTAAAGTGCTTAGTGATGCAAATGCCCAACCGACATTGCATTGACTTCCTGAAATTTTTGTAAATGATTTTAATATAACTGTATGCACTTTTAATATATAGAAAAATATATTTTTTACATTTGTTCTATTTTTTGTTACATACCTTGATCGCGAACAGGTGTAACAGCACCGAAAATCCTCCAATCATAATTTTCCCATGGTGGCGTATTTTGATTTTGATTTTGTTGTTGACCTAATGGCGGAAGGGCATTACCTCCAGGAATTAGTCCAGTATTAGCTTCAAAAATACGTGCATACTCTGCATATGTTCTATCGGTGAATTGATTAACTCCTAATTGGTATGTCACTAATTTTCGATCGTAGCGCATATTATGTAATCGGATTTGATTTCTATTCATTAAGTAAATACTTTTTCGATAGACATTATCGACAGCATTATAATCTTTACCATATGTTCTCTGTTTTAAAAGATTTAAATATAAATGTAGAAAATTTCTTATAGTATGTATTTGGATAGATATATACCTTGTAATCTTCCCATTCTCTTATCAAATTAAATGTTGCCGTAGTTGTTGCAATTATTAAGAAGAAAACGATTAAACGTCTCATTTTTCTAGTATTGAAGAGAAATAATATTTAAGAAATATACTTAAGACTTACTATAAAAAATTAAAATTAGAAAAAGACTAAAGATTAATTCAACAGGAATAATAACATAAAGTATGTTAAGGTTTATCGTGTACTTGAGATTTTTTGTCATCATCGTGCAATAACATTCACACATCATCTCAATATAGCTCATAGTAAGTTGTGGAGGCCGGTGATGTTTAAGCTTTTTTTCGCTAAATTTAAGTCTGAATAAATTCAGAAAATTAAAGGACCCCAAATAAGCTAATGCCAAAACGGACTGTGAAGGCTAAAACGGAAATATTAATAACAGGCAAGTACCAGACGGAAAATTTTGTTAAGGTTATAATTAAGAGAAATAACAAAAATTAAACACGAGATAAATTGAAATTGCGAAATGCAGGGGGTGTTAAGAAGTTGAAACTGTTTTTTTTTCGATTTTCGGCGAAATGTGACTTCCTAGCGGAAAATGTTCTTCGCTAAAGTTATAGATAATAAAAATATCTAAAAATTTGATATAAGGCATTTTTCAACATAACCTCAAATTTTTCGAGAAAATGTCCGAAAACCGATTTTTCAGTTTTTTATTTTTTTCTCTCTGCAAAAGATGTAAAATTCATTAGAATTTTATAATTTCTGATATATTTTTAATTTTTATAAAACAATTTCAATAAATTATTTGTTCTACCTAATAATTACATATTCAAATATACCTAAAATAGATTTCTCATCGTTATACTATTTAATTAGTGAAATAATAGTAAAATTTACGTTAATAAAATTGCATATTGGTCCAGCGAGTCTTAACTCTAGCTTACGACTTTCAGTACGGTACGATGCACTGCCATTTAAAATTTAAGTTTCAGAATTATTTCCGCCTCTGTCTTCAAATATATTGATTCAACTTTAATAATATTACATTAAAGTAAATTCTGTCATTGAAATTTAATCGAATATTTACGTAAATAATATTTGTTCAAGAAGGAATTTATTTGGATTCTCCGGTATTTAGCAAAAGCTAAAAAATATTTTTAATTTGTTATTTCATCACACAACCCATTATATTTTTGGTCACAAGTTTCAAGTCTTGGTTTGACTCATCAACAGGTCCCAAATAGCGAAATTGTGTGACTTGAAAAACAAATGAAAAAATAGAACCAAGAAAAGAAATGAAAAAATGAAAAATATTGAGAAAAATATAAAAAAAATTTTTGTTAAAAAAATGTTGAAAAATATAATGGGCTGTGTGATGATATAACAAACTAAAAACATTTTTTGGCTTTTGCTATATACCGAAGAATCCAAATAAATTCCTTCCTGAACAAATATAAGTTTAACCTGGTAAAAATTCCTTTAGAGTAATCTCTATTTTTGTTACGTAAATAATAAAAACCAACTGAGAATCATAAAAAAAAATTGAAAAATTCGTGATCCGAAAAGTAATTTTTTTGGTTTCTCTCGATTTTAAGAGGTTTCTTCAAAAATAAACCATTAGCATATATAGACTATTTTAAAGTAGACATTTCAACGGTTAATATGAGCCTAGATGGAATATTTAAATCGAAAAAAACACCAATAAAGTTTTTCCGTGGAAGATTTTGGTTTTTTTTCGAAAATTGTAAATATATCAGAAACTACATGTTTCCCAGAATACAAAAAATGTGTGCTTATTCAATGTAAAAAAGGCATACTTTCACAAAATTTCATGTAATTTGAATTATTTTTACGAGAGAAATAAATAAAAAACTGAAAAAATCGGGTTTTCGCCATTTTATTGAAAATTGAGGTTATGTTGAAAAATGCTTTATATTAAATTTTTAGTATTTGTATTATCTATAACTTTAGCGAAGAACATTTTCAGCTAGTAAGTCACATTTCGCCGAAAATCGCAAAAAAACAGTTTCAACCCCTTAACACCCCCGCATTTCGCAATTTCATTTTATCACGTGTTTAATTTCTGTTACTTCTCTTAATTATAACTTTAACTAAATTTTCCGTCTGGTCCTTGCCTGTTATTAATTTTTTATTTTCAAAAAGTATTGGCACCAGTCTAAAATAATCCCGCTGAAATCAGACAATTCTGGGATATTTCTTAAATCATTTACTAACAGATGTCGTTGGGGGAGGTTATCCAATAATTGACTTAATATTGACCCGTTGACTTTGCTGCCTTCTAAGAACAGACTTGAGTAACAGTCCTCACTTTCCCTGATTAATCGGAGAGAAGTCTTTAATTTTTGATTTAATTATTTAATGGCATTTATACAGTAATGCATTTATTTTTGTGATTTTACACAAATTCTTCATTAACAAACTATAGATGTTACTGAGCTTGTTGTAAATGTCAATTTCACTGCCAGAACACTTCCTTTATCCATTTCAATTGGGTGCAACTTTGTTATAGTAAAAATAAAAAAAAAAAAATTAACATGACCACAGTAATGGAATTGTACATTTCTAATATGTCGACATGATGGAAAACTAATTTAAAAATCAAAAAGGTATAAGTACAAAAAACTGAAACTAAAAAAAAACTCACTTAATTTTGAAAATTTGTAAACAGAACTTTTTTTTTTATAACTGACACGGACTTGCGCAAACACAGAAAACTCAAATCATCTAAGCCTTTTTAGTTCTTTAGTAAACCACACGACATAAAACACTTTCTTACAGCGTTCTGCGAAATTTATCTTTTATACTTAACTCATAACTGGTGAAAATTTCGTTTTGCACATGCCATTGGCAATGAGAATTATCTTTTTTTATTATTATTGCGTTCAAGGCGAATTTTAATTGTGCAAAATCAAACAAATATCAGGAAGTTTACTTTTGATTAGATAAATTACACTTTTAAAGTTAAGAAAAATAAGTTTGTACAGTTTTTATACTGAATTAGGAGGATGAAGAGTGTTTAGCATATTCACTGGCGATATTTAAAGAAATTTCAAATTTAGATGCGAGATTTTGGGGAATGTTTGTCCACGAAACTTTTCTTTTTATAGAATTTTTAGACTTATCATTTTTAAAATGGTGTCTGCGAAAAAGAATAAAAGTTAATATTGGTAGATTATTTAATTACTTTTCAACTCTTCAAGGGATATTCGGAAGAAATGATAAAAAATGTTCAATAACATTAAACATTCCTAAATATCTATAAATGTCTATAACTAAACTAAGCGCAGACTCCTAGGGATAGATATGAAGTCTATTGTAATTAATAAGATCAACTACTATTTTTAAGTAGGAAATATAGAAATTTGTTGGAAATTTATTTAAACTTCATCTAAGGTCTGATTTCTTCGCTGCAATAGTATAAAAAATAATTCAATTAAAAAAAAAAACAACTTCAACTAAGTTGATGTTTTGTTTGAAAAGCAATTCAATCAAATTAGAGGTTAAAGACACAAAATTTTGGAAGAGATTGGCTCATGTATACCAATATTGGTAATATTATGAGGAACAAGGAAAAAAGAAGTCGTAGTTCTTTAGGTAATTCTTCTACGTAGACATCAAATAGCTGAAAACTTGAATCTTTAGATCCTTTTTTTTTTTAGTTCTTATATTCCCTACGCCGCCGTCCTAAAATACAATTCTAATTAAGCCGGATCGTTATTGGAAGGGTTAGTATTAGATTTTTTTGTGTGATAATTTACTGAAGAAAAACTTTGTATTGAATTAGTTTGTTAGAACTGTTTACTAATTTATTATTAAATTTAAATTATTTAATTATTTTATTAAGTTTTTTTTTGTATAATTACGCAGTTATAGTTATATTTATATGATCATCTACGTGCATGAAATTCCTCGAGATCCTTCTTCAAGTTCGCAGTAATATTGCTTATGGGTACTCATCATGGACGATCTCTTGCTAACAGACACCCGGATGAGGTACAAAGCATATGTTACGCGAACGACTTAACAAACTTAGTCACCGGGAGATATCAACTTGTACTCTGTGGACTGGTGCAAAACGCGATTCGATTATTCATGCGCTGGACTACGGACTGCGGACTGAGCATCAATTCATGGAAAAATGACTTATGCCTCTTCACGATGAAAAGGAATATGCCCAGTTTATACCTGCTCTCGATTGGCTACACGCGTTTGGAATTAAAGGACAGGGTGAACTATCTAGGTATTATATTAGATAAAAAGTTAAACTGGAAACCACACTTCGAAAACAAAGCGAACAAAGCTCTTAGAGTTTTCGCAATGTGCTGCAGAGCGGTAGGGAAGAAGTGGAGACTCAAACTGCGGATAATCCTATGGATATACATTAGCGTCGTTCGACCCATGTTAACCTCAACTTGCACTCAGGTTCTGGAGGCTATCCTCAATATACACCCGGTGCAAATACATCTTAAGCAGCGGGCGTCGACTGCAGCGCTAAGACTGCATCTTAATCTCTCAGGAGTGTCCTTCACAGAATGAGACTTGTTGACACTGTCTGGAACTCTCAGAAATACGTTACAGATTCCTTGGCTCACACCCCCTGGACGCGTTACACGATGACGGCAAGGAGGGCTGGGGGCCTTTACTGAAATTTATAGGAACGTCCGGTTGGGACCTGTGAGCGATGGCTCATTCAGCTGTAGGGTGAACAATGGGCCTCTATTTCAATCAATCAATCAATCAATATGGCTTCTGCTTCTTTTCTCCAAGATTTAACTAACTAAAAAAAGAAAAACTTAAGTGGCGATTGGAGTTCAGCCGAATTCTTCTTAAGGTCAGCTCCCAAAATTTCCGAAGTGCAGATAAAGACGGTAAGGATTTAGGTTGGTGGTATGTCAAGGACATAAAAGCTATTAATCTAGCATTGAATGGAGATTTATCGATGTTGAACTCATTATAATTATCTCATGATTTTACGTTTAGGATTAAGATACGTTAATTAGTGAATTCTGCTTTGATCTTACTAGTATTAGGTTGTACAAATAAGAAAATTCACTCAACTTAGAATAATGCATTCAATATAGGGTTAGTTGAAGTGAATTGTTGCTTAATCTTCTGTATGGGCACAGATTTTATTGCTCACTAAGTACTATTAATGTGTGTGTGTTGTGCAGTAACTTATCATCATATTATCTGATTCTATTTAATAACAGAAGATTGATTGATTGAAAATTGAGGTTGAGACTCTGGAACCTAGGCCTTAAAAGTCCCATTGTTCACCCTCCGCACTTATGAGTAATAACTCAGACATCCCAACCAGACGCTCTTACGAATTTGAGTATTTGCTTCCAGCGCTCCTTGCCAGCTTCGTGCAGCTTGCTCAGGAGGTATGAGCCAAGGAATCTATAACGCTTTCCCGAGATAGCTGGATAGTGACAAAGGAAGTGAATCACTGCCTCGGATTCCTCTCCGCATCGCTTAAATACAGGGTCAGCAATAAGCCCTATCCTGTGTAGGTGAACTCTGAGACGAGAGTGTCCGGTAAAAATTGACACCAGTGTCCTCAAAGTTGGCTTGTTTAACCCCAGTAGTTCATTTGTTTCTTCTGGGTTAGGTCTGCCCCACAGCTCCTTTTGTAGTTTCACCTGAGGGATGATCTAACCAAAGGCGGTTGGCGGTCGGTCCAGGCCGAGATATTAGATATAAGAGGATTTGGTGCGATCCCAATTATAGAGGAGGATGCCTCCGAGGTTGCACCAAGACAAGCGAGTTCGACCGCCTTTTCATTTCAATTGTGGAGATGCCGTCCTGCTTCAAGTATGGCTTTGACATCCGCCTGGAAAACCCTGACATGGCTTTCTAGGTGTACGGCAATTTCCACGTGAGGCTCATCATTTTATAGCATTTCTACTGTAGTAGAAGATGACCAAGTTGTCAATTTTCGCGTAATTTAAAATCTTTAGCGGGTACCGTCAGACACCAAAATTCATATTTCAAGGGTTTCCATAATTTGTTTTTGTAAATATAGCCAGGAAAATCCATAATTTAATTTGAAAATTCCTACCGCCACAAAACACAAAAAAACAGACAATACTGTCAGTTGAGAAATATTCTTTTTACTTCTCCACAACTAAAACAGCCGAGAGTTTTGTCGAGTGGAATAGACACAGTGGAGAGTTAAGTGGCAAAAGAATTCTCATCTCCACAACACTCCGTGTTGGTGAATACGGCCCCTGGAGGAAATTTTGAACTTTTTTTGCATAGTCTGGATCCGAATAATCCGGATACCCGGGTTTGAGGATTCGAAACCGAATTATTCTGGATAATTCAAATAGCAAATTATCCGCTTCTAAATTCTAGACCAAAGATTTGGCAATTAATTTTGTCGGTTTTTTTCTCAAGAAATTTCTTCGAAACTGCATAGATGGCATGCCATCTATGATAGAAGACTCAACGCCTATTGCATTCTTAAATATTATATGTATGTAGGTATTCTTGAAATTGGGCGATTTTGATGATGAACTACTTGATGAAAACATTTCCATATCTAGGAATCTTTTTTTCTTTTTGAAAAATTTCCTCGATAAAATAGTTGCTTGTCTTGCAGATTTCAACCGATAGTGTGACACCAAAGTTCCTCTAGCAATCAAAGAAAAAAAGTGAATTTGATCTGTATCTGAAAAATTAATAAACTTGAATGGTTTCAAGGTAACTGATAAATTTTCCACTTCGTCTTCGTACAATTTCGACAATATTATCATCCTTTTATTTGGTATCGTTTCTGAGAAAAACCAATTAAACGTCACACCATTGAATCACCCTGTATATTTCAGTTTGCTTTTTATTTCTGTTTAAATTTTTCTTTTCATCAGAAAAAATGCCAATAGTTACAATAGGTGGAAGAAAATTTAATAGATCAAGATGATATTTTGGTGTTAGGAAAAGTTAAATTGATTCAAAACTGGAGTATTTTCAATTAGGAACAATGAGTGCGGTTTTCGTATATTAGATTTTTTTTGAAAAAATAAAACAAAAACATTTTTCATTTTTAATAGTTCTTATACATAATTTTGTTATTTATAGAATTTTCTATTAATTTACACTTAACTTCTACAGTTGAAGAAGTCAACACTTTCTAAAAATTGAACACCTGTCAGCTGTTTCTTGGATTCATTCTATCACAAGTCCTACATCTTATTTACATTTTCCATTCTTTCTTGAAGGTTATCCTATAAATACTGATTTATTTTGTAAGTATTTTGAATTTTTACCCATTATTTCTGATATCACTATTACAAAAAACCTACATTTGTATATGTTTACTAGTTTTTGTAATATTGCAAAAGGGGTTTATAAAACATCTAAACTGTAACTGGTACACAATTATCGGTTTTTAAGGGGTTACATGGGTTTCGTAGGTTAAAAAAAACGTATTTTTTAAATTTTTTTTATCTAATAGTACAACACGTCAAGTCAATCGGAGAAAAAGTCTAGGAGAGAGAGGCTTTGAAAATTATTCTCATTAGGCTAGACCGACCGGGAGCGAAGCAAGTATATTGATGCACTGCTTAGCCATTGCTCGTCTGTCACTCTCGCTTACGTATCTCACTTTCTATGCGTACCCTATTTTAAATATTTTATTTTAATATGTCCCTGGACGATTCTATGTAACTTTTTTTTCGTTTTATTCCTACTTAAAACCTTAATTGGTTTTTTTTTTTAAAAACATAATTTGTGAACTCGGTCGACACGGATTCTCACAAACTAATACACCGATCTTATTGAAATTTTGCACACTTCTTCCAAATAGGATTGACTAGTGATTGAAGGAAGGGTTTTCTCTTTTTTTTCGATTACAACTAATTTTATAAGACTATACGTGGTGTAAATTGTACCAAAAATTGTACTTTTTGGAAACAACTTTGTCAAAAATTCAAATTTCAATTGTTTTTTAAATCCTTCGTTCTGTCGTGAGCTATACTTATCTACTGACAGCAAATTGTGTTTTTTTTAATTTGAGATAAGGCTATCAGGATTTATCCTGAATATCCCGACGAGGACACGTTTTTTTTTTGTGGGTTCTGCAGAAACCAGGTCCCACCGGCCGAATTCTCGAAAGTTTTGAATGAAAATATGCTTTATTTTAGCCTTCGAAACCCTTGCAACCCCTAAAGAGCACGGTAAAGATATATCTAGGTTTATTTCATATCAAATTTAGGTAGGCGTGTACATATATGTATGTAAAATGAAGGAATTAAAAAATGAATTTTTTTTTATAAAATTTATTCAGTCAAAATAAAAAAAACAAAAAACGTACAAAAAATGGCAAAATAATTGAAACACTTATATAATTGGATAACTGCACTCGTTAGCAATTCCACAGAAGCTATTTGAATTTCTTGGTATTTTCATATAGCCAGATTCACCCCATTTATCAGTCCATGAATTTTTAATGATTCCAACAATCTTCACCATTCTCTTGACCATATCCTACTACTAGAATTGAGTGATTAACTTCATCTTTATTGCATTCATCATCCTTGTATAGGCCTTGTTTGTACAATACAAAACTGTCTGGACCGGCATTAACAGAACATGCTAAGGGTCCCAAAGTTGCAATAACTTCTTTCATTTTTTGCTCATCACCGGGTGGAATTGTTGCATAACCCTGAATTTCAGCACCTTTGCTCGTTGAGTCGTATTTGCATTTTTCTGTATTTTCAACATATGGGTATGCATCACCTTTGGCAATTCCTTTGTTTCCCGCAACATATGCAAAACCATATTCCTGGAAACCGCCATCACATCCAGTATTATCATAATCTTGTCCACAATCGACCAAATTTTGTTCAGAAAGATTGATTAGTTTACCAGTTTTTCGGTATGTGTGTCCCTCAATAGCTCCGGTGACAGAAAATGACCAACATGCGCCACATTCCAAACCTTAGGTATTGCATAAGATATGATAAGAGAAAAAAATATAAATAAATTAAATATGTTCTTAATAAATATTTTACCTTGGAATTTAATTGGTGTAACTCCACCCTTTTCTCTCCAATCAAACGAATCAGGAATAGCTACACTAGCTGGTGGTGTTGCTTTAGTTTTATGTGGAGCAGCTTTTTGACTATAATTAAGAATAACTTTTATATTTTCCACTGTTTTTTGTTTGTTTTTAATAAACTTACTCTCCCTGAGAAGTCCTCTTCCTGCCCGTCAAACCGGCAATAAGTTCCGCTGGATTCAAATCTGCGAAGGCATTTAAGCCCAATTCAAATGTGCTTTTGCCAAGTTTGAAGAGTTCATTTTGGTTATCAACGGTCTGTTTACGAGCTTCGAAAAGAGCTCCACGAGCCGCCTTTTCAGCTTCAGATGCATACTGTTTGCCAGTTTGAGCCTGCCAAGAAATTAATTAATATTACAATAAAAATATTTTTCTTTGTTGTTTTGTTTTTATTCTTGTACACCAATAATAAACTTACAGCAAATTCAGCAAAATTTTGAACATTTGATACTACTGGAATATCTTTAAAACCTGGTAGATGACCTCCTACAAATGGGGCTGATGGAAATGCTGGTGCAGATGGAATTGATGGTGCAGATGGAATACGTGGTGCAAATCCGCCAAAAAGTCCTTGACCAGCAGCATATGCCATTATGGCACTCAATACGATGAGAACCCTCATTATTCTGGAAATAAGACAAAAAAATCAAATCATCGTTAAATCATAATATCAACATAAAATGAGGATCGGAGGATAAAATAAGTATAGCTCACAAATCCAGGCTGTAATGCCCATTAGATTAGAACACTTTTTTTTCAAATTCAATTTATTACTTAGTTTGTAGTTTGTAGTAGTTTGTACAAAATTTCTTTATGCGTGTAATGTGATCGCAAATATCAAATGGAAGAATAGATAATAAAGATAATATGAATGCTCAACATAGAATTGTATAGGAAAATGACAATAATAGTGTATTGAAATTAATAATGAATAAACCTAGTTAAAAATAGATAGACTATAAGAAAAAAAAAATTAAACTAATTTGAGATATTGGTCTTGGTGGCTTGTAATGTGATTTCAGCAATACGTTGAACACTCTTTCTTAACGATCCCGCACGCCATATGGCAGCAGGAAGTGAATTTGACAGGATGATGGCATTAACAAAAAAAAAAAGAAACGTTTGGATGGATGACAATAATATCTAGGCACTAGAAGATTATTCATTAGTGCAGACCGTAAAAAGACTAGTTTTTCTTTCAAGAAAAATGGCTTGCCATTCAAAATCAAATAGAATAAAAATATGTATGTCCAAGCAAATTTTCATATACGAGGATAATGACCAGCATAAACAGCACAGGAACTGATTGCCGAATTGCGATACATGTTCAAACCGGCGAAGTATCGTAGTATAGAGTTAAAACCGACAGTAAACTTATTGCGCAAAGTTACCACATATTATATCTCTCTGTGGGATGATAGGAAGTAGCAGTGATTTAGCTAAAGTGAATTGAGCGCCAAATGATATATACGATGCGCTGCACTAAAGTTTGCAAAGACTTATATATGGCCTTGAGACTATACTGTTGATATGATCAATCCATGTTAAATTTTTATTCATGACAATACCCAACATTTGCACCTTTTCTAGAAATGGTTTAGGCATCGAACCAATATGTAATGGAGAAAATATATATTAATAGACTTTCTGAATAGTACCATAGCCTGTGACTGGTCAGAATTTAACCTTACATTATTTTTCAGTGCCTAATTAAAAATAGCACTCAAGTCCTAACTCATCTGGGGTATGCAGTTCTTAGCTAGTCCACAAGAGCAATTCATATATACCTGAACATCATCTGCATATATTAAAATGTTGACAAATTTGAGTATGTCAGGGAGACCGTTTATATAAAAAGAAAACAATTGCGATCCTAATATAGAGCCTTGAGGAATGCCCGAATATAGGCCGTCTTGGATTTAAATATTATCCTCTGTTTACAGTTTCCCAAAAAGTTTTTAATAAAATTAAGAGATGCCTGCTGACAATGCAAATTGATATTGAGGAATATTTTTGGTGGATGAAAATTTCATTCCACCACAGAAATGTATGATGACATTCAATTATCTGGGTTTTATCTATCTACTAAAGGAACGGTGCAACCGTTTAAAGAATTCTTGGATTAATGTTCTCTAACAGAATTGTCTGTCAGAACACTTTTAAATTATTTAAAAAAAAAAATTTCTTCCTTTTTCGCCTCCTCTTGAAAGCATGGGCTAGGATGTTCACATAGCCTCACTATCTGACTCCGTTTTGACCAATTCCTTTGATATTCTGTACAGAATTCTCCACTTCTGTCTACCTTTTATTTATTATCCTGCTCACGTTCTTCCCATTATTCTCTTTCTAATCTAATGTCTATGGGATTATTGTTTGGGTAAATCTTCTAAGTGTGCGGCCTATTTATTTCATATTTTTTTTCGCTTCATCTGGTTTTCTATTGGCTTTAGGTGCGTAATTATCTACAGCTCTGGATTCGTGTCATAATTTAGCATATTTTGTTTAGGTATACTAAAATTTTTTCATACTGGTTTATATGGCGATCCGTGTTTCACTTCCAGATAGTAGAAGAGATTTCACGATGGAGTTCTGTGCCCCTTACCATGTGTGGAGATTTCCCAAATGCCCATAGTCTTTTGAAAGACTTTTCTGCTTTTTGTAGTTGTTCTATCGATGCTCATATAAACGTTGTATTTATTGTGTTTATTGTTGAACTAACTTCTCTGGTAAGTTGATCTTTCTCTGCATTTAATTGAATGAGTGAGTAATTTTACGGTTAGTTGAATGCGTTTTGAGAGTTAGTATCCTGTTCAATAGTGGTCTCCAGCCAAAAACCTTGATTAATATTTCCCAAGCCATGAAACAGGAATCCATATGTGTGCGTGTTGGATGGATTCTCTAAAATATTCTATATTGCTACTTATGGAAAAGTGATTCGGCATTGATTTTATATATGCTATAGAGGCTAAACGACTATTCGTACAGGAAAATACAAGGGCTACACTTACTATATAGGTACCCTATATATCAAAATAATAAAATAGTTTTGATTAAAAAGTATATTTTCCATATTATTCTCAATAGCTCCCACTAAGTAATAGTTGCATGTGTATATGTGTAGCCTTAGGCCGAATCTGCTGTCAGATTCATTCGATTTCATTGGATCGCAGCAGCACATTTTCATATCAGTTGCGAGATTTCGTTTGGGGAATCGTAGTCATTTAGTTAAAATATTGTTTTTTTAAATAATTTTATTAGGAAAGATATAAAAATTTGATTAAGGTTAAGAAGATAAGAAAGTAAGCTTAAGATTATCAGAAGACAATTTTTTGTATGAATAGTAGTTTAGGGCGCAAGAAATTTTTATCAGCTTCACATAAGAACACTGCAAATATTTTCGAACTTTAGGACTAAATTAGGGTTATCATGTATTAGTGAGATGATCTGTTCATGGCATGGGATATCTTTCTTGTGAGTATTACTCCAGCTAGTTACATTTTGTGCAAGTATGCTGTTAATTAACCTACATCATACCATCTCATTCAGCTGATTTCAAGAATTTAAACATTCTTCCAGTAGATCGTTTTTACATTCCATTGTCTTTTATGAAGCCAAAAATGTTCTCTGTTTTCCATGGAGTACATTTTGATTTTTATTGCTGTTGGCAGAGAAGGTGAGGATTATAGAAATGGGGAAAGGTAATGGGAGACTTTTGAAAATGCGAGAGAAGGCTATGTTGGCAAAAGTGTAAAACTAAAGTCAGAAACACAATGCGATGATCATCCGTGTTCACTAGTTCAGCTTTCAATCTATTTCTATATCTGATAATAGAATATAGTGAAATCTGAGCTAATTAACACTGATCACCGCGTTGCATTATGTTTTCCGCGTTGAAATAGAATTTAAACCCACGATTCCTGAAATGGTAAACGAGTATATCGATAATGATATACTTTCAGATATATAAATACGTGTTGATTGTAAGTCTTCAGAACCCCATTGGATCATTTCAGGAGCTCTTCAAGATTATATTCTAGGTCCATAACTATTTATCATAATAATTGCCGGATTTTTCAGTTTTGTTTTTGTTGATAATATCACAGCTTTCACATCTTTTCATATGTTAGTGAATAACCGCTAAATCGTTAACTGGTTAGTTGTTATAATTTTCCACCACACACATTAAGTCGCATAACAACAATATGTTTGTAGTATCCCCCTATTATCAAATCAACTCGTCAACCACCACCATATCTGTGCGGTTGTTGATTGTATTTGTATCAATGACGCATATATTAATAAACACTACTTAATACTTTCAGAATTTGTTTACTTTAACTTTTTAAATTAGGAAATTTAAAAGGTTAAACATTTTTGTAATATATTCAAAAATCTGTTGAATATTAATTTTTAATTTTTATTCCTTCTATAGACTATTTTTTAAACGAAATTTGTTATCATTTCCTGGATTTGGGTTTGATCTTTTACGATATGATTATATTATGTATTCGATACAAAATTTATTACTTTTTAATTATGTATGTATGCATATAAAAAAAAACAAAGCTTGATTTTAAGTTTAATTTATGATAATTATATTCTTACGCGATTTTATTTCTATAAAGATTAATTTACAAAAGTAAAAGGCCTTTTAATTTGTGAGACAGTTTAGCTGTCATGCGTTGTTCAGGTATTTCTTTTCTTATAAAATTTTGTTTTTAATTAGTAAGCCTATCGGCAATAGGAGTTGGTACAATAAAAAAAATATATAATCAAATTTATGAATCTTTTTATGTTTTCCAAGTTTCGATACTAAATTGGCAAATTTTGGCAGAATTTTAGTTTTGTATTTTTAGTTTTTATGTAATGAAAAGTTCCCTGTTGTTGCTAACGTTTCAGGACACCCCGGTACAAATAATGAATGTATAGCTTTAAATTATATACATTTAGGTAAAGTGGCCAAAAATTTAAATTTTTTACGGCCAATAACTATGTATAGATATATTACAGTAAATTGGTTTTTATGTATACTTGATGGAATTAAGTTTTTCACATTTAAAACGGGTCCAATTCCTAATATAAATAATTCATATGGAATCTGAGTTAAATATGTTAAGACAAAAACGTGTAACAATCTTCAACTCATAATATTCCGAATTTTTGTCAAATTAAGCATTTCTGATAATCTACATAATCTACCCTATCACATCTAATCCATCTTTCATAAAAAAATTGGGAGTTAAATGAATTATTTTTAAAAAGTAAAGTTAGATTTACGTAGAACGGAAGTGTAAAGCTAAAAAAAAACAGACCTTTTCCCACTGGGGAGAAAACGGAAACTCCTGAACCCTAGACTACATATTAAAACAAGTAAAAAAGCTAGAATTGGTCTAAGACCAATACTTATGTTACCCTAGATGAATGCCCGTATGAAATTTCGTATTCTCACCCTTCTTTACAAGTTTGATTTTTGAAGTGGTTTTTCGCATATATTTCTAGAACGGTTTGTCGGACAGAAAAAATGATTAAACCAATTTTATAGGATTTCGTATTCTGAAGAAGTTTTTAGTACAATAAAAATGTCGTGGACTGATCGTTTTCACAGTATACGTAAATAACCTAAATTTTTATATGGCAACACCAAGAAGGAGTTGCCTGATTTAGTACATTTTTTAAATTTTATTTGCTAGTACAATGAAAACACCATGTACCAAATTTCAGCTATCCATATCGATGTGTTCTCAGGCACTGTCTAAATATATTGTGGAAAACGATAGTTTTGTATGGCAACCCCACGAAAGAGTTGCCCGGTTTGGCTCATTTTCGAACTTAATTTTAATTGTTTTTTTTAAAGTCCGTGTATATAATTTCAGCTCTCTAAGTTTGCACGTTCTCGAGTTATCGTCCGCCAGACGGACAGACGGACAGACATGCAAAAATCAAAATAACTTTTAATATTATACGTGGGTCTTGAATACATTTTACTCTACCATCATTATTTCGAGGTGTTACAAATGGAATGACAAACTTAGTATACCCTATAGATTTCATCTAAGGTATAAAAACCAGGGTTGCATTTTAAGTTTCGTGGTTAGGCTATTTACCGCATGGTGTCGCTTTTGAAAATATTATATTCTTTCGTAAAAAAATGTAATTAACATATTTTTGGACAAATTAAGATAGTTATTTATAGATGAAACACCATCTTTTGCCCCCTATAGATGGTCAATGGGTTCTACTATGGATACAATTCCCTGTGGATTCGTTAAAAATTCACCGAAGCTCTATGGAACATATTGCCTAATAACAGCCGGCACGGTGGTGCATATATTTAGTCATCCCTGGGCATATCCATGACATGAATAAATCAATCCGTCATGAACATTTGACTGTAACGTTAGAACATATGTACTCGAAGGATAACCCAATTAATTTAATTGGACTCGAAAAGAGATGGGAATTGACTGCAGTATTTTGCAAGAAATTCAATCGAGGCAGTGTGAAAACATTGTTCGACAGTGGCGAAATCCTAATTGCTTTATACTAGAAGTCATGTGACAATCGCATCAGTGGATATTCTAGTCGATGATAAGTCAACCAAAAAGTGTATAAAAAATAACAAAGAAAGTGAACTTTTCTTCAGCATACACCGCATCTTGGACTATCACTTATTACAATGGAATTCATGACTCTTCCGCCTTACTCTTTAGACTTGACATCATGAGATTTATTTTTAATTCCTTTTTTGTAGGGTAAAATCCGCCGATTAGCATTTCTCATGCGGTGCAGAGAGGCTACGATAATCTTATTTATTAGGCGACTGCAGGATTACTTCAAGAGCATGCAAAAGTGTGTAAAACATAAAGGCGAATATTTCGAAAAATAAAAATAAAATAAATTTTCAAGTTTTCTCTTATTATTTGCAAAACTTAAATCTCCGTAAAAAGGAGATGAGCAGATGATATTTATTTGCAAAACTTAAATCTCCTTAAAAGGGAGATGAGCAGATGAGATTTATTTGCAAAACTTAAATCTCCGTAAAAAGGAGAAGAGCAGATGAGCAGATGAGATGCATCATTTGTAAAAGAAGATGCCACCCAGAAATTTTAATACCAAAAATGCAAAGAATAAAAATTGAATATATATTTGTAAAGTGTTATGAGTTTAATGTAGCTGCAGCTGGCGATTGTAAGTTAAAATGCTCATTCTGAGATTATTATAGGACTCTAATTTGTTAGACCCTTATTATTATTCAATTCCAGTAAAATATAAACTTCATAGAAAAGTCTGTATGATGGTTAATTACTTACAACTTAGTTCAGTTGGATAGTTTTAACCCTGGAGATGCTGAGGGCTATTTTTTTGCAAACATGGGAATATTCACGGATGTAAAAGACACAAATTTTGACTCAACTCATTGCTCAACTTAAGGAGTGAGTCCGCTCAACATTTGAGCAGTTGCTCATTGCTTGCAATTTGAGTGGACTCAATGGTTGAGATGATTTGAACGGACTCACTGTTTGAACGGACTCACTGTTTGAACGGACTCACTGTTTGAACGGACTCAAGTCCTGAGCAGACTTACTGCTTGAGCGGACTCACCATTTGAGATGAGCGGACTCAAATTATGTTTCAACTAACATAAGTAAGGTCAGAAATTGTTTTTGGAGTATAATTTTTCCACACACAAAACCTCGAGAGTATTTCAAAACAATAAATAGTTTTTTTATCGAATAAAACACAGCATTGCCTAGTAGTACTTCGGTGGACAAATTATTTAGCATAGGAAAACTGACGTTAACTCTTAATAGATGTCGTCTAAATGACGAAAACTTTGAAATGCAAGTGATGCTACATATCAATGGAAAAATATTAAGAGAAAGATGATAATTCTATGGAAAAATGTAAGTACAATTTCCTTGAGTTGAATTATAGCATTTTCATGTATGGTATTTTCGTTACAGGTTTTAAATGTTGTTAAATTTGTTTATAATATTGAAAAGAAGAAAAACTTTCATTTTAACTAAGAAAATTAATAAAATCTAAAATAATATAATAATAAAAAATGACGTTTTTTGTGAGCCTTTCTTATATGATTGAAATTTCAAGCTAATTAAATCACATTCTCCATATGTTAGTTAAAACGTGATATGAATCCGCTCAACTCAAATGATGAGTCCACTCAAGTAGTGAATCCGCTCAAGACTTGAGTCCGTTCAAGCAGTGAGTCCGCTCAACACTAGATTCCGCTCAACCATTGAGTTCGCTCAAATTTCGAACGACGAAGAACTGCTCAAATGTTGAATGGACTCAATGATTGAGCTCACTTAAGTCTTGAGTTGAGTAACGAGTTGATATTGACAAATAAGTCCGCTCATTTACAACCCCGGGAATATTCTTCTTAAAAATCTATTGCTTTTCGATAATGTTCTATGTCACTCAAGGCTTGTGATAGAGAGAGGTCATAAAAAAGTATACTTGTGTTTTATGCTTCTAGTATTATATATACAATGTATATGCTGGAAAGAATTTAATATACTGGAATCTTGTGGGAATTGCTAATCAGCTGGGTCTGCAGGGTAGAGGTGACGATGTTGGAGAGTTGTTTAAGCCTAATGACTGGGTCTTAATTGATTGGAATCTTTTGGCAATGGAAGAATAAAGAAAAGAGTTCTACCTAAGGATATGATCACCAAAGATTTAGTAGTTGGAATTGCCAAAATAGCGGGAATGATAAATCATAATTTCGATAAAGGTTCCATAGCAAATAGTGGACTAAAAATAGTCGGTATTAGAGAAAATTTTACGGAAAGTAGGAAATCAACATTAGACCCGGATTCTGATAGATATTTTTCAAGATCTCCGACAAATAAAATAATTACATGTAATTCCTCTAGCTTCGTTAAACCTCTATTCTTTTTAAGTCGACATTTTTGAACTTAATTTGGTGCTCCCATGGATTTTTTATAGAAAACCCTTCTCCTAACTCGAATTTCCTTATCTCGAAAACCTCCCTAAGTTGAACTTATTTTCGAAAAATTTTGGTTTTTTTGTTACTATTCGCCCTCCTCTAACTCGAATAAATTCAGCTAAAACCTTCCTACTTATTTGGATAGTTTGCTATACCTTAATTTTTTTTTTTAACTTTTTATTCTATTTGTTTTATGCATTTTCAATTCTACTTAGAAATATAGTTTTGTTGCGAGTCTATATTTTTGGATCTGCATTCGACGAACGTAGTTATTCAGTGAAAGTGCGTTGGTGAAGTGTTGGAATTGTATAAAACTTTTTCTGCTTATTTCAACATTGAAGTTGACTTCTTTTGGAAGTGAACTGGTAAAATTAACAAAACTAAGAATTTTATCTTCATAACAAATAAGCCTATAAATTTTTAGAGAGTCGTGGCCAAAAGAAAACTTAAAACTTTAGATCTTGAAAAAGGAGGGAAAAAAAGATATCGCATATAAATTTAGCCTACCGCCTAATACATTGTCAACAATTCGGATCAAAAGAGAAGAACTGCGAATAAATTACTAATCTGTTGCAATTAGTGGGCGCATGAAACAAGATAGAGCTTGCATGTACGATAACATTGATTGTAATATGAATGGTTTACTGTTATTCTTGCAAACAATTTACCTGTAACTGGGCCTTTAATAAAACAAAAAGCACTGGAATTTGCTAGGAAGAAAAATTATCAGGACTTCAAAGCTAGTGAAGGCTGGCTCTATAGATTTAAATTGAGGCACGGTTTAGTCGGAAAAGTGCTTTGTGCAGAAGGTGCCGTAGTAGATGAATACTCAGCGAATAATTGATAAATATACAACTGTTACAGCTTCTGTCGACTTACAACCTGAGTGATATTTTCAATGTAGACGAAACAGGACTTTTTTACAAGTGTTTACCAAATCGAACATTTGAATTGAAGGGTGAAAAGCGTTTTGGTGCGGTAAACCCAATAAAGATAGAGTCACCTGTTTAGTTGGAGCGAATATGAGCTGCTTTGAGAAATCAAAATTAATCGTAATTAGGAAGAGTGCCAAACCTCGTTGTTTTCGTCATATCAAAACACTTCCGGTTGAATAGGCTGCAAAGAAACGGGCTTGGATGACCGGAAATCTTTTCAGCGAATGGTTGCTCAAAATGGACAAACAATTTTTGAAAGAAAAGCGACGGGTATTGTATTTATAGATAATTGACCAGCTCATGCTAAGGAAATTACTCCTAAACTGAAAGTAATAAAACTGCTATATTTTTCACCTAATATGACTAGCAAAGTGCAGCCGATATGGGGATTAATTAAACTTTGAAACAACATTACCGCCGACGAATTTTAAGAAAAATTTTGAATCACTGGGAAACTAAAAAAGAAAATTTTTCGTTAACTTTGCTAGATTGTGTAAGAGAGGTATCCATAGCATGGATTCAAAACGTTGGATCCTCGACTATAAGAAATTGCATTCGTAAATGTGGTTTTAAAGCTCCTGAATGATGAATGGTGAATTGCCGCTTATTACATTTGCAGAACGTAACGTGGAGGACGAATTAGAAGAAACATGGAAAATTCTGATTGAAAACGACTATAGTGCAGGCAATTGCAACTGAACAGATTAAGTTGAAGTTGATGAAGACATGTTAACAAGTCCTTTTCTTGAAGAGGATGCTCTTGAATCCATGAATGATTAAGATTCTGATGACGAAATACCGGAAAGTGAAGAAAATAACGTGACTGTACCAACGAAACAACAACGCACGTTCCTGATAAGGTTCAAATGTCCTTAAACAACATTGAATGTTTTTTCAATAAAAAAAATTATACTCAGAAGAAACAATCAAAAATTACCGAATTTTTCAACACATAATTCTATTAATAATAATAAATAATTAATTAACAAAACCAGAACATCTTTAATGAAAGCTCCTTACCTCGTAATTCCACCACCCTCCTTAACTCGAAATTCCGCAAACCCTCCTTAACTCGAATTAATTCTACTGGCAAGTGCGATTTCGACTTAGAGAGGTTTGACTGTATATATATATTTATTTACTTGTTGCATGTATTTGAAATGTTTAGTTACTAACTATGTATTTTGGCGAACTTATTGTATTGACAGGCTATTATCATACAAAAGCTATATACATTGACTTTCCTCAGTTCACACAACACAATGAAATAGCAAGTTAACGCTGTATAGGACCATTCAAAATTCCAATAACTTCAGTAAATACAAATTATTATAATATTAGATATACATTAATTCGTAATTAGGTTAATAATTGAATTATTAATTTATCTTAAAATTTCGAAATTTGGATGTAGTTTTCTTATAGTAATTAGATGTGAAATTTGATGTAGATGATCAGGTGAAAGAGTAAAAAGATTTTCTTAGTCGTTTTGTCGTTCTTTATTTATATTTTAAGAGCTATATTTCGATATACCTACTATATGCGCTGAGATCATCTTTAGGATATATTATAAAATTATATTTTATAAAAATGTCGACATTAAAAATTTTATAAAGATCACCTAAAACACTAGAACTATAGAGTTTCCCCAGTCAGGCATACTTCAAATTGTTCCTTAATGTGGTCATGATTTTAATACTTTATCTCAGTTTTGTTTTTTAGAAACATACGTTTTTATAAGATTAATAAGAAAAATATGCACAAAATTTTTAAAAGTACGAAAATTAATAGAATCTGTTACTTATTAGTTCCTATTACATATCTACGTATAATAGTACAAAAACAGAGTCACTTCACATTCAATTTCATTATGCAATTTTATTTGCCCCCAATTTTCTAAAGGTCAGAAGTAAGTAAAATTGCCTATAGCTTTTAAAGTCAAGGTAAACATCAAAATTATATATATAATGAATGTGTGAAAATATTAAATTAAATAAAATTTCCTCATATTCATTGGATATTATAACCAACGACCATAAATCGGGGTGCAATTATTTCTCACTTCTCGCACATAGCACAATTTTGGTTTTAACAAAAATTTTTAATAAAATCAATAAATAAATATTTACCACTTGTGGATATTATTTTTGTAAATAAAATAAACTGGAAATACAACACAAAACACTTTCAGAAGTCACCAAGAAATGCCGGTGGTCAGATGTTTACATCGTTTTATATCCGACCGTGAAAACCAAGTCTTCTTTTTGCATATGATTAAAATTTTCAATTAATTTGCATTTCTTCGATTTTTTTTGCCTTATGTACAACACAGACTTGTATACTAGTGGAAATACGAGTTTTTTTTTATGCAAACTCCTATAAAAGTTGGATTTTTTTTTTGCTAATTATTATTTCGGAGCGAACTATGTAAACACCATAATAAATGGCAATGGTAAGATTTTGTAATTAAATAGATGCAGTCGCATCTTTTTATCTGAATTTGTAAGGTTCTATTTTTCTGCAGCTATTATGATTTTATTTTCCACGTACTTTATTTAGTTCTATAAACTAGAATTGAATTAAATATCAAAAATGAATAAATGAATTTTAATTATTTACTCCACCAAGTTGAATTGGTGGTTAATTTCCATTTTTTTTTACACAATATTTCATTAAATAAAATCCTCTTTACTTCTTCTTTTTTTTTTTTAATGGTAAAATAAAACGATGTCATATGATGATTATGATTAATATATTTTGTATTATCTTAGTATATAATCTACAATTAGTATTTTCCCACAATAAATTAATATAAAATTAAAATTGTAATCATAAATAGAATAATGAAGGTGTAAGGCGTAAACATCTCAGTAAAGAAAAAAAAAGAAGATATAAATCTAATTTTGCTGAAGATTAACGACTTTTTAAAATAGATTAACTAAGTATAATGTCATAAGTTAGAAACATCGGTAATCTTCACAGTATTAGGTAACAGTTTGTTAAAAATAGCAAAAAAAAAAATATATTTTAGAACAACTTTAAGTTGTTTTTGATAATTAGCTTAAATCCTTGGGGGATTCCTTTTAAATTTTTTCCTATCGACGAAATGAAGTGATAAAATTGATTTTGATTGTATTTTTAATGCAAATGTTCTTTTTTTTTATAAAATAACATTTTTTGTATGGTATTTTAATAATCTTTATTACCATTATTTTAGCAAATTTATCCTAAAATACGAGTACAAAAAAATCTTTGTCAGCAGATATCTGTTACGTAACTTTCGTGTAGAAAATAGTCAAAATTTGTTTATTGCTATATCCCAAATTAGATAAATTAATAAGCATTTATATATGTATGAGTGTATGTATGTATGTATGTACATATATAGATTGTCACCGTTTTCGTGTCATAAGCAAATCGAAATATTATTGCCGTAGGTAAATATTATTAAGTGCAACGAAGTAATCAGATATTTAAGCTACAAAAATAAGAAGAAGAATAGAAAGAGTACTTGCTAGATTAGACTAGATTTGTGAAGGGGTGTGTAGGCGTTAGGCTCGCAATTACTGCGACCTGAAAGATCTATTGTGAGTCCCCGTTGCATTTACTCCCTTTCTAGATTCAGACTGTTATTAAAGTCAAGAACCATTCTGGGATTGAGGATCCACACGTAGGTTGGTGGAGGAAAAGCATGTTCGAGGTGGAGTAGTCTCAGCCTTGCCAGCCTCGCAGTTGCAGAGCAAGTCCTCCGAGGTTTCGTGAGTATCCTGACAGAAACGGCAGGATAAAGTTTCAGCCAAGCCCAGCTTGTTTAGGTGATACCTCAACGGGCAATGGTCTGAGAAGATCTCAGTAATTATTTTGCGTTCTGTTTTTGTAAGTAGTAGGAGTTCTTTTATTTTCTGGCAGAGGTGCCGATGAACTTTTTTGGTTGACAAAGTCCTTGTAGCCTTTCCCAATTACTGGGATTTTTGTTTATTATCCCAGTCATTTAGGGCACCTCTAAGGTAACATTTTGAAGTGCCACAAAATGGATCTGGTCCGAAATACTGAGTTTCCGCTACTCTTTTGGCTAGAACACATAAGGATAACTTTGTTTCACCTTGATAAGTTTTTGAGGGTTTGTAGACATTTCCAGAATATCCTTACTTGACAGTATAGGACTTTAAAGCCTTTGAAACTTTCTCGCCGCATTTCTTTAAAAATCAAAGTCCATTCCGCTTATTGAAATTTGAGAGCCAAACAGTAATGGCACGGAATTTTTCTGGTCTTTCTTTAATTTTGTTATGCAGATATTTTGCTTTTTCACACAAAATCGAAATTGCAGAGCCTTTTTCCATTCGAAGAAATCCACAAAGTTTTATTTTTTTTCTATTTCCAAGTCCTGATTCGGATTGACCAACAAAACTTTTCAAATTTCCTTCCATTTTTTTAATCCTGCATACAGTTGATTTGTTGACATAATTCTCTTGGGAAACTTTCTTGATAGATGCTCCAGCAGATAACTTCTTAAGAATTTCACTTTCATCTTGTATAGTTAGCCTCTTTTGACGAACAAGTTGTGTTTTATTCATGATTTTCGGCATTGCTCAATTAACTTACAATCTCATCAGTCAAAAACAATAAAAGACACTTTCGACAACTAACCAAAACCGAAAACAATTTAAAATTTGCAACTAACTTTGATAATACTGAAATAATTATAGACAATGCGTTCATTCTCACAAAACTTTTACTAAAATCTAACGTACTTCGACGTAATAGCGAATGCGCCTGCGATTGTAAGATGTGTGTTATACCCTAGGCAGACAAACAATATCAATGATCGTTCATTCGTAATTAATTTTTTCAAAAATCTAGTTACCCCAGATTTTATGAATCAAAATGAAAGTTCTGTCAATTTTTATATGCAAATTTTTGATAATTCAAATTCAAAGGTTAAGTGATTTTTGAAAATTCACAAAATTTTGGGTAACTCAGATTAATGAGTTTTTTCAGTTTGCTATTTTCGGTAAAGCTTGTGACTTACTTATGAATGCAATCACATTTTCCGATTTTTAAGATTTTTACTGCATTGTCAGAATTCAGGAGGTTTTGTGAAAATGTTCTAGACAGAAAAATTCATTTCGGGTATAGAAAAAAAGGAATGTTTGTGAACCGTTAAAGTCAAGATTATATGCGTCTATTAATATCTAAAATTTAATGTTCATTTTTACTAATAACAAAATATTAAATTTTTCGACTAATAACCCTAAGTAGGTCTTCTAAAAATCGAGATAAAACAATATATTGTTGCAAAAATCGAATAATAGCGAAACGAATGCGAAGGTTGCAAAAATCGAGACTGCACTGTATTTCCTTTAGTTTCATCTAGGGTATAAAAAGTCAAAAGCTTGGAGTTGGTAGGGATGCAGAAGCTGTAGTAAGTTGTTTGGAAAGGCTATGAATTCTCTTATGAACAACGTATCTGCTAAATATAATCGCAGATAATCTGCATACATTAATAGTTACACTATTCAATTCTAGTTACACAATAGTTACACTATTAAATGCTGACAAAATCTATCAGTTTTCATTTTTCTTTTAATCTTCCCAGAATCTTCAGGGTGAGACCAAGAAACAAAAACTCGAAGGAATCAGTAATAATAATTAAGTTTGATACTCCAAACTATAAAAATTGTTTTCTGATTGCAACTCGTAAAACATTAGCATCCCGCAAGCAGAACATAATCAAAACTCTTAGTCTTACCGACGTTGACATTAGTCAAAGCAGGCCAACTGCAATTTATATAAATGAAAGCCTATCGACTCGCAATTATGCAATTCTGCGCAAGGCGTTGAGATTGAAAAAGAAAAGAAGCTGCTGTCTGTTTTTACAAATGCTAGGTACTTTTATGTTCGCCGTATTGATGTGGACCAATCTGAAAAAATTACCTCTGATGATGCTCTGTAATAGTCTGCTGTGGCGGTAATGGTAAATCTTGTACAACTTACATACATATTACTAAGCAATCTACAATAGTTAGTTAATACATATCGCATTTGTTTTTATACAATCAGTACTGGATTATTTGCTTGTTTATGTTTAGGCTTAGAACTTATCAGTATTACCTTGAATTTTGATAATGAAATATTACTTTCCTTGTATGCATTTTATAATGATGAATTTTCACAGTCTGATAATTTATTTTGTAGTTACTATTAGTAGAACGCAGATTTATCGAACTTAATCAACGATCTGACACATATTGTTCCACAATATAATAATATGTATCGTAATTGGTGGTGATTTTAATATTAATTTTCTCAGTGGAGGTAGTGCTACAAACCAATTTAATTTTGTGTTAAACTCGCTTGATATGCATCGAGTTAACGAACATCCCACTCACTTTTCAATGCACTCATCATCTCTTCTTGATATATTTCTCACATCTAGTCCAGCTAAATTAAATTCATGAATCAGATGTCACTTGCAGGTATATCTGAACATGACATGATAATGATGACCTATGATTTTCAACCCCATTATATTCAGGAGCCTAATACCTTTTCATTTTTTAATTATAGTGCAGTAAATTTAGATAGTCTCCATAATGAAGCTCAGTCTCTTCCTTGGAATAATGTTCACACTATGTGTGAACATCGAGGATCAAACTGACTTCCTATCTGAATTAATCCATTATCTTCATGAAAAGTATGTTCCATTGGTAACTAAAACTATATATAACCCTGAATTATGAGCCTCATTCGTCGCTCCATTAGAGCATTTGACATGCGGAAACGATATCGAGCTGCCACACTCTGGGATGAATATCGCGTTCTTCGTAATAGAACAATATTTGAAATCAAAATGGCCAAAAAGAGGTATTTTTCTTCATTGCTCGATACTGAACTATCACCAAAAAAATTATGGAAAAACTTACGTTCTGCCGGCGTAGTTTGTTCAACCAAAAATAATATCGACATTGATCCGGAAGAATTCAACAAGAAATTCCTTATGGTACCTGCAATAACTTCGAATTCTCAAAGCAGCCCTGAATTGCCTGTTCCTAGTGTTCCTGGCAACTTTTCACCATTTAATTTTACCCGAGTAACAGCTAATGACGTTCTCATGGCTTTTTGTGAAATCAATTCTGACAGCACGGGATGTGATGGTTTAAACCCGAAATTTGTTAAAATGCTCCTGCCTTATATTCTTTCTCCTCTTACACACATTTGTAATACGTGTTTTACGTCATCTCAGGTTCCGATCCAGTGGAAGTTCTCAAAGGTCATATCTCTTCCGAAAAATTCATCTAATACCGATTTCAGACCTATTAGTATCTTACCCTTTTTATCTAAAGTAATTGAAAAAATTATGTCTGCCCAGATAAATAGATACATTGCATATCATAATTTACTAAATGAAAAACAATCAGGCTTTAGACCTTAGCATAGCTGTATTACTGCTCTTCTTAAAATAACCAATGATATACGGATTGCTATTGAGTTCTCCATGTTAGTGCTCTTGGATTTCTCTAAGGCATTTGATTCGGTGAATCATAGCAAGCTATGTAGAAAATTGAAAATGCACTTTAATTTCTCTCCCCAGGCTGCTAACCTTATCGGCAGTTACTTAAGGGATCGGTATCAACCTGTGTATTCTAAAAATTTAAATTCCTCTTTTCAATTGGTATCTTCAGGAGTGCCCCAAGGATCTATCTTGGTCCTTTGTTGTTCTCTCTTTTCATCAATGATTTATTTCATTGTGTTAAGTACAGCAAACTGCACCTTTATGCTGATGATGCTCAATTGTACATCTCAAAACCAATTGGATTAGCTGAAGATGGTGTTTCTTGAGACTGCGGTTGAATATGCTAGAGACTGCGGTTGAATATGCTTCTATTTATCTACAAAGTGAAGAATCAAAAACTATCGAGATACCTAAATGAACTAATACAATATGTGGGGGATGTCCAACTATATCAATTTAGAAGAAATAATGATATAAGACTGCCGAGATGTAACACGCGAGCTGGTCAGAGCTCACTGATATATAGAGGCTTTCTACTCTTCAATGAGCTTCCTAGTGATATAAAAAATGAAACAAGATGGAATTTTTATAAAAAAAAATGTATAGAATTTGTTATGAATATAAATTAAGTGAATACTGAACAATTATTATGATTATATAGATTACCTTGAATATTTGCATAATGTAATTGACGTGTAAAGAGAGTATATATCATACTAATAAAGAAGTAATAATAATAATAATAATAATATAAATGATGTTCTCCATTCTATTTATTTGTGGACCATTGACAGCATGCTATACTTGAACCCTATCAAAACTAAATGCTTAATTATATACAAAACAATTTTAGATACTTCTTATTTCTCACCTGTCGTAATCAATGGAACGCAAATTCCAATTGTTGATTCCGTTTCTAACTTGGCAATTATCTTCAATTGAACTCTTTCCTGTGGCCATCATATTAATACTCTAATTAGAAATGTATATGGTGGGCTTCGTTCACTATGGGCGACTAGTAATTTCACTCCAGCGAAAACCCGTTTAAAGCTGGTCAGAACGCTTCTCGTCCCTCTTTGTACGTATGGGTCCGAAATGTTTGCTTCTCTTGACTATGAGTCTATTCGAAAGCTAAATACTGCATTCAACGCCACCATAAGGTATGTTTTTGGTCTCCGCCATTTTGACCATGTCTCTCCTTACGCCAAATCCATACTTGGTTGCAGCCTTATGGTCTATTGCAAATATCGCGCTGTTATTTTATTGGCTGGGGCTCTTAAGTCTCGGGACCCAAGCTACTTGTATAATATACTTCAGATTGCGAGATCAAGTCGAGTTACTACTTTAATAGTGGCTAGACATAATTGTCTAACATCTAAGTGTCAGTTCTTCATCCAGTCCATTATTATTTGGAATTCTCTGCCAATAAATTTGAGATTGTTGTTTGAGTCAGGTATGTTTGGTAATTTTAAATGCAAAGTTCTCGAGCACTTGAAATCAGTCTAGTTTTTAGTTTTGCATTGTAAATAAGTATAAGTTTCATTCTTTTTCTCTTCTCTGTATCTTAGTGCTAATTAACTTATTAATTTCTTATTATTGTAGTTTATTATAATATTACTTATTGGATAATGTACCTATTAATCTTGTACTAAAATAAGGTTTTATATCTTTTGTACAATGGAGAATAAATGAATGAAAAAAATGAATAATATAATATAAAGTTTAATATATGTAAAGTGATGTAAAAACTCTTATCACCCTATTACAATCATTAAACTCCTAATATACAATTTGGTGGTTACCTGGATAAGTACTATCGACTTAGTATCACCATTTAAATCTGAAACACTTTGTACATTTTTTGAATGTTTTTATTTTTTTATATTTCAACAGCTTTGCTAGATGAGTCATCATGTTTTACAAATTTTGTTTTAAGCGTTTTAAATTTATGAACTGCCGTGTCCTTTATATAAGATCCGGCTTTTCTCCCGAGTTGTCCTATGACACGAGCGTTATCTAATGCTATCTCCTTAACATTAGTAGACACGACTTTCACATTATCCCACCAATTTGGTTTTTCATTCATTTCGGAACTGTGGACGTACGTAAAATATGCAAAAATGAATATTATGTAGATCGGTAGGAAGCGCATATTTTCAATATCTGGAAAGAAAAGAAAATAAATATCAAAAAATGTTTTTCCTTTAAATTAGACAAAAAGGTTGTTTTAAGAATGTAGTACCTACGTTAGAAAATAGAATAAAAGAAAAAATAAGTAATTCTGATCCTGCTTTCATTATCTTCTTCTTTCAAAAAATATAAATTTATGTCATAGTTTAATTAAAAGGTGAACTGTGAACCTCCGATATTAATACAAAAATTATAATAATTAATACATTCAAAAATGACGGTTCTATGAATTGCAAATACCGGAGTTTTGTTTAGAAGCATTTTATAAAGGTTAAACAAAATATCGAACTTGTTCGGTTGAGAACAGAACAAATTCTTATTTCTATTATCGAATTATCTCAGATAGTTCTAGGTTAACATTTATTTCTAGATGAGAGTTTATTTTATTTATATTTAATATTTTAACATTTAGTAATTATTTGTTTGCGTTCTGATGTTTGCACATAGGAATAAATTCCTCTTAGAAAAACAAGTCAAGATTCTTAGAAATCATTTAGTATGAAAATAATATTAAAACGGGGATTGTAAGAGTTAACAAAGCGCACAAAAATAATAAAAGTAAGCAAACAAGAAAAATTCTATATTTTTCCTATTTAATGGACACTAGGATTAAAAGTGTGTTATAAAACGTCAAAAAACAATATAGTTGCTAACAATTGATATACATTTGACATTATTAATAATATTATTACGAGTAATATATGCTCGTATATTTGTATATTGAAGTTATAAATTTTTCTATTATTGAAATATGCCCCAAATTTGAGAGTGTGAGCAAAGAAAAGTCAAACTGCGATCTTGAAAAATTGCCGTATCAGGATTTCGCAGGTATAATCGGTGCTTATTTCTATAAAGCTCGGATTATAGTCTGTCAAAATGGAATAATAGAATCAGTTAGGATATGAAGTTAGAAAATATATATGCCTTTTATACCTACATATATAAAAATCCTTTTTCGGAAAAATTAATTAAAGACAAAAACCATTATATCTCTAAAAGGTATCCGGGAATTACCTCTCCTGTCAAAATTTTTTTGTCCCATTATATTTGATTCTAACAGGAGCACAAATAATACGAATAAAATTCCAGTTTCTACAGTATTTAGTTCCTTAAAATATCTGATTTGTGAGAACATGCTTTCGACACATTTAACAAGGGTGTTTTGTTACTTCAAGATTCAATTGAGATTTTTAATGCTTATGATTCTAAATTAAATTATTCCGCTTTCCCGGCGATTGCTCTTACCACTGAGCTAACGGGATAGACGCCTTTTCCTCTAATATCCCAAAATTTGTCTGCTCTATTAAGCCATAAATACTTTGAGCAGGTAGTAACCAGTAATGATAAAAGCGCACAAAGCCGAAGGTCCTGCCTTCAAAAACCGGACACATCATTTGTTTTTTATCTCTCTGGTATTCAGTAATTTAATTTAGAAAAAATAAAAAAAACTCTAAACTTCTTCGTCTCATCTATGACCGATTAAAAAATTGTGCGTTCGAGTCCCGTATGGTGCAAGATATAAATGAATAGGTACATCAAGATTTGGTGAAATGTTAGCATGTAGGCAGAGGCCGGGTGAAGTCATTAGAGAGTTTGCGGATCGGATGATGGAGCTGCTCGACCAGATTAAGTCTGCGGTATCGGTATCGGTATCGACGCGGTAGCCACTTTTAAAGCTGGTGTCGGCAGTCAGCCCACATGGGTATAATTAACTGGAAGAAAATTCGAAGCATTAGAAGAAGTTCGAGAGGAAGCTCTCTACTTCGAAAAATGTTCGGAAAGGCTTCAGGCCATGGCACCAAGGGCCTGGAAAAAAGCACCGGAACATGCCATGGAAACAGCACAGGAAAGTTGGAAGACCGGAAACTTTAGCGAGGTCAGACAGAAACAAACTCCAAAGCCTTTCCAAGCAGTACGGAGACCGGCAAGAAACTGGGAAGCTCCAATCAGAGAAACACAGCAGCCTAGAGCGGTCAACTGCTTCAAATGGGGACAGCGGGGGCACTTTGCTAAAGAATGCCAGTGGAGAAAGCAGCCCCCTTACTGCACTAAATGTCAGGAATATGGGCACGAGATATCCAATTGCCAAATTCATCGCGTAAGAGTAGCCAACTGTGCAGCTAGCATTAAAAAAAAATTCCATCCAGGAAGGGAGGAGCTTTATTGCCAATTCTGCAGAACACGCGACCATTACACGGATATCTGCGTAAGGAAGTATTTAGCAGATAGAGAAACAGAAAAATTGAATTCCAGTAATAAATTTATCATCACAGTCGCATCAGATATGGCTGTAGAAGGTAAGTTTAGACTTTTAATTGACACTGGGTCCAGGTCTAGTTTAACTACAGTCACGAGAATAAAAGGAGATACACCCATAAATACACATGTGAAAATACGAATTGGAGGACTGTTTGGATTTGGTACTTGTGTGGCAAATTTGCAAATTGATAACAGTCAGCAGGCTTGTCAATTTAACGGTATTTGTGACACCGACTCGATTCCAGCCGATGGTATACTCGGAATGGATTTCCTCAGTGACAAAGCTGTTATCGACTGCATGAATAGGAAACTGTGGATACAAGATGCCGATGGAGCGAGGAAAGAATGTTCTGTTTTTGGAAATGTCACAGCTGGTGGTCAAGTGGTGTCCAATTCTTTACATTGGTATAGTGAAAGAAATCCTTTACAAGCCAGTGTAGAGGAGGTTCAAAGGAACATGGCAGAAAGCATCACACCAGGTATCAATAATCCAGAACGCAAATGGAAAGATACAAAACGCAATGTAGAGAAGGCTTCAAGACATGAAGAGAAAAGTGTACCAACATTAGAGGAGTCATCTCGGGCGCCATTATGGGAAAAAACCTTGACCACAGCTCATGACAGTAAGGGTAGGAGGCAACCGGAATATAAAGGGTACGGTGGAAATAGGCTGGAGGCTGAGCGTGTATTTGTAAGAATCGCCAATGCAACAGCCTATTCTGTTAAAATTCCAGAACTTCCAGTTGTTGACGCAGATTGCAAAAGTGAAATCCCATCAAGTAAATCAAGGGATATTGATCCGGATTGAAATTCCAGAGCCACAAAGAGTTGCATTCGATATGCACAAGATATATACAATTCCTGTTACAATAGACAATGCCGGGTATCACATATATGATCTGGATGCCGAATTTGTAGCCGCTAACAACCATGAACGGCAGTATGTTCTAATGAGTTATCAGCAGTATCAAGGGTGCCAGCAGCTTTCGACCACCGCCGATCAGCCACAATTTCTTTGTCCACAGTTGGGCCCGACCTTCACAGCAATTGGAGAAAATTCCGTATTAAACCTTTTCCGAAGCTTCAATGTGAACTCGAGAGCATGTAAAGATCGAGTTATACCGAAATTGAACAGTCTAGTTCGAATGATGACGAGGAACCATTGGCTATTTGTTGTATCCGAAAAAACAAAATTAGAGGTGAACTGCCAAAATTCACCAACTACAATTGGAGAACTAATATCTACAGGGATGTTATCAATTGAAGAACGCTGCCATTTACAGATTGGAGACCTACGGATAGCTGCAGAGGACGACAGCCGGAAAAATATCTCAATTTGGTAGCCGAATCGTTTGGAGTTGCCAGCCTGGAATGACGTAGACATAGCTAAATCAAATAAGCAGAAAGCGGAAATTATAGAGAGTAAAGAGAGTGGGATAAAACTGTTGACAGCCAAGAACTGCAACCAAGCATGGAAAAACAATGAGGCCGATATAAAGCGAGTAAACTAACTCATTTGTTAATGGTATAAAAAAATCTTTGAATGTTTTAGTTCTTGAATGAACGAAAAATTGTTGTCATGATATTTGCTTTAGTAATTGGTTGTTGCTTACCATATTTATAGGGGGTCCCGTAAGTAGTGTTATACCGGGTGACCTTAGATAGGCAATTTTGAAAGGAACAAAACATCGTATGGTAGAGGGGGTGTTGGCAAAATGCGCCTTTTTGGAGATACTTTATTTTGTTAACACCCCGTAACTTCCTTGTTATACACCGTATTGTTGTATACACAAAATCAGGCCCTAAAACAATCGACAATTACCTAAAAACCATAAAACCATTAAAAAATTCAAAAGAAAATTAAAATCAAGTCATAAGAGGGCTCAATAAGCTGATCATATTTTTAACAACATGACCAGCTTATCTTTTCACAGCCGAAAGAAATTGCATCAGCAATTTCTTCGCATAGCGCACTTGAAAAGACGACAAATAAATGATAAATTGTCGTTTGTGGGCCATTTAATTTCATATAGAGATGTGTTTTTGGGTTATAAGACCCGGTATTCTAAATTATCTTACAGAAAAACTCATTTGGTTTTTTTATAAGCCATCATTTATTTTAGAGATCCCAATATTTCGGTCTTTGGTGTAGACCATTATCAAGGCTGACAAAAAAGAGAAAGTTGAAAGTCAAAAGAGTTCGTTTTTAAACCTCGAGATAGACGCCTCGCGAGAATAATTTGCAAGAATTAAAAATAATTATTAACTGAATTAAGAAGGAATCGCTTTAAAAGTTCCGTTTTAAAACTTGGAGTGATCGCCTCGTGGAGCCTATTTTTGAGCAAATATAACTCAATTTAATTTGTCGGGTTTTGAAAAGGAGAGCTTATCGGTCGCGAAGTGATCAGTCTCGACACTAACATCACTCGTCCCTTTTCGAAGGATTAATCTTGAAATAATAAACCTTAGTGTTTACCAAAATTATTCATAAATCGTTCTTGGTCTATCGAAAGCTTTTGATCGGTGTGCTAATCGAGGTCGCAGAATTACACGTAGACTATCGATTCAATGGCAAATAGCCACATTAATCTAATATAAGACAAAGTAATTTTAAATTGTGATTTAGCATGATTATTGGTTTCATTAGATTAGTCCAGGTCAAGAGAATTAATTAAGAAACAAGTATAAGGGTTAATTGGATTGTGTAACAAAAGAGGAACTAGTTCATAGTAAATAAACATTTGATGGAAATACAGAAGTGATAATCCAAGTGTGTTTTGACTTAACTGCCGCCTTAATCCCGCATTTCCCAGTGTAATTAGGTGGTGGTGAGAATAGATGTGATTTGGTTAAAAGGTGCCAAGATAATACGTAACACTATGAGGGTGATTTTCAGCGCTTAGATAATAGTAAATCATCCAACGAAGTTCGAACACGTAGCTCTGAAAAGAACTATTTTACACCGGAATACCGGAATCTCCACTAAATTATTTATTTCACATGTGAAGCTTTTCTTATCAAAAAGTTGTCTATCTAGTATTTTCTTTATTTATTACAGACCCTAGAAATAAGACCTTCTTGGTAATGTAAGATGTAAGCAATCTGTTTATCAGTGAAGCAATTTCCTACTGGTAAGAAGAGATGTATCAACATATTAGTACCTCGACACTTAGTGTTCACTAATGAAAGAACGCATCCTCGTTCCTGTTGATTGAAAGTATTTACCACCCTAGTTTACCTGTTATATATTTAAGTAAGTAAGTGTATATTAAATATATTATAGTAACATTTTGAATTTAAAGTTTAATGTTCGGAATATGATAACGACGCCACCAAGATGCTATTTGAGAAATTTAATATAAACATATTTATCATCTCGATAAACACAAAATATCCATGACCACTTGGGCTTTGAGTTACTTATCAAAATAGAATTATAAGTTGTTTATTAGGATGAAATGGTTTGATAAAGTTTACGTTCGACCTTCGAATTGTTTACAAAACACTCGGGCTTAAGTGTCTATTTTATAAACAATCATCGATATAGCTGTAGACCAAATCGATATTACTAACCGTTGTTTATATCATCATCATTGTTTTTCAAAAGGAAATTACCATTAAAAAAAAACATAAATATAAATCGACCGATGGAAGCTGCATTCTGATTGTTCAAAATCGAGGAACGTATTTTAAAAGTTCTATAAAAGTGGCGTCATGAGGGTGGCTTGGTGAGTTTTTCAAAAAGAGTCGTTAATGCAATTTTAGTGGCTTTAAGTCTTTTCAGATAAGATCAAAAGAGAAGTTTGTATCCAAAGTTTAAGACCAAAAGTGAAGTTTAAATAATCTAAGTAAATTATTTTAAGGAAGATAAGAACTAAAATACTGTGTTTCAATAAAAACCTGGTGAAGATAAGAACTAAAATTGTTTCAATAAGAACCTTGTTGAGGTTAACACTGTGGTCAGGATACGAAATCAATTAATGGTTTAACATACCCTAGGCTCATTTCAGTAAAACTAATCGGTTCTATCATTAGTAAATTAAGGGGTATTACTTGCTAAGAATTCTATACAGAATAAATTCCGTATATACTACTACTTCTACTGGGTATGAAAATAATTTTTTACATCACACGACATCCATACATACATATATATATATACGTAAATCAATTAAGATGAAATGCTGTCGAGGGGGTTAAAACATTGCTGCGGCATTGGCTCTATTATGCGCAGAAGATAGCTGTGGCAAAAAAAAATTATCTCAATCGAAAAATATACTGATAAGACCTGCAATATTGGCAGAGAATTGTTGCTACAAATGCATCAAAGATATTATGTGTGGTGCTTTATTTCACTTACCTAAAATTAATTTGAAAGCTTTCGAAAAGCTTTAAAAACATCATCTGTGAGCTTTACATTAATTTAAATTTCAATAGAAAGTAATCAGCTGTCTTCCCGTTCTATCCAGATTTAAAAGATTAATTTAAGAAAATTACAATTTATTGTAAAATATTGCAAAGAGTAGAGTTTACTGTTTTCTGATGTTTTTTCTACCCTTTTGATGTTTTTATAACACATTTTTATAATAGCCGACATATAATTTAAAAATTTGAGGTTTCATAACAAGGTTGACGAATTCTATAAAAACGTAGCTTTAAGCTTCAAGCCAATCTTGAGAAAAGTCGTTAACCCTTTATCTACCTCAATGTAATTTTAATTATCTGAACTTGAGTTACATTTGCATTTAGCACATTATTTATCAAGTACATTACGTTCTCCTATTACAAGGTGAAGATAAAAATTTAGGTTTAGATTAGGTTCTGAAAACTTACATACCTATATTAGGCACCATACATACATACATACGTAATTGAGCTATGTAAACATTTGTTTATCAACACTTTTCATCAAAACACACTTTTTTTATGTTTCTTTTAACTATTACGAAATACACAAAATATAGACACTAATACTAAATATGATGACACTAATACCAAATTCTCACCGTTTAAAGTAGTCGCAGGTAGGTTAAATTTGTACAAAAATTAAGTCAATTTCTTTAATTCTGAAACTCAGTCAGTCCGGAAGTAGATAATGAACCAACTCAGCTCGGTCAGCTCGAATTAAGTGTTGTTTATCTCGTTTAGAGTTTTACAGTTTGACTGAAAGCTCTTTCACTTGCGATGTACTTAGTAATGATTTTGAGACTTAAATGTGGTAAAAAAATGATAACATATGCGAAGAAGGCGAAAGTCGACATACACTTTTGACTACACTATAAGTAATTCAGAACTTTCCCCAAATTGCTGTGCTGACCGAGACGCATGAAAATCATTAAAGCTTAAGGGAATATTTTTAATAATTAATTATCTGTCAGACGCGCATATTTTGAGATTGAAAGTTGCGAGGGGAGGTTTATTGTAGATTAAGAAGAAAGTGAAATTCATAAATCACTTAAGCGAAATAAAAAATAAAAACTGCTATTATGGTTCGGATAGTTTTTATATTATTTTTTTTTGGTGGTTATGGTGGTAGGATTTTGAAAATTTTTTTTTTGCATATATCTTACATCATCTTCGTTTAGAAGAAAAAAACTCGATTTTAGGAGTAGATCTAATTTACAATAGAATCTTCTATAACTACAAAACTGAAATGACTCAATGACTGATCACTGCATCTCAAGAACAGCAAGGCGTAGGAAGCGAAAATTTTGCATAGTAATTTTTTTATACTATAGAGGCGTGCACTAAGATTTTTGTGAAAAATTCGAGGTCAAAACTCGTTTTTTCTAGCCTATCTCAACATGCTGGATCATTTTCTACCCTCTTTTTGCAGATTTCCGGACGTCTAATAGGGTTATGATTACGGATGGATCCAAGAGGAATACAGGTACGGGACTGGAGTGTACTGAAAAGATTGCCAGTCGCACGAGTCCCATAGACTGCTGAAGAAACTGAACAGGAAAAGAAAACATTTTAACGGGAGCAGAACAAATGCCAGGAATTTTTTAGTTGTCATTACGGATCACGGGAATAGCGGTGAACGATTTCTGCAGGAGTTGTCAAGATACGGAGGAAATCGAATCCGCCCAACATGTACCTACTTTGGGAGTGATTAATAAAAGAGGACGGCTATAAAGTAGCTACTTCTTTTCAAGTCTGTAGGAGCTGCGAAGTAAAGAGTTCAAATGTATCCTGATCGTAGCAAATGGCTACTTTGGGCAACGTTTAGCTACAGGCAAGGCCGTGTATATAGATCACGAATGGGAGGGGCTTAGCCTAGTAAGCTAATACCTTCTAAAAACGAAAGAATAACTGAGAGTTACGTAATAATTGGAATTTTATGTAAATTTAATATATTAATTTATTAAGTCTTTAATTTATGATGACATTCCAATTGTATCGAAAAATTCTATTCATCTATAAGTGCTATATTTATATAATTGAGTTCACGGTGGCTCCGTGGATCTGCAGAAATTTAAAAAGTTATATTTGAAAACATGTTGCTTAACCATATTTTTACTACATTTATTTACATTCTAAGAAAAATAAATATAAAGGTCCACTTTTTATAAGAAAAATAAAAAATTACAGAATTAAATTTAGTCTTTCCTTCTTGCTGGGAAGGGAGAAAGTACTTCATTCATTTCAATTTTAACATTTCGGTGAACGCTATAGAGCGATTTTATTGGCGGGACCAAAAAAGCAATTAAAAAAAATTAATAGGAAAACAAATTTTATTTTTTTACGGCATTTTAGATATAACTATGTAAAATGACCTAAAAAGAAAACAAATAATTTTTTACGCTATTTAAATAAAATCATGAGATACTCATGGAAAATCATAGTTATCATATTTTAATTATTTACAACAAAAGTTGGTGTTTTAAGGACGAAAAAGCTATTAAACTTAGACTTAATATTACCTTTCAACTGTGAACAAAATTGAAGTAAATCAAAAGTAAACTACCATCAACTTATACACATTCGGGATTGCTTGTGTTCTTTCTCTATTCACCACACGTTTTTCCTAAAGTTGCTTTACCTGAAAGGGCCACGGAAGAAAGATTTAAAATGACAAAACCATTGTTGTGAGCCATTACATATAAGGAATTGTGGGTAAAAATTTGGCTTATCAGATTAACAAAATTAAAGGCTTCAACGATGGAGGGGGTTTGAACCACTCAAACCCACCCCATATATACGGCCTTGCTACAGGGATACCCCCGTAGATTTTAGCTACGCTAGAGAATTTTGAATATGAGACCACAATATTTTAATTCTCAGAATATAGCAGTGTAAAGGTAGTATCATTATTTATACCTTACTGAACCCACCGATAGCGATTTGAAAGTTCCTTACATTTCTGGGCTCATTTATGGGGATAATATATTTAGGGCAATGTCGATTGTGACTTAAATATTAAATGCTTTGGCTTTCTATAAATTTTTCAGGTGTGGTTACTTAAACCACTTTCGGGCTATGCCAAAAAGTTACTCTAAATAGATTTCGGGTAGCAAGACTGCCTGAGATTCTTAAGTGAATCAGGACGGATCTAGGGCGATTTCAAAATTTATTCCATGAGATCAAGGGGCGCAATAGACTCACTGGAGGTTTAAACATTCGAATCTTTGGCTAACGAGTTCGCATAGTACGTACTATTGCATATTTTACTTCTTCCTTCTCGCCAATATTCTTAAGCATGTACCCAAGTGTGCAATGGCCAGCCATTAAGCCAGTAAATAGCCTGTTTTGATGTTTACTATGGTTGATGACATTTTTAAAGTCCTTGTATGGGAAGATGATTAACTTTTTTATGAGTCTTATTTCAGGAATACTGTTTTACCACAGCTGATGTGTCAATTCCAATAATTGACAACTACGAAAAGACTGCGATCGCAAAGTACAATTTAATAAAATCTGTAAATTCCAATAATTGACTTTCGAACAAACTGCAATTACGAACGAGAATCCACGTATGCTGAAATAAAATATTCTGATGGAGTGTAGCGGTTAAATAAAAGAGGAAATTTGTCACGCAATTGTTCACTCAATTTTATATTGCAAGAAAATATTAACTTAATAGACAAATGTTAATATTATGCGAAAATCAATTACGTTAAATGGATTCACTTAATTCTTTCAATTTGTAAAATTTACTTCTACTAGCTTACACGTGTACGTTTATAAACTTCAATTTTAGTTCACTGATTTAAATTACGTTTACACGTATGTAACAAATAAAGAAAAATTAAATATGCAAAAAAATTATGTTTTACTCGAATTTATTTTCTTTTCAATTATGACAAATTATGCTACGTTAATTTTTATACATACAAGGCAAAACAAAAAACTTCCCTTTCTGTGTATCTTAACTATGTTATTTACTAATGGCTGAAAGTAAAGAATGATTAGCACTCAATGTAGATCTAGTTTCCAATTATTATGTTGTGTAAAACTGATCGAATGGCATATTTTTTACACGATAAATAATTGCTTGAAATTTCGATTTAATTGAGTTAAATAAAGGGAAAAGAATAACTTGCTGAAATTAAGAAATTAGTTAGTGAAACCCAATCGTTCTTGTTAATTTCATATATGTGTGTATGACCAACACCTGGCATGTATACACAATGAAATTTAACGCAAATTGAGAATATGAATAATTCGCAAAGTTACCTTTAATTTGATTTAAAAATTTGAGACTAATAAAATTCCACAAATAAAATGCCTGAAAATTCCTTGCTGTTTTGCGAATTGCCTTGTAGACATTTTCTGTTGCTAATGCACTGCTGAAAATTCTATTTCTTATGTTGTTGATGGATGACACTATGAAAATTGCAAAAATGTTGCAGGAATGCTAATGCATGTGCTCGCACCTTGGCAACTTTCAAAAATAAGAAGACTGAATGAAGAATGAACCCCCTTTTTATAGAGAATTTTGTTCCGATTTCGTATCCATAAATTTGAATTCTTGAATTTTCAGGCTTAATTTGACTACAATACGTGATTTCGTTGTAGTCATTTAATGTCAAATTAGAAATTGCATGTTTTGACATCTCTCCCATAGAAATCAGTTTTAATTCCGAGGAATTATGATAAGTTTTCCTAAATCTTACCATAACTTATCGTTTCGCCATATTTGATGTCAATTTACAAAATTACTCTCAGAGTTCATTTTTTTGCTCATCGTTATTATTGTCCCTTTCACACCTTTACGTCTCTTTTTAACTTATTGGTGTAAAGGTAATTTCGAAAATTCGCGATTATTCCGTAAACCGTGAAAAATATCGAGCCGCGAACGCGCCCATTCGATTCTTCGTCTCTTTTTAGCCCGGGTGACATGTCAAACGTCGCGAGAGTATGGAGTTTGACGTGTTTATTTATACGCGAAATGTCAGCCGTGTGCGAGTTTGTTTTGTAGTTAATTTTTGTGTTAAATTCAGTGTTTGTGTGTACCCCAGTTATTCATCGCGGAAATTATACATTTTAATACAGGTCAGTTTTAATACAGTAAGGTATCTACGCATTCCTTGTAAAAGGTAATTAGATTATGTGTTCGTACCTTGTATTTTATTGTTTGTGTTATTTTATGTTGTAGAACATAAAGTTTGTTGATATTGCATATTGCCTATAAGGTGCTATGTAAACACAAGTTTGTTGTTGTAAAAATTCATATATTTATCTTTTGATTTCATATTTTAGTTCGTTTTGTTTATTTCAGGTCGTCGTGGGACCATATGCATCTGTGAGTCTCCAGATGCTGGTAAGATTTTTTCAAATTTAATTTTAATTTAATTTTTTTTTGTAGGTGGTCGAACAAGGCTCTGTCATTATAGCTAGTGAGCCTTTTCTGTTTTGGACAATATTTGTCCGCATCAGAACTCATACTTTATTCTTTCTTATTATTTCAAAAAAAAGGTAGGCTGTATGGTATGATGGAGCGAGGGCAATTTTCAAAGTCGTCTATCGTCCAAGAAAACCCAGGTTTCTTAGGTATCCTGTAATTTTAGGACCGTATTAGCCTAATTTGGGACGCAAAATAGAACATTTTTTAAAATATAAACACAAATTGTTGTGATATAATTATTATTATAATGTAATTACTAAATGTTGTAAACCGATTAGAAAAGAATGAAGAACGATTGGAAGTTTTTGGAAGATTACTTCTAATAGAGGTTACATTTTATAAATATCGTTATATACCTTAGAAATAGGAGAGGAGAAAGTTTAGATAAATTTGTCGGTGCTTTTATTAAAATTCTTTCTGAAGGTAAAAAACTTCTAAGTTTTCCGGGAAACGGGGCCAAATTAAGTATACTGCATATTTTTATACCCCATCCATGCATCATATTAAAAGTTATTTTGATTTTTGCATGTCCGTCCGTCTGTACGTCCGTCTATCCGTCCATCTGAGCGCACTACAACTCGAGAACGCGTATACTTAGAGAGCTGAAATTTTGTAAACGGACTTTAAAAAAAAAAAAAAGTTCAAAAATTAGACAAATCGGGGGTTAGCCACTATATGCCTAAGAACGCGTTGACATAAAGAGCTGAAATTTGGTACATGGTGTTTTCAAAGTAATAGCAAATAAAATTTCAAAAATGGACTAAATTGGGCAAGCCGTTCTTGGGCATATAAAATTTTATGTTTTTTACGTATACTGTGAAAACGATCAGTTCTAGATATTTTTATTGTAGTTGAGAGCTTGTTTAGAATATGAAATGCTATAAAATTAGTTATAATCAGTTTTTCAGTCCAACGAGCCGTTCTAGAAATATATGCGAAAAACTTCTGCAAAAATGCTCAAATGGGTGACCATACGAAATTTCATCTATGGTATCATAAGAATTGGTCTTAGACCAATTCTACCTTTCTTACTTGTTTTATTAGAAATTTACTTGAAAATTTGATGCTTTACCTGATTCTTGGTAAACAACAATCCAAAAATGGCTCAGAGTTCGAATGCAGTGCTAGAGACAGTGTGTGTCGTACTTTGACAATTTTTTTTCTTTTAGCAATAATATACAACATGTGCCTTTTAATCTGTAAGTAGATATTTGCGAGTGGTACAGTCTATCTTTGGTGCATTGAATGCGAATTGGTGTTGTATATATTAGTAATTTTTTCATGATGTTGCCGAAGTACACGGGATGCCTTATGGTGCTGCAACACAGCCTTGACAGGAGAAAAAAAGGAAGGTGGTATACTGTTCCACGGAATATCTCGGAAGTTCACGGTATGTCTGAATTTGATTTCAATGGTTAGGGGCGAGTTCGGGTTACAGCTCATGATCATGTGATACGTTTTAGGAGAAGCCTACAAGGGATCAGCCTAGAAAGATATCCGACATTACGCCAATGCTCGAGGGAATCAATAGCTATTTTTTTTCGCCAAGTCTGATGGAATATAATATTTCTGTTATCAAAAAGCCCAGGCATTACATGGGATTTTTGGCAATACCATAAATGTAATCAGACCACCTACGATTTTTGGATATTTCAATGCCTAAGATATTTAAAGCTGGCCTGCTATTTCACGCGCTGCGCGAGCACGAGCCAGCGCGCCGTGGGAAGGGTCTGGTTCGAGGTGGCGAGAGCTCGCCTGTGATGGCGCGTCCAATCCATTTCGCGTCGATAACTTTATGGGCACGGCGCGAGCATGTGCGAAGTGACCCGTGGTGGCGCGAGTGAGCATGTCATTTCTTCATACAAAAGCGGATGCAAAACGAGCGACTATTTGTTCACGCGGCATTTTGGAATGGCAGTTTTATCAAAATTAGGCAAATCAGCTCGGGTTAACACGCGCCGTGGGAAGTGCATAGGCGCGGCGCGCACTAAATGGCTTGGCTCTTGCAAACACGTGCCGTGCCAAAGCAATTTAGTTTTAAGCCAGATCACGTTCAGAACAATTGTATTTAACATCTCAATAGGATTATTTACTTGAAATGATGGAGTCCACGCCAAGATTCATTCATTTTTCCAGTTTATTTTCGTTCTGATGCAAATTCTATGAAAAAATAGAGCTAAATTCGTCTAGCTCGGAACCATTCTTTTTTAGTATCAATCGTTAATGATAGAACGTAAACAAAAAGATATTGACTGAATGATTGATGTGTACCATACCGAGATATAGGTTGATTATGACTTTTTTTTTAAATCAATCACAGGATAATACCCCCTTGACTTAAATCGCTTTACAGAAAAATTTCATTTAACTTTCACTCCTCATCAACACAGTTTTTAAAATTGAGTGTAAGAAACCGAAAACTTTCAATTTCATCGACCTGGGACTGAGCTCATTATATACTTTTCTTTAAAATAATGAACAGGGAATCGCCACACAAGGAGACTATGAAGAACTAGAAAGGTAATATTTTAACCTATATATTTATACGTATTAAAAATTAAAAATTCTTTCAAGTTAAACAATTCACTTGACAGCATTTTACGTTTTATACGTAACTTTCTTAAGCGAATGCTATTTTCAACTAAGTGTTCAGTCCACCTACATGATGATGATCCCTAGTTGCAAAAATCCATCCAGAATATTCCTCAATCCTTCCAGCAACGAAATATTTTCTCCTAAAAAAGGCAAAAAGAACCACAAAGAATTTACGCATTAACAAAGAAAACAATAAAAAGTACTTATCTAATGTCATGAACTTCCTCCCTTTTGGTCCAGCGATGTCTAAATACTCCAGCAAATAGATTTACAACCTAAAATATACAAAATTTCTATTATTTTTAACGAAATTATAATAAAATATCATCAACTAACCTAAATATCAGTTCCCTTCGATTATTTACAGATTTTGACACATCAAATTGTCATAACACAGCTGTCTTCGCCTCAAATAGAATGCAAGCAAATGCAAAAACCGTCGCTAGGGCAACACCGGGGACAAATAGATCGTAACTCTGCACCGGTGTATTGGTGTTATAATTTCCATTAAAAATATCAACAACAATAACGAAAAATAAAAAACTGACAATTTTTGCACTTTTAAATTTATTAAAGAATTACCGTGAGCAAATAAATTATTTTGAGGAAAATAATAAATGTGATGACTATGATAATTGGCTCTATGCGCGCTTGAATTTCAGAAATCTCCAATGAAGTTTTAGTATTATCACTCCATTGAATTGAGTGATAGTTCACATTTTTCACCTTCTAAAAAGGCAACGACTCCATTGAAATCAATTGCTGATACTTCTATATAGCATTGGTTGCAAATTGCTATTATTGTGTACAAAACATACTACAAATTAAATTAAAAAATCAAACCACAATTCGGATGTGTATCGATTTTGTCAAAACAAATGCGACACACAATTTCAAAGTAACAGTTCAGAGATTCATATACTGACAATAATTACATTGTATTAGTAGGGCTATAGCTGCTCCTCATCAGAGCAGGAGCTAACTGAGCTAGCACCAAAAATCAAATGTGTCATGACTCAAAGCTCGAACACGTGTTTGCTTCTTCAGAGGGTAGGAGTTAACTCCGAAGCAAAAACGAAAATACCAATTATTGGCTCAGAGTTCATATTATTCGGAGACTAATCCGAGTAACAAGGATATCATTTCCAACGTCCATTATAGAAGATTAATTCTATATTTCAGAGATTAATCTGAAAATTCCTATTATTTTTTACACTCCTGCCCACACCTAAGCAGAAGAATAATTCTGCGCAGAGAATAATCTGCTACACCCCTGCCCACACCTAAGCAGAAGAATAATACTGCCGGCAGGGATTAATCTGTAACTCTCTTGCCCACACCTAAGCAGAAGATTAATTCTGCAGCAGAGACTACTCTGCAACTCTCCTGCCCAAACCTAAGTAGAAGATTAATTCTGCAGCAGAAATTAATCTGCAACTCTCCTGCCAACACCTATGTAGCAGATAAATTCTGCCGCAGAAACTAATCAGCAATTCTCCTGCCCACATCTAAACAGAAGAATAATTCCTGTCAGAGATTAATCTGGAATTATTCCTTTCCTTAAACAGATGAATAATTCTGATGCAGAGATTAATTTCCGTTGCTTTCTTATAGAAGCAAATTGCTACCCTTCTGCGTACACGCAGAATAATTCTATATTTAGAGGCTAATCTTGATTATTTCTTTATAGAAGCAATTTGCTGCCTTCGTGCGCACATGCTTTAGCACCAACGTTTCAAGACAGACATTTTTTTCATTCTGAAGTAGATTTATTCTATTTTTCTTCTTCTTTTCAGAAGTGAGAATCGAAAACTTGAAATCTGCGGCCGTATTGACGTCATTGAATTATTGAATTAATTTTTTTTGGATTTACATTGAATTTTTAATTTTTGATTTTTTTTTTTGATTATTTAGTATTACTCGTTTTTCTTTTATTGGATTGTTTTGCTAGTAGTTTTAAGTTTCTTTTGAGTTATATTCTGTGATATTAGGTTAAGCAAATTGAATTATACATAGCTTTTGAATAATCAACTTTATATTTGAAGTGAAAAGACTGAGTTTTTCATTTTAACCGGCGCCCTTCTCCGACGTTCGAGACTAGATCTCACAGTCAGAAATAAAATCTTTGCTGTTTTCTTAATCAATACTTACAACGAACCATTCATCAACATGAATTTTGAATATGAAAACGCTCATCGGAACTCATCCGAATAATTCACCCGCATTCAAAAGAAGAGAAATTTATACATAATTATATGTATTCACAATTTCTAGATGCAACAGTTCTAGTTTACATAGGAATCCCTCCGAGCAGGCAAGAGGATTCTCGAAACCGGTGAGCATTTTCTACTACGTGTAGGACTCTGTACCCAAAATTTTGTAATTTTATTCCTTCGAGATATGATTTTCAAATGTGAGAATTAATAAAATAATAAACAATTTTTTACATTTCAGTCTCTTTACTTAATGAATCACTATGGCTTACAAATTTATTTTTAATACACTTTAAATTATGAACTGTAGCGTCCTTTATATAAGAACCAGCTTTCTTTCCAAGATATCCTACAACTCCAGCATTTTCTGAGGTTATTTCTTTAAGATTAGTAGAAACGACTTTCACATTATCCCACAGATCTGATAATCTCTCACTAAACGTCGAGTTCTCTGCATATGTTAAGCAGGAACATATTATGAAAAGTATATAAATTGGTAAACAACGCATCATCGAAAATCTAAAAAAAAAAAAGATGATAAAAAGTATAAATATAAACAAAAAAAAAATCAGTTTTATTTATTTTTTTGCCGGGTTATGTATGTATACAAAGCTCTTAAGTTTTTTTCTTTTCTTTCATTTTGTGTTAATTTTCATTATAGATTCGGCATAATACAATTCCTATGCTTTTACTGCCGATTTATACACCGAAACTTAATAAGCACCGCACTGAATCGCATTTTACAACATAAACTTACCTTGAGTTTTGCAAATTGTGTCTGTTGCGCAGCCAGTGGGGCTGAAGTAGATTTATATCACTCGCACTTAGGTATATAAAGTCAGCAAAGAATTTTTTAATTTCGGTGCGATGTCTATTATCACTTCTTATCAGATATTACATTAATTTATGTGGGAATTGTTTTTCTTAGATTGAAACAAGAACTGACTCATCACTTGTCTGTGTAAGAAAAAAAAACAACTAATTTAACCCGTTTAGTCCGGTTCGATTGTTGTTTTTACCGTCTGTAGCTTGACTAGCTCTTTCAGCTGAAGAAATGCAACGACATTAAGAGGTAAAGTAATTTTTTCTCTGGTAAAATAATTTATGAAGAAAATAAGTGTTACCATTTTTCGAAACTAAAATATTTCTTGTATTTTTTTTTATTCAGATTGTTTTTTTCAAAATTCTACTTCGATGTCAGTATCAAGTAATATAGGGGAGATTGGGGTAAATTGTGAATTTTTTTATGTGCTAATTTATGTTAGCAAAAATTTATTTTTAATAAAAATTTAATGGTAACGATAGAAAGACTACTTTTTTGGACGCAAAATTTGCACAAGAATATTTTGATCGAATTAGCTTACATAGTTTCGTTAGAATGGATACAGTGGGAATATAATTTTTGCGTTCGAAATTGAAAGACTACTGACCCTGTTTATGTTGAAAAAATTTTGGTTTTTTATGTTATATATGAGTATACGAACCAATATCGATGCTTGAAAGGCAAAAGGGGATAATGGAAGTGTATCAGATCCAAAATCATCATAGCCGAATATTTCGACAATCGGAACCGAGAATAAAAATCAACGTCATTCCATTTCTCGAAATGTGGCGGGCGCCTTCTTATAATTTTTTCACGGATCACACTTTGCGATATTACATTAGACATTTCTTCGTCACTTTTATCCTCTGCATCAGATAAATAACTCATTTTGGTTTCTTCCTAAAACGTCAAATGGAATGCTGACAATAGTTGCCAGACAGTACTCAAAACTGCTAACAAAATAACTATTTTTCGTTTGGAAAATTTCAATTTAGTTTTAAAGTATGACCTTTGTGTATACAACTAAACATTCTGTCAAATAAGTTTCGTGACTAATCAAATAAAACACAAATTATCAATTATTCAAATTTATTGAGTTTCCTTCAAAATAGGGTCCATTTGAAGCGATACACTTCTTCTAACTACTACACTTTTTGAAGTCATTTTCCGGGATTGCCTTGAGTTTCTACAGTGAACTCGTCTTTATGTCTTCAATCGAGTTAAAACGGGTACCTCGAAGTGGCACTTTAAGCTTCGGGAACAGGAAAAAGTCACCCGGGGCTAAATCTGATGAATACGGTGGTTGTTCGATGACATTTGTGACTTTTTTGTTAAAAAATTCGGTCACAACGATAGCTTTGTGAGATCTTGCGTTGTCATCGTGCAATATCTATGAATTTTTCTTCCAACCGGTCTTTTTTTTAGAATGCTCTCTCTCAATCGTCTCATAATACCCAAATAATATTATTTATTCACTGTTTGACTCTCTGGAAGTAACTCCGAATGAACAATTTCTCGAATATCGAAAAAAAAAACAGTGAGAAGAACCTTAATTTTGGACCAACTTTGCCTCGTTTTATTTGGGTTTCGGCCCGTTTGGCAAACGCCATTCCGATAATTCTTAGCTGGTTTGCATATCATATTCATAGACCCAAGTCTCATCATCCGTAATGACGCGCCCGATGAATGTGGGGTCCAAATTCAATCCTTCTAGCATGTCTTCACACAATTACGATTACAATGCGCCATTTGAAGAAAATGAGGTCTTTTGGAACGAGCCGGGCTTCGATGCGTTTCATGCCCAAAACATCAGCCACAATAGTCCGAACCGATTCATGAGAGATGTTGAGTTCACGAGATAACTTTCTGAGTCTGGAACGAGGATTATCAAGCACTAATTTCTTCACTTTATCGACGTTTCCCTCAGTATTTAAAGTTGAAGGCCGTCGAGAAAGAGGCAAATCGTTAACTGCTTCACGAGCCTCTTTGAATGCTTTCTACGACTCAACTGCTCTTGTTCTCGATATAACACACTCGCCAAAGGCTTTCTCCAACATTTTCAATGCTTCAGAACAATGAATTTCGTTCGCAACTTAAATTTACAAACAAACTCGTTGATCGATATTTTTTTTCATAGTAAAAATCACCAGCCACTATTGAAACAACGTACATATGTTTTCGACTCTTGTTAACAAACTAAATGACAGATCGCGCTCAAACTCAGCGTTCGTCATGATACACAACAATGCTAGCAACTTAAGAAAAATGAAAAAAAAATTAACGCGGGCGATTTGAAAGATTCAGTCCCTACACTTATTTAACAGAATGTATATTGATTGCGAAACGTAATTTGGCTTAGTATCTTGTTGTGTTGTAGAGGCGCTATGACTGCAGAGCAGACATAACCAAATGAGTAAGCCAGCAATGCTTCACTCCAATAAAAAATCAGCGATGTCTGGACCTGATGTAGAGAAAGCCGCACTTTTTTCTTAGAAATTTACTGAAAATTTTTTCCTTAGAATTGTTATGCATTGGGGGCCGACAACGGCACATTCTGTATCAGAAAACAACTCCAGTCGGCTACCAGAGTGAACAAAAATTCTCCCGAAATATTTTCTGTAAATGAATGCCATCGCTGTGGCTTAAGCCTTTGTGGTGCTCTGCGCGAATTAGTTCTAAACCTTATCTTTGTTATTGTTATTCGCTCTTGTCCGAATGATATCTACCAATCACCAGCGCGCCGCCAAGTTAACAGCGAAAAAAGAAGAAGAAGAGATTCTTAAGTGACTAGCAAGCGAAGGAAAAACTCGTGTGCGGTAGTGGTCAGGGCTCTGATTAAATTTAGTATCAAAGTATTAAAGAAGTATTAGAAAATAAAATAGTAATAAAGCACTCAGTTTTATAGTAGGATACGTGCTAGAATAAAAGCATAATTGGGATTAAAAAAGCACTCGTGTTTGTTTTAATCATCCCCACACCGCACACTTCACGTACAATGTAACGTACACCTTGACTGTGAAAGTGGCTATTAGAAAACACGAAATATAACAGTTGCGTCTTTTTGCCATCATTGCATACTTAGAATATTTATTTAGTTAGAACTTTTACCCTTATCCTGTTTTCGTGACCAAATTGAGTAAGCGAGTTCTAATAATAAGAAATAGTTTGGGAAAATATCAATACCATCAATTAGAGATGGAGTTCAAAAATTTGATCATTTGCTGATTTTTAATGATTGTTTGTTACGCTTTCCTGTAAAATTTACATTTTGTCGTTATCCCATCAATATGAAATATATATAAATAAAAATGAATTGTATTCATTGGTAATTGCATTACTTGAGAACGGCTTGACCGATTTGCAAATGCTTTTTTTTGAAAGTTCGTAATAGTCCGAATAAGTTTTTTAAGGAAAGAAAAGTGGAGTCGGCAACCAGTTCTTGGTGTTGCCATAAAAAAAAATCGTTTTTAACTATATTTTTGGGCACTGTCTCAGAACAAGTAGACATAGAGAGCTAAAATTTGGCACATGGCATTTTCAATGGTCAGCAATGGTTAATAAAATTTAAAAAAATGGACTAAATCGAGTTACCCCTTCTTGGTGTTGACATACAAAAGGGGATAGCCCATTTTAAGCCCGATGCCTCCAGACATAAGAGATGTCTTAAACAGCGCATTATGATACTCATATTTAATTAACAACGTTTGTTTCAACTAAGCAGGGGACCGCCTGAGTGGGTCAAAGTTTGATCTAGTACGTTTTGGAAAATATGGTACAGAATCGATTACCTTAGGTCTTAAGGAAGAGTTTGAGTATCCACGCTCCTATACTCGGGGCTTAAATAGCTATTTATATCCATGCCCATACTAAATTTTTTAGAATTTCCCTTATTCGAACTGAGGTACTAAACTTTTCGCACCTTAGATCGGCTCTAAATCGGTGGGGTATGTCCGTTCTGAACACAGGTTTCACTGTTCACCTCAGTTAATTAGTCACAATGTATCGCTATTGTAAAGCAATGACCTCAGGTAAGAATATTTTATTTATCAAGAAATATGCTTGCATAGCGGAATTTGCTTGCGTTGCAAATTCTTCTTGAGGTCAAACAAACTTTGTTTGTTTTCAATTATTTTTCGATTTGATATTTGTTTATAATGATTGACCGTGGTCATGGCTTTACATCCTTACCCTTAAAAGAAAAAAAAAATTTGTATATGAAAAAAAAATTCTTTTTTTGTTACATAAACTTATGCATATTATTAAATTAAACATATTCTAATTTATTTATGTAATTATAGTATACTGTTAATTATTTTTATTACAGGTTAATTGCTTTGTTAATACAGGATTATTTGCTAATTATTGTTATTATTATCATTATTATTATGATTTTTTTTTTGTTCTAACGTTACTAATATCTCCGTGATATATTATTCTATTATTTTTATATAATTATTCTACCGTATTTAACCATTTTATTAGTTTACGTAGTCTTGAGTCTGAGCCGGTTTTTTTTTTTTTTTTTTTTGTTTATATCTGGTATGCCTCTATGAACTTTGATGATTCGTATTGTAGCGTTAGAATGTATGTAAATATATATATCCTCAGAGGTCCTAGTGTGTCAACTGAGATCTTTTCGCAACTACTGGTTTGTGTGTCCATTGTCACTAGAGGTTCATTTGTGTACCTTTTGAATTTGTTCTTTGCACAGTTATCATACTTGTTTATGTACTTCTTTATCATTGTGTAAAGGTTTCCATATGTGCCTTTATTGCAGCGTTTAATTCCAGCGTGTCCACCATGCTTTTTGTCATGGTACTCTTTTACTAATTCTTATTTTTTCTTTGGATCCTTGATCCTTTTTGGGGGTTTATAACGTAGTATCTTCAGTGGTGTTGCCTTACCACATTTATCATTCTGCTGCAGCTTATTGAATTTCCTTTTGAATTCATTAATATCCATATAGCATCGTCCTTTGCGAGTGCTAATTCTGTAATATTATTCTCGTTCATCTTTTGTATCAGCTTCTCTTAACCAGAGTTAAATGCAGGATTATCGCTGTACTGAACGGTTACCCCTTTCTTACATATTGCTGGCAAACTTTTATCTATCGCATTCTCTTGTGCGTACGCTGTATTGAATTGTATCCTCTTAATATTTCTTATGTTGGAGATGGATGTGTATTCCCATATATAGAATTGACCTGATTTTATATTGGCTCTCCTTCTAATCCGTTTTGCTGCTTTTTCATCATATTTCGTGTGATAACGTTTATTTCTCTTGGTATCATTTCTCAGAGTACATTTTTATTCCTGACAGGGCATTTGCATTTGTATCTACTTTCCCAGTTTGTACACAATTTCAAGATCCTTATCTATGAAGATTTGTTTAGACCTCATCACTATTGACGTATTCTTGTTGCAAAAGTCTGCTCAATCTTAATTGTAACACTTACCGCCTCTATCGATGCCTTCGGTTAGTCTTACATAATGATCGGCTTACTTAGTCTTCTTTCAAATGTATTTAGTTCTTGTTACTTTGAGTGTTCTATTCTAGAAATCCTAAACTTGCATGCTATAAATGGTATGAATTCTGCGACGTATCCTTTATTTTAAAAACTTGCGTGCGCTTTTTCGTTTTATTTTTATTGTTCTGAAAGTTGAACGTTAAATTTCAGGGACTTCTTGCCCGTTATCCGAATTTTGAACAGTTATTCGTCTACTTCAGCGATTCTGATTTCCTGTTTGCGGATGTCAGTTTGACAAGCTGCATTTTTGTAGTGCACTTTATGATGTAATGCCAAATCATGGGACGCATTTTTATATAATTCATCGTCCGTCTGTTATGCGGAATCGTGTTGATCACAGGTATCTGTTTGCGTGGCTGTCATCACTGTCGGAATATGAGTTTGAACTATTGCATGCATTTTTCTTTTTATGTTTAGTCCTCCTATTAATTTGTCGCTATTGCTTGTTGACCATTTTTCCTGATTATTTTCAGTCTTTATCTTTTTATGTTTGCTGTTCATTTCGTCATCCTTTGACTGATGTTCTGGTGAACTTTCATTTTCTATGGCATCCGAGTTTCTTCGCCAGAGATTCGGCGTACCTGCTTGCTGATTTCGAAACATTTTAAATTCAGTGGGCTTTTCTTAAGGGTTTCTAGCAATTTCTTTAACTCTGTTAAAAGTTTTTGTATTCTTCCATTTGTTTATCTATTTAAATTTCGGAGAACCCAAAGACAGTTGATGTTATTCATATTATTTATTCATCTAAGAAGTAATTTTATTGTTCGATGCTACCCATAAAATAAAAAAAAAATTATCTATAACTGTTTATATATTAAAGAAAACCCATTACAATTCTATCTCTAAAAGCTATCTACATATATAAAAAAAAATATACTGTTACCCATGAAATCTAAATATCTATGACACTATCTATTAAAAAAAATGATACATTAAAATGGAACTTATATAAAAAAAAAATTTTACAGTTCTATCCCTAAAAGCCATCTCAAATAAAAATAAATGTAAAGCTAACATTCATATGTTGTTGAACCACCTGCGCATCATTGCCCATTACTTGGTTTGTGGTTAATTTATTTTGTTCCTCCCTTACTTTCGTCGATTGCGACTTTCTTCTTTCAGTTTGTTGAGCTTTTGTATTAGTTGTTTTTTTAAGTCCTTCTCTTTTGTGATCGGTATCACTCTGTATAGCTCTGCTATTTGCTGTCTCAGTTTTACAGCTACACCGCCCCTTTTTTTTTGTGTAAAGAGGTGTACAGTTCTCTATTATTGGTTTTTTTGTCATTTCTTGTTTTGTTTTATACTGCGCAATTGTGATTGCCTTTGGACCAGCTGTCGGGTTATTCTTTAATGCTTCGTGCAAACTGGGTTTTTTTTTGTACTGGTATATTTGATGTATTTATCGTTGTTGGGAAATACTCTGGAGCTTCTTGATTTAGAGTTGCTGTAGGTATGTACTTCTCATGTACGTTTTCTTCTATTTGTTTATTTGTTGGAATGTATGTAGGACTGTCTTCTATTGTTGTTGTGGTCGGTGTGTATGTATCATCACTAGAGTGCAATTTAATTTCTGGCACTTGTATTCTTTTTGGACATATTAGTCGCCTGGGTGCCGTTCATTTGCGTATCGTAGGGTCAATGATTTCTGATGGTATTCTGGGAAGTTTGGTTGTTGTATATCTGCTATGCGAAGTTGATGGTCTGTTTTGCAGATTTTGTGGTCCTATTTGCGGGATAGATGGTCGATATGCAGGGTCGATGGTTCGATATGCAGGGTCGCCATGTAATATATGTTGTTCCACAATTTGTCCGGAAGGGTTCTGTATAGCTAAGATGAGCCGCTGTTTTATCGTTATATTTCCTTCGTAGATTTTGTCCACCCTTAAGGCTTGGTATTTGCCAATCTGTAAAATTTATGGCAGAGTATGCCGATGTTTATATATTGGAGGCAGAGTATGCCGCTATATTCCAGATGGCAGAGTATGCCGATGTTTGTATATTGGAGGCAGAGTATGCCGCTATATTCCAAATGGCAGAGTATGCCGATATGTTTTGAGAGATAAAAACTACTCGTTAAAGTTGCAATTAAATCTGATTTTATTTAGTTAGTATCACCTTATTTATACAAATTGAATACAAAGGAATCGGTATTCTTTACCATTCAAAAAGGGGGGATTATTGCAGAATTGCAATATACAAAGTTCTTAATCAGAAACTGTAGTGTCAGCATTTTTGATCACACAATTTCTGATTGAGTCACAATGTATCGCTATTGTAAAGCAATGACCTCAGGTAAGAATATTTTATTTATCAAGAAATATGCTTGCATAGCGGAATTTGCTTGCGTTGCAAATTCTTCTTGAGGTCAAACAAACTTTGTTTGTTTTCAATTATTTTTCGATTTGATATTTGTTTATAATGATTGACCGTGGTCATGGCTTTACACTAACTAAAAAAATTCGTAAAAGAAAAGTTTTCTCTGCATTCTATTAGGGTAGGGGATAGGAACCTCGCGGGGGGGGGGGCTGATACCAATACCGCATTTTGCATATCAAATTAAAGGTCTCACCGAGTACTATCTGGTGGTGTACTTTTTCCCACTTCAGAAAGCTTTCTCGGGACGTTTTTGCAGCTGGAAAACCAATTTTTCCATAGGTATTAGTGTTTGGTTGTTAACATTTTTCTCATAGAAAATGATTTTTCACGACTCACCAATTCCGCACAATCACGAAAATTAGAAAAGTTAACTTTTGCGCTTAATTGAAATAAATATAAACAACAGTGGAAATGCAGGTCCAAAAGTGGAGCACATCGGGCAACCTTTTCTTGGTGTTGAAATACAAAACTTTAGTGTTTCACTATATATTTGGACACTGCCTCACGCGTTGCGGTAGAGAACTGAAATTTTGTACATTGACCATTTTAAAAAAAAGGAAGATTTAAGTTCGAAAATTGGACCAATCGGGCAACCCCTTCGTATGATTGCCTTACAAAAATTTCGTTTTTACTATATTTTTGGGCACTGCCTGAGAATGCGTCAACGTACACACAACGTACAACGTACACACGTATACGCTACACTCTCCCACATATATATATAATAATAAGAAGAAATAATAAGTAAACTTTATGATTACGCTTTCATAATTTATACAAATTACTCTAAAATGATGTCTAAAATAAAACTTTTTCAAATAAAATAAGTATTAGAAGACTTGTACTCCGCCTCTGAGGTGAGCCATTTCAAACTATAGATCTGCATTTATATTGCCGTACAAAACTCACACATAAATATATCTGTTTCAACTCCATGTTTCAAGTCCAATGCATTCCTCGTGAGCACACATGTGACAAGATACACACTGTACACAAGATTTACCCCCAGTGTCCGAAGAATAGAGATTTCTTTGCCAGATTTATGTCCACGTTTACTTTGTGTCTTCGGACCGACTATTGAAATTGCGGATATTTGAATCGGTGTTATATAATCGTGAACGTTTGACGGGGATGGCTTTGGAACAGAACATCGAGTTGAAGGTGAAGTTGTAGGCAAAAAAGAGAGTTTGTTTCCTTTTGTTTTGAAGTTTCAAACTCTCAAGATTCTTGAAAATCACCTTCATTATTGCAAGAAGATATCTGATTTGGTTCCTTGTTTTCAAACAGTGGGGGAGATGTTGATGAAATGCTTTCCTTGGCAGAACCGTCGTTGTCATCTATGAAATCATGATCTTTGAATAGCTGTCGGTTACATACTAGCGGCACGAAATCGACTTACTGCGATTTCACTCGTTTGGGCATGCAAATTAGCACGACCAAATAATTCCATAATATCATATTAACACAGAGATCGCAAATTGTTTCTTATCCAACATCGAAATTGATCAGACATATATTTTTTTAGTGGTCCCATGAATAATCTATCAAGAGGTTGTATCTTATGACTGGAATGTTGCGGGAGCGATAGCAGATGAATGTTATTTTTTCAACTCAGATCAATCAGTTCAATGTTTCTTGTGTGACCGTCCAATAAGAGTAAAACTGGAGGCTCTGCACTTGGCTTGACGTATTCTAAAAAATGCTTCAACCAATTCGTAAACAGGTTTGCCTGAACCCATCCTGACGCATGTTATTAGTGAACCTCTTTCGGTAGATTTTAGCTTACCAATTGGTCTCATCAACATTATATATTCTTTCAGCAGGAAATTTATATTGATCCATTATCTGTTCGAGAATATTAAAAAACTTATGATGATCTCTCTATTAAATCCCTTTGTTCTCGCAAATGAAGATCCTGTTGAACGGAGGAAAGAAAGCTCAGGATGTCTGTAAAAATCATTGTAACCAGTTTTTCCCAGCACTTTAATTCTGGATGGAAAATGTATGGGGGATATTATTTTTGACTGCAAGCTGATAAGCTAAACTCATGACATCTTTTCTCACTAAATCAAAGAATTTAGCTTCCATTCTCCATAATCGATAAAATCGTTCTCCAATTTTTTTTGTCAAAAGGTTTTCTTCCTAGTTTAAACTGGGTAACTAAATCAACTGTAACTTCTTTTTTGTAGCTAAACATTTTCAGGTAGTTCTTGGTACATTATATTGCTTGCAAGCTCTAAGTGTACCCATTTTCTTTTCTCTCACAGTTTCAATAGGGTTTTTCATGTTTTTCGTGTCCCATATTTGACGTTTTCTTTAGGATAGTGGTACCTTCGGCTCCATTATCTAAAACAAAATTATATTAGACATGGTCGAAACACCTCGGTGATAATATGGACTAACGGCCCGTATTAGACTACCGACTGGTACGCCATATCAGCTTTGTGGCATACTGTAAAACAAACACCCGCAAAACGAAAAATATCAATTGACTTCTATTAAAAATTGTTGAATTACTAGCTGCGTTATCAGACACTACTAGTAGCATCTAAACTAAAAATTTCTATTTACTTTAGTGTAAAGCGGATGAGTCACAACTTACCTAAAAATTAGATTAAAACTTGCAAAAATCGATTTACGGTCTTTAAAAACACGTCTGCTCCAGCAGCTCAGCCACGACTGACTGGAGTATTGCACATTCGACCCGAGCATTGCTGCTTTTAGGAAAAGCTACGGTGTGCCATATCGGCCGACTAGGCCATATTACCCGAACTTACTCTAGTTATTATTTTCAAATAACTTTTACCTATCCACAAGCGCCATTGGCTAAATAATTTTGTCCGTAAGGGCGACGTTCGTGACGAAAGAGTAGTGAACGTGGATGGATTTACATGGGGTTTTTTTGATTTAGAATGATTAAATAGGGAGCTTCCGATGGGGTAAACAAAACTTACGCTTTTGGTAGTTTTTAGGTGGGTAAGGCGGTGTTAAATATACTTTTTGGAGCTGTCCAATTTGAGCCGTGTGTGATATTAAATAAAAGATCTTGTTGAGTATTAATAAATGGCATATTTTCTGTTTTTCTGTAACAAACTTTATAACAGTTTTTTCTCACCCGAATAACGTTATTTTTGAATTTGTATACATAAGGGTTGTAGATTTTTGCAGGGGCTAATTGTTTTTTAGAACGCTTTAGCATAATGTTCTACGTACTTCATAGGAAAATTTAAATTTTCTAAACTACTTACTGCAGAAAAAAGCAAATTACTCCACAACTTGAATTAATATGTATTTGTCCGATAGATTATGTACCGTTATATGAGTTTTAAGCAAAAATGTAATGACTAAAAAGTAAAAAAAATTAAGTATATTAATAAAACTTTTAAAATAAATAACTCTTGTAAATAAAATGCACTAAAAAATAAAAAAATAATTTTTCTTTCTCAGTAATATACACAAGAAAATTTTATTTGCAAAATAAGAAATGCTAGAACTCAGATTAAATCTTAAAAGTTTGGGCATGAGTTGCAGTTAGACAATGATTATAGTTATGGATGAGTTCTAGCATTTCATATTTTCCAATAAAAGTTTTCTTGTGCATATCACAGAGGGAGAGAAAAAATTATTTTTTACTTTTTAGTGCAATTTATTTTGAGTTTTTTTAATATATTTTATTAAATTTGAATTCCGAATTCTTTAATTTCGAGAATTAAAAGTTCGGGATTTTGATGAAATTAAAAAACAAAATCAGTTTTTTTTCCAAATTTACAATTTCTAAGATTGTCTTTCTTGCTTCTATTCAGCTGGTGTCGTCGAACAGGAAATTTCTGGAAGTTCGTAGGACTATGGTATATAGACTCTGACATAAAGTGACCATCATCCATATAGCTATGTTAGCCAAGCATGTCTATGTCGACACACTCTGAAAGAAATTTCAGATGATCCTCATAACTTGACAACTGTTCCCAAAGATGTTTGATTAAACTATTTACACTTGTGTTTAAACATTTAAATTTGGAACACCTGCTCAAAGATAAAATTGCAAATACTTACGTGCGTCATATAGTGAAAACAGTTCAAGGGTAAAAAACACAAAATTAAAAACATTTAATGAATACTTTCCCTGCAACAGTTCATTACTAAGTTTATTGACGTCTTTTACTAGCTTCGATTCGTTTATTATTTTATGTATAAAAGCATAAAAATTCGAAGGAATCCTCAGTTCAGCTCGATTGTCCAAAATGTTTCGATTTCTTATCTTAGTAACCGTTTCCAGTGTCATCACTACCGCCGAGGATCTTCCAAATTTGGGAATTATCGGAGGGACGACAGCTGCTCCTGGACAATTTCCATTCCAGGTTTCAATAGAACACTTAGGAACACAGCATTGTGGTGGATCCATTATTGCACCAAATATTATCCTAACAGCTGCTCACTGTGTCCATCGCATGAACCCACGCTATTTAAGCATATTAGCTGGCACGAATAATCGACTTTCTGGTGGAGAACGTGCTGGTGTTGCCAGCTACAAAATACATGAGAACTATGCCCAGCCTTCAGTTGCATTTGACATTGCAATTATTGTTCTCGACAAATCTTTCACGTATAGCAAAAATTTACGAGCCGTCAAATTGATTGAGAATGCTGAGAAACTTACAGCACATAAAATTGCGAAAGTCAGCGGTTGGGGCACAGAGTACCATACAGGTCCACCCACAAATGAACTAAATTATGTCAGTATTCCACTGTGGGGCCTGGAACATTGTAAGAAGTACGTTCCATATTTGCCATCTACTCATCTATGTGCCGGAGATGCAATTGGTCAAAGAAATTCATGCCCTGGGGACTCCGGTGGACCACTTTCCATGGATGATGAATTAGTTGGTGTTGTTTCTGCAGGATTCGGATGTGGCGCTTATAATATGCCCGCATTGTACACCTTTGTTGGTGCTTTACGAGATTGGATTAAGGAACATTCAGGTGTATAAAAAATATGCGTCAATAAAACTTTTGAGCGAATAATAATTTTATCTGTTTTTTATCTTCTAATGTTCGAATAATATCTGCATATTTCTGGTTCCGAAGAATAATACTGACGCATTTCTATCGGATCATCCACATCCATCTCTTTCTTTTAATTTGTCAATGTATAACTGAAATTTATCGGTATTCTACTGATAATAAATTTTCTTCTCTTCTACTTGAGTTTTGGCCTATTACCCTGGTAGCACGACTTCAGGTGCTACCACTATAATCATTATTCTTCTATTCTATCGGTGAAACTGCATGTACTTCAGCCCGTAAAAATGCACTGAATCACTGCGGAAAGTTCTGGGCATGAAATGTAACAAAACGTTGGCTGGAGATGAATAATAAGTAGGGTTTCACTCTGTGGCTGTGTGTGTGTGTGTGTGTATGTGTGAGTGTGCGATCGGGCGAGCATACATTCATACGTGTGGGAGAGTGTAGCTTTCTACATCGACGCGTTCTCAGGCAGTGCCTAAATATGTAGTAAAACACGAAATTTTTGTATGGTAACCCTACGAAGGAGTTGCCCAATTGGTTCCATTTTACAACTGTATTTGCAATTTTCGTGAAAACGCTGTGTTCAAAGTTTGAGCTTTCCACTTCGACGCGTTCCCAGGAAGTTTCCCAATAAATAGTGAAAAACCAAAATTTTGTACGGCAACCCCAAGAAGGGGTTGCCCGATTTAGCCCATTTTTTTAATTTTATTTAAAAATGCTATGAAAATACCACGTACCAAATGTCAGCTCTGTGCGTGCACTCATTGTCAGGAAGTATCCAAATATGTATTTACTAAAACACGAAGAAATATTTGTATGGCAACCCTACGAAGGATTTGCCCAATTTACATCATTTTTGAGCATGTTTTTGGTTCTTGACGCTTACTTGTTAACTAGAGATCATCATTCGTGACTTATCTTCTACTATAAATTGCCAACAATCCTTGGGCATAAGCTCAGGACACAGGAACACTTGGATCTAGTTCATGATAGTTTTCTTGTATTTATTTTTGATGGATTCATTTTTCGATCAACACTAAGACTAGTAGAGTGTGGCTTTTTTAGTACTAAGTTTATTATACCCTAGATGAAATCTATAGTCTATCCTAAGTTTGTCATTCCGTTTGTCACGCAAACAAATAATGATGCTACCATGACCGTCTTTCCGTTCGGCCATTCGTCTGTCTGTATGCCTATTCACACGATAACTCGAAAACATATACTTAAAAAAAAAGTAAAATTAAGTTCGAAAATGAGACAATTCGGACAACTCCTTCGTGGGCTTGCCATACAAAAATTTTGTTTTCCACTATATATTTGGACATTTGGACACTGTCTGAGAACGCGTTGACGTGGAGAGCTGAAATTTGTTACATGGTGTTTTCATAGAAATAGAAAATAAAATTTCAAAAATGGACTCAATCGGGTAACCCTTTCTTGGTGTTGCCATATAAAGATTCTGATTTTTAACTATTCTGTGAAAATGGTTAGTCCTAGACATTTTTATTGTACTAAAAAGTTCTTCAGAATACGAAATCCTAGCCCAGCATTACTCCGGAGGGAATAGGTGTAGTCGAGCAGTCGTTGGACAGGTCATGAAGTTCTCCATGCAATGAGCTCTGCAAGTGGCCGTACATTCTGTTCTTTTTAAAATACAGAGTATTTTGTGAAAGACTAGCGAATTTTCTTAATCACCCTGTAACTCCGAAACGGTTGAGATGCCGCTCCCCCTTGCCGCACAATTTTTTCTCTCACTAGGCGACTACTCCTATGGACCACCATGGATGAAACACCCTGTATAAATGGTACTATACCTATGTATACATTTTTTTTACGTTTCCGCCCCTGTAACTCGTTACACATTAGACTTACAAAAAAGGGGTTTTTATCAAAAATGGAGGGAGTTTAATCTTCTTCAAATTTATGTTTTGTTACATTTTTGTTGTAGGATCAACCGTTGAGGAAATATTTTGGAAAACATTTTTTGTTGTTGGTACCTTTAATTCAAGAAAGCGGACCGCGCGGACCCCCTTCTCAAGGGTCTAAACTTGGATTGGCCCGGAACTGAATAGCATATGCAAAAAATCACAGCTGCCCCACCGTTTGTAGGGCAAAGATCCCTACTGACTGGACTATCTACTTATTTTCTAATTATAAGTGTAAACAAACATATCCTAGAGAGTGCGAAGAAAGGCTTATTTTACAGACGGCTGCAACGCGTTCGTTGTAAGCCTGGCAAAATTTATTTCGTAATTCGCGTCTATTAACAGTTTGCTGAACGTCAAGAGGTTTTAACTTTAAGGTTAATATAAAAAGCAACAAAAGTACTTATTCTAATGTCCACCGGTAATTCAGCGACACTGCAGAGAAATGTTTTAAATAAAAAGTAAACAGGTTCAAGAATAATAACAACATTAACCTCATAACAGATAAGCGGATGTTTTATATAATGACTTTTCACATAAATTTCTTTTCAGAGTATACATTTTCTTAGGCGTCGCATAAACATCGACATAAGGTCGACTTGATCCATACTATCAGAGCCCAAATCCGCAGACAACACCAGCGTTATTATTCTTTCTGCAGAAGCCATCCAGACGACATAGGGTCGAATTGATCTCAGCGTACGGTTAGGTTTTAATAGGGATAGTCTGAGTTACTTACCTAATAGATTGACCTTTCATTAACTTCCAATCTCCCTGAGACAGACTCGGGACCAACATACTGTTTTTAGGTCCAGAAGTTGATCACCCTTAATCTAGCCACTCATCGAATAGTAGCCGGACATCCAGGACGCACCGCAGACCACGTCGCAGCGAATATTTAAGACATCAGCTCTCTGCGTTAAGCAGACTTTCAAGAACTCATTGCTAAGCAGGCTCTCAAGGCGTCGGAGGTAGTCATAAGTATCCTGCATTAAGCGGACACCCAAGAAACCGCAGTTGCCGTTCAAGACATCGGTTTCCTGCTTCAGGCAGGCGTTTAAGGTGCGACACTTTTCTTTTACTGAAGACACACAATTCGCATGTGACATAGAAAAGTGACGCAAATCCAAATATCTAACATCGCTAATTGAGTTTAAAAATATTTAAAAATTCTTTTATATAAATTTTTAGGAATAAAATTACTAACAAATTTAGGAGTTCAGACTATTTTTTAAATAACTTTTATCAACTCATAAACGCCTGACTAAAAATCTTTGTATCTGAGCGCCTGAGAGTGCCGTTCGTGACGAAAGAGTTTTAGGGTAGTAAACGTGAATGAATTAACATGGGATTTTTTGACTTAGAATGAATGAATGGGGAGCTTTCCGATGGGCTAAAACCTTCTTACGGTTTGTGGGGTCTTTGGGTGGGGGTGGTAACTACCAGCCTTGGTGTTATCCAATTTGCGCAATGTTTGATATGAGTGGAGATTCGAGCTCCCGATGGTCGGGAGTCGAGATTCGAGAGTCGATATTCGAGAGTCGAAATTCGAGAGCGGAGAGAGTGTATGCAATAGTCATAAATAGTACAATAGTACAAAATAAAATATATTTAAAAACTTTTAAAATAAATAACTTTTGTAAATAAAATGCACTAAAAAATAAAAAATTATTTTTTTCTTTTCAGTGACATACGCAAGAAAAGTTTTATTGCAAAATATGAAATACTAGAACCCAGATTAAATCTTAAAAGCTTTGGGCATCGGTAACTATAATTACAATTGTCCAACTGCAACTCATGCCCAAACTTTTAAGATTTAATCCGAGTTGTAGCATTTCTTATTATGCAATGAAACTTTTCTTGTGTATATCACGTTTTAGCGTATTTTATTTACAAAAGTTAATTATTTTAAAAGCTATTTTAATTTATTTTATTTAATAAACAATTACAACGTTCAACTAGAATAAATTTTATAGTGTTTCGTTTTTTCGCTCTCCTGAAAAGAAGCATTTCTTTTTAGTTGTGTCACTTTTTATATGACGTACGAATAATGGATGTAATTCCCGCAACTAAACTTGGTATTACGCCAAATAGGCACAGGTTCATTTAAGTTCACATAAATTTTATAATTCTTTGAATTTTATATTTTATAAGTGCAATCTAGGCATGTTATAGGTACTACAAGGAAATGCCAAAACAAAAATTTTTTCTCCGGTTTTGTTCTTCTTATAGAGGGATTGCACGATTTTCCTTTTGAATTTCAGTTAAAATATTAGAAACTACATATAAAAAAAATGCATTAGAAAAGACCTTTGGTACTCTGAGCGAATTTCAAAAGCTGTATTTGTTGGCGTAAGACTGGAAATATGTTTGCTATATCGATTTACTAGAATTTCGTAAAATCGAGTAAAGCACCAATTTGCGTGGTACCTCATTGAACGGAAATAAATTATGTTGTAACTTTTGTGAGACACTGTCTTGATGAAGTCCCATTATATTGGTCAAATTCAAGGTTGAATGAAAAAAGAAATATTTTCTTTTATCTTTAACGATATTTTTAATGGCTTTAGGGGTACTTAACCTTACAGCCTAATCATATTTGTACCTACACAATTTTATATAAATTTTACACCAAAATTATAGGCACACTACGCGCAATGTTTGGATTATTTCAAAATATATTCGGCGCCATATGCGTCAAAGCGAAATTAGGTTTCTAGGGTTACATAAAAAAATTTACCATAAAATTTCAAGACAATTTTATTCTGCTTTCAACAACGTATTACGTAACTTCATAATTTCTGAGATATTCTAATTTTATGAAACAAAAGCCATGTGGAAAAATTAAAGTTTTACAATGAAAACGCGTTTTCGTTTTAACTAGAAAATACACATTTATTTTTTTTTATTTTTTTTTTTAATTAAAAGGAGTACATACAATTATTCTTCGTAGACATTGCAATGTTTTTGTTGAAAGTTATTTTTCTAAATAGTTACACACAAAAATTTGTTTTAATTAAAAAATAAATTTTAAGTAATTATATATGCTAAACTAAAGGATAGAAAACTTCAGAAGCGATATTACATAAATTTCCTTTATTTCTGGCTAATTTCATATAACCATCATCACCCCAAGCTTTGCTCCAACTATTTTTGATAAGCCAATATGGACCACCTTTCGGATCTTCTCCGTAACCAACAATTAATACATAGTGAGTAGGATCTACATCATTGCAACTGGGATCATTGAAAACTCCACTATTCTTGCCGTAATTCATTACTGATTTCGGTGTAGACATGCATGTCGCAATCGGACCAGTAAACGCAATAATACTCTTCATTTCATCCTCATCCGGTTCAGTGGGAAGTATGTACCTATAACCAAAGATTTTCTTTTTTTCTTTCATTTGACTTTTATTGCAATCATAGGATTTAAGTATGTCTTTATTTCGATAATGTGTGGCTGGAGTAATTCCCTTTCTAATCATATAATCGAAAGCTTCAAAATGGAGTCCTCCATCACATCCATCGGTATTTTCTGTTTTAAAGCAATCAACTAATTCCTGTTCGGATAATTTTTCTGTAATTCTTTTTTGAATGGTAATATGTGCTTCAACTGCACCAACAGATGCAAATGCCCAACAACATCCACATCGACCTTATCGAGAGAAATTTGTTTTTTTTTTTAACAAATTGTTTTAATTTTTTTGTTAAATCATAAAATATTTACCTTGATTTTGTACGGGACTCAATTGAATTTTTTCTCTCCAGTCTACTTCCTTTGGTAGGGCTCCTTTACCTCTCAACGGACGATGTCGACCTATAACTGGTCCAGTACGTAAAAGTTTTCGCTCCTTTTTTCTAACAGATAAAAATTTTAACTTTAATATCGATTTGATTAAGCGAAATATTTTTTCGCAATTTTTTCGTCATTGTTTCAAATTACTTATTACACTTGGTTGCAAATTTCAGCATTTTGTTCGAAGAGGCGTAAAGTTGACTGAATTCTGCATAACTCAAATCTGATAGATGTGTTAGCGAAAGTTTATAAGTAAGTTTAGGTTTTGATTTTTTATTTTCTATTTCATATTTTCGATTATGTTCTTCGATAAATTTGAGATTTTCTTCAAAGTTTTTTTTACGTTGTTTACCCTCTATTGATGAATCTTTATATGTTTTACCATATTTTCTCTAAATAAATTAAAAGTAAAATAAAATTAAAAAAAAAAAATAAATTTAAATAAAAACGAAAAAACACTTACCTTAAATTTTGGCCAATCTTTTTCCAGATCGTAACCACAAACGACCATAAAACATAAGGTAAGTAAGAGTAGATGTTTCATTTTCTAGAAATGGTTATTTATGTTTAGTTTCTAACGTGCATAAGAAAGTTCAGAGGAAATATGGTGGATAAAGTAAAACTACAAAAAAAAAGAATCAATTTGAAATATTATATTCCATCTCAAAGCATCCTGCCTAACTGCAAAATGTATTTGCACAGAATGTTCGGTAATCGCAGAATAAATAATATTTGGAGAGGCGAGGTCAAGGAGTCAAACATAAATCGTTTGAGTTATAAATATACTCCTTGGATTTAATTCAGAATTAATTGATTATTGGTGTATAGAAATCAACCTGGTTATTAAGTAATTTCACTAAATAAGTTATCCAGATTTCCTGATATAACTAAATCTCTTCCCAGCAGTCGAAAATGATTGAATCAATCCTTAAAATCCTTAGACGTTTTCAAAAAAAATTACAAATTAATTTGCAAATATGTAAATAAACAAGTATTGATCGTTTAAGGTAAAGGCACCAGTACTCGCCACCCTTAAAGCCTTATTGTGTAAAGATTTGTGTTTTTCACGTACTCTAAACGTTATATTTATATGCGGTACTACCGTGTTCATTTGATACCGATCTTTGTACTTTACGACTGACTGACAGTTCTATGCTTTTAATTCGTTAAACCCATTTTAGGAAAAAGCATTTTTTTGTAATCGCTAGTTGAAAAATGGAAAATGGAAAAATGGAAAAAAGGATCCACTGATCCAATTCCCATACTTCCCAAGATGAAGTATCTCTGACTCTCTTCTTGGCTTGTTTAGATCGACGTGGGTTTAGATTTGCCCTTATCCTAGGAACTCTTTTACAGCATTTCTTCTTAAGCCTTTCGCTTCTCTATCCTTTCTTGGATTCTTCTAATTTTTGTTTTTTAATTGTCTTGTTTTCATGATATTGTCTCCGTCAATATGACGATATCACGTTTGGTAGAGTTTCTCTGTACTTTTTAGGGGGTGCAGGACCGGGAAAAAATAAAACGTTTTTGAAAGGACTTGGGACGTTAAACGGGTGGTTGGCCATATGTCTGGGGTGTTTCAGGTGAGGTAATTTGCGTGGTTGTAGATGGTGCTGATTTTGATGTTGACGGCGCATCCTCCGTCAAACCCACTGAAACTAGACGAGGGATGAGTCTATGGAATTCAGGATTGTTCCATGATTCTTTTATAGGTCCCCTCTCTTCACATGCTTTCGGTACTTTCTGTATATGCTTCATTTCCAATTATAACCGCGGTGGATTCTATAGACTCTTCTCCCATTACAGCGACGGCTGTGGAGATGGAGAAAAAGGGGGGAAAATCTGTTGCTGATTCTTGTCTAGTTGCAGCGGTGGAGCTTTGTATCTTCCTACAAACACTAAATAAGCAAACGTTCTTCTTTGTGACCTATCCAAGAATCCGATGCCTTGAACATATGCAGTTTTTCTCGTCCAATTACATTTTCCAAGACTTCTAAGGCAATTGTTGCTTTTCTGGAGTCTGTTTCTGTTCCTTCTTTTGTGGATGTAATGTCTGTAGAAACATTTACGCACGGCCAATTTTATTGCTTGTTTATTCCAAGGGACTAGGCCACAAACTCTAAATCCGTTTCGAATAACAGATGGATTTATATCATCAAGAATTTCCTGCATTAATTAACAAGCAATTTGTTTTTTCATTGTAGGGTTATCGATATTTGTAGTCCTCCCCCTCCTTTTCGTCAGTATTGACCTTCTGATACACTGTTTTGTTTCCTTTAGCTGCAAGTACCCTGTTTCCCTTTGGGTTGAGAAGAATCCGCATCGAACACTCTGGAAGGAGTTTCAAGAATTTCCTCATGCAAATACTCAAAAATGCTGTCAAATTATGCCTTCAATGCCTCTGCCGTTACCGACGCCTTAGATGAAATATTCGGATTTCTCTATAAAAAACCTTTTAGCCATTTTCGACCTGTTGCTCAGCGATCACAGAAAAACCCTTAACTGGCTAACGTAATAAGACGCTTAAGCAAAAATTCGACTCCAGCCTCATTCACAAATGGTGTTCCCATACATCTTCCAATTGGTGTCTTCTCCTTTGCATTGTCATTAAACATACTTCGAGGTACACCGTATTTTTTGGAGGCAGTTACCACTACCATAGCGCTCTTAATATCCCCCAATACCTTTTCCATCTGGAGTACGTAGAAAAGTTTCTGTTTTCTTTATTATCGCCCATTACATTACGTGCAAAATTAAAACCGAAGCAGAAAAAATATAATTTATTCTTTTAACCACAATTTTTAACCTTTTAATCTCAATTTTAAAAGAGTGAATTTATAAACATATTCGCGGAACTCTCGAATAGTGTCTTTTGTTGTACTTTTGAAATTTTAACGGTTTATGAATCAGCTCTATTTAAGACTAGATTTATGTAAGTTGTTTTACGTAGTATTAATACGGCTGCCGTTTATTCCACTCGCAATAAAATTTTGACAGCTGTCAAATTAATCAGATCTGCCTCTATTTCACGAGGAAAATGAGAAATGATATTTTGAGTTTTTTTACATGTACAGAGAATGAAGCATATACCAACATTTAAAAATTTCCAAATATCTGAATTTTATTATCCATTAAGGGAAGCATACCCTTTAGACGCCCGAAAATGAGGCATTTTTTATGAAGTTTTCTAAAGGTGATAAAACAAACACATTATTTTGCTACAGCTCTGACGTATAGAAAAATATTTTGTTGTTTTTTTTTACGAAAAAGGCGGCGTTGTAGGATATTTCCTACAAGTGTCTTTTGCATGAAATCGAAAACTGCTACCTCTGTAATTTTTTTTCTATTGATCATAAACAAATAAGAAAATTATTTATCGATTACTGACATGTTCAGGGGAAAGATAAACCGATAAAATAAGTAAAAACGTATAAAATACAAAATTACGTCCGCTGTTTATAAAATGTTCATATTTTCGACTACTTTTTCGATAATTTGTACCTCAAAAAATTTATTTATTTACGCGATATCTATCAAACTTTAGGTACATCCGTACGATAATATTATAGACAGAAACCTCTGCAAGTTTCAGCCAGATCGATCAATAACTTTTTGTTCTACATCAACAGCAGTTTTTAAAGGTGCACTTTCCAGATAATCGCGATTAAAGTTTCAATACGAAAAAACTTAATTTAGTGACTTATCAATCAATCAACGATTCTAGGCGCTTACAATAAGTCTTTAAATCACTACATATTAGTTCCACGTAAGTCGACTTACGTTAGTCCTAAATGTCACAGACTTAATCAGCTGAATCAAAGAAAAGCTTTCAGTGTATTATAAGTCGCATTCTTGAGGCACAATATCATTGTTTACATTCACGAATACACCTGGCGACTACCGGTTCCGGTGGTCCGATTGTAGTTAAAATCACAGAGTTCAAATTCGTGTTTGTTACTGTAAGCTTATTTGAACATATTTGTTACGAGAGATGCGACACCTGGTGCTTTTTGGGGTGGCATTTACTTGTGATTTTACCGTAATTGTATTCCCAATAATTATACTCCTTAATTATCCCTAAATACTCCAAAACCAAATTTCTTACCTCCTACTCCCTAAATATCTCTTAAGTGAGTTTTCGCAAAGTCGAGACCTCTAGCTAAATTGCATATTCTCATATATTCGTTAATGGTGGACTCCTTCTAATTCATTAGAATTCAATATTATTCAGTAGCTATCCATAAATGCTCTAAAAAACAACTTTTTTACCTGCTAATTAACCCCATAAATACCCCATAAATAAAATAACTTCACAAATCCCAGATTTAGGCAAATTACTTTGTCGCTCGCGAAAACTGTAGATTCACCCAATTCCATAAAAATCCAGTGTAACCAACCTTCTAAGGGCAATTTTTACCTGCTGATTACTCCTCTAAATGTCCCTTAAATATAAAAATAAATATCCCTTCTCGACTGGAAAATTAGATTCACCCCATTTCATAAAAATTCATGTTTTTTAAACCCTAATTACCACATAAATACCCCCTAAATGATTTTTTCCAAAGGGTCCTATCCCCTCTCCCATTCCCTTTTCCGATTTTAATTTTTATTTTCCATTTGTGAAAGTACTTTTACAGTACTTTCACTTTACGTTTTGAGTTCCTCTTGTAAGTTAGTAATAATTCAAGAGTAATTCTCTTAAGTGAATAATATGTCCGCATCATAAGATAGGGCTAAGAGTTGAGCTCTGTGGTAAACCAGCATTTAAGTGATTATACTCTCACCTGAAATGACTACAGTTATGTTATAAATAGAACTTAAAACTGAATTTAAGCTATTGATTGAACAGAATGGATCTAGTCGCATATTAATATGAAAATGAGGGTTCGTCGAAAGATTAATTTAGGCAAGATGAACGACGTGGAATTATGTTGAATTGAAGTTGGAATTTTTTATTGATTATTATGTTTTTATTGAAGGATTCAGCTCGAAGGACAAAATATTATTTGGATGTATATGTATGTCAAGTCAAAGATTACTCTGGCTCAAGTATAGTCATGATAATGACTCATGGGCTATGTACGTAGGGATTTGTATTGGGTTACTCAGTAGCTGCTTTATGGCCACTAAGTGTTTTGGATTAAATTAAATAGAATCTCACTAAAGCTTCACGCAAATTATTGTGCTCTTTTAAAGATGGGGCAGGTGCGTATTTTATTTATTGGTCGATTTGGATATTTTTATGGAAAATATTTTGTTCAACATAGTAAGATTGAAAAAAAAAATTTTTCGTTTTGAATAAGAAAAGTGAGGTGCGCAGAGATGGTCAAATTTTCATACGACTGCATAGAGCTTAAATGACGATACGAAAAAAAAGTAACCGCATCCACCTACTACAAACTATTTACTACGCACCAAAACTTATTTTTTACAATTCTGTTCGAAATAAAAAAAAAAGTCGGAAAGGGGTCTAATAGCTCCCACGACGATTTTCCACAATTTGGTGAAGACAATTTCCGACTAGAATAAAACTTCCAGTTATTAGTCCAGATAGTAGGGGTCAGGGACGGATCCAGGATTCTCGAGAGGGGGGCTGCAACTTTGGTTTAAGAAAGGTATAAGCTGGAAACAGATCATACTTTCGAAGACACTCGCCAACACTCGCAAATGTCAAATGCACAGAATTTGACATTTAAAAGATTCGTTTCGAACAGATAAGCTACCACTCTCAACAAAGAAAGTTGCTCAATGTTCAAACGAGGCCTTAAATTATTTAATTTGTTTTGGTTTGCTTACAATGGAAGTGTAAAACTTCCAAATCATCCGTTTTAGTTAGTAAAAATAGGGAAACACATTTTGCTCAAATTGACGAATTCATCATAAATTGTAACTTTGCAAAATACAGGAATTAAAGCGTTACGCACTTTACCTCTACTAAAGTCAAGAAAGTTTGGTTTTATTTTTATATTATTAAAGCAAGTTCAGGGGATAACTAATGATGCAAAGCACAGCACGGCAGGAAGGTGATAGGGAAAGGAATTAGAGAACCTGAGGTGAGTGGCAGAGGTGCTGATGTATGTCGTCCTACAACTTTCGCAGATTTTATGTCAGAGTAAAGACAGAAGATGGTAAACTGTTCCGCATTCACACTGTTCGGGATAAAAAAGCATCATGGAATTTTACTGTACGGTCGAAAGTAAATTGAAGGGTAAAAAAGATGTGTGCAGTTTGCAGCGCGAGTATTGTATGCAGGAATTATTCTACAAGGGATCAGACTACACATTTCATAAGAACATTGACCATGCATATATCGATAAAGGAGTGAAAGGCATCCATCATTGCGGATGTGTTCGAGTGAATTGATATTACAAGTTATTGGCACATCGCCAGTGACCTTGAAGGCTCTTTTTTGGATAATATCCAATGAAGGTAAGACTGTGCGACCAGATATGAAAATTATATTAAATTCTAGGTCTGGTGTAAGACTTATAGAGGAGCGCTATATTCGATGGGCTGAAATATTTCTTACGCTTTTTCAGAAATCCACGACATTTCGATGCTTTTTTGGCAATAGAGAAGATGTGATCTGTCCAGCTTAAACTATTGGAAATTTTAATGCCAAGAATGGATAATGATTGTGTATCGTAAGTCAGTGCTCCATCGAAAGAAATGGGAGTGAAAAGATATGATCTTGCTTCAAAGAGATGAGACAGCCTTTGGACTTAGATGTATTGAATTGATGAGGATATGATAAAAGTTGTTATTCATTGATCTAATCATGCAATCTTGTTTGACAGATGTGGCATTCTCTCTGGAGTCCCCAAGAGTGTCAAAGGAGTAAGCGAATTCAAGGCTACTATCATAGACAAAACAATGTATAGGATTAAAAGTAAGGAGAAGTAGATCATTAATGAAAAGAAAGAAGATAGATGGAAAGATAACAAAGCCCTGGGGTACTTAGTGTGAGCTAGTACAGCCGGTATTATGCGATCAGGTGAAAAACTTTCAATCTATAGGGTTTTCCAATAAGAGGTGTTATTTTGATATTCAAAGAAAAATGCCATTTTTTGAGATAAATGATCGGATCTTTATTTCATTATAAAGAGGAAGGTATGCCATTAATAATGGAAAATAACATCAGGAAAATGACTACCACGACCACGCCTACAGGACCATATCCTTTTCATGAAATTTTCCATAACCAAATCGCAAGGTGGCTGCCCTATGTCCTCGATAGCTTCACGAATTCCATCTTTGAGGTCTTGAATCGACGCTGGGCTGTTGGCGTAGACCTTCTCTTTCACGTGGCCCCAAAGGAAGAAGTCGCAAGGTGTTAAGTCACAAGATCTCGGTGGCCAATTTTGATCACCTCTTCGAGAGATAACACGGTCCGGAAACTTTTCCCGTAAAAGATCAATGGTTTCGTTGCTTGTATGGCACGTAGTGCCGTCTTGTTGAAAGTAAACGTTGTCCAGATCAATACCATCCAATTTCGGCCATAAAAAATCATTAATCGTCTATCGCTAGCGCAATCCATTCACCGTAACTATTGCTCCAGCCTCTTTTTCGAAAAAGTAAGCTCCAATGACCCCGCGGGACCATAAACCGCACCAAACAGTCACACGTTGAGGATAGAGAGGCTTTTCAACAATAACTCTTGGGTTTTCCGCGCCCCAGATGCGACAATTTTGCTTGTTGACGAAGCCATCGAGGTGGAAATGGGCCTCATCACTCAAGATGAGTTTTCGATGGAATTCCGGATCATTTTCATGCATTTGAAGGACCCAATCAGCGAAGACTCGACGTTGTTGACGATCGGCCGGCTTGAGTTCTTATGTTAACTGAACTTTATAAGCCTTAAGACCCAACTCTTTATGCAAAATACGGTTTAATAACGAGGAATGGACAAACCTGGGTTTTCTTCAACACTTTCGGCTACAGCAGCAATATTCTCGGCTGTTCTTGAGCGACGTGCACGGGTTTTATTCTTCACATCACTAACTTGTCCCGTCAGCTCGAATTTTTCTACCAATTTCTGTATTGCGGTCCTACAAGTTGCTTCACGACGACCCAAAAATGTTCGAGTTTTACGAACCGTCTCTGCCACATTTTCACCATTTTTATAGTGAATTTTAATAATTTCAATGCGTTTTTGAATCGTGTATCGTCCCATTTTTATTAATGGCGTAGTTTCTACTTGTCAAATGTCAAAAAATGATAGCTCCAAAAGTGATATCTACCGAAATAGCGGGCTAATTAAAATAACACCTCTTATTGGAAAACCCTTTATAATAGAAGAAGAGGGGAGACACCAAGTGCTTTAAGTTTAAATTAAATGGCTGAATACCAGATTCTATCAACAACCTTTTTGAATATCTAGAGCAACGATTTTGTAATCACCAAAATTGTCAAGACCACGGTGCGAATGCTCCGTAAGAAAAGTCAGGAAATCTCCAGATGAGCGTCCAGTCCGGAAGCCATAATGGCGATCATTAATCAAGGATGAGGCCCAGATTTTAATTAATAGGGGTGAGAAACCATCAGGACCTACGGCTTTGGAGACGTTGATCCCCTTAAGGACCTTGAGCACATCTGTCTTATGGATGTGAATTGGCTCTTATATAGAGAATTTGAAGCAAATCTATCAGTCAAAATATTAGTTTGATTCAGGGAGTCAACAACCACTTCACCATTAATAAGTAGTGAAAATATAGGGGAACTGCTGAAGTTGTCCGTGATCGTTTTGACTAAAGACCAGAAACCTTTCCTGCCTTTTCGGCTTGCCGAGATTCCATGTCACACATTCTGGTAAAAGAAAATTTTTTGTCTCTTTGTAATGGATTTACAGGTGTTCCGTACGATCTTGTAGACTGGACATGGATGTAGTTGATAGGCGCGAAATGCAGACTCTTTCGCTTTTATAACTTGGTTGAACTTATCCTGAAACCAAGGGCGGTTTTACTGTTGTTGAGACCTGCTGTAAGAATAAGGAATTCATGCATGCCAAGATTATGTGTGTCACTAAGTTGTATTGTGCATTCGTCACCATTCCTCGATGACAGACAGACCGAACAATCTGTTTCTCTAGATTGAGAACTTCCCAATCAGCATTCAGATTTTTTTTTTATATAACGTTTTAGCTAAATATTCTACTATTGCATTTTACGAAATAATAAAACTGTTTTTCTGTAATAAATGTCTTGCTTTAAATGTAATAACTTACTACAACCGATGCGATGTGTAGTTTCGTTGAAATTCTCTAATTACAAGTTATAATTGTGTTTCTTTAAATATTTGCTTTGAACCGCTGATAATATTCTAATGAGCCGTCTTTACAACGAAACTTTGGCAGCTGTTTTCAATTAAAACAAATCTCCCATTGCTATTACCCGAATAAGCTCTGCTTCAAATTGAACGTTTCCAAAAATTTGTATGTTTTTTACAAAAAGTGCAGTTGAAAAATCCAGAAGATCTACTGAAATTTTGTTTTGCTCTTCAGGGCGGTGGGGGGGGGGGGGGTCACTTAGCTGGCTTCGCCATTGGTAGGGGTTCTTGCCTACAAAAAGTTGAGTAGTTTGGGGTTCGAAACTAAATAACCTATCCAAAAATTGGAACTACCTGACATTTTGTAGGTCAAAGGCCTTATTTAGTGCTTATTGTGGGTAAAATACATTCATAAATTCCTTGAATTTTGTCTATGAATCAGAAGTTCTTAAATTCGATTCAAAGACAAATTGCTTCTTAACAAAATTCCAGTTAGTTAGGTTTGACTATATTCTACCAAATATAAAAACTTGTCAAGGGAGGAATTACAAAGTATTAGTATAGCATTAGGCTACTAATGATTTTTAAATGATATACATGAAAGCAAAAATTCGACACTTTGTTATAATAGTAGAATTTGGTTGGTACCTTTTTTTAGAACTTCAAATAAAATATGAATATTTTAAATATTTTGAAATTTCGAAAATTCGATTATGCCTTCGATCATTCAAGATCTTCAAATATTTGAAATTTCATTGGTCAAGCATTGACAAATCGAATAAGGTCTTCAATCTTATGACGAGATGATTGACCAATTGAATAAGGGTTTCAATTTCATAATCGGGAACCCACCAATGAATGTATGCCTCCTAATCAGCTCTTTTGATAGAGCCCCTACCATTCCGTTGTTCTAGATCCTTCGGATTGCCCCTAAAAGATATATAAAAATGAGAACTTTTTACCGGGAATGGATGTAGTTCTGGAGAGCTTCTTTTGTCGTTCCTACTAATTATAAAGGAGTCCGATTTTCTGATGTGCATTTTGCTTGCACTGTAAAAGTAAAAAGTATTGTGAAAGTAATAACATTATAAGATATTGCAGATAGAATAAAAGTCATATTGTTGTGTGTGAAAGAGTAATAAAAATAATAATAATAGTTTCTTTAAGTCTAAGTCTTGCTTTTAACAAGTAAAAAAGCTAGAATTGGTCTAATACGAATTGTTATGATACCCTAGATGAATGTTCGTTTGTAATTTCGTATGGTCACCCATCTGCGCAACTTTGATTTCTGATATAGTGTTTTACTTAATCTCTAGAGCGGTTCGTCAGACAGCAAAAATGATTATAACAAATTTCATAGCATTTCATATCCTGAAGAGCTTTTCAGTACGATAAAAACGTCTAGGACTGATCGTTTTCACAGTATATGTAAGAAACCAAAATTTTTATATGTCAACACCAAGTAGGGGTTACTAGATTTAGTCCATTTTAGAAACTTTATTTATTATTGCCTTGAAAACACCATGTACCAAATTTCAGCTATCTACGTCGACGCGGTCTCAGGCATTACGCAAATATACAGTGAAAAAAGAAATTTTGGTATGGCAACCCTACGAAGGAGTTACCTGATTCGGCCCATTTTCGAACTTAAATTTAATTTTTTTTGTAAAAACCAATGGACGGACGGATATGCAAAAATTAAAATAACTTTTAATATTATGCGTGGGTGTCCAATCCATTTACAATTAGTCTATTTTTGAACTTGAATTTACTATTGCTGTGAAAATACCTTGTAACGAATTTTAGCTCTCTACGTCTATGTATTCTTAGGCAATGCCCTAATATATGCATAGCACAAAACAAAGTTTCTGTGTGCAAACCGTACGAAGGAGTAGCGCGATTTGTCCCATTTCCGAACTTAATTTTATTTTTTTAAAAGTGCATGTGAAAAATTTCAGCTGCCTAAGTACACGCGTTCTCGAGTTATCATGAGGGTGGACAGATGGATGGACAGACGGACATGCAAAAATCTAAATAAATTTAAATTTTATGCATAGGTGTTCAATTTATTTGCTCTACCATCATTATTTCTAGGTGTTATAAACGGAATGACAAACTTAGTTAGTAGACGGTTTAGATTTCATCTAGGGTATAACAAAAACTAGTGTCAGAATTGACTCAATAATTATTGTTATACGGAAAACTCGTTTAACAATGGAGTCGATAATACCACAGTTGCTAAACACGTGGTCTTTAAAATTTATATCGCTGCAACCGCGGAATCCATACTGAACAAGGGCAACTATGGCAAAAAACTTTATCTTCAAAATGCCCAGATAAAACTGGATTATCAATAAATTTTTTCTGTAATACCATTATTTTTGTTGATCAGTTTCATTGCGCTCATAAATGTGATCGATTTTGAGTTTCTTCAGCTTTAAATGTATTCTCCATACATTCTATGGTGGTTTGACAATATGCATAAAAAAATAAAAAATAACCTTTAGGCTTACCGCACACAAAGTACAGTGGACGGTAGAAAATTCTGTTGGTTATATTTATGGCACCGTATACAATTGTCTGACGGACCATTAAAATGTAGGACCGACTAAAAGACCAACAGACAAAAAATATGCAGCATGCTCTATTTTTCTATCGGACAAAAGCCAACAAGATTGCCAATGATTTATCGTCGGTGATATAAGGAATACGCCGACAATGACCAACCGGTTATAGTTGTATATTGCACATTGCCTGATTTCAATTGACTTTACAAATTTAGTTGTTTTAATATGCGCCATAATATAATTTAGTTTTTGCCATAATAGAATTAAAAATCTTAACGATTGTATGTCAGCTCTGGTAGGCCTTACGTGATCAATATTATATTTTTGTTTTAGCATGATTAGTATGGTAAAAAAATAACTGCTTTGAGCAACCGTAATTTTTTCTTAAATCAATTTTCTTGACTCTCTTACAATTCCAAACCTAGAATCCTTGGAGTGTTCGAATAACTTAAATAATTGTGAATAATTTTGATGAAATCACAAGAAAAAAAAACTTAACACACTTTTCGTACTTACAGACAAATTTAGACTGATCCCAATGAGTTCAGGTAACATTTATATCTATCTAGTTTAGAAGCAAACAATGCCGTAATACGTAGGTTAACACGCTCTGTATATTCAGCTGATTTATTTTTGAGCGTGTTATGTCGCATTTGTCGAAATTTGGTTCAAAAATATAAAAAAAGTTCGAGAATGTTGAGAAACAATATATTTGTGGCTCCTGTGACAAATATGGTTTTATACAATGACTCCAAGTGTATAGGTACTGTACTAATAATTATTTCACATTTTATTTTGAAATCGTATCGAAAATCCAAGAGATAAATCGTATAAAAATTTTCCGAGATTTTCCGGGCTCCATTTTTCTTATAATGCTGCAGTTTCCATCTCTAAATATTGATCTGACCAGAAATTCGGCACATTCTATGGATTTTAACGATTCGGTGTAGTACTGATTAAATAAAAAACAAAAACCCTCGAGACATATTTACAGGTGCGGAACTAGCATTGTAATTAGGTGGGGGGGGGGGGCATCTTAAAAATTAAATTGAGCAAAAAAAAAAAACATCAAATGCGGCACCATTTGCCAAAACCGTAAGTCGCTTAGTTTAGCAGTACTGTAGTGAAGTATTAGGAAGGTTTCAGCATTAAGCGGTGTGGCTAATGTGTCATGTTTTAATATAATTTTTTTGCGAAATGTCATTTTTTATTAGATTTGTAGTTTAGGGTGCAAACTGCAGACGTCATTCAAACCAAACTTTTCTCAGTTTTACACACTGGCTATGGACTACTCGCTATGCTATTTCATGGGAGTACAATTTTATGTGTCAAAAATAGTTCCTACGTCGGTGCCAACATTGAAAAAACCATTGGCGGAAGTTGAAAAGTAAAACCTTTCGAATTTCTGTTGAGAATCTATGAATATATTACCTTTGGTAAAACACTTTTTATCACTAACTAATCCAAATAATTAATTTAAAAACATTTATTTCGACAAACCCACTTATTTATTTGTTGTTTACAGTTTTGTCTCAGTTGGTGATACTTGGTGCTTAGACCGAAAGAAAACGCTATTTAAAAGTGAGCCCACTTTCTGCAGTGCATTTATATGGACGTAGTCAGTCCATATTATAAATGTCAGTGGTTTTACATAAGAACGCTGCAAATATTTTAGAAAGTTAGAAGTTAGGACTAAGTTGGGTCTCTGATATGGTAGTGAAGGAGTCGGTTTCGTGCCTTGGGAAGTGTTTCTCGAGGGTTTTAGATCACCCAAAGTTAGGGTCCCAAACTCAAATTCTGAGAAAAATCTATACACATACATCACATGCATACAATAATATTCATTGAAATAAATTATAGTTTTTTAAGTTTTGCAATCAAATGTTTTTTTAAAGTTGTATTATATAAATAAAAAAAATATATCTTTTAAAATAACTCAATTAATTAAATATGTTTTACTTTAAATTTAGGGGGTCATGACCACATGACACCGCCCCCCCCCCCTGGATCTGCAACTGCATAATTAGCTATCTTACGTTGTATGCTAATAACTAGAAATCCTCGTCCTACTCTCCAACCACCACCGGTATAGAGACATCTTTTATTCTTTGGAAGTGGCTAACAAATTGTGTAGTTAATAAAAATCTCATCAGAATAAATTGGTAACTTTTTATAATAAATGCTAAATATGCGCATATCACTGATTGAGTGGGAGAAATTAGCAAATACTACTCAAATCACGAAGTCTAACAAGCACCCGAAATCACTCATCAAGATTAGCTGTTCGAAATTGAAACTCGAGAAAATCCCTTCCCATTCCATGTACACTTATCTACAATTTCCGGACATTCTCATCCTGCAGACTAGACAAGACTATAGAAATATTCACTAGCATGTTGGTCGAATTAGGTTCTACGACACAAAAGGAGATTACTACTAAAGATAATCCAGATCAAATTCACCAACATCCACTAATATACAAATTTATCCACTACTTCTTCTCCCCTGAACTTCCCACTAATAAATTAACTCCAAAATGATGTCCTCGGTAGTACAGTTGGTCATCGGTTCAAATCGCATCTCGACATCTGTGCTTTTTCTCCTATCTAGCTTCCTTTTGATTTAACTTTATGGGACGCCGTACTTTATAAGGAGAATGGCATCATTTACGGTTGATACATAGCCCAGTCAATAAGGGGTTTTGCTTTACAAAAGGTGGGTTAGTTGTGATTTTTATATATGTTATTCAGTTCCGGGCTCCGATGAAAAATTCAAGTTTAGACCCTTGAAGGGGGTCCGCGCGGTCCGCATTTCTTGGATTAAGAGTACCAAAACTTGGTTTTTTCGAAATAATTCCTCAACGGTTGATCCTACGACAAAAATGTAGAAATACAAATTTGAAGAAGACCAAATTCCCTACATTTTTTGTACTTCGGATGTGTAAGGAGTTACAGCGACGGATAAGGATGCATTAGATTAAGTCGCATAAGAAAAGCAGCTCTCTCACGAAAAAGTACGGAATATTTACAGTCGAGCCTAGCAGTTCATCGGCATTTGAACTGGGTAATTGATCCTTAATAAGCTGTAGGCTCTCTTGGCAAATACCTCCATCAATATGACTCCCGTATGACCCAATATCCGCCGCTGTATGGCAATAGTTCGCACCACATGCAGCAAGTATAGAATTACACTATTACGTCCATTATAATTATAAGTTTGAGAGTCACCTCTTGGAGGACAACCGGTGCTAACATATTTGGCATTAATAGCATCCAGGCAGTGCGGGAGCTCCGATTTTCTATTATTATCCACAGACATTTTACACTATTCTGCTGCATTCGGTTGCGCTTATCATATATATGAGACGGCTTGTTCCAAATAGTTTCACATGTTTCCGACATTATCTTTGCAAATGTCGACAATCCCATTTGGAACTTCCAAGCATAAATGCTTTTGGGACCGGCATGGGCAATGTGACTCACATTAGCGTTACTGCTGGAGGACATCCCAGTGAAATAGATTTCCGAATTGACTGGTTCTCTAAATGTTTAGTAGAGCATCGAAATGGTCGAAAGTTATTCTTGTAGCTTTGAACAATATTTCGAAACATTTTTGTCTCATCACTTTGAAAGAACTTTCAAAATAAGTGGACCTTTTGGGATCTTTATTTATATTACGGACCCACCACCCTCTTTTTCATCTTTTTCTTTTCAGATCTTGTTATTTAAGGCAAGCCGTCTAATCTATAATACTATAAGTCGTGTTACGTTCAATATGTTTTATATTCGTTGTGCATATGCGAATTGGAATAACTGGATTTTGAATCGTACGATTTTTAAAATATAGCATTTTTTGGGAAGCCCTACTTATTGTTTAACTGTATTTGTAGTTTCAGTTCATTGGGATCATTGGGTGGGGAAGAAACGAGAGACAAATCTGCGGATATTTTTTGTTTTAATATTTACCAAACTTCGAGTAATTCACGTCGCAGTTGGATGAAATTTTGACATTTTATAGACTTTGGATGATCTATTTTTTGTTTTGGGAAAATACGCGGAATTTGAAATAGAATTCGAAATTGACAGAGTTGAATTTTTGAGATTTTCATTTTCGCGTTTTTGCATTTCCTTCACTTTCCGAGGGCCTAGCAGGATGGTTGTGGTGCTGTTGAAAAGCCGATGGGCGTGGATATAAAATATCGAAATTTAAGAAAATAAGTTTGTTTTTTAATTCCATAAAATCGATGAAAATTTCGCAGTTCTTCTCGCAGGGGATGAACTTTTTTTTATACATATTGCGTTTAGAATTTTCCATAGCTTGGTGCGATTTTTTTCGAATTTCGTAAATTTTCATACCAAATTGGTCAGTTTCGAAAAAAAGCAAAGGTCATTTGCCCGGCCCATTACAGGTGAAATCCAGTGCGTCATGTGGGTCATGTAGGTTCGAACTTTGAGGGGGTAGCGTGGCAGAGGAGGTGTGCTAAGATCATTTCAGCTATGCCAAATTAAAGATACCTTCGAGGACTATCGATTGGTGTATTCACATCTTTTATGAACGATACCGAGTCGTCGATTTGGAAGGGTGTTCCATTTAAATCTAATTTTCCTTTTGTCACCCCCAAAATCTAGGATTTCTGACAGTTGACTGCTTTTCTCGTCGAAGCTGCTAAAAAGAATGAAACAAGCTAAATCATGGTCGAAAAGTAACACTTTCGTGGTTGTAAGCAGCTATGTGTCGTCAAATTCAGGGTGGTTTTGAGGTAACAGTGAATAAGGGAAATTCACTATTTGAATCTGAACTAGAATCTTCTCTGGAGGGATGACGGGGCACGGACAGAAAAACCGACTTCGAATTCGTCTTAAGTTCAATAAGGCGATTAAATTATAGCAAAACAGAAATTTAGGGTGGGTTGATTTTGGGGTGGGAGGTTTCTACCCGAACACCTCTTAAACCCTAAATATAACATGTTATGTGTCTAATTAAGGTTACCGCCGAGCTCTATCAAATGGCGTCAATCATATTTCACTCCGTTATAATTCCAATTGTATCTATAACTTAAATACATTTTACCCGGAAACCACTTTATCACCTTACCGCTAGGTGCATCATAACGGGTGATCCTAGGTAAAAATATTTTCATTCAAATTAAAGGTAATAAAATTCTCTACCTACTAAAATAATTTTTTTTTGTTTGCCAGTATTTTCTCGCGCCGATTTTACTCCCGAAATTCATAGCTTTTCTTCATCTGGGTCCCAAACACCCCATTATTACATTTGAGTTAGATTATAAATTTTGTTCCACCATAGGCATTATCCATTAATTACGAAACTTTTTTGATCTTAACAAAGAAATTCTTAGAAGCACCATTATTCCGCAAACGTAAACTGTAAAATATTTACATGTTTTTCACAGCAAAAAACAGCAAAAAGAGGTTATTCTACTCTTATTAACTTTTCTCCTAAACTATTAACCGAAGCGGAAAACTAATTTCATATCTAATTAGGAGACAAAATGTACATGTACGAGGTTTCACGTGCATATTTAACGTTTTTATGGAATCTATTGTATGCAGGAAGACGACCAGCCTGGTCGAAAAGCGCCTAATAAAACCGGCATTTCCTTAATTAAAAGCCGCTCCGTTCGTAAATTGGTAATAATTTTAGATGTTATCTCAGCCATTTAGCACCGGATCTTCACAATTATTTTTTTTTATATTATAGATTTGACTCCTGGGAATCTTGAGGATTTTTTAAAAAAAATTCCGACGAGCGGGGAATGGTGCTACGGATACATTTTATCATCCTGTTACGTATATAACAAATTTCTTTTAAATATTTCTCAAAGAAATGTTATGAAAGGTTGTTGTCAGATGTTTTTTGAACACTCCAGCCGAGCATATTCGTTGGAATCAGCGCACCATAAGCACAGTATCAACACCAATGGTAAGAGTATCAATTCTTCACACGTGCTGATTTTATCAGCATCGAGAAAGTCAAACGAGTTTAACTTTTGCATCAGTGCTGGTCAATCAGCATAATGTCAACTAGGCTTAAACCAACATTCTACAATGATAGGGCAGACACTTCTCGTTAGACTTAAATCACATACATAACTGTCTAAATTTGGCAGAAATCGCTTTTCTTCAATATTAGGCTTTTTAAAAGAAAATATGAGTCCATTCAATAATAAAGAAAACCGTCTTCAACTTCTCGAAATAATTTTATTATTCTCAAAAAAACAAACAAAATATCCAAATCAAATTTTCATTTTAAGCAATTGGATAAAACACTTCCGACGCAATATAGCACATGTTTCCTTTATTTCTAGCCAATTTCATATAACCATTTTCTCCCCAATCCTTGCTCCAACTGTTCTTGATAAGCCAATAGGGACCACCTTTTGGATCGACTCCATATCCAACAATTAGTACATAATGATTAGTTTCATAATTATTACAATTGGGATCATTAAAGACGCCACTATTTTTGCCATAATTCTTAACTGATCTTGGTGTTGCCATACTGGTCGCTACTGGTCCTATAAATGCTAAGACTTTCTTAAGCTCCTCTTCATTTGGCTTAGTATAATCCAAAAATCTGTATCCGATTATCTTCTGTTGATTTTTCATTCGCTTAGAATTGCATTGTCCTTCTTTTACTGTTTTCGGATATAAACTGGCCGGCGTTATTCCTGCTTCAATTATATAATCGAATGCTTCGTAATGAAGTCCTCCATCACATCCGTCAGTATTTTCAGTTTTTAAACATTCAACTAATTCTTGTTCTGATAATTTTTCAAATGTTTTCTTTTTTATAGCTAAATGAGCTTCTACTGCTCCTACAGATGCAAAGGCCCAACAACAACCACAATCACCTGGAAAAAATAAATTTATGTGAAAACTTTATAACTAATTTTCGATAATAATAAAATTTTTCACCTTGATTTTGTATATCACTCAATTGAATCTTTTTTCTCCAATCTACTTCTTCTGGTGGATTTCCTTTGTCCGTTATCGGACGATGTTGTCCAATTATTGCTGCAGCACGAAATTTATGACCTTTAATCGGTCTGAAAGACTGTGATTAGTTAAATAATTTTAAAATATGAGAATTATTAATTGCGGGCAACTTAACTGCAAAGATTAGTGTCATTGATTAAGACTTTTTAGAAAAAAAAGAAACTTCAAATTAAGAGAGGGAAATCGGGTAAGGAGTTGACTGCACTGGTCAATGGCTATGTCGGTAAAACAGAAAAGTAGAAATATACAAGTATGGAGGACCTAATATTGCCGGCAACCAAATTGCCAGGAAATAGGCGCAATCTCCATTTACCCGACCGGAATCTTTTACCGGCCTTACAAAAGGCATTTAGCAGGAGAAATAATGTCTGAAAAAGAAAAGACTCATCAGGTAGGATGGCAGAACCTACCTGGGCTAAGAACGCGAAGAAGTTAATTACTTTTCCATATAAAGAAAAAGTCATCAACTGTGGTAAGCACCAGATCAGGCTATTCATAGCCATAATAGCTGGCATTGCCCACTTATGTACATGCTTAAGAAAATTGCCAAGATCACAGATGATAAGTGATGTTTCTGCAATGAAGAGGTAACATCTATAGAGTACGTGCTATACGAATGCGTAGAACTTACTCGCCAAAGACTCCAATATCTGGGCAATGGCTTTGTTTCCCCATCAGTCGTCCGAAAACTGACCCTAATGAGGTACTAAGCTTCCTAAAAACAGCGAACGTGACGTGAATTGGAATTAATACGGCAGGGGCATCGCACAAAAGATCTTTTAGGCCGCAGTGTTTAGGGGCTAAGAGATTCGGCATCCAATGACGTATTAAAAAACTGCATACCTGCATTTTTTTTAATTTAGCCAACATATATAAATATATAATCTGACTTCCAGATAAAAAGAAAAGTTACATAATGAAAAAAATTAAGAAAAACTTATTGCAATAAATTAGAAGTCCTTTCAAAGAATAAAATTTTTAATTGCTCTTGTATCAATGTTAAAATCTCAAGAATTTGTTGTAAATTCTACACATACAACTGAAGGGCTCATAAAATTCATACAACGAACGCAATGCGTACAGGTCAATAAATTCTTCAGCTCAGCACCTAATAAACCCAATCATTCAAAAGGCTCAACAAAAAATATAATCAAAATGGTGAGTAAAAATATGTTTTGAGTCAAAGATAATGTCCAGATTTTTAACCTCGTTTATTACATATATAGGAACATTGTCCATATGATATTGGTACTCAAGGGAGAAAACTCACAGCTAAAGACAATAATTTTAAACTTGAAAATCTTTAGAAAATAAATTATTATGTTTACAATACAAATTTGCGAGAAAATTTTAGAGATACGTGGTCATTAATAAATAAGACAAACAATAAAGGACCAATGTGGATTCCCTGAGGAACTCGAGATAGCGTACAAACTAACCTTGAAAGTGCGTTTCTGAAGAGGACTTTTAAATGTCTATCACTTAAATAAGATCAGATTAAATTAATCTATAACGGAGAAAAACCTACTTTTAATAGCTTGAACGGTAAAACTCTGTGAGAAGCTTGTAAAAGGCATTGGAAAAGTCGATATAGATACAGTCAGTCTAAAACCGCTTCTCAAGGTTACTTGCAATAAAGGATGCTAAAAGTGTCATGCTTCAATTTATATTTTATTTCAAGGATAATGCACAACAAGATTAATAAATCTTATAAAAATAAAATAATAAGTACTAACCAATATTAGTTACATCTATACTGACAAACAAACCTAAATACAATAAAGATCTCTCAAGCTCATCGGACGTATGCCCAATTCTCGTTCAATAAATATTGAAAGAGGAGCCTCTTAAACATGCCGGCTGACCCCATACGTTGCAAATTCATAGGAAGAGAATTCCACTTGCGAGGTATATGAACAAAGTAGGAACGTTGGCCCAATACGTACAGTAGCGGGGAATCAAAATATCCACATGTCTAGTAGATCGCAAGAATCAAATACCATTGCAGAAATAAGCAGGCTGATTGGTATATATTAGCCTATGAGGGAAAACTAGTGCTTTATGCGAAAGAAATGTTTTAAGGGAACAGTTCAGAATTACATTTCTATATTGGCTTATATGATCAAAACGTTGAAGTCTAAATACGAATCTTATGCAAATATTAAATGCTATCTCTAATTTTCGAGAACAGCTAGAATCTAGGGCACTGAAGACTAAATTTCCATAAGTAAAAAGGGTACTAAAAGTGCTCTGATGATTTTAATTTTAACACTTACAGAATGTAAATGTGCTGAGAGCCAAAGGCGATGAAGTCCGCTCAACATTTTTTCCAACACGCTATTTACATAATCAAAGCAGCTCATCCGAGAGTTTAGTACTATACCAAGATTCCTTATACACTCTAAGTGGGGTAGCTGGGTATTTCCAAGAACAATAGGAGAAAAATTCGAAGGATCCAAATCTCTTCGGTGTACTAGCATATAATTAGACTTTTTAGCGTTCAATGTAAGGTCGTTTAATGCTGACCATTCATCTATCCACTCAAGATCACTATCAACCTTGACAATGCAATCCTCAGACAAGCCAATAGGACAGCTCATAAAGATCTGCACGTCATCCACATATAAATGTCTGACGTATAACATCCGGTTAGTCATTAATATAAAGGCTGAATAGCAGCGGTCCTGGAATAGAGTATTGGGGGATACCACATGTCAAATTTATAAATTGATTGCATTAAAAAGGCAGTTATTTATTTTCACTTGCTGTTTTCGTCTACACAAAAAGCTGTTAATAACTGAAAGTGCAGATGAGGCGAAGTTAAAATTTGAAGCTAATTTTTGCAAGTTGGTTGATGTTGATCTGCCCTTAGTGTAGCCATATCTTCTTAAGCTAATTAATGGGCTACAACCGTGCATCAGCAGTTCATAAACTATGTATGCTTTCAAAAAGCTTGGGTATAATAGAAAATTTGGCAATTTGTCTATAATTAGTAACCGAGTTCCTCTTTCTATTTAAAAATAACGATAACAAATGACAATTTGCAAGCATCCGAAAAACATCTGTTCACAAAGATAAATTAAATAAATAAAGCACTGGCCGCTAAAGACTATCAAAACATTGTTAAAAAATAATGCTAGGAATACCATCGCGGTCCATCAGAACAAGAAGAATCTAGCTCACGAAAGTGTTCAGATAACATAGATTCGCTAATACACCGAATATTAATATCTAGGCTATAATAATTAGACATGCAAGATGACACATAAGAAAAATTATTCGCATTGTTGTCAATAATAAAAGACTTGCAAAAATAATCTGCAAATTAATTAGATATAACAGACGGATCATGACTAGAACTGTTCAAGAAGGATAGGCTGCTGGGATAAGCATCGCTTTTACGCCTAGAGTTAACAAAGTACCAGAAGTGCTTAGGATCATATTACTTTTGACGTTATTGAAATAAGAAGTTTAAGCCGTTTCAGCCTCCTCCTTAAGCTATTTCTAAAACAAAAATAATTGTGATAATCATTTATAGATTTATAATGATGATAAATTCTCCTCGGAGGCGAGTCCAACATATAGTGGACAAATTAAAATCTGCAAGAACAACCATTCCATCATCTGAAGTCGACCTGTCAAAAACCGAATTGATGGAACTAAGATAGCCAATGTAAACAGCAGAATTAGATCCTGGAGTATACATATACAAAGCAATAATATAAAACCAGAAAACATATAAGGTATAGGGTGTTTCATAAAAAATATATATATAATTAATATTCACCAAGTAATTTTGAACTATCAACAATTGCATAAACAGATATTTGGTTATTTTGATTGAAAATTACCTCACCTATCTCTTGGTTACATTTCCATTAAACGGGTAATCATTTTGTATATACCCCCTTTTTTTTGCGGGAAATTAAAAAAGTGACCGCGTAGCTAGAAAAGCGATTTTAATAATACCTTTCAAATATATGCTGCGTATCTAATGAATATATTGGCTTTGATAAAACACTTTTTAGCAGTAATAATCCTAACTAAATAATATAAAAACATTTATTTCGACGAACCCACTTATTTATTTGTTGTTTACAGCAATTTAGAAGTGAGCCCACTTTCTGCAGTGTATTTTTATGAACGTAATCAGTCCATATTATGCATGTTAGTGCCCTTATAAAGAATGCATCTCTATGTTTTTGGAAGAAAATGTCTTATGTCTTAAGCAATTGAGAATTCTTCAAATCGTCGTTAGGAGAATAAAATTGATTATGACCATTGATTATTTATAAATAGATGTGTCCAGAATCATTGACGTCTTAAAAAGGAGATGTCGCTACGTGTCTTTCGTTTGTTATTTCCAGCCTTAAAACTTCTAATGAAAGAATTATTAATGACTGGTAAGGAGTTTTGATTTAGTTTTGAAACATTTTTATATTATGTGCTGGAAAAATTGTATTTTTACCATTAAATAAAAGTTTCAATCACATTTTTGGCAAGTAGCGACATCTCGTTTCTAAGACGTCAATGATTCTGTGCACATCTATATATAAATAATCAATGATTATAATTACATTAACTGTATCTAATTTTTAAGAGTTTAGCTATTAGATTCCAGCTTAGTCACCCCTACTCTTCACCATAACCTTTCCATTATTAAATTCCAGTTTTGGAGAATTACACTAATTAACTCAACGTTTTACTAATTTTGAGCATGACTTAACTCATTTATTCCCAGTGTTGCGTTTGCGTAACGTTGGACAAAATGAAGACTGCTCCCTTTGTAATGTGTTTAAATTTGCGCCTGAGAATCTGCAATATATCTTAACACTCCTACTCGTATAATCACTTTCGTATCAAAATTGTTTTTTTTTTTATTTTAGTTTCTTATGCGAATGGAGCTCTGCTTTAGTTGGTTTTGATCTGAACTGACAAAACTTACAAAAATTACTGGTTATTTATTTAGTTTATGTACGATTTCACTGATTTCTGCTTAATATGATCAAAACTTGTCATTTTAGTGAACAACTTGATGCTTTTGAAAAAATAAAAGCTTTAATATGCTAATTTTCTTGCTTCTATTAGTCTGTTGCGTAAACGAAACACATTAGCAAATAAAGCCGTTTTGTAATTTTTGTTCTTTTTTTCATAGGAAATCAAAATTGACTCTGTCAGAGATTCTAGACGCTATTGACGATTTACCGGAGCATATTTGCTGTCCGGATGAAATTGTATTGGCTCCCCCATCCGTAAATTATCTTGCCGATGAGGAGTCTGGTGGTGAATAAGGGGAAAATTCAAGCTGTTTTTCGAGTAAGCAGTTGCAAGCAGAAGCATCAACAACTTTGAAGATGATAATGAAAGAGTTATTCCATGCACTACAAGACCCAAACAGAAAATTGTTTAGCATTGGGTTCGAGGAAATGAGGATTATTTGCCTTTGATCCGATAAGCCGTTCTAGATATATATGCAAAAAACCACTTCAACAATTAAACTTGTACACCATACGAAATTGCATCCGGGAATTAATCTAGGTTGTCATAAGAATTGGTCTTAGACCAATTATAGCTTTTTTACTTGTTTCATTATTTTTATTTTTTAGTTCAGTAAAATTCTTTGAGCGATAATGAGTCCGACAATTCCGAAAATGCCAATTTATCGGAAAGCGGATCCGAAGAAAGTGACGACACTGACATCGAATTTGAGTGATGATGATGCCGATGATAATTTGGGGAGAAATGGCAAAAACAACAAAGAGTGATAGAGAAGGAAATATAATTTCTAAACCAAAGGTTGTGATTGATTACAACTATACAATGGGCGACTAGATCAACATCTCCATGATTATCCCACCACAAGAAAGAGGGAAAAAAAGTACTACAAAAAAGTTTTCTTCGACCTAATGGATATATCTGTATGGAACGCCTTTATTCTTTACCAAAAAAAATGGAGGCCTAAAAACGAATTTGGAATTCCGCAAATGGCTTATAGAAAAAATCATTGGAAAGTTTCATACTGGTACCAGAAGAGCTGGAAGACGCAGTGCTGAACCAGGCCCATTGAGATTGACGGAGAGGCATTTCCCGGAGAACATACCGCCAACAGAAAAGAAAAATAAACCCTACAGACTCTGCGCTGTTTCTTGCAGCAAGAGAGATGAAGGAGGGAAGAAGAGAAGAAAAGAGACAAGGTACTATTGTAGAAATTGCAATGTGGGATTGTGTGTTGTGCCGTGTTTCATGATGTACCACACTCAAACAAGTTTTTAGTTTTTTGTATAATCTTATATAAATGAAATATTTTGAATTAATTTTGTTTTCTATACCAACGCCACTGATAATTTTTATGAAATTTTTAAATTTAGTCATAAAAAATAAATAAATAAAATAAATTATGAAATTTATGTCCCATTTGTATAAGGCAAAAATAATTGCATACGGCACAGACTTTTTAAAAAAAATACTTTTACAATAATTTTTTTCTACCTTATACATATTTTTACATATTTATATATAAAAAAAAACCATCCGTCTCAATTAAATTACACTAGCTACGCCACTGAAAATGCGTTTTTTCCATTTTGTTATGCATAAGGACTACATTTTTATCAAAAAATAATGTGATCATTTCTTGACCAGAAATTCAAAATTAATATGTGTATGAAGTGGTTAAAATGTTTCAACCCAAAATCGACTGTTGATTCTAGGTCTAATACTATTGTGAATTATATGACGTTCCTCAGGACATTGACCTTGAATTTAGTTTTGATTTCGAAATTTTCAACAATATCTCCCGCTATTATGTTCTAAAAATTTGAATACAAAACTATTTTGCTGTAGAAAAATATCTGGCAAAATATTTCTACAAATTCTACACTACAAACTTTACATAGACTAAAAAAAAAACAATGAAGTTAGGTTAGAATTTCCAAATCAAATTATATTTTTGAAATGGTTTCACCATCGCTAGCCATTATTTCCCTTGCATTATGCTGCATGCATATTTAGGTAAGAGGTAATGAGCTATAACTTACATTTCTCTGTCATTTGGCAAAAATATAATTATTCGTGAGTATAGTTCTTGTACGAGAAAATTTTGAGTTGCAAAAGAACAGAGGGCAAGTAGGAAGATAAGCAAGTTGGTGGTCAAGAATGGACCGAACTACTTAGTTAGATTGATTTAGGGCCACTTAAGTTGTTTATGTGCCTGTAGACCAAAATTATTTTTTCCTGGAATTTACTTGAGAAGTTTTCTTCAGAATCTTATGCACTACGTTTGTGCCAAGCTCCTACATGCATGTAGGTATAATATGTCTTCGGATTATGAAGTCCCCAGATTAGTAACTACTGTAGCATATTTTACACCTGAACGGTGAGTTCTTCTTTTTAGACGACATTCTTTTGTTTTTAATGAGTCCTGAGAAAATCAACTTACCTTTTACATACAGTTTGATCTTTTAACATTTTCTTTCCTGATGTATATCTCATATAGACCTCAGCGTCTGACATGTCAGAAAGTCCAGTAACTTCAAGCTTATATGTAATCGATGGATTTGGTTTTTTTATTTCGATTTCATACTTTTTATTGTGTTCCTCAATCATTTTAAGATTTTCCTCAAAGTTTTTCTTTCTTAACTTTCCTTCAATAGAGTTGTCGCTATATGTCTTCCCATATTTGATCTAGTTAACGAAACAAAAAAATCACATTGAGACTTGGATGTAGTTTAAATAAATTTGGGATATTTTACCTTGAAATTTTTCCATTCACTTTCAAGATCGTAACCATAAATGGTTGTGAAAAATAATAAAAGAACTACAAAATGTTTCATGATCTGAAAAATAGAATTAAAATCAATTATGTTTGTATTTTCGTTAATTATATTTTGAGGATAAATTTTAAAGTTAAAGTTTTCTGATTCTGAGCTTATGGTTAGCTATTAATTTCAACTTGTCTTTCAATTTCGTTATATGGAAGGCTGTTTGGCTTACTGTCCTTTATAAGACAGTGCGGAAAAATGGTAGGTATGGCAGTCTGAATCTAAAAACGTGAGAACGCAATGTGAATTTAGTTTCTCTATCATGCAGAGAAACATCCATATAATAATGAAAAAATATCGCCTATCAAGTTGAGAGTATTCGGAATTTAACCTTACCATATTGAAACTGAGTCCTTAAGGCTCATGGTTTAAATTGCAAATCTTCTATGCCGTTTCTTGCTCATCAAAACGTTTGTCTGTCAGAAGATTAGGGAAGTTAGTCTGTTTCGGATATAGTAGGGGTTACTAATTACTACATAAAATTATCATCATTATTAGTTGCCTATGTTAGTGTCTTTCGAAGAACATAGAGTGGAAACGCTTGTTCTCCATCAGATTCTATGACATACCCATTGATGCTGCCTCTGTAAAAATAGTTCTTCTCTAAGTGGATCTTAGTCTTCTTTTAGACTCAGAAATTGCAAATTCGGAAATTTTAATATTGCTACCGAGGTGAAAGAAAGTTTTGCACTCTCATTATATATGTACATGTGAGTCTCAGAGGTTGGTCTTATATTAACAGCTCGAACTTGTTTTTCTTTTTCGTTGGAGTAAGTCTAAAACTAGGTAAAGTACGTTTTCTTGCTAGATTTAGATTTTGTATTATGGTGATAAACTCGTGATTTCAATGGGCTAGCAAGACGATTTTATTTATCATAGTTTAAGTCAGTAAAACGATCAGTCAATCCTGAATGTATAACGTACCAAGATATAGGAGCGGTAATAGTACACACCCTTGACGAAGTTCAGGATTAATATCGAAACTTTTTGGCTTGCAATTGTGCAAAATTCTGCACGTTTAATTGCATTAGGAAACCTTTATAAATTCCAGTAGTTATAGAGGGATTTGAGGCGCATACAAACGCCATCTATTCATATGTCCTGCTGACTAAGTCTGAAGCCAAATACAGAGGGAATTGTATTCCGTACTCAGGTTCACTGTGATCCATAAGGTGTTTATGTGATCTAGGTTAGGTTAGGTATGAGGGCTACCACTAGAAGTGCCTATAGTCTGCATAACTTAGAACCCCAGTGGGTCCATTTTGCCTCTTGACCTCATGGAATAACCTTTAAGACCTCCCCAAGTCCATCTTGAGTCCCTTAGGAATCTCAGGATGCATCTGTACTCCCTAATCCTTCCTTCCTCTTTTATTCATCAGAGCGGGGCATTCGCAAAATATGTGTTGGACGGATTTGATTTCCTTCAAATCATTACAGCTCATGCAGAAATCAATCGTCCACCACTATTCTCAGTTTTCTGGTATAGTCCCCTATGGCCCAGTGACCCGTAATGACATCAACTTTCTTCTGCTGGTATTAACCAATTCTCTTGTCCCCCGCCTGTCATATGGAGGCCACAATTACTTCGAACGGGAGGTTTCCCTGATGATACACCGAAGTCTTGCCTTTTGACAGGCGCCCCTGATGAATTTCTCTTTTAAAGCTCTTATCCGGATCCTCATATAAGCTATTGCTGCGTAGCTATCCATTTCAGAGCCCGTTTTGGCCAACTCGTTAGACATTGTGTTGCCTGGGAAATCCTTTTGGCCAAGCAATATGATCTACAGAGGAACGTTCCTTTTTAAACCCGTCCCGAGTTTTTGTCTTTTTGGCATTTGGTCGAGTGCAGATTTGACATTTCTCCTTCCATTTGTTGCAAGTTTCCACATCTTTCTTCTTTAGAGTTTTTTTTGGTACTTCAAAAAGTACGACTGTTCTATGCTCTTTCAAGAATTGGCAAGATGATGTGTCCTGATATGCTTAAGTTTGCTTTTAGTATAGTTCAGATGCGAAGTTGTCTATTTTGCAGCTTTACCATTAAGCATAGTTTTGATTGCAGTTATTTTTTCTCAGTTGTGGATGATGTTCGAACATTTGGATCGAAAATATTGTACGTTCTCATTGTTGACGTTCTCTGATCACTTTGGATAGGTCCTGTTGATATAGTCAAAGAAATGGTTCTTCCATCTATTGATCGATCTTAATGCAACCTCATATATGTACTTGCCATCCGCTGAACACTATAATTTTCTTCCCTGTGTAATTAGAAATATTCCTCTTGAAATTCTTGACGTCATTTTGGATCGATAGTTTGGGTTTTAAGATGTCTTTTATTCTTAGCAACTTTTGTTTATATCTATTCTTTTCGGTCCCTTTGCACGTAGGCTATATATCTTTCTGCTTTGTTATTATGGTTGTTATTAAAGGTGCTGTTTAACTGCATATATATTAGCAAAAAAGTCTATGATAAGTCATTCTACAGCTCAGGAGGAAACCAGTGCCGAACTAGTGGTGCAACTAATCACTTGCAAAAATATAGTAGTTAATGCTTTCATTTACTATTTTGATTGAGCCATCTACATCTCAGCAAGATTTACTTTAAACTGCATTAGTTCATCATTGAACTCCTTAAACACTTTAAGTCTATGCAAACTTAGCCCGTTCCTTAGCTCCAAAACTGAAATCTTCAGTGGATTGGCATATACGCTATGGAGTTTGTATTATACTGGAAAAAACTCTCTAAAAGCGATTTTTGACAATAATTATATAAAATAAAGCGATCAGTGATTCCTAGTCATGCCTGGATGGGTTCACTTGAAGGTGGTATTATTATTCCCGCAGAGGATGTTGCTGCATTTCCAAGCAGGATGTCTACATTATTCCTAAATAGACTGATGCTCAATGCTTGCTGGTATTTATCTAAGTCAATTTTGCTATCATCCTCAATTGCCAATAACGTGTTTTCTGTAAAGATTTTCCTTTTCATAGCAATAGCGTTTTTGAGAAACTGTGGGCACTCCTGTTGGATTCCTTCTACACACCTCATATTTTTCCAAAATTTGAATGAAGCCTTATCGTAGACGTTTGGCTGAATATGTCGATATAACTTTGTTTTACCTTTACCCTAAATTAAATTATTACATATCTTAAAATTTCCGAATGGAGGAGATATCATAAACTGCCCCAAAGAGTAAAAATAGGCACTCTTCAATCACCGAATTTTCAAGTTTACGTATAAATTAAATCTAAAACAATTCTTGTGCATAGTTTGTAAAATAATTACACTCACTGCAGATCGTCGAGCCTTAAAATGCAAAAACTAAATTCTTGTGCGAAATGTAAATCTTTTATATACTCAGCTATAAATTTACTATCTTCTGACAAAACAAAAAAACTTTGTATCGCTTTGACGTCTTTGTTAATTACCTGTGTTTACTGTCAATACAGGTGGATCTTTTCTACGAGTAAATGCCATTGATTCTAACAAATAGATGTACATATATCTGCCTCTGGACGTCAAGGTTTTTCTACACAACATTTTAATTGTATTTGAAACATATATACAAGTTGACAGACATATTACACAATCAATCCACACTTTTCTTCCTTTCATATTTCAGCTGAAATCATTTTAAAATTTCTTAAGTAAACTTTTGCACTTAATGCATTCTTTCAGCTTACATCGCAGTAGCCAATATATTTGTAAGAGTCTAATTCAATTTCTCACATTTTATATGGCTATTATTATTATGATTTAAAATATCGTCTTGAGAACTCCAAGAACTTTGATCTAAGACAACTTTTTTTCTTTCTTTTTATTATTAAGCTAAGCTCAGGGGATACCCTATGATGCAAAACACAGGATGGCAGGAAGGAGATAGGGAAAGGAATTAGGAAATATGAAGAGAGCGACGGTGGTGCTGATGTATGGTCACTCTTAAGCTATGACAGATTGTATGCCGGAGGAAAGACAGAAGATGGTAGACTGTTCCGCATTCGCACAGTTCGAGAGAAAAAGCATCACGGTATTTTACTGTATGGCCGAATGTAAAGATATGCGCGGTTTGCAGCGCCAGTATTGCGTGCAGGAATCATTCTACAAGGGATTTATATTGACCATTTTTTGCTGTATAGATTGAAAAGAGGTCGAGTCCCCGATTGAGTCGCCCTTTCGTTCTCACTGATGTCACTGTGACATGACACCTAAAGAATGAGTATCCTGTTATACCGTGAGAGGGAATTTAGGGTGGTTTTGTACTCCAGTGCCAGCTTGGAGGTTGTGAAGAGTTTTGATAAGGCCTTTACAGATGCTTCCCTGTCCGCAGATGGCAATCTCTCCTCGTTCACAGTATCTGAGTTGAGAAGATGCCTTCCGGCTTCAAGACTGGCCTTGACTTCCGCCTGAAAAACCGTAACATAGTTTTCAGGGTGTAGGGCAATTTTTATGCGATGCTCCTCACAGAAAATGACCGCTCCGGTATTTTCGTCAGTTTTGGAGCAGTCTATGTAAATAATTGGGCTTGTTAATGGTTGAAGCACAGAGTGCGACACCCACTCTAACCTAGATGAAATTATTGATTTAAATTTGCTTTTCAGTATAGTCTCGAGAAGGAAGTCGCTGTCCCTGTCGATGTTAGGTCCGATGGATTGCACGAATTAAAAGATGGACTCGTGTACAACTCTTGTTCCAGTGTGAATCCAGCTCTGATTGAGATACAATCTCAGTGCTGCTCCATTCTTGATAGGTATCTGCACGGGGTGTATGTTGAGGATAACCTCGAGAGCCCGAGTGCTGGTTAACTGGAGAGCGCCGCTTACGCTAAGAGGGCACAGTTTCAGAATCTTTTCCAATATCTTACGATGGTTGGCGAGATCCATTGCTTTCTACCACACCACAAAACAGTACGTTATCATGGCTCGGATGACATTAGTAGAAACCCACAGGATCATCCGTGGATTGAATCCCCAATTTTCTCTATATAGTTCTGTGGCACATTGCGAATGGTCTAAGGGCCTTATTCGAGCTGTCCTCGAGGTGTGATTTCCAGTCCTGCTTCTTCTAGTATGATACCTAGGTATTTAACCATATCCTTTAGCTCCATACATGTAGAGCCAATGTAGGGACGGTTCAATCTAGTGATATTCCGTTTTTTAGTAAAAAGGTATAGATTGGTTTTCAGTGGATTAATGGATAATCCAAAATCGTAGTCGGATTGCGTTTTGCACCAGTCCAAAAAGCTCAGATTCAGAACTACCAGTGAATAGTATCACCAGATCATCTGGATAACAAACCATCTTGTACCCCCATCTGAGTGAGTGTTAACAACATCCATAATGAACACCAATAATGAAGGTGATAAAATACCGCCTTGAAGGGACAATTTTCACTCTGCTCACGCCGCCCAGACTGGCAAGGACAGTTCCAGATCAAGTTTTTTAGGAACTGATTCACTGCATGCTTTGTTAACATATCTGTAAACTTATGTAGAAGCACTTTGTTGAATGCACCTTATACATCGATGAAAACAGCCAGCGTAGATTGTTTAAAAAGGAAGCCCCTTTCAATAAGCATAATAATAAAAGTTATTTTAATAAAAGTTATTTTGTTTTTTGTAGTTATGTGCGTCTATCCGTCCTTCCTTAAAAAAAAATTAAAATTAAGTTCGAAAATGGGCATCTCCTTCGCAGGGTTGTCATACAAAAATTTCGTTCTTCACTCTATACTTGAACACTTCTTGATAATGCTTCAATGCAGAGCTGAAATTTTGTACACAGCGCGTTCATAAAAATAGTAAATAAAATTTCAATGAACTAAATCGGGCAACACCTTATTGGTGTTGCCATACAAAAAATAAGATCAGATCTAGATGTTTTTTTTTTTTTTTGTACTGAAAAGTTCTTCAGAATATAAAATCCTATGAAATTGGTTATAATTATTTTTACTGTCCGACGCACCGTTCATCTAGCTAGGGTATCATAAAAATTAGTTTTAGAACAATTCTAGCTTTTTTACTTGTGTTTTTATGAGGAGATGATAAATTTCTGTGTCTGGAGTTTAGCTCGTGAAGTTTTGTTATTTTGATTATTATCTCTTCTGATATGTTCTCTTTTCGTTGTAAGTGAACAAAATAAATTGGGTTCTAACTATAAAAATTGTGATTCTGCTCTCTATTTTGCTGAACAAGCAATTACATTACTTAATGCTTGTCATGTATTTATATCCAACTTACGGTAGGTGTTCAGTCCACTAACTGAACATTCTTCCCTCGATGGACAGCCGTCATAGTTCCTAAAAAATAAAACAAAAGAAATCCACAAAGAATCACTTAATAGGAACAAAAACTCAAATACTTATTTGATAATTAAAAAGCTGCTGTCCTCTAATTCTTTCATCAAATTACACAAAAGCCATCGATGACGATTCACAAGCTAAAATGAAGAAAACACTATTAAAAAATTAATTAAATTCAACAAAACAATATGAAACTTACCTGAAATTGCATGGGCTGTGTTCAACTTATGGCTAGAGCCGGCTAGAGCTGGCTATAGCCAGAATGGCTGTAGCTAGGGCTCTTATTTGTGTGAGTAAATGTCAAACTTTCGTCATTCCATAAATTGTTTCAATTTTATTGTAAGAATTTTGTCGAGTAATAAAAGTAAATTAGTTGCAATAACAATTATGTATATTAGAAAATAAGTGAAACCTATATTAATAAATAATTTAATTACAGCGCAAATGTTCAACATTACCGTCCTTGTCTGTTAATAATGGCACGTGATTTTCGTAAATAATTTCACCTTTTATATATGTATGTATACACAGTAAAAAAATTGAGACATTTTTTTAGTTTCTTGACATCAAAAACTAAACAATCAAACGTCAATCTACTTTGGCTTCACCTCCTGAGCACTAACCAATTTGGCTATAGCCAAGAGTTGAACAATAAATTCTGACAATTGAGCTAACATATACAGATATGATTTTTCGGCATTTAGGGCCATATTCACCAAGCCATTTAATTGAAATTTAATTTAATATCTCTTTTAGTACTCCCGTTAGAGATGATTGTGGCTCACTTAAATTAAAATTAAAGTTATATATGCGTTATTATGTCATAAAATAACTCAAATTTAATTTTAATTTAATTTTAAGTGTGCCCTAACCCTCTCTTACAGGAGTACTAAAACAGAAATTAAATTAAATTTCAATTAAATAGCTTGGTGAATACGGCACTTATAGCTCTTATTTTTGGCTCAAAATTAGCTATAGCCAACAACTGAACGACCGCATTCTGACTATAGCCAGCTATAACCGGCTCTAGCCAAAAGTTGAACACAGCCATGATCTACATGTAAAAACACAAATTGACATATCAGTCAATTGACATTACGTCAACCAGCTGTTCTCGTAGCAGCAACTGGTATAAACGTCGCTATGGCAACGCCATGAGGAGTACATCACATGACCATCTTCAGCAGCTATAAAAAGGCGGCGAACGATAGCAAAGGCACCCATTTCCAAATCAGAGTTGATCTGATTAAGTCCTAAGCCCTGGAGTCTGTTCTGAGCAAAATCCTTATCCAAACCAGAAGTTAATTCTGAAATTCCATATAGAAGTTAATTCTACACCAACAAATTGAGGTTGACTCAATCCTAAAACAGAAGTTAATTCTGGCCGTCATAAATATTTGAGGTTGACTCAATTCCAAAACAGAAGTTAATTCTGGCCAAACAAATATTTGAGGTTAACTCCAATTATCATATAGGATTTGATCCTAAAACAAATACAATATTTGAGGTTAACTCAAGTACGTCGGCTAGGAGTTGATTCTAAGGATTGCAAAGGTGAGGTTAACTCAAGCAATCTCATACAGGAGTTAATCCGAAGGCCTAGACAACGTTATACAAAGGTTGGTCTAGATCTATTTCCAGAGGTTAACTCTGCACTAAATACATTCAGAAGCTAACTCTGATCAAAGTGGAAGGAATTTCCATCCCACACGTAGCAGTACTCAGATCGCTGCACTCATAAAAGCGCACAAGACTAAACGTCACAAGTGCCATCATTACGATCCCAGACCAGCAATATTCCAGTTTGCTGCAATTGAAAAGATGCGCATACGATAAACGTCATCAGTGCTGCCTTCATACCTTCACATACCAGCACGCCAAAAACTGCACAATAGAAGCAGAATAGTTGGTTACGTTTATCAACATCACTTATAGCAGCCATACAAGTTGTTCTAATCGTGCAGTTCAAGTGAAACAGTCTAATTCTCGAGATCAGACAAGATTTATTTGCTCTCACCACAACTGTCTCGTGCCTACTCACTCACCAAACTCTACTTCTTCATTACAGGAGTAAGAAAAGAGCAACGCAGCACGGACCACTGCTACACCGACATTTATCTGAATTGCTTGAATTGATGTTTTTATTGAAATTTTTATTAGGTTTATTAGTTTTTATTAGGTTTAATTGAATTTGTGAATTTTAAGTAGTATTAAGTCTGAAATGAAATGAATTGTGATATATATTTGTAAGAAAATTGAATTAGCACGATTAAGAAATAAAATTTTATACTTTGAATATACAAACTGAGTTATCTATAAAACCGGCACCCCGTCAAACACATAAAGCCCACTACAGAGATTTTTCAGTAGGGTTAGGTTAGAGTGGCGACCATCGGAATAAATATGCGATCAGCCTTACTTAGATCATCTATGGTCCATTGCGATACCATCTGAAAAATATTCCTCAAATTTAGTGGGTACGTTGATACCAGCCACAAGAGTTAATGAACGTTCTTATCAGATCCCCCAACTCCTGGTCTGCATATACCTCCGGTTCGCAGAAAAACTAAATTTTTTGGGAAATATTTACTTTATCTTGCCTTGAATATGAGAATAGATTCAACTACAAAATCCATATATTTCCTTAAATTTGACTTCAAAGTTAAGTAAAATTTGGGTAAAAAGTAAGGAAATTTACCTCAGATTTAGGAAATGTTCCCTTCTTATTTCCCTATTTTTCCTCATTCCGAAAAGTTAAATTAAAAAAGAATTTTTACATTATTTTTCCCTAATACTTAATTCTAAAGTTAAGATTACTTTGAGGGCCTAATTTAATCAATTGTTAAGTAATATTTCCTTCTTAATTTACATCAAAAGAGAGTGGTCTTTAAGGTTAAATTATTAAGTCTAGTTTACGTAATTTTAACGAAAATAGGTCGATCGGCTTTAACCTCTGATGTTACTTGGGTACAAATTAGTGGACGAAAGTCACAGCATATGTGTCAAAATTTATCAGAATACCGTGTATTCTCTGAACTGTGAGCTGCAAACTGTTTCGAAAGAAATTCTGAACTTTTCCCAAAATGCTATCTTTTTTGGAATGTCTGATAATGAATGTCTTGAAAGATAAGTTGGTTGCAGTACTAAGAACTCGTAAACAGATTTATATTTTAGCAAATAATTAACCATTTCTTGATTTCTTGCAGGTTCGGATATTTCAACTGTGACAATCCTTTGAAAATAAGCCGAAATATTTTTTTGAAATGATATTTTGGTAATTCATAAGAATTACTTGTCTCTTTATATCGCGGCGTTTTCCTTCTCAAATTTCTTCTATTACGTTCGGAATTAAATGAGATAAATACGCTTTAAGTTTGTGATAAAATTAAAAAGGGAATTTTGTTACGTATTTATTTGGTGAAAATACCTTGAACTTCTGATACTGTTGAATTCTTTTTATTTCAGGTATTAAACAAATAGAGCGTTAATAACTGCCAGCCTATTAGGATCACTACAAGAGGGCAGGAAATGGGCACAGTCAATTCGACAGATACACCATCTATTAGTCAGGCACCACAATTATACTAAATATCTACACACATAACACGTCACAAGCACAATACGGAACCAACATGGGATACTTCGTTGGAGAGTAGTTTATGTAGTTACAACATCGTAAAATACATTAGTTTCTACCGATATTAGTTTCTACCATAAGTAGAGATGCGATAACTACATGCTCAAGTGCATGGTCAGCCATAGTAGACTAAATCTTCGGTTTTGCAAAGGATGTGCTGGTCCCAAATTTCCTTATAAAAAAAAATAAAAAAAAAAAAAAAAATTGAGTTAAAGTTAATAAGCTGAGTGTACAATTAGGCTGGGTAGAGGAGCTATGGCTTAGATATTGTCACATTTAATTAAAAGTACATACAAAAAAAGGAAAGGAAAAGAAAAAAACGAATGAAGCTATATGGATGGCTCATAAAAACAAAAATCGGTGTACCAATGTGAACAAACAAAAAGCCTTGTTGGTAAACGACTTTAATATACGTTCCACAGGTCTATCTGTAGCCAGAGTCCTCACTCCACACAGAACCAGCAGACACTTCAGTTTTACTTATCGGAGAGAGAAGACCCAAAAATGTGTAAGGTCAAAAAAAAGACAAGTTAAAAATTAATCACTCGAATTAAGCTACACAGGAGGGAAAATTTATTAGAAGGAATTTTGGACCAGAGCATCGTTATAACGTAATTGGTGATAATAAGGCTTAACGTGCTGCTTGAGCATCGTTATCAAGTTAAGTAAAATTTTTTTATAATAATGTTTTATTTGATAACTAGATTAGGGTTCTTTTTATAAACCTTGCTTAAACACTATATACTGAAATTATATACTTAAAATCATGCTTTACCACAGTGAGTGTAATTATTCGAACTATTATTAATAAAGCGAAGTGTTAAGAGGAATCGCTGCAATTTTTTTGTCGAGTTTCGTGATACCTCGGGTCGAAAATCACGTGGCGCCCAACTAGTTCTCACGCATCTCCACTCATAAACCCACTGCCTCCTCTTCACTAGAGCTACTTTAATAAATACAAATTAAACTATTCATATTCCCTCAAATTAACCAGTCTTAAGCGGTGTACACTCAGAGACACCCAAAAGAATGAACAAAAATCCAAATTATCACTTTTCTTAACAGGGAATTACATTTTTCTTACAAGAAAAAAAAACAAAAGTAAAACCACAGACAAAAAATACGAAGATACCTCAATAACTCATTGGTCTCGGCTAAATATATCATGGGTATGAACCAATATTTTTTTCAATTAACATTTTTTTTAATCTAGGGAACGCTAATTTTTCTTTTAGAATTTAAACGCCCAAATTGCTTCATAATTCGTATGCATTGTTGATAGCTGAAGATGGTCGGAGCAAGTTGTGTCTGGGCAGATAAACATTTTTATGAATGCAGATAGCCATAAATTTGTTGTTGGTTCCGTCAATTATGGAGTATAAGATATCTTCACTTTCATGTGTATGAGTTTTCCATGTTATTCGCATGGCGTGAGACCAGGGGTTCTATTTCCGAATAACGAAGGCAGATTCCGTCAGGGTTGCCATGGCATTATTTTGGTTGTGCAATCCTACAAAACCGCAAGCTTGGCAACGGACGATTCCGTATATTATCGTATGCAAACCATTCGTAAAAACCGTTCGTAATTCAAGAATGGGCACCTTGATGTAGGGAAGCCCTAATTTCTTTCTTAGAAATTTACTGGAAATCTTTTAGAATTTTTATGTATTATTAGAGGTCAACAACGGGTGCGTGGGTGGCCGCTAACACATTTTATGCGCCTAGATAAAAAATAAGCATTTTTTAGCAATTTACAAAAAAATGTTTCAACAGAATTTTTATTCATTCTTGGTGGCATTAATATGCTTATATTATTGTACCGCGGAGCTGTCTGGATGTGGGAATAGGTTAATATACAGAAAGGTATATAGAAGACAAAGTATTCCCATTAAAATGTTGAAGCATTTCAGCTGATAGCCTGTGACGTAATTCTGTGACTAATGTATATACATTTTTATAGGAAAGACAGAGAGAGGAGATAGAGTATTCTGTTCGTCACCTAATAGGGGAACACGGTTCGTAATGAGAATACCTTGAATTGAATATACCTTGAATATAGTGTGATATGAATGTGTTGGTACTATTTTTTCCCCTACAAATAGCATATATAGACCAAAGTTAACTTAACAACTTATTAGGTTATCTTTGATATAGACGTGTGAAGACCAAACCAGTTTTTGAGGGTATGCATACGAGTACTGCTGTAGAGCAATTCCTGATTACAGAATCAGTTTTATAAGTTGCGTGGCTTATCTGTAATGGACATGTTGGACCTAAGAAAAATTATCGTTGAGTGGTAAGACAAGAGGTGAAATTTTTCGGTAAATGAAAAACACTGGTGTAATGTGTAATTATGTATATCGTACCGTAACCAGTTTCATTGAGACTAAATCTAATGAAAATAAAAAGGAAACGGGAATAAAAAGAACTGTGCAGACCGTGAAAAACACTAAACTTATTCGCGGACGAATTCGTAGAAATTCTGAACGTTCCGCAAGAAATATGGCACCGACTCTAAAATTTAATCGCGAGCATGTGAGGAATATTCTGCAAAAGGACTTGAAATTCTCGACTTTTAAGAAGAAAAAAAAAACTTCATGGACATCCGTAAGCAATGAAATTAAAAAGATGGGAAAGCTATTTTGGAGATTATTCACAATTCCCAAATCGTAGGTGGGCTGTTTTTCTAGAGGATATACCGCATAGCAAAAGGAATGTATTCAGATAACAAAATGCCTCATCGGTGAATGTCTGTGGTGAGATGAATAGCCACCAATTTCACCGTTATTTCGATAATATGGGACTCAATACTTGTGTAGGTCGTGCGCAGCGTTGCCATATTTTTTTTTATGAAAACTGTAACAAACAGAAAAAAAACCTGTTTTTTCGAGCAAAAAACTGTCATTGAAAAAAAGATAGCTTCTTCTTAGTTTAAGTATCATTTTTAATATACGTACGCAGACCATAATAGATATTACAAAAATCACACTTCATCTAAGAAAAATCACAAAAATTATTAAAATAATAGGTTCATTTCTATTGCCACAAAAAGCCTCCTTGGTATAGCATATTGCTAACTAAAACTTGAATACGTAATAGAATATAATTATTAATTATTTTGCATAAATCTTGTCGAATTTTTTAAAATTTCGTTAGAATTTTTAAAATTTGTGCAATCTGAATTTTGCTTTTTTAAATAATCTTTCGTCCTTAAAATTCCACACAATGTGGGGACCTCTAGCCTGTTCCGAATTTTCGTTTTATTATTATTGATTTGCGAGAGAATTCTCTCTACATTTGCTGTGGCTATAGGGATTGACAAAACTGCTGACACCAGTTTTTTCAACAAAGGAAAACACATGGATCCATCGATGCGCTTTAAATTGAAAATTGCTTGCCAAAACTTTTCTATTTTGGTTTCTTCAAACAAATCAACTTGAACACGCCACCCAATGGAAGACGATATTAACAGTTTATAGATGAGATGACAGATGACACTCTATGGGAGTCAGAAAAAATGACATTCCACGATTGCCGTTTGAACTAATTTTGAAAAGAGCGGAATTGAAGCAGAATATCTGAGCTTTAAAAGTTATACAATTGTTCTGTTTTTGTAAAATTTTTAAGCAATTATAAAAAATTACTTTTTGTCTACAAAAACTTTAAATACTGTCAAATTTGGCGGATAACTGGGGAAAATTGGAAAACTGCACAGCTACCAAAAGAACTGTCATTTACAGGAATAACTGTCAATATGGCAACGCTGGTCGTGCGTGCTGTGGAAGAAAGTTTATTAAGGTAGTGGCGCACTGAGAGGGTAGACGAATGGGTCTCACACAGACGTCAGTTTTTCACAATCCGAAAAAAATTTAAGAAAAATTGTAAATTTTAACAAAATATAGATTCGAAAAATATACTTTTCCACATCAGAAATGTTTTAAATATAATAAAAAATTTATTGAGGTAACAACTTTGTTGAAACTGCATTAAAATTTTCAAGTAGAGAACATGTACGGGGTATACCAGACCGGTAGGCAGTTATATTGAAGTTTTTTTTGTTAGTTTCAAACGTACGCTACACGTCCACATATATATTCGGCCTTCGCCACCAATTATAAATTTTAGGTTTCTTTTAAAGTAATTTTGTACAAGCGGCACAAATTGCTTCGAAAAAAAAGAAGCAATTCTTCAGTATTCAGATGAGCACAGGATGTGACCTTAGAGCCCTATTTTCGGACTCCTCTTTGGACTAGGGACACCTGTTTCACTCCCCCCCCCCCCTCCCTTCAAAACCAAATCCTAGGTGCGCTACTGTATTAAGGCAAATGGTCGGACCATCGAATAACTTATATATATATCTGTGTTAGTTAAATAAATAATTAAAAAAATAATTTTGGACTTTTGATTGTACACTCTCGAATCTCGGTGGAAAGGAAACCATCACCCATTTCACTTTATTGACCACGATATCGAAGTGTAGGAATTTTTATAACAATCTCAAGGAGGGGTTAAAAATAAGTGATATTATCTACGTCTTAAAATCCACATATTGGATCTTACTGAGCATATTTTACTATCCTAACATTTTTTTTCTTCTAAGTATTACGTGGACTTACAACCGCATAAAGAAAAGCAATTGCATGTGTTTGCAAGTTTTTACGAAATTTCAATTTTATTTTGTAATTTTATCTGCTGACGGACTTGTCACGTAAAATCATAAATTTTTATTCTTTATTTTTTTTTTGTTTTAAATAATTTTCTTTAACAATAACTTGCTAATTTTTCATTGTTTAGCTTAACTAATCGAGTGCAAAAATTCTTCATTGAAAAAGCGTTCCGTCATGGGTAGAAATAATAAAAAAAAAAAAAATTCATCAGTGCGAGCTTACATTTTTGTATGGTGGCAGTTATGATCGTGAAGTGATAATATCACCGTCAATTCGTAGAAAACGATAGTAAACACCGCATGGAAATAAAGGTGAGATAAGCAACTGATCCAGTTTACTCAGTTGTTTCTACAGAAGCATACATACTGCAAATATACTGTAAATGTACTGAACACAGCATTAGTCATTGCTTGAAAAATTCAGAGTTCAGGTGATAAGAGGTATATAAGGAAATATTGGGACTTGAATTTTAATTAAATTACGAAAATGTTTCATTGGATCACACTAACGGTTGCTATAATCTCAGTAGGAGTTACTGTGGAGGCATATTATAATTATACCGGGAATGGTGGAGGCACTGTGTATGGTGGTGGTGGTGTACAACCACCATCACGTGGTCCATTCGGGGGAGTTATAAATAATGGCGGATCTTATAATAGCAATCCAAATACAAATTACGCAACACCAGTCTTAAATAATCAAGCTCCACTTGCTTCACCGGGACAAAACAATTATGTTCAAAAAAATACACCTAATCAACTGGAACATCCTGATAATTCAGCTGTCTTAGGATACATTGCAAAACCAGGACAATTTCCCTATCAAGTGTCAATTGAACTAAATGGACATCATTTCTGTGGAGGAGCAATACTTGCACCAATTGTTATCATAACAGCAGCTCATTGTGTTTTCCAACAACCAATGATGGCAATGAATATTTTGTCTGGAACAATTGATCGACAAAGAGGTGGAATGAGATCTCATGTTGCTGCATTTAAAATTCATCCCAACTATAATCCAACTACAAAAGATTTCGATATTGCGATTATCTTCCTTAAGGGTCCTCTAACATTTACCCAGAATATTCAGCCAGTACAACTTCCAAAAAATAATGAACAATTGTATGCTAATGCAATGGTTACAATAACTGGGTGGGGTGGTGAAGGCGGTAATGGACGTCTTTCTAATCAATTGAAATTCATTTATGCTCCTCTTATGGATCATAATGTGTGCGCAAAAAGTTTTCAACAAGTTACCAATTCAATGATTTGCGTTGGAGAATTGAGCGGGCCGAGAGCTTCATGTCCTGGAGATTCTGGTGGACCACTTACAATTGGAAATATGCTTATTGGAGTTATGTCTTGGGGTTATGGATGTAATGCATATGGAAAGCCTACTGTTTACTCTTTTGTGGCCGGTGTAAGACAATGGATATCACAAACGGCTATGGTTTAAAATGAAACATTTGTTTTTGTTTTTAAGTATAAATTATTTAATTAAAATTATAATGTTTTATGTATTTTTTTGTATTGTCTTAAATAAACTATTTTGAATATGTGGCAATCTGTTTGTGACTTTCGTAGGTAAAAAAATAAATTATTTGTTTTTACATTCATTGCATGTATGTTGAATGACTCAGAATTCTGTTCAAATTCTTAATACACAAAAACTTGTTTTTGATGACAAATATTTTATTTATACAGTTGCTAATTATTTCCACAAAGTTGGTATGATTGAATAGTGTCGACTGATTATTCACAGCATTTAAGTGAGGAAGAATGTAGAAAATATAAAAATGAGCGTGTTATTGTTCTGATTATGTATTTAAATTCACACTTATTATGGTTGTTACCTCACCTCAAGTCAAGGGCGGATCCAGACATTTGCTCTAGTGGGGGAGGGGGCGATTAACAAATTTTAAAATTAGAAGTGGAAATAAGAAAGACACTAATTACTTATATTACGAGGTGTGATAAAAAAATACGGTGAATGGTTTTATTACAAAAAAAGTAATCAGTTTACCTTAAATTCGAATAATTTTCTTTCAAAGTAGTTACTCTCCTTAGCTAGCAATGCACTTATCCCAACGTTGATTCCATGATTGCAATCATTTCTGGAATGTCGGAAAGTTGTCAAACGTTTTTCTTTTAGTGCAGTTTTTATTTTTGGTAAGACCCAAAAGTCACATTATGTTAAATTCATAGAGTTACGGTGGATGTGGACAGACAGGATTTTTTTTTCAAAGAACTCGCGTATCGAGAGCGAGGTGTGGCACAGAGCGTAATCGTGATGAAAGAGGAAACCATTCAAACTTCATTTCACCAGGTATTTCACATAGATGAAGTTATGTAGTATCCGGCCTTAAATTTGAAGTTTTTGTATGCTTGTATTTTGCTGAAAAATACTAAAAACTTTAAAGGGAATTAATATCTAATGGTACTCAATAGAAAACACTTTATGAACGCAACCCCTTAGTTCTATATGGTAGTTGGAAGTTCGTCAATCGGCCCGGCATTTAATGACAAGTTTAGTAGAGCGTACATATTTCTTCAGTACGTTCCGCATCACTCCAAAGGTATTCCATTTTTTAGTTCTTGTCGTTCCTTTCATTCCGGTATGTATTTCCTTCCATTTCGGAATATCGTTCCTTCGTATCCCGTTTGTCTGAGTGCGTAATTCCAAACGATTTATTTAAACTCCAGATTAGTTCGGAATATTTGGAATGAAGTATCTTATAAGTGTCTGTCTCTGATATACCAAATATAAGAAATCACTTACATCCTTGTGGACGGTAATATTCATGAGTTTGATGCAGATAACGCTCTTAAACTTATTGGAAACAGGTACTTAATTGATAATGTTATAATTTTGTCTAATTATTTATTCAAATTATTAGCGCACACGTAACTTGCAATTTGAATCTAAGATAATGATTTCTGTAAGCGGTTTCTTGAAAAAGAATTAAAAACGACTGTACGTACGTTCTACAGAAGAGTACTACAGTCAAAATGCGATGGAGAGGACCATTAAGGCGATATTCTTCGATTAAAATGTTAACATTTGTTCAATCGTTCTAAAGTATTCCTTTTTTATAACTCATTCCAATAATTCCTTCGGAAATGTCGGAAAATGCCGACATATCTAATTTTCATTCCGGTCTGATATAGGAAATACGCCGAAAAGGCATATATGTAATGTTATATAAAAATGAATTTTACATACATACTTAAGGATTCATGATATATTGTTTTTCATATATATTAATTATTTGATTTATTAAAGATTGCACTTCTGTTTCTTATAAAATATGGTGTTTTACTTGCGCGCAGCGATATAATTACATATATAGCTACATAGATCAATAAATATCATTTTCCCTCGTAATATTAAAAAACTTCAAATAAAGTTTTTTAAAGTGTAAAAATGAAGATTTTAGGTCATAGTCGTCTGGTAACGCTGGCCAGAATTTGTTTAACCTTAACTGTCTGAAAGAATCAGGTTATCAGACGCATAGCTTCAAATGGATATAGCACCAGAAGTTGCTGCTATAAATATTCATTCACCAAATTTTTCGATCACACCTCGTATATTACTTGGCTACAGATTACATGAGTTCATTGTTAATATTGTTATATCATACATAGAGTGGTGAAATGACTGAGTGATTTTGAAACAATAAAAAAGTTTGATACACCTGTACAAAATTTTAAACAATAATATAATAAACTATTTAAAAAAGCTGTCTTAAATTCTCGATTAGAAAGATTTTCGTAGTATTGGGCAAAAATCTTTAAAAAATCTTTAGGTTTTTTGTAGGACTTATAACGCATTTTAACAAACATATTTTAAAAATTTATGAAGCCTTTCGTAAAAAACGAACGCACGTTCGTTTACGATTGTCGAAATTTGCTTCACAGTTTTTACGAAATGTGAATCTCTTTTGATAATATAAAATGTAAAAATTGCGAATATTTCATACATATTCTTTATAGAGAAAGATTGTGTAGTAAAGGGTTTTCTAATAAGAGGTGTTATTTTAATTAGCCCGCTCTTTCGGTAGATGTCACTTTTGGAGCTGTCATTTTTTGACATTTGACAAGTAGAAACTACGCCATTAATAAAAATGGGACGATACATTGAAATTATTAAAATTCACTATAAAATTGGTAAAAATGTGGCAGAGACGGTTCGTAAAACTCGAACATTTTTGGGTCGTCGTGAAGCACCTTGTCGGACCGCAATACAGAAATTGGTAGAAAAATTCGAGCTGTCGGGACAAGTTAGTGATGTGAAGAATAAAACCCGTGCACGTCGCTCAAGAACAGCCGAGAATATTGCTGCTGTAGCCGAAAGTGTTGAAGAAAACCCAGGTTTGTCCATTCCTCCTCGTTCTGTGGAATTAGGCATTCCACAAACGTCATTACACCGTATTTTGCATAAAGATTTGGGTCTTAAGGCTAATAAAGTTCAGCTAACACAAGAACTCAAGCCGGCCGATCACCAACAACGTCGAGTCTTTGCTGATTGGGTCCTTGAAATGCATGAAAATGATCCGGAATTCCATCGAAAAATCATCTTGAATGATGAGGCCCATTTCCATCTCGATGGCTTCGTCAACAAGCAAAATTGTCGCATCTGGGGCTCGGAAAACCCAAGAGTTATTGTTGAAAAGCCTCTCTATCCTCAACGTGTGACTGTTTGGTGCGGTTTATGGTCCCGCGGGGTCATTAGACTTTACTTTTTCGAAAATGAGGCTGAAGCAACAGTTACGGTGAATGGATTGCGCTATCGACAGATGATTAATGATTTTTTATAGTCGGAATTGGATGGTATTGATCTAGACAATGTTTACTTTCAACAAGACGGCGCTACGTGCCATACAAGCAACGAAACCATTGATCTTTTACGGGAAAAGTTTCCGGACCGTGTTATCTCTCGAAGAGGTGATCACAATTGGCCACCGAGATCTTGTGACTTAACACCTTACGACTTCTTCCTTTGCGGCCACGTGAAAGAGAAGGTCTACGCCAACAGCCCAGCGTCGATTCAAGACCTGAAAGATGGAATTCGTGAGGCTATCGAGGAGAAGGACATGGTCCTGTAGGCGTGGTCGTGGTGGTCATTTGGCAGATGTTATTTTCCATTATTAACGGCATACCTTTCTCTTTATAATGAAATAAAGATCCGATCTTTTATCTCAAAAAAATGGCATTTTTCTTTGAATATGAAAATAACACCTCTAATTGGAAAACCCTGTATTACATGCACTTTCGTAAACTTAAGGAAAATATCGTAAAATTAGTAAAAATACTTGCATACCCGAACAATGAAGTGCAGCTACAATCTGTATCAATTAGTTTGCTACTAATTGGGTGCATTTCAAAGTAGAACTTGAACAACAAAATTTCAATTTGTAAGTCGGGCGTAATAACGGAAACTGGTAAAGTACTTATAGCGCTAACAAATTATCTTCGATGCACAGATCTTCCTAATAACTTCATAGTTAAAAATACGCGCACTTAACTCTGAAGTTATTTTTGCAACGTGAAAGATGAGTGTGGAATATGTTATTTTTAATTTAGGTAAATTAAAAGAAGCAGGGGAAGTTCAATCAGTGGAAATAGTTACAAACGATTTGTTCGACGTAAAGGAGTTAATTCGATTAATAGTAGTTTGAGGAATATTACCAATATTTTAAGGGCATGTAGGTATCTATAATAAAAAATAGTATGAGTGCATATAAAAGAATTTTTCATAACATATGCAATGTAAAATAGACATCGATATTTCAACGTCAATGATCGCATATCATTAAGATTTGTTACTTCCTGGTATTAAGCAAGTTGGGACTCGAATTAAATTCAAATAGAAATTACGGGAATTCTAATATCCTCCTCAGCATTTTTTTAAAAATTTGAAATATATTGTGAACATTTCATTTATATTCAGGATAATCTCTCAGAAATAATTATTCTTTTGCCTTAGCGTTGAACAATGGGTTAAAGATAAAGAATCGAAATCATCTTCACATTGTTTTGTCTGTTTAATATTTACTAAAAACATTGATATCTTTGTAGTGTTTAAGATGCATATACTTCGTTAAAATTTTACTAAAAACACTGATCCCAATACTATTGTTATATGATACGATTTGCAGAGTGTCCTCAATTTACCGATGTTTTATTATAAACGAAAGTTGAAGGTATAATCTAACGGCTACATTATTTTACCAAATTCAAAAAAACAAAACATATTACGCCGTATGGACAGAAGTGCTATCAAAACAGAATAACTTCGACAGCTATATTGCAACTTTTGAATGACAACAAACAAAACAAGTCTGTTACTCAAAAGTTTTCAGAATCGTGCCATTCGCAAATGTAGGAAATGAATAGCGTTCACAATGTTCCAGTGTTAGACAAATATTTGAAGCATACAGAAATCACAGCCCACTATCATTGCTAATTATTTTAAGCAACATGAAATATTGAAATGTGATTTTACGAGTAATCGAAATAAACTCAACTGGTTTCAAATGTTTTGCTAAAAAAACAACTCAGCTTAATTTTCAGAACGTTCTATTTTCAAAACTGACGATTTTACTTTATGGAACAGGTAATCTCTTTAAGCTGAAATATAAAACTTTAGCCGGAAGATTGATCGTATCTTTACAGCGAACTTCTTAATGAGACCAGAAAAAGGTTTTCTTCGAACTCTAAAAATACTATCTCCCAGCCACCGAAGAAAAATAAAGAACATTGCCGCCTTTTTTGTCTAATCAGGGTAAAATATATTTTCAGGCTTTATGTAGACTAAAATAAATTAATAAATTTTTGAAAAAGTTGGAATAATTGATTGAAGCAGAGTAGTAGTATATGCAGTATGATTCTATTAAGAATTTTTATAGCCTATTCGAAGGCATCTGATACCATAAAATAACATTAATATTTATTTATTGGATCTCTTTTAGAAAATCGTACTTGCTAGTAATTAATTTTAACAAAATTTATTTCGGCATATACATACGTTTTTCCTTCAGGTTTATATTAGTTAACGATAATTTATTATACAATATATTGTAATACGATTTTTTTATCATTGAATTGGAGCATCAATGAAACATAGCAAAGAGAAAAACTTTTAACATACAGTTTATATTTTTGAAAGCTTAAAATTTAAAAGTTGATATATGTACTAAAATTATAAAATATACACTTACGACTTTCCAATATACAGATGATATATTGCATTAAGTACAAATATACAATTTTTTTGAAAAAATTAGATTGCTCAGACTTTGCTTTCTTTTTGTACCTTGAAATTTTTAAATTTTATACACAAATAAATGTTAATATAATTTCAATATTTAATTAAAATATAAAATGAAGAAATTATTTTCTATTTTTTGGTGTGGATTTAGAGGCAGGCTTTTTTAAAAAGATTTTTTTTTATATATATTTTCTGATTTTATTTGATTAGAGTATAAATATGAACTTTATTAGAGCTATAGCGGGGAGCCATCGCCCTGATCGCCCGCCCCCCTTATATCCGCCACTGCCTCAAGTGACACGACAGAGAGAAATATCCGGTAAGCTTTCGACTTTTGTCACTTGCATTGTCCTGTCGTCAATTCTCACTTAATTTCTTCAGGAAAAATCTATCTCTTATTGGGCCATCTCATACGAGTATTCTTGATGCAGTATGCATACCGGGTTTTCTAAGGAAAAGGTGAAGCAAAGAGATATCTCTACACTTTGGAAAGATATCACCTTGCTTCTTCTCACCAGGGACATCCCAACTCCGGTAATTCGACATCCCCAGGGATGTCCTAAGTTGTTAACTGAGACCAGACGGGATTTCCCACGGACAATTTATATATCCTAACAGAATTTCCCAGTAATATACCGCGGACATATTTGTGCTGTGTGGGAGCAAATGGTCATTCTTTTAAGCAATGCAATTCGCGAGTATAAAAACTCTGATATTGTCTTTGAGCACTTAAATCGTTGTTAGAACATTGGCACAGGTTATGTAAATCGCACAATCTGGGCGGCCAATTGAAGTCCCATCTACGAGAAATCAGACTCCCAGGAAAATAATAACTTAATTGTTCATCCACTTTAGACAACAAAATAAATACAGTCAGCATCTCAGGTTATCACACACCATTCGTTGTAATGGGCGCATGAGCTTTATTTTCGAAAAAAATTAAAAAGACTAGGATTTGTCTAAGAGCAATTCTTACGATACCTCAGGTGAATGTCCGTATGTAATTTCGTATGGTCTGTGCAAGTTTGATTGTTAAAATGGTTTTTGAGATTTATTTCCTACACTGTTCATTGGACAATAAAAATAATTATATCCAATTTCTAGGATTTTTTATTCTGGAAAACTATTCAGTACAATAAAAATATCTAGGACAGATCGTAATGATCCGAAATTTTTATATGGCAACACCAAGAAGGAGTTGTCCGATTTAGTCCATTTTTGAAATTTTATTTACTACCTTTATGAAAACGTTGTGTACAAAATTTAAGCTCTCTATATCGAACGCATTCTCAGGCAGTGTCCAAATACCTAGTGCAAATCAAAATTCAATCCTACGAAGGAATGTGACGCATGGTCGTCTTTAGCCAAGTGGGGGCCGTGGGCACTTTATGGTATGGGGGCCTCCTAACAGAAATTATTTTCTAAGATACTTTGGGTTATCAACAGTAATAGTAGCGTACAGTATGTTAAGGCATATCGCGCATTGAAGACTTATTGTCACGTAAAGGTGAAGCTACACGGCGAGAGACTCTGGTCGCCAGCGACCAATTTTTTGGACCCCTTTATACACTTCGGAGACGCAAAAAACCTCTAAAGTGACCTAGTCTCTAGATACTTTTTTGGTCTCCAGTTTCCCGTCGTGTATTGTAAAAGAAAAAGTTCTCCAGGCTCGGTCTCCAGGCTTGTTCTCCCGTCTCGGAAGATTGTTCTTTTATCGTGTTCAAGTCTCCGGAGACTATGTGTGCATCTTGGTCAGTTAAGTATAGGTCTAGGTATTAATTATTATAACGAATTTAGGGCAAAAGCAATTTTTTCGTTAGTAGTTCTGGTTATTTCTGAAAAAAAACCTCACAAAATTTTTGTATTTATCCCATAAAATTTGTACAACAAGAATATGTTTTTTAAGATTTTTCACTTTTTGCATAAAAATATTAATAACTTTTAAGATAATTCTATCTAACAACAATCTTTTGCTTGACAATTAACAAAAAGGTCTCTGGAGATCTCTAGAGACCAAATTTCAAATTCCGTGTATACACTTCGGAGACGTGTCTCTAGAGACTTTTTTATTATGGTCTCAGGAGACCTAATTTTTTTTTCTAGAAAAAAAAAATGTTTGTTGCCGTGTAAACATTTCGGAGATTTTAGTCTCTATAAACCGAAGACTGGAGACCAAAAGCCTCTCATCGCATATTTTTACTTTAACTGATTTGTCACCACCGTCAATTCCATAGGCTCTAATGAAGTGACGTGACAGTAAGGTGACTTTTTGGTTCCTCTGGCTAGCAAGTTTTGGGTGACAAAGCTATCACTACGTCTTCACGATTATATGCATGTGCAAGGAAAAAACCTACACAACTTTTTTTGAAAATATCTGCTGCAACGATAGTATGAGAGCAAGATATAAATAATGAAGCCTTAAAAGAGGAAGTACAAATGAGATAACCCCTATACAATAAAAATTTTAAGGAAAAATCTGATAGCAATTTCAAGATAAAAATGTGGGAAGAAATATCCATGAAAATGTTTAAAGATCTTTGTAACTCCAAGTCATGTCTCTCTTCGGGTTCAATTGATGATCGCATATTGGTACTTTGATAAGGTCTCAAAACCTGTAGTAGTAAGTTATCAAATCTTTCAATACTCATACGGAAATATCAAAGGAATTTTTTAGGACAGGAGCGTAGTTTATCAGACATTAAGTGAAATTTGTCGTTAAGCAACCTTTCGCGCCAAATTGGATGGACCCAATAGCGTTTCTTTCGTTGATATTTACTATAATCTTATGACACATATAGTACATACCACCGCTGCCTCCTCGAAATATTGATGAATGTTGATGACTTTGCGTTGACAGTTACTCACTGTGTGCGTACTAAACAAGCCTGACTGATTGGAAGCTCTCAGTGATCGAAAGCATGATTGTTGGAGAAAATTCTCTCATTGAGTAAGTTTACTCATATGCACCCCTTTAATTATTGTGCAGGGACCAATAGTGTATAGGGACGTGCCGTGGCATTTAATTTAAAGAAGTATACAGTGAAGCTTATATTAATTAATATAAAGATATAACCAACAAAAATTACTAAGTATACAAAAAAACAACGAAGTGTTTAACATTTATTTCTCCAATATTGTGGTAATTTATCAAAACGGTTCCTTTAACATCATATAGCCAAAAATGATCCCTTCATTCTGTTCGCAAAACATGTGTTTCTTTTTAATGACATGAAAATGGTTCTCACCTCTCTTGTCATGCCAAAAAAACGCTCCGTAAGTAGCTACTGGTAGAATTTAGGATAGCTGAATTTTCCAATGGCTACTACACCACGCTTGAGTATATTTTATTCGAATTAAGTTGATTGCGAAAAACAGGAAAATAACTCACGGTAATCAAGAAGAAGATATATAACAAACCTTTTCTACTAACTGACTTAATTATTTACTGTATGCGCTTATTGGTACCTAATACAAAAATTATAATAATAATAATATAAAAAATTTTAAATCTCTTCTATCTGGCAATTCAATTTTTTATTGTGCAAAATGATATGAAAATGTGTTTTTATTTAGCGCCTATATTTAGACACAAAATTTGGGATGTTGGATCTATTTTATGTGAGCTCCGCAAATTCTGCCATGGATTGAATACTACAATAAATCTTTGTCAACTGCAATCCAATTAGTACACTTTCGCCTGTTTATACACTTTCACTTCACTCCCTCCTAGAGCCGGATTCTGTAACACGAAGGGTTCTCTACTTTGGAAGAAGAGAGTTCTTTTGACATTTAAGAAGAGTCAGTACTAAGATTTGCAAGTTTCGTACATTTTTCAATCCGAATATCTGGCAAACTATTTGTAGTAGAATAATGATTTATATCTTAAATAAAAGGTTACGAAAAAGTCTAGGCAAAAATTAAAAAAAATGTATTGGTATGGAAATATTAGCTCGGAAACTTGTAAAAAATGAAGTTTTTTAAATCAAATTCCTGTTAGTAGGTATTCTCATTTCATTAGATTGTGACTATTTTAGAAAGATGAAGCCTAGATCTAGCAACTAACGTCGAGTTTTTTTCATTTTTAGTGGCGCTTTTTTTTTAATTATTTGACGATAATAGTACGTACTTGTTTTTTCTCCCAATATTTCACCGACTAGAAATTGCAATATTTCGTTGAAAGCTGTTGAAATACAAAGGAAAATAGTATATTTAACAATTATGTTCAAAAAAAAATATGTAGGAGAGTTAATACTCGTTTAAAATTTTCCATTTATTTCAACTGCAAATATTCATTGTTCGGCTTAAATTGTCGCATGTTGGGTTTCTGTTTTTTACGTTAGATGTCTCTAATGTGGTCTTTGATCTAGGTCTAGGCAAGTTTTATACGAATTTTTCCACTTTCAGGACACAAACTTTCGTATAGTAAATTTTATTGCCAACAGGCTCGCTGAGTACTGAGTACTGACTCCTCTCATTTCTGAGAATTGCCATGTTCTCTATTCCACAAGCAAAACTCTCGTGCAGAAGTAAGAAAGGAAGAACTCTCAACTGACAGTACCCAAGTAGCAATCTCTCACCGCGGGTTTAAAAATGGTAGCTTCTCAGTTATTTTGTCACTCATTAAGAAAATGCAGCCAATTTTAGTGTCAGAAAAAACTCGGAGTGTATGAAAACAGACATTGTGGTTTCAATGTGCGTTAAAAATAACTGGTTTGAAATTTTTAGGTTCTTTATAAAAGAGGGTAGTAGGTGCATTAATATGAAGCAATAAATGTGGGTTACATGGAAGAAAGTTTTTGAAATAAATAACGGTATTCATGAAATTTGTGTGTAAAAAAATCCAAATTTTGGAAATATTTGAGAATAATTTAAAGATGCTTAATTAAAAAAATACAGACTAATACACTTGTCGATAGCTACTATTCTTGGCTATTTAATAAGCCAACAACAACCAAAATCTATGGGGTGGTTCAAAATTTATACTCATTTATTCAGGGCTCACGAATATTGGCGAAATCTTTAACTGGCCACAACTCCTAAAGGAAGGTTTTTAGGTCGGAACAATGTGGAACAATTTTTTGATCAGCTTACCTCAAGGAATCGCGTGGTATACCGGAAGGTATCTTGAACTGAATCACCCTGTATATTTAGCATCCTGTTAAAAATGATTTATTTTATAATACTTTAAGCTTTGCTGTATTGATTTACTTAATTTTATTATGTTAGAATATTAACCTTAAGCCTATCTATCATCTTGTTCAAAATTATAATTAACATAAAATAATTCCATTAAATCTACTACAAATAATAATACTTAGATATATCTGTTTTGATTTACTTATATTTCTGTAACCATGAACTTCAAGCGTTGTTGCGCGTGAACACAGGAGCTTTCTACAAAAGACTATTATATCAGTCTCACTAGATTTAGCCTATTTCCCGTATTTTCTGCGTGAAGCTGAATAAGCTGAGCTGCACGTAATCATTCATTTATGTAGAGTAGATGCAATAATAATGGCCTTATTTAAACTTTTCAAACAACTTGCAAAAGAAAAAAAAACGGTGTGGTAACGTTGATAATTATTCATTTATTTACCGCGCGGATTAAGTTACATTTACACTGAAGGAGTTAAAAAACGTCATAGCAACCTTTATGTCGATAGTTTCTTTACCGTGGCGAATTGGTTATTGTTTCACGTAAGTCACTGAAAACCGTAACATTAATACCACTAGTGTTTTTACCATGATTTATAGGTTACATTTTCACTGAAGTTATTAAAAAATCCTCCAAATATAGTTGAATACACGTCATCACATCGTCTATGACACGTTATATACACGAATATGCAACTGTTGGGTGTATTCAACCGAAGTGACAAAACGGTTATATGATGTTTTTCACTTCAATTTGCTACTTGGGTATTGTCTACTTTTGTTGTGTTTTGTGAAGGTACCTAGATACCTAGAAATTTTCAAATTAAATGATGGATCCACCGCATATCCTGGCTATATTAAAAAAAAAGAAATTATGGAAATCCTTAGAATACTTACAGATATCAGGTATCTCAAGGTACCTACCATCTAAAAATTTGAATGACGCGAAAAATGTTCAAATTTGTCGTCTTTCAGTACTGATGAGAACTATAAAAAATTTAAATATGCAAGTTATAGCTTGTATGTAGAATGAAATCGTATCTACATTTTGACCCCTAATAAGTTTTTTAATCAATAAATTGTTTTGGAGATAAGTGTAAGTGAACCAACCAGTCCATTTTAAGGTCGAAAAATGTCGATTTTTTTGTACAAAAATGAACATACTTTCAACTCACCATCATGAAGAACTAGTAAGTCGTGGTAATTTATTTCCTATTAGAAAATGTTCAAAACAGGGTACTAATGGATGTGAATGAAAGAACGGAGGAAATATATTCAAGGACTAAGAAAGTCATTTTTCGGCGGTAAAAAGTCAATTATGACGTTTAAATGATCAAAACCAAACTACATCACTGTATTACCATCTCCTCTGTTTTTAATTTGATACCAAACACGACGTGTTTTGGACATCGCCTACGAGAGTGGTACGACTCCATACCGCCAAAACTCCCCTCCAAGAATCGTTCTGCTATATTTTTCTACTATAAACCATTCATCGGAAAAACCCTCAATTCAGTTGCGATGGCAGATGGCAGACTATATTAGTAATTGGAACAATTTTCTCCAGGAACATTTTATGGAGCGTGCATTAGTGTATTACATAAGAATCTGCAGTGCCAAAACCCTCGAGAATACTTGCCAAGCCATGAAACAGAGATCTAAATGTATGCGTTGTGAGTCCGTTTTCTAAAATTTCTATATTGATACTTATGGGAAAGTGCCAAACATTGACTTTATATGTACTATAGATCCTAAACTACTATCCATACAGGAAAATAGTCTTGTATTAATTTAAAGCTTCGTTCCTTATCTTCCCAAAGGCTACACTTCCTATATAGCTTACTTAACAAAATAATAAAATAGTTTTGATTACAAAGTAACCTTATCATTTTACGATCCTAACTCTAAGCTGAGTAATAATTGTTTCTGTGCATGTGCAGCGGGAGTCCGAATCTGTAGACAGCTACATTCGATATCATCAGCCCAGGGCATCCCATGACGGCACAGCGACATTACAATGATTACTCAGCTGAGATTTTTTGTTTGAGGAATCGTAATCATTTGCTTACATAATTTTGTTAGGAATGGTACGAACATTTTATTACGGTTCGGAAGATAAAAAAGTGAGCTTAAAATTATCACAAAACCATTTTTCTATATGAATAGTAATTTAGAGCGGAGGAGCTATTTACTTCAAACTTTCGTCAGTTAAGAACACTGCAAATATTTTAGAATGTAAGGACTCCGCTGGGTCTCGCATGTGGTAGGGAGTCAGTTTCATGGCTTGTGAAGTATTCTCGAGGGTTTTGGCAATGCCGTCGGCCGTCGACTTCTCTCGCTGTCGTAATTGATTAAATTCCATAATGTGGTCGACGCCCGATGGTACTGATGCTCCATAAAACGTTTCTGCAGAAAATTGTTCCTCTTACTGCAATACTCTGCCATCTGCCGTCTTCCGTCGCAGCTATGTTGAGGGCTCTAAGCCATGTCAGAAAGCTTCTTCCTTCATTCCGATTTCTAAAGTACTGACGCTTGCACAATGTTTTGCCATTTTCATGAATAATTCGGGAAAAGTTTGTGGTGCCCGAAAGAGCTCCTTATCGGAGCCAGGATTCAATAGGGTATGTCTAACGCCTTTTTCTAGAGTACTTATTTGAAATTTACATTTACACATTAACAAATGTACCTAAAATGCGTAGGATGAGCTGGAATGAATTTCGGTGGAATGCTAAAGTGTAGGATATCGCCCTACATCATAAAGTAGCCTATGACTACTACCAACTGTACGAATTCAATTGAGCAATATAGATAGGTGTTGGTATCATTATTATTGAAGACGCCAAGGAAAGGCGGCCAAGGAAAGGCGGCCAAGGAAAGGCGGCCAAGGAAGGAAGACCAAGGAAAGTGATCTAAATTTATTTTCTATGCGACCAGGAATAATACAAAATGGTCTCGTCAGGAAGGAAGGAAAGTACTTTTAGAGTACGGATATTAAGATAACAACATTTTAGATAGGAATAGGATATAAAATTGAGACTGAAGTTAGAGAACCAAGGGTCTTTGTTAATAATATTTTGAGTTCATATAGCTTTTTTTTATGTTGTCAGTACAGTAAAATAATGGACAAAGCGCTATTTTCAGAGCTGGGATAGATTCTTTGCATTTTTAAATTGCAGTTATTTTAGTGCAGACTGTACTGCGGATATCCTTGAAGATCAATTCAAGTGAAAGAATTTTAAGCTGCTATTGAATAAATTTAGAAATTATGCGAATTCATCCAACGACAGAATTAAAAAAGAGAAAAGAACATGGCACGTGTCTTGACGTATGTACTTGTTTTTTTCGGAACACTTGTCTAAAGAAGTTTGAAATAATATTTTCTGTCCCAAAAACAAAAATGCGTATATGTACTGTACTCATGGCAACAGTTGAATACTTTCAGTTTAAATAATGCTAACTAAATATTTACTAAGAAATATTTACCATTTTCTGCTCTGATATATTAGTATATAAGCATTGCCGAACGTAATTGTTCGTTACATCTAGTACAGCCTCCGAAAATCACTATGCCTCGATTTGTATTTTTGCTGATAGCTTTAGCTTATAGCTGTAAATGTGAAGATCTACCAAATCTGGGAGTGATTGGCGGAGGTGTAGCTACTCTTGGACAATTTCCATATGTAGTCTCAATAGAACTGGACGGAAGGCATCATTGCGGAGGAACAATAATCGCTTTAAATAGAATTATGACTGCTGCTCATTGTGTTGTACAGATCCAACCAAATCGTTTGACAGTTGTGGCTGGAACTAATGATAGACTTAGTGGTGGCGTCAGCGCTACAATTCACAGCTATATCGCTCATGAAAGCTATGATGCGAATTCAAAGGCATATGATATAGCAATTATTATTTTGCAAGGTGTCCTAACACAAAGCCGTACTATAGATGCTGCCGACCTACCCACTCAAAATGAGCAAGTTTATAATAATGGGATAGGAACAATCAGTGGCTGGGGAGCAGAATACGAACGAGGACCACCTCCATCCAAACTTAAATATGCCCAAATCCCATTGTGGAGCATTGATTATTGCAAGCAGCAGAATCCAATTATTTCTCCTACTCATCTTTGTGCTGGTGATATTAGTGGACAAAAAAATTCATGTCCTGGCGATTCTGGTGGCCCACTTGCTGTTGGAAACAAAGTTATCGGTGTCGTGTCGGCTGGCTTCGGTTGTGGAGCAGTCTATCGGCCTGGATTGTATACTTATGTGGCTGGTCTTAGGGATTGGATTCGGCTAAATGCAGGCCTTTAAAATATATTTGTCTTAGTATTAAATGGCTTATTATTATTTTTGGCATCAAAATAAACTTGGCATATGAAAATATCTTTGTTTTTAATGTTTACTTGTCGTCCAATTAGTTCTAAGAGATTTTCCAAGCTATTACCTTAGCCGTTAAATAAAAGGCCGGTTCCATAACTAGGGTAATTTAACTACCTATGCGTAAGAGGCAGCATACCGAACCATCTCCATTGGGTCAAACTTAACTTTGCCTGCGTTTATCCTTTATCTTTTTAGAGCCCAAATAAAGTATTTGACGTACAGACATATGTGTGCGGAGGCTCCCAAGCTTCAAAAATAAAGTTGATTGGTTATGTTAGGTGCTTAGATTATATAGCAGAAAGGATAGGCTATCCAGTGTAAAATACGTGTACGTGTGATAATCATGTTTTTTGTGGCCCCGGGGGAAATGACAAGAGGGCTGGGTATATAGTTATTGTCAGTTCGATATTTTTGACATTTCTCAACTTATTTGAAGCTACGAATTGTCATTCGGCGTCTATATGATATCAGCCATACAAAGGCAACGCCAAGAAATATTGTCGCAAAATAAATGGACCACTAGGAAAATTCTTAAAAATGAAAAAAGTTATAAAAAAATTGTAAAATTATAAACTGAAAAATGATTCGAATAATGGTGACAGGAAATTATAAAACTTGTCCAATACTTGATAAAGTTTCAACCATCAAATTATGTACCCGCTTAGAAAATATCATAGTTTACGACTTTGTGGCTTGTTCACGAGCGCGATTTATCGCATGCGACAGAGCTCTGATTGGCTGCAGCAATGTGGTTGTCGCTGAACATACATACTTACTCTTTCTACGTTTCGTGCGATGCAAAAATTTATCGCAGTAATGCTCTTAGTTTGGTGCGATTTTCACCTTAACCTCAACATTTATGTTTGTTTACATTTGTCCTTGGGTGATACAGTTCCGCAGTAATGTCGAAAATTACTGTAATATGTAAATATATCAATATAAAAATATGAATATATATAAATTTCACAATAATATCTTCTTGCCATCACAAAACCAAAACAAATTAAGTTGTAGCCGATGTCAACCTTGGGAACGTATTGCGCGATAAAAACCAGTCGCAAAGGGAGATAGATCTATAGGAAGAACAGGGTGACACTAAAATATCGCACGTATCGTATCGCACTCGTGAACAGAGGTTAAACAAACCCATCGATGCGATTCTACTAAAGAAAAATGCTTAAGTTTTTTTCCCTCGTGGCCTATCTTTTTTGCTATATAATCTAAGGTTAGGCGCTTTTTGTAGCAATGGCGCAGGAAACTGGATAGCGTGAAAAAAAGAACACAGCTATTATTAAAAAAAAACTTAATTAATGAGTAGGTATTGTAGTCGAGTCAGTAGAGGTTGTTGCCCTACAAAAGGTGGGGTAGTTTTGATTTTTATATATGTTACTTAGTTCTGGGCCCTGATGTAAAATCAAAGTTTTTACCCTTGGAAGTGGTCCGCGCGGTCCACCATCTTGGATTAAAGGCACGAAAAATTGTGTTTTTGTTTTCAAAATAATTCGTCAACGGTTGATTCTACAATAAAAATGTTAAAATACTAATTTGAAGAAGACTAAATTCCTTAAATTGTTTGTAAAAACCCTTTTTTTGTAAGACTGATGTGTAACGAGCTACAGAGGCAGAACCGTGAAGATTCTTCCAAAAAAATGTATACGTATAATAGCCTTTATACAGGGTATTTCGGCCATGGTGGTCCATGGGACAGGAGGTTATAGTAGTCACCTAGTCAAACAAAAAATTGTAGGGCAAGGGGGGCTGGCATCTAAACCATTTCGGAGTTACAGTGTGGTTAAAAAAATAAAGTCTTTCACAAAATATCCGGTATCTTAAAATTTTTTTTTCACAAAATACCCTGTATTTTAAAAAGTACAGAGTGTACGGTCGCTTACAGAGCTTCTTGTATGCAGAGCTTCAGGGTCTATCCAACGACTACTCAACCACCCCCGTACAAGTTAGAGTACTCTAAACGACAGATTATCTGTTCATTTAAAATTTATCATTTTAAAAAAATATCGTCTAATTTAAGTATAATTGGTCAAGTTAAAGAGGGTAGTCCACAGTTTACAGTTTTTATAAAAAAATAATTACATTAACCACCTTTTTGTAAACACAGAGATCAAAGTCAATAAAAATGTAAGAACATCCCAAAGTTTTAGCTTAGACCACAATAACTACTAAGATGAGAGGAGTACGGGGCTGATCGAGCTCGAGTTTGAAAGGCCATGAAGTTCTGCATGCAATGAGCTCTGTAAGTGACCATACACCTTGAACTTTTTAAGATACAGGATATTTTGTGAAAGACTCTATTTTTTTAACCACACTGTAACTCCAAAATGGTTGAGATGCCGCTGCGACTTGCTATGCAATTTTTTGGTTGAGTAGGTGACTACTATCACCCCCTGTCCTATGGACCACCATGAATGAAACACCCTGTATAAAGGATACTATACGTATACATTTTTTTAAAGAATCTTTACGTTTCCGCCGCTGTAACTCGTTACACATCAGACTTACAAAAAATTCAGGGACTTTAGTCTTTATCAAATTTATATTTTCACATTTTTGTCGTACGATCAACCGTTGACGCATTAATTTAAAAAAAAACAATTTTTGGTACTTTTAATCCAAGATGTCGGACCGTGCGGACATGAGACATGAGTTCATGTCTGCGACTTATTGAAACTCCTGATTTTCTTTTATTTTATTTTTAATTTCCGTTAATTCGTTCCCAATTTTATCTTCACAGCCTCTCTGTTACATTTTCTCTCCCTACCATATTTGCATCGAGCTCCCATGTATTTTTATACTACATATATTACTCTCCTTCTTTCAATTCTCCCGTTAGACCGAAAAACTTCTTAAAACTTACCCTCCTATATCCTTCAAAAACTACCCTTATAAAACAAGAGTATTTTTATCTCGACGTTAAGGGTAATAGGCACATGCACCTCGATAATAAAAGGAAGTTCTACCCTCTAGAACAAAAACTGATACCCTTTATCGTCTCTGGCCACTCGCACTTTTTCACAATTCTCACGTTTTCCATAACTCTTCAAGTATGTCAGAAAATCGCGAATGGAGAGTTAGAAATTTTTAATCGGGAAGAACGAAATTTCTCAGCTCCTAATATCTCCAAGTCCTCGTGTTACAGAAACCGGCTAAAGGTAGCAAAAGTATCTGACGCACAGTGTGTACTACACTCATTGAAATATTTGTTTTGATAAATAAACTATCCCGAAGAACAATGCACTTACCCTAAACTGTGAACTACCTTGAAGTCATTACGTCACATCTATTATTTTGTCTTCTTCTTACTCCACGAAGGAGCTAGGACAATTTTAGTTGATGGTGTATAGCCTGCTCCAGCTTATTGACACGATATTTTGCTTTCTGTTGATTCATGGTGAATGGAAATCGCTCGGCCATCTTAACTGAATGGTAAGATTGCAACGAAAACTTTTACTAAAGTTAGTGGACCAAGGGTTTTCGTTAGAAATAATAACATTTCGAATTCCTACAGTTATTTTTTTATGTTGTCACTATGCTGAAGTAATGTACAAAGTTCTGTTTATTCAGAGCTGTGGAAAAATCGTTTCATTTTTAAATTGAAGCTATTTTGGTGTAAACTGTACTGCGGAACAATCCAAGTGAAAGTATCTTTAGCTCGTGCAGAATAACTTTAGAAGTTGTGCAATTTCAACCAACGACAAGTAAAAAAGAGAAAAGACCATGGCCTTGACGTATGTACTTGTTTTTTTCGGAACACTTGTCTAAAGAAGTTTGAAATAATATTTTCCTTCACAAAAACAGAAATGCATATTTGTACTGTACTCATGGCAACAGTTGAATACTTTCTGTTTAAATAATGCTAACTAAATATTCATTTGGAAATGTTTACCATTTTCTACTCCGATCTATTAGTATATAAGCATTGCCGAACGTAATTGTTCGTTACATCTAGTACAGCCTCCGACAATCACAATGCCTCGATTTGTATTTTTGCTGATAGCTTTAGCTTATAGCTGTAAATGTGAAGATCTCCCAAATCTTGGAGTGATTGGTGGAGGTGTGGCTAATACTGGACAATTTCCATATACAGCTTCAATAGAACTGGACGGAAGGCAACATTGTGGAGGAACAATAATCGCCCTAAATCGAATTTTGACTGCTGCTCATTGTGTTGTCCAGATCCAACCAAGCCGTTTGACAATTTTGGCTGGAACTAATAACAGACTTAGTGGTGGCATGAGAGCTAAAGTTCACAGCTATATTGCTCATGAAAGCTATGATGCGAATTCAAAGGCATATGATATAGCAATTATTATATTACAAGGAGTCCTAAAACAAAGCCGTACCATAGATGCTGCCGACCTACCCACTCAAAATGAGCTAGTTTATAATAATGGGATAGCTACAATCAGTGGCTGGGGAACAGAATACGAACAAGGACCAACTACATCTAGTCTTAAATATGCCCAAATCCCATTGTGGAGCATTGATTATTGCAAGCAGCAGAATCCAATTATTGCTTCTACTCACCTTTGTGCTGGTGAAATTAGTGGACAAAAAAATGCATGTCCTGGCGATTCTGGTGGCCCACTTACTATGGGAAAGAAAGTTATCGGTGTCGTTTCGGCTGGCTTTGGTTGTGGAGCAATCCATCGGCCTGGATTGTATACATATGTGGCTGCGTTCAGGGATTGGATTCGGGTTAATGGAGGCGTTTAAAATACATTTTTCTTGTTATTAAATCATTTATTATTATGTATGGCATTAAAATAAACTTTTTCATTTGAAAATCTCTTTGTTTTTAATGTTGATTTATTTAGTTCTAAGAGGATTTTCAATTTGTTGCCTTAACCAACGAAGTATAAAATATATATAAGTTAAATAAAAAGCCGGTACCATGGATGGGTTAATTTAAATACCTATACGTAATTTCAGGACAGCTGAGACGAAAAAACTATTCTGTACAGAATTAAGGCGGTCATTACCAAAAGAATCCAGTAAAACTACTTTGGTAGAAGCTATTTGTATAAATGTCCTGGTCGAGTTCAGTGGCGAATCTAGGATTTATTGTTTTATTGTTTCTTTAAGAATGACTACACCAATTATGTGGTGATACTGATATTCTGGACAGTATAACAGATGGGTCCTAGAATAATTGCTGAAATCGTTGCAACTTCGAAGTATTTAGTGTACTTTGAAATACCATATTAATTACGAAAGGGGAATTAGCGAGATTTCCGAAGGATTTGTAGATTAAGAAAAAAAAGAAAAACAGTTTTGTCATTTGTCTGTAAGTCGAATGAGAATGAGAGGACCTTCTGATATGGGTAGCGAATAATCGTCCGATTAATATTTAAAATTTAATAAAAACAAAAAAAACAAAAAAATAAACCGACAAATATTGCTCATCAAAAAGGAAGCAAAGTGTTAATAAGTTCTTCTTTTTACATTTTAATATATTATACTTTGACTTTCATTTTCTTTAAGTTATCTGATTTTAGAGCCCACCAAGCAACTACAGATCTATTATTCTGTTACATATTTTCATAAGTGAGCGAGCTGCTTATGGTACCAATCGATAGCATAGGTCCCTATGCTTTTCATTGTTCTCAAGCGAAAAGGAACCAGGATCTACCAATACAATAGATTCCACTGATTTTCAGTCTTCCCGAACTATTGGTGGCCACAAACGGTAATCATTGGCCCCTATTTTCTGGTGTATTCGATCGTCTATGAACCAGGACCTATACCAATACCATATGTCATCCTGTTTCCTAGTACTCCCGAACTGTGTTTGGCCAGTAATCGATACTATTGGCCCCTACTTTCTGCTGTACTCGAGTGTACAACCGACACCACAGGTTCCCTGCTTATCATAGAATTCCATACAACTACCTGTCAATAATAGACAGCACTGTCAAAAAACTAGTTGTAACCTCAAATAGAACACTTTTGTGTGCGTGTGCGGCCTTTGCCCGGAGCAGACTGGATACTCTAGGGTCTGCCCTTCTATCTGTAGATGAGCTGAAAACAATTCTCATCAAGACCTTATGCGCTTAATTAAGAGGACAGGAAGGTTTTGGTGAAAGAGCTTGTAGCATCACAGCACAATGGATCGCTCTGGCCGCCGTGCTTGGGATGGGATTTCCTGTTGACCCGCCTTAAAAAAAAAAACTCGAAAAGCCTCAAGAACAAGAGGCCTCCAGCCATTAAGAAACTAGTAGTAGCCCCTAAAGCCTCAAGACTATGAATCGCCAGGGGATGATAAGATCCGTCGTCTTCAAAAACATTTGCAAATTTATGTACGCTATTTATGTTGAGAGGAAATGAGTAATTTTGTAAGAAGTATACCTATTGTGAAATCAAAGCAATGAGTTTATAACTCAATAGATGGCACTACATGTACCGAAATGTTGATTAAACGTGATGATATAAATTTACTTTTTGGTTTTTGCTCGTGCTTCAGTGCAGCTAGGATTCAATGCTTGGAGCATCGCGTCGCTGTTTATTCTGTTTCTTCTAGCTCGTCATTGCCATCCCATACCATAGGTGATTTTAATGTTTGTGGGGTGGAGTGACTTCATCCCTCTCTTAGTTTGCATAGAATAAAACTAGGGCGAGTCGGCTAGGCCAAAATGCAGTGATGTAGCGAGTTTTTGGGATCACTCAATATTTCATAATATGTACCGAGAAAAACAGAGTAGTCGTTGTATGTTTTCCTTGAAAAGAATCTCACACATATTTTTGCATGCCCATGTTTTATGGATTTTAATTTCCTTAGTGTTTTAAGACTGGATGAAGTTTTAGAGACTGTGTACGCTATGAATGAAGACTAAATAAAACGATCTCGTCTCTATTAAAAGAAGAACTCGTTAAGAAGGTATGCATTTGCGTAAAATAAGAGGCATATGTAGCCATTCCAGATGAAAGCGATAATTTTTGGCTGATTTTTGTGTCGACAATCTCAAATATCAAAAAAACTATCAGAGTTCGTATGGAATAGGAAAATATCTCGCTCATACTTTTCGTTTCTCCCTATTTCTTAAAACTTAAAATGCCATGTACAAAATTTCAGCTCACTATATTGGCACTTTCTCAGGCAGTGCCCAAATATATATTGTTACCAGAAATTCTTGTGTGGCAACCCTACCAAGGAATTTCCCGATTGTTCCCATTTTTGAACTTTAGTTTATTCATTTTTTTCAAATGTGCGAAATTTCAGCAGTCGAGTTATACCGAGGACGGACGTACAGAAGGACATGCAGAAATCAAAATAACTTTTAATATTATGCATGGGTGTCGAATCTATTTTACTCTACTAGCATTTTTTCTCCGCGTTACAACCGGAATGACAAACTTAGGAGGTATACCCTATGATTTCATCGATGGTATAAAAATAAACTTAGTACCGTGAACAGCCAATTGCACTCTAATAAAAATACAAAGACCAGGGTAAATATGTAAAAAAAAGTAAGCATACACGCACCAGATATGGATCTAAGAATGAATAACCCAAAACTAAATACAAGAAAAACTTAGCATGAACTAGGATCGTAGAGCTGATGTATCCGGAATTTGTGCGTAAGGATTGTTGGCAATTTATAGTAGCTGAGCGAAGATAAATCACGAATGATGATCTCTGGTTAACAAGCAAGCGCCAAGAACCAATACCATCGCAGGTAAGGGGGAAGAAATTGGAAATTGTAGGATACATTTAAAAGATCCATAGGGGTACCGAACAGACAGAAACTAGGGTGGAACCTGCAATGATGAAATTTATGGGAACACCAAGATTGTAACATGGAGAAAAAAAATAGGAAAATATGGACAGGGTTTCATTCCTGTCCTGATGAGAATGCCCTGCATTGATGATCGAAACACACTGTATGCTCTAAAAACTTTTTATTGAAATTTTGATTGTCGGCTCCAAAACCAGTAACTGACACAGTATCTCGGTACTTGTCTTTTAAAAACTTTCTACTCAAATGCAGTAGGCTGCAAATTTCCTGTAGACTTGTATTTGTATATTATACGGGTTTTGAAATACTCAACCCCCGCCCCCCTCCTCTTTTACAGAAAATTATCGAAAAAGGAAGACAAAGTTGAGAGCAGTCATATAAAAGTGGACATTAATAGTGAAGGAGAAGAGAAAACGATTCATTATCGGTAGAATACCAATAAATTGCAGTTACATATTGACGAATTAAAAGTAAAATTTGCAAGTGAATGATCCGATAGAAGCGTGTCAGTATTATTCTTCGAAACCACAAATATGCAGATATTATTCAAACATTTGAAAATAAAAAAAATTAAAGTATTATTCGCTCAAAAGTTTTATTGACGTATATTTTTTATACACCTGAATGTTCCTTAATCCAATCTCGTAAACCACCAACAAAGGTGTACAATGCAGGCATATTATAAGCACCACATCCGAATCCTGCGGAAACAACACCAACTAATTCATCATCCATGGACAGTGGTCCACCGGAATCACCAGGGCATGAGTTTCTTTGACCAATTGCATCTCCGGCACATAGATGAGTAGATGGCAAATATGGAACGTACTTCTTACAATGATCCAGGCCCCACAGTGGAATACTGACATAATTTAGTTCATTTGTGGGTGGACCTGTATGGTACTCTGTGCCCCATCCGCTGACTTTCGCAATTTTATGTGCCGTAAGTTTTTCAGCATTCTCAATCAATTTGACGGCTCGTAAATTTTTGCTGTACGTGAAAGATTTGTCGAGAACAATAATTGCAATGTCAAATGCAAGTGAAGGCTGGGCATAGTTCTCATGTGTTTTGTAGCTGGCAACACCAGCACGTTCTCCACCAGAAAGTCGATTATTTGTGCCAGCTAATATGCTTAAATAGCGTGGGTTCATGCGATGGACACAGTGAGCAGCTGTTAGGATAATATTTGGTGCGATAATCGAGCCACCACAATGCTGTGTTCCTAAGTGTTCTATTGAAACCTGGAATGGAAATTGTCCAGGAGCAGCTGTCGTCCCTCCGATAATTCCCAAAATTGGAAGATCCTCGGCGGTAGTGATGACACTGGAAACGGTTACCAAGATAAGAAATCGAAACATTTTGAACAATCGAGCTGATCTGAGGATTCCTTCGAATTTTTATGCTTTTATACATAAAATAATAAACGAATCGAAGTTAGTAAAAGACGTCAATAAACTTAGTAATGATCTGTTGCAGGGAAAGTATTCATTAAATGTTTTTAATTTTTTATTTTTTACCCTTGAACTGTTATCACTACATGACGCACGTAATTATTTGCAATTTAATCTTTGAGCAGGTGTTCCAAATTTAAATGTTTAAACACAGCTCTAAATAATTTAATCAAACACCTGTGGGAATAGTTGTCAAGTTATGAGGATTATCTGAAATTTCGTTCATAATTTGGTAGACATAGACATGCTTGATTATAATTGTTATATGGATGATGGTCACTTTATGTATAGTTCTATAAACGTGCAGAAATTTCCTGTTCCACGACACGATCTGAATAAAAGGAGCCAGCAAGACCTAATTCTAAAAATTGTAAATTTGGAAAAGTCTGGTAGTTTTTTATATTTTATTTATTCTCGTAGCTCTCGAAATTAAATATTTCGGATTTCGAAACTCAAAAATAATAACTACTGGAAAATATTAAAATTTCTCGAAAGGGATCACTTCGAAATCCCGATGAATTCATTCCCAGAATTTAGAATACCGGATTATATCAAATTCCCAGAATATAAGATCCCAAAAGTCCTACAGGTAAAATGTGGTGCATTTTTTTATTAAATCTAATTCAGTATTTTTGGATTTAGTTTTCCGGGATCTTGTTTTCCGGCATTTTATTTTCCGAGATTTTATCTGCCGAAATTTTATCTTTCGGGATTATGTTTTTGAAGAATGTTCAACATTTTAAAATTTGGTTATTTTCAAACCGGTATACTGTAATTTGGATATGGGTTGGATATGGTAGCAAATTCTCAAAAGGAAAATGTCGATACATGGGCGAATCCAGCTAAGGGGCGCGGGTGGCGCGGGAGGCGCGCCCCTTTCCTGAAGAGCACTGAAAAAATTGCAGTAGACCTTTTGAATTTTTTCTAACAAAATGATTCACATCTATTCTACTGCACCTTTTGTAAAAAACGTAACAATTTCTGGAAGCGTTCAATATGATACGTTTAGGAACGCTGGCCCTAGCTAGCATCTTGGCATTCGGTCATGGTTTCTGAAGCCTATATAGAAAACAGGAAGCGCGGATACCTGTACACGAGCGTCGCTTTGCTCGGGTGTTTGAAGCAAGACAGAGCCTACACATGTTAACACGATGGAAGTTTTGTTTTAATTGAAAATAGCTGTCAAAGGGTCTATGATAGTCCTTCCATGTAAAGGCGGGTTCTTAGAGCATTATCGGCGCGGCGTGGCAAACACCCATTTAAAGAAATAATTATAACTCGTAACTGAAGAAATTCAGCGAAACTACACAACGGTGAAAAAGTCATTGTGGATTGTAGTAGTGAGTATTATTACATTTAAAGCAAGAGATTAATTTTTAAATAATTTTCTTTTATTATTTCGTAAAATGTAACAGTTTTTATATACTTAGCCCAAACGTTAAATAAAAACCAAATAAATCTGCAGATTGGTAAAGTCTCAATCAGTGTCCTAAAGAATTTGATTGGTCGATCTGTTTTGCTTTAAGGGATGTTGATGAATGTACATTTGAATTTAGTACAATTCTAGGTCTTGGGCATGCGTGAATACATTCAGTATTTACGCAGCAGAGCTTAACAACAGCAATATCGCTTTTGGTTTAACGATAAGTGCAACCAAGCAATGATAGCGAAATAGTCTGCTTTTCGCACCTATCAATTGCATCTATGTCGAGAATTGAAACACTATCCAAAGAGAAAAATTACTTTTTGACCAGAATTTTAGAATATTGGCAAGACGCAAAGGCAGCAAAGGTTTCTGGTCCCAGGTCAAAACTATCAGGAGAACCTTCAGCAGTTCCTCTATTCCTTCACTACTTCACAATGATGTGATTTTTGACTCCCTGAATTTAACTAATCTTTTGACTGTTAGATTCACTTCAAATTCTCCTTTTCCATCCACTTCACATCTCCCTTGTGGATGTGTACAAGAGCCAAACACATCCGTACGAGAGTTATGGTCAAGGTCCTTAAGAAGATCATCGTCTCCATAGCTGCAGGTCCTGATAGCTCAAGGCCAAGTTAAATAAGAGCTGTGCCCTATTCTTGGCTAAAGCTATGCGAAAACTACTACTTGTCTTATTCGACACGAAAATTTCCAATTGCTTGGAAACTACCTTACGTTCAGCCTATTCCCGAGAAAGGAAAGGGTAGTGATCTTTCAAATTATCGACCAATTACAATCACTTCGATTCATTAAAAGATTTTTGATTCTATCATTAACTCCAAATTAATGAAATATCTAGAAACTAATCGAACCCACAACGATTGCCAATATGGCTTTTCTTTTTCTGACTTTTCTTATGGAACGCTGAAATCTTTGTCTTCTCATATTTTTGGTGAGTCCAACATCGTTTCCCTAGATATTTCAAAGGCCTATCATAGTGTCTGGAGTTCAGCCACACTTAAAGCATTTGGCCTCTCTCGTTCTCTTCAATTATGAATGTAAAGTGTTTTATCTGGTCGCTTAATACAAATTATATTAGATGGCGTTACATCTCAATCTCAGCCAATAAATGCCCGGGTGCTTCAGGGCTCTGCTTTCTCTGCATCTTTCTTCTCAATTTACATTAATGATTTGCTTTCCCTCATTTTCAATCCCATCCATTGTTTTGCCGATGACAGTACCCTTGGTTTCGCTGACTCCCTTGACACCCTTGGGGACTACAGAGGAAATGTCACACCTGTCAAACTAGATTGCATGATTAGATCTTTGAACCACCTTGATAATATCCTCGGTTGGAGCAAGCCGAATCGCATCGAATTCAATACATCTAAATCAAGAACAAGTTCATAATTTTTCCACTCCCATTCTTTTGATGGGGCACTTCTTGACGATACACCGTATTTATGCATTCTTGACACTAATATTTGCAGTATGTTAATCTGAACAGCTCATAACTTCTCTGTTGCCGAATAAGCAACGAAATATCTTGGATTTCTGAAAAGGTGTAAGAAATATTTCAGCCCATCGATTCTAGCGCTCCTCTACAAGCCCTACATCAGATCTAGAATGGAATAAAATTTCCATATGTAGGCCGGATCTGGTCGCAGAGCCTTGGCTTAATTGGATATTATCCAAAAGAGTGCATTTAGTTCATTGGCGATGTGGAAAAATTTGTCATATGGTCTCACTCGAGCACCGCCGCAATGTTGGTTGCCTTTCACTCCTATATTGCTACATGCATCATCAATATTCTGATGAAATGTCTAGCTTGATCTTGGATTCCTCCATGTAATACTCACACTGTAAGTCGCGCACATCCTTCTACCCTTAAAAATACTTTCGGTCGTGTGCGATCGTGGAACAGTCTCCAGGCTTCTGTCTTTTCTCCGGTATGCAATCTGCGAAAGTTTAAGGGTGACATACATCAGCACCTTCACCACGCTCCTCACGTTCCCTAATTACATTCTCTATCACCTTCTTGCCATGCAGTGCTTTGAATCATAGTTCATAAGATATCTCCTGAGCGTGGCTTAATAATATAAAAAACAAAAGAAGTCACGCTTTCTTAGCTTGCCGACGAAGTTATATAGTACATGGTAGGTATGTATTGCATCTATTCTCTGACTGCAATTTTAAATAAATGTAAATTTTAAATTCCCGGATTTTACAAAGAAAAAATGTATGATGATTTGTGAATTTCAAGGAAATACATTTCCCTAGTTTTACTAACTGAAATGGATGATTGGGAAGTTTTACACTTCCACGATTTACAAACCAAAACAAAATGAAAGTCTCCTTTGACTTTCGAGAGTGGCAAAGAACGTTGAGCAACTCTCTTCATTGTGAGTGGTAGCCACTTGCAAATCTGTTCGACTCGTTTCTTTTAAATGATAAATTTTGTGCATTTGACATTTGCGAGTGGTGACGAGTGTCTTAAAACTTTTTTTGCAGTTTTCAGTACATACCATTTTTAAACCATAGGGGCGCCCCCTCACCAGAATCCTGGATCCACCACTGTTTAGATTTCGAAACCCAAATTTCCACACATACAAAGTATCAAAAAGATAAAAATGTTTAAAATTTCCACGATAACCATTAGTAACCTTAACAAAGTCTAATATAACTACGTTACCAATTGGAAATATTATAAAACACTCAAATTCTTAAATAACCGTGTAACGATTATATACCCCTTATAAAATAACCCATCACCTTTAGTCACCAAAAATTGTAAAAAAGAAATTTCTTGCGATAGTTTGTGTCTTGACTACCCGTTGCGCCGTAGGAAACGGTGCATCTTAGACGTGTGATAATTGGTTGATTGAATATTTAATCAGCAACCAGATTAATGATGATCACTCTCGGAACCTGAAAAGAATGTGAAGGCCCCGAGTTCAGTTAAGGGAGACTGGGAGCTGACACAAGGTTAATTTGTCGGGCAAATGGCCTCTTCGGTTCAAAATGTCCATAATGCCTAAACGTGCGCTGAAGTCAAGTTCACCATATGTATGTCGTCTTGAAGGTGGTAGCGGAGGAGTATCAACGCCGGTGTTGGCTGCAGTTTTGATCCTAGTAGGCTGGATCAAGTATATCGATGTGATGGAACTGCGGGAGGAATCCGCTGTTTCCGCAGTAGATTGCCAGTCCATTGGTGAGAGACATAATAAAACGTGGACTGTGAAAGAATACATATTTTGTAATCATAAAATTAAACATCAGCTAGTTGCTATGAGGTCCTCTGTTGGATTATATTTTTATAGTCTTGTCTTTTAAAATTGTCCTAGAATGTGGTTGAATTCCGGGTTGACATAAGAATAATTATTTTCGTTATTTTTTTATGAGCACTAAACCTTCCAACGTTCAGCAAAGTGTTACTAGACGCGAATGTCGAAATAAATCCAGGTTTACAAAGTGGGCAAGAGTTCGGAATTATGCGACCCGGAGTCGTTATATAAGTAAATAGAAATATAAAGGTAATTTTTAATGGCTTAATTGAAATCACCGTTACTTGGGTGACATAAAATCCTTACATAAAGGCTGATCGATAAAAATCAGAGGATTATGTTAAAATTATAAAAGAATCATTATGCCTCCTTGTACGGCGGACAATGTGCTTAAGTAAAGCTGTTTCCGATATGTGTAACTCTACGGAAGTAAGTTAAAACGAAACTCAGGCTATTTACTTTCAATTTGAAGATAATATTGAAGTACGGTTGAAAGAAGTATGTACCTGTCGATTTGTATTGATAGCCAAGCTACAATTAAAGCTCTGGACTTGAGCAGCATTAGATCACGCCTAGTGCAACGGTGGCACTGTGAGCTCGAGAAATTTGGCGCTAGCCATAGAGTTTTTTCAGCCGGGTACCTGATTACAGTGACATACTTGGAAACGAGGCAGATGATGCCACAGCTGCTTTGAATATATGTCTAGCGGAGGAGTCCATAAGGCGGCCCCTAGCATCAATGAAGAGGATGATGTACAGGCCTGTAACCTAGAAAATCCCAAATGAGGGGAATTGACTTAATGCGCGACTTCAAGATAGCTCTGGCCCAGAGTATACAGAAGACAAGATATTCCCATTTAAATGTTGACACATTGCAGCTGATTGTATGTGACGTAATTCTGTAACTAATGTATATACATTTTTATAGGAAAGACAGAGAAAGGAGAGAGAGTATTGTGTTCTCTGTACCGTACTTTCCTATACATTTCACGATATTACGTCACCTAGTAGTGGAACTTGGTTCGTAATGGAAATTCCTTGTATTCTATATTCCTTGGCTCTGGTTCGAGATTTGTCCTATTAAGACTGAATCTCTGTTGAGGAGGTACCGGAATGATGTGCGTAATCTTACTGCAATTATCACGATATACTGTCTCTTTGGCAAGCATGCATGCATGCCGAAGCTGTATGGAGGAGAAGCCTAACCTTGCTAAGCGTAGAAGGCCTGGTTCATTAACTCTTGTGGCTGCTAGATCTTAGGTATCCTTTTTTTCAGGCAGGGTCCTAATAAAGTGGCATGGTTGAAAGACATTTGAACCATAAAAATTCTGTGAAGAGACAAACACTGTAAAAAGTGGATGTAAAGTTACATAAATTATAGTAGTAAATTTACATACAACCCATATAAACTTTTAACGTTATTGTTTAGCATCTCTTATGTCTTATGTAGTTTTACGCCCTTTTTAATAGAATATTTGAAATTACTCCAGATAATGATAAATCAATATCATTTCTAAAATAGTAAGTTTGTCTTTGTCAGTGTTAAATGTAAAGAGTCAAGTCTGTCTCTGCTAAACCAAGTGATACTGGGCATATTTATTTTGGAGGAAATGACGTTTTTTACTTGCTCAGATTGACCTTAACTTCAACTGCTTACAGCTCTGGAAGTGTAGGGAATATTGCATGGCAAAATTCTTCCTGGTCGAGAGTTAAATAATGAAGATAAAATTATGAAAAGGGTATAAAATTTAATGGGAAGTAGAGACATTACGTTTTGATTTGGCACTACCCACTAGAAGGAGTTTTTCTGTATCTAGTCGTAAAATGATATTGTAAAAATAGTTAAGATTTATGTAATTATGTAAAATAGACTACGTAATATTCTTTGAATTATGTATGGTAAATTTAGGGTACCTACTTGAAATCTTATCTAGGAATTTTGAATAAATTTGCGCACTTACTGGATTTTAATTTTCAAGTAGAGCATTACAAAGAATTGCATTTCCAAATTGTTAAATTATAATCGAGAACTTTTTATTTAATCCAACGCTAGATTAAGTTCAGCAAAAAGCATATATAATGACAAATTGATATAATAAAAATGTTGTTTAGTCATTTCTACTTGCTGCCCGAAATCATGTGATACAGTTCTAAAGTCTAAAGGTAATATTTAGCTTACTAAGGGGTTCATTTAGGAAAATTTAAAACTAAATATTAATCAAACTTCACTGAACGTAAACATAAAAGAAAATACTTAACAACTTTTGTATAACAATTATCGAATGCACAGGCTAAAAACCAATTATTATTTTTTGACGGATGTACTAAAGTACAGAAAGTTCCTTATGGTTTTACGTGAGCACCTGCCAAGTATGGCTAAATCTCACGGCATTCTTCATGCTCGGATTTATCGACAATCAACGTCCTCATGTGCGTAACAACGAGTTGCAGAATGCCGTGATATCAACTTACTGGTAGAAGCGAGACCTATCCAATCTCTACCGATCTAGGGTCACGGCACCCTTCATCACAGCCACCAAGATGCTCCCATAAAGGGGCCATTCCAAGATGAGGTGGATAAATCCTTGTTATCCAGGCCTCCTCTATCCCCGTGATACCAAGTTAGCCAATGTCGGACCACCCATTTAGTATAACTTTCGTAAAGCATGATCAACGGACCATGAATACTCCCAGTGTTTATCTTCATGCAAGATATCCTTTTATTAACGGAACTGGTCACACCGTTGGGGCTAGATCATATTAGCAACGGCTAAAAGAATTGTACTTGGCCTATACAGATTATACCCCTTATAGGCGCTGTCAGAGGGGACCTTGTGAAGGTTAAGATATGCCCGTATTCAGTCTGGATGGGCTTCGAGATTCACAATTTGGATCTTATAGCTGACCATGCATACTCATACATATTCATTAACTTATTCATTAACTAAGATATCCTCTCGCCCCCTGGCTATGTCTGTCTTTCTCCTCCCTCTCACTCACTACTATGTCTGAGATTTTATTATTTCACTATCATGAGCACTTAAATTCTATGCATAATAACCTCCTGTCATTAAAGCGCTACTACAGTGCCCACAGAGCCAAAAGTCTCAATTTTGATTTCACTAAGGTATAGTTATCTCGCCGTGAGAAGTACCAATTCGTGTATATGGTATCATTCACCTATACCACCTTACTGTACGTACTCTCGTGGAAGATGCCAACTTAAACAACTAAAAAAACAAACCAAAAAATTTTCTTCCATCAAGTATGCATGCTTTTCTCTTACACAGCTTTCACCTTGTTCAGCATTGCGCTTCACAGACTTTTTTTCCCCCTGTACTAAAGTACAATTCGAATCAAAAGGCAAGCATTGTACAGAATTTGATCAAGGTATATAAAAACCAAGCTATTCCTATTAAAATTTTGACACATTGCAGCTGATAGGCTGTGATGTAATTCTGTGACTAATGTATATACATTTTTATAGGATAGATAGAGAGAGGAGAGAGAGTATTGTGTTCTCTGTACCGTACTTTCCTCTACATTTTCACGATATTTCGTCACTAATTGCGGAACGTGGTTCGTGGTGGAGTTTGATATTCGAGGCAAAGGGAACGATCGCTCTCTTCTTATAAATCACATGAACAGTGCAGTTGTAAATTTTAAAACATTCATTAAAAGTTAGCTTAAACTTAAAAAAAAAATTATTGTTTAAAATCAGTAAAGCAGTATCTAGAAAAAAGAGGTTACCAGGAAACTTAAAATTGCAAAATAGGAATCCTTAGATTTAAGTCGGATTTTTTATTATTTTTTGTGTTTCACGGCATGACTCTGGAAGATCAAGGGAAAGGCAGTAACCCGAAATACGCTAAAAAAAGAGGCTAAAGAGCTAAGTATGTACATAATATTACATATTTATCTTTCAATTGGTAGTGGCTAACTGCTTTAGTTTAGATAATTTTCTTTTTAATATATTTAAAGGTATCATATTACATTATAGTCTGTAATAAGAGGTCTTTCAATTATATTTTATATGGGCCGACCTATTGTTTTTTTTTTTATTAAAATGAGTGATTGACAGTGATTTGTTGTTCAGTTTATTTTAAAGCCCATTTCGTTATATACCTGCAGCACAAGAAAATCACGTGGAGCCCATTTAAAAGCATAAACGAATCACCCGGTCTCCTGACCCAGCTAGCACGTACCATGGAGTACGTAGCACAGATGGAGGAATTCATCTGGGGAATCTAAACAAATTAACTAAGAGTTGTTATTTCCTAACAAATGATTTATGAAAAAAATATAGAATTTAATTAAAAACCTAAATTTTTGTCCTTTGGACATTTTTTTTTATAACCTTCAACTTTGTCTTGGATTTTCACCCGAACATCCAATGACGTCTTTTGGTGTAAATTTTGATCTATTGTTCAAAATGAGATATGTTTTTGAAACACACAATTAACGTCAATATGTAGGTATTGTTTGCCCAGAAAGTGATCTAAATGCCTACCATTTGAGTAAATATTTTAAGTGTTGGTTTCTTTCAATAATTAAAGTAAACATGAGCTAGGAAAGTGCGACTCAATCATGCTGCTGAGATAATATTAAAGTCTGATTATGAAAAACACTCGAGATATACAATGTATAAAAACCCAGGGGCGAGCCCCCTTAGGGAATGTTCTCACATTAAATACAATTAATTTTGTTTGTGGGAATTTGTTATTTATCTTTAATTTTAGTTTAGTATGTAAATAGATACGTATTGTTTATAACAGGAAATGACATTAGAATCATTTAGAATATCTATTCACATCAAATTATAAACAAATATGTAAAAAATCATCCTTCAATCAGTGGTGAGCCCAACGGGCTTTCACGTCGTGAGCCCCCTGTACTAGATTTAATTTCCGAAGTTAAAAACTATTGTATGAAAAGTATACAAATTTTATTAAGTTAAAGAATAAAAAATACAAAAACAAAATAAATTTTGCTTCACGTTGGCAGTCATAATTTAAAATAAATATTTCTACTAATATTATTTATTGCAAGTTTTGCACTTAAATTCCTTATAATATGAATATAACGTAGATCCCCACTCTTCATGGTACGTTTTTCGCACAAGACCCAATCAATGGCAGGAGTATTTTTATGATTTAATGGGAGAATTGTGCCTGTTATGGACATTATACAGGGTGTTTCTCCTTAGAAGGTCAATAGAGCAAGAGGTGATTGTACTCACGTGGGCAAACAAAAAATTGTACGGAATGGGGGGGGGGGGGGGGTAATATCAACCATTTAGGAGTTACAGGGTGATTAAAATAAAATCTAGTTTTTCACAAAATGCCCTATATTTTAAAGAGTACTGGGCGGACGGTCACAGTTAGAAGCTCATTGTATACAGAACTTCATCGCCTTTCCAATGACTGCTCAACCAGCTCCATAACCATCTCATTTCAGGAGTTACGGGGGTCTAAACAAAATATAGCGGATTTTTTTAATTTGACCTCTATTTTTTTTTGCAAAACGGTTATTAAAATAACCTTTTTTTTTAAAAAAAAACTATATACTGTAGGCCAGGAAGTTCTGCATACTACGAGCTCTTATCTGTGACCGTACGTCCAGAACTTTTTAAGATACAGGGTGTTTGGTGAAAAACTAACTTATTTCTCAATCACCCTGAAACTTCTAAACGGTTAATATTGTCTCCCCCTGTCATACAATTTTTTGTTAGTCTAGGGGAGCACTATCACCTCTACCTCTATTGACTTCCTAAGTAGAAACACCTTGTATAAAGAATATAAGAAGAATCTGAAGAAATATCAGTAGTACTTCCAGAATCATTATCTCGCTTTCTTAGCTCTTTGCCACACTTTTCTCTTAAGGAACCATTTCCTCTTGAATAATAAAATAAAATAATGAGAGTATTACCGATTTCAGTCATATATCATTAGGTAAATGGATGAGTCCTTACGGAATAAGCGACACTTACCGTACTTTGCGATTCTGATATAAACCGGAAGCGAATGACATCCCTCTCCGCATGCTGCTGCCTGTGCCTTCATGCAATACACAATACTCAATACTGTTGAGGACTGGTGCATCCGACATTATATGATGATGAACCCTACGAAGAAAAGTTTGGTGTTGTTTTCCAGGAGATGAATGCGTGGGCACTTTGCTCTTGCCAATCTCTTTGGATACAGTCTGCAGATGTCTTCGCATATGAAGGGCCTTATTGTCTATCTAGACGCGAAGCTGACGAAGGAGATGTATGCGGAAAAAAAATGTGGCTATGAAGTTGATGGGCGTGCAAAGGCTTGCACGACTAGGAATTACATGCTCCATGCGATCCGCGGCTACTGTCGCCCTTGTAGTATTACTTAATCTACAATCCCTGGGTCTTGTCACTCAGGCAGATGCCGAAAGGGCTGTTCATAGGTTGTGCTCTTGAAGATGTTGGAAGAACAGTTATAGTGGTTGCTTCATTTGCTCATTGACGTGTGAGATGGACCGGGAAAACCCTCTGGTCGTCCGCATACCATGTGATGTGATATGGTTCCACAGCTTCGGTCTGGTCGTCCTTTCTCTGTGGGTTTTTCTAAAAGGAAGTCATGGATGTAGGGAAGTTCGCTATCGAACCTTCCTCTGTCTACCGCACAAATTTTCATCAACCATTCTCCCACTAATGGATTGAAATGTATTTTCTTGCATCTGACATTAGACTGGAGTACTGACTTGGAAAGCACACAACTATCTTCCAGGCTTAGGTGTTCACCATCGCAATAGCAGCGAAGATAGCCCTTGATATGGAAATCAAGGAAAAGAATATTGCTATCCTATCGGATAGTCAGGCAGCCTTGATGGATCTAAGTGGCCTCCGGATAATATATTAGTTACTGGGGACTGCATGACGCCTTTGGATAATTGTGTATCTAAAACAGGTGTCCCTACTGTGAGTACCCAGGCACATGTGGAATGAAAAGATCGACCTACTAGCCAGGCCCGGCTCTTGTTCTCCTTTCTTGGACCAAAACCGGCTGTACGTAGTGCCACCTCGGTGATCAAGTTTCTCAGCAAAACGGATACTCCCATAAAGCATAAACGGCGATGGACTAACCCGAGCACTTGCAGGTATACAAAACTTTATCTGGATGAACTGTGATTGAAATTATCAGCGACACAAGCTCCCTTCAGATTCATCTAACAAAGATGGGAGTCGTTGACCGTCTTGGGTGTCTAACCTGCTGGAAGGACGGCCTGAGACAACCGAATATATCCTATGCACATATCCGGCCTTTGTACGGAGCAGGTTAGATACGCTTGGGTTTGCATACCAATCTGTGGATAAACAGAAAAGCTTGCTTTACTTAGACCTGATCGCTTCATTAACAAGAGAGGAAGGTTTTTGGCGAGAAAGAAATAAATAAAAAAAATCAACATTCACCAAAGGCATTCTCCGACGTAATGAAAATAAATTATAGAATGATTTTATTATGTGACCAATTTAATTTACGAAGAGAATTCGAGTAAGTTCTTTTTTAATTCTCCCAATTTTATCAGAATGAGTCTGACAAAAAAAAAGGATTCCGAATGGCTGAACAATATGCAAGTATAAATCTAACCAGAAAAATACAAACTCCTGTAAGTGTATGCGTGTGAAAATGAGAATAAGCTTTACTAATAATAAATTTAATGTGCGAAATAAATTCTGAAATAATATGAATTATGAAACCTTAATCTAAAATGCCTACCTACGATGATATTTAGTATAATATGTATTCGCATTATTAATAACCATATTAAAAATTTGTAACATCAGAAATTATAAATAAGGTAAAATGATTGCAATTTCGAGGAGTTAAAAATAAGTAGATTGATTTTGGACCATCCCAAAAACCTGGCTACATCATCTAGGAATACGTATTTGAACATCCAAGGGTTTAAGATATTTTGCAAAGTTTTTTAAATCAACATTCGAGGCTTCAGAAAATTGAAATAAAGAAGAAGAAGAAGACATCTATAATAATTAGAAGAAGAAGAAGAAGATGGCTACGTCGTGGAACACCATAGAGAGAAAATCTATTTACCATGATCTCTCCTTCAAATAAGACAACAACCAAATCAAAAATATCGAGTGGAATCATTTACCTGGGTTACCACTCTTTAAGACTTTACTGCAAAAGCTTACAAAAATATCAAATTTGTTTTAGTGAAACGTGCTTTTCTAAATTATACTGGTTAAAAGAGACATGTTCATAGTAAAAAATCCATTTTAATCATAAATTGGTAATAGTAAGGCTTTCAAAGAGCTTTGGAATACTTGAGATTTCATAGTTAGGGCGATAATTCGTTCCATTAATTTTGCATCCTGTTTTATATATGGAATTCAATACCAGTAATATCTTTCAATTATCATGAATTACTCCAGTCGAAAGAGATAAATTTATAATTATCAGTATAGGATAAAATAAATACTATTGACAATTACTAAGAAAACAAGACGGAATATTATCTGATTCAGCAGAATAGGAGGGAATGAATTTGTCTCTAGCAATGAGAATTTCACTCAAGGTAATCTGAACATTACAATCAAAATTTAAATTACGTCATCTAACAAGGAGAGTGTTCCTACTCATCATCACCAATTTCGTCCAAATTCACAGTGGGAGCTCCAGATGGTCAAACGAAACCGAAATAATGCATAATATAGCTGAACTCGGGGTTAAAATTAATACTTTTCGCAAAACTTTGATAATTGCATCTTGCGGGGATATTCGCAACATTAAAGCCACTTTCTTTTCGTTACAATTATCTATTATCTGCTATCTTTCATATACAGAAAATCAGAGCTCATTACCCCAATTAGTTTAGGAGCATTTTCCGAAATAAGATTGCGAGGCTTGCTAAATTACTTTCAACTTACATTAATTAGCAGCATATACCTACTCAAAGTTCCTTTTGCTAAGTTCATTGTGAGTTTTTCATGTTGTTTGAAACTATTACGAGACGGCAGCGCGTTACAGAGTAGTAAAAGTACTCGAACTATAGAAATTACTTATATTTTTTTCATGACATCTCCTGCCATTCTGCTATTGAAAATTGTGAAGCCAACAAATGTAAAATTACTAAAAATAAACATGGATCGTGGAACGTGGAATAATCATGTCAATGTTTTTACGAAATAATTCATCAGTGCTAAAAACACAACATGAATTTCGTCGACGATTTCCACGTCGTCCGGCACCGGTTGGTCGCATGTTGCGACACTTTGCCACACGCCTCGAAGCAACTGGCGCAACATTGGATAGACCTAAGTCTGGTAGACCAAGAATAGGCCGTTCAGCCGAAAATATCGATGCTATGCGCGAACATGTGGAAGAGTGTCCAGAAATAGCAACGAGGAAATTGGGCATTTCCAGGCGGATTCTGCAGCGCAGATGACTCATCAGCTGCTGCCTACTGACCACCGAGCTCGTCTAGAGTACAGCCAGTGCATCATAAACCTCAAACTTGAAGAGGATGTTTTTTTTCAAATTTGGTTATGAGTGACGAAGCGCATTTCCAACTCTCAGGGCATGTCAATAAGAAGAATACCCGCTTCTGGGGCACTGAAAATCCACTCGTTATTCAAGAAACACCTTTACGCTTACTAAAAGTTACTTTATGGTATGGCGTCTGTGCTGAAAGAGTGATCGGACCCTACTTTTTTGAAGACGCTGCAGACAATGCAATAACTGTCACTGGCTAGAGGTACAGAGCCTGTTACGTGAGTTCTTGATACCCAGTTTGAATGAATTGGGGCTGGAGCACGTCTGGTTCCAACAAGACGGTGCCACGGCACACACAGCGCGTGACAATATGGAGTGACCCTTTCCCAGGCCGTGTTATCTCTCGTTTTGGCGTTTTGCCTTGCCCTGAAAGCTCACCCGATCGGACCTGTCCAGACTAATTTCTTTGGGGTTATTTGAAGTCACTGGTGTATGTGAAAAAGCCACAGACTCTCGCAGCCCTAAAAGAAAACATTTATCAAGAAATAAGGAGCATATTGCAGGAAGTGTTACGGCAAGTTATGGAAAATGTCATAAATAAGCCTGCAATGTGCATCAACTATGGAGGTCATCATTTAAGAGACATCATCTTCAAATCCTAATGCGACGAAATTTCATGGCACAGATATTACATATATAAACAACTAATTGTAGTTTTCCAATTTAGAAAAGAAGTTGTAGCTGAACCAAATAGGGTCATTACTTGGGCGCCACCCAGTATTATTATAATAAAAAAAAACATTTTTCTTCCATGGCGGGGGGGGGGGGGGGTATTTATTTTATATTCTACCATCTGTGTAGATTATTCGCACACAAACTCATCAAAATCGGATGATGAATTCAATGTCAAACGGTCATTCATATACACCAATGCGAAAAAGTATCTCATTTCCCGAATTCGGGTGTTATGAGGGAGATGGGGTAAATATTACCCAATTCGCAAAATTCCTTTTGCTAGTTTTTTTTTTATTTATTGAACATATTTTCCTTGCCCTTCTAATTAAGTTGCGAAATTTAATTTTCAACAACCAAAATTCTGTCTGAAAAATTTATTTCGAAGTGTTTTCTACAACTCATCGGTTTCATCAATTTCAGAAATATCGGATGTCATTTACCTATTTAAAAAAAAATTAAATCTATAAAAATTTTGCATACCCACTTTTCGCCATCTGCCGGCGATCTTTGAAAACTCACGAAATGCCATTTACAGAATCAAAAATCGTCAAACGTCTTCTGTGGTTGACATTTAACTCGAATGAATTTGGCACTTTCCTTCAAATTCTGTTGCAATTTAACCGCGACAACTCTCGCAGAAATTTGCAAATTTGACCATTTTCTAAGGTGTAAGCCTACAGAACCACGGGTTCCCGTACATTATGCATTATTTCGGTTTTGTTTGGTCATCTGGAGCTCCCACTTGCGTCACTTTCACTTTTAGTCAAGGCCAATATATACTGTGAATTTGGACGCAATCTGTGATGACGAGTAGTGACCCTCTCCTTGTAAGACATATTTGGATTCAAAATAATCTGTAAAACGTATTTTCAACATTTTCAGTACAATGATCATTAAATTGCTTATTGGAGGGAATACCAAAAGGAATATCTTTTCTGATTGAAAAAGACTAAGGATTGGATTAAAGTCTAGATTCTACAGTAAATAATTAGGAACATCAAGATCGTCGCATGTACTTTCCGAGTGTCCTACTAAATATAATAATCAAAAGAGGCGGGCTATACTTGGTAGGTACTTCTACTCTGGGGAGTTGTAAGGAACAAAAGTGAGATGTAGTTTCCATAGAGAATTACGGTGGATCTAGGGTTATTCCGAGAAAGATAGATTCCTATGAATCTATGGAGTACAATAGACCCGTCAGCAGTCTAAATGAAACAGTATTTATTGGCGGCAACCGTCTAACCTAACCTAATCTAACCTAGTAGACGAAGATGAAACTTACCTATACAAATTCGTTTGCTTAGCCTTATTTCGACAGTCACCGAACAAATATTGCCTAAAACTATGTTATCAATTTGAATAAGATAGAAAGATTCTTGACTCGTCTATCAAGCTAATCAGACTTATAACTGTTATACAAAGTAGCAAAGATCAGTGGCGTAGTCATGAAATCGGATAGAGCTTGACTTGGTTTGTGATACCTTACTATTTGATATAACAAGACAAAGACGATGATTTGGATTTGGACGGGTCCCAAATCTTTTCACCACATTAATAAATGTTTGTGTGGTAATTATTTGAATTTCTGATAAATATTATTTTGCTATATTAAATTCAAATTACTTTTGATGTTGGAAACAAAATCTTCCAAGTTCATTTTTTCCTACGTAATTCTGTATACTTTTCCAAAAGGAATACAATGCGACCCATATCCATTTCTTCACCTTTCAAAACATTTTCGGTCATATAGTGAAATTTCGAAATGCTTTCTTATAACGAACTATGCGAATGTATAACAATTTACCATCCTTTGTGTTTTCTCGTATATATACAGGGTGTTTCCCCTTAGGAGATCAATAGAGCAGGAGATGATAGTACTCAAAATTGTATGGCAGGGGTGGAGGCAATATCAACCGCTTAGGAGATACAGGGTGATTAAGGAAAAAAAGCTATTCATGTCATACCGAAATTAGCTGATATTTTCTTAAAATGACGTGTTTTCAGTCAGTAAGGGAACAAATTTAGGTTTGAGAACAGCTTTTAGAATAGGTTTTGAGCTAATAACTCTTTAACGGCTGTAGATAGCACATAGGGTATAATAGGCCAAATTTAAGAGGAGAGTCTACAGTTTATAGTTTTTATAAAACAAGGTTATGTTAATGACCGTTTTGCAAAAAAAAAATAGAGGTCAAATTAAAAAAAACGGAAAAACAACCGAAATATTTTGTTTAAACCCACGTAACTCCTGAGAGGAGGAGGTATGGCGCTGGTTGAGCAGTCGTAGGAAAGGCCACATACAGTGCATACAATGAGCTCTTAGCTGAGACCGTGTGCCCAGTACTTTTTTAAACACAGGCTGTTTTGTGAAAAACTAGCTTTTTTCTTAATCACCCTGTAACTCTTAAACAGTTGATATTGCCCCCCCCCCCACCCCTGCCATACCCGTTGTTGTTTTTCTGGATGCGTACTATCACCTCCTGCTATATTGACCTCGTAAGGAGAAACAACCTGTATATTTACGACATATACGACAAAAGCGGCGCTGTACCTAATTCTTCCCCCGCTTGGATCATATTCACTAATTTCATTATTTACTTAGCTTGCTCTAAAGAAATAAAGAGACAAACACGCTTAATACCCTAACCCGGAGCAGGCTGGATACGGTATAGATGAGCTGTAAAATCTTCCTTCCTCATCAAGACCTGATGCGCTTCATTAATAGGACAGGAAGGTTTTGGTGTATGGGCTTCTAGCAGGACAGCACAATGGGCCGTCATGGCCTCCGTGATTGGGATAGAATCTTCTGGCCTCCTGCCTAAAAAAAAAATACTCTACCATTATTTCACATTAGATTTCACTCCCCTGAACCCCATATGTCATAACAGGTTTTATAATTGCTATTTATATTTATATCTAGAAAGAGACCACACCTATACAGAAAGGCTAGTCTAGTAATAGTGGATTTAAAGGAATCCCAGACACCCGGAGCTGTAATACTGCATATTCATATTTACACTCCTTCTATATCCAGTTGAGATCGTACACATCTTAAACAGATAATCCTGCATACATATAAAAGAAATTAAAACAACCCATTTGCGTGCCTATACTTTACTATTTCTTTACACTCATTCAACTATATTTACACATTTGCAGTTTCTTTTATCCAACCTCTAAGCATAGCAACATTTGTGAAAATTCCCGGTGAATTAGGTCGGCCACATCCGTATCCCCATGAGACAACACCAATTAATTTACCTTTAGCAATAAGAGGACCACCAGAATCAGATTGACAAGTATCTTGACCACCATGAGGATATCCAGCACATAACATGCGATCAGAAGCATCCATTTGTTTTTTACAATCTTCATGTTTCCAAATCGGAAGTTCCGTATATTTCAGATGTCTTGGAAGCATAGGATTATCTTCAGCTTCCTGTCCCCATCCACTTGCGGTAGCACTTGTAACAGTAATTTTTTCGTTATCTTTTGGAAGTGCAATAGGTTTTACATGTGCATTCAACTCCAAGGGGCTTTCTAGTTCCATAACGGATAGATCATAGTCAAATGTTCTATTATCATAGGAAGGGTGATTTACGTAGTTTTTAACATTTATAAATTGCCCATCGACTTCCCTATCCAGAGTGCCTGCTCTTATCGCAATCTGTTCCGCATGTCTTCCTTCTGTACAATGAGCTGCAGTTAAAATATATTTTGGAGCGATTATAGATCCGCCACATTTATGCCCATAATTATATTGAAAAGATATTTGATGTGGGAATTGCTTTTCTTTGGCTTTATTTCCTCCGACTATACCGAGAATTGGTAAATCCTCCTTGGGAAATCCAAGGGATATAGTGGTGAAGAGCGGCGTTATCAACAGTAACACAATTCCAAACAAAATAAAACTTTGTATCTGCGAAACGGTGCTGAATATTCTTGTTTTATACTAATTAAATGAGAGCAAAGTGGTAAAAATGTGTTAATTACATAAGTGAGGCTGTCCATAACATTTGTTCAAACATAAATTTTGTTAAGAGCTTGGGAAACTATTGACGACGGCAAACAACGTAAGAAAAGACTAACTAGAGAAATAGGCGCGTTTTTCGGTAACCATATAAAGCAAAATGTAGTTAATGAAGAAATTAAGTGTTGCGTGGTAGGGTGTTGATGTATTTTTATTTTTACTATATAACTTGAGTAGCATGATCCTAAGGTATATGTAGGTAAGATGGAAGTTTCCTTCTTTACAAATATAAATTGGCAAAACTTATTATTAAAAAAAAAAAAATTAATAAAATTTTCATTAGAAAAAAGAACTACACAGGGTGATTGAAAGGAATTTTTTCGGAAATCATATTGGAGATAAGAAGATGCGACTCATAATCAAGCTCATAGAATTTAATGGGGGCAAACGTTTTGGTGACCATGGACATCCATTTCTGATGAGTTTCGAAATACCCACTGGTTTTTTATAAAAACTTGAGCTTTCTTCTTTTTCGCAATTTTATATACTGGAAACTAAGTTTATTTATTTATATTTATCTAAGATAATGTATACGACAGAAACACGAATTAAGTACATTTCTAATACAAAGTTCAGTCAATAGGGGTTTTTGCCCTACAAAAATGAATGAAAAATCAAAGCATTTGACCATGGGGGCGGTTAGCGTTTTCCGTCATTTTAGAATTTCGCTAAATGCTACCTACAATGGTCCCAGTACATATTACTTAATCAAAGCTAAACTACAGAAAAATTACTGAGGATTATTCTTAATTGAGTCTTATTAATATTAAAAGCTATCGAATGGAAATTCAAGTTAAAAGTACAGCACATCCTAGTCATAGGCTGAAAGAGTGTCATAGCTGATGCGATAGGAACACAAATACATAAAGTCATTAGATCGCAAGTGTCGAGATTATAAATTGAAATTAATTTTCTCAAGCATCAAAGTTATGTCGATGTCACCCTTCACAAGTTGAAATACAAAGCTTATATCACAAATTTATCTACGAATCTTAAGACTAGGAAGGTGTATTAAATTTAATCTTTCGTTATAAGAAGGAAGATGAAGTCTATCCCTCAATTCGAGATTTCTTACAGTAAAAAGTAAAAATCTCCTTTGCACGCTCTCAATACGATCGGAGTTATTTTTGTAAGAGACAGGACTGCCATATTCCACAATAGTTCTAACAAGAGTGGTAAAAAGGGCTTAAGTAATATAGATATCATCTAATTCTTTTGCCCAGCACTTTTCAAAGCATAACATTGAGTTGGTTCTATTGACGATGCGTTCTATGTCGAAGTTAAAAGCCGATTCACACCGGCACAATAGTGATTGCGATAACGATAGCGATAATCATAGCGATAAACTAGTGATACAATTCCTTTCACATCAACGCGATAGATCACAGCGATAGTTACATGAATATGCCTGAAACAAATATAGACATTAGTAGCACGTCACTGTTTAGTAACCCGTCTCATTTCACCAATTTTCAATCCACGACTATGGAGATTTACCCGCAATCTTGGACATTAAATAAACATGTACGATATTCCAGTGGAATATCATATTAAGGAAATCCAGCCATCCCAACATCTATTTTGAGCTGGAGATATAAAAGCAGCAGCAGCAATACAGAACCTTGCCGACGGCAGGGCTAATATTCAAATTAAATCAATTCGGTTTTCCTCCACACCTAAACAGACTTATCCACAGTTTCCTAACTCCTAGGAAATTCTATGTGGAACTTGATGACCACAAATCTCCCCTCAAAACAATTGCAGCAGGAGTTCTCCAGGCCTCCATATTGGGCTCAATACTCTTCAATCTCTACACCTCAGACCAACCTCAAAATGAAAGCGGCACAACACTCCTCTTCGCCGATGACTCCCTTACATTGCCCACCCTTGGCGGTCAATAAAGTCAACCTACATCTCAGCAAGCTCGACTCTTATCACAAAAAAGGGGGGATGAAAATTAACGCCCAAAAGTCCGAACTTATCTGTATTCGGAAACCTAGCATCGGGCGAAAATGACAAGTCACTACATCTAAAAGATTTGCGCCCGTCTACAATGTGAGAATAATAAAGCCTACACAAACAGCGAAATATCGCGTACAGCCTTATAAGCCCTATTACTAATGTCAGGGACGGACTCACAACCCAGACAAAGCTACTCATGTACAAGCAACTAATAAGGCCTGTCATCACTTATTGCTTTCCCATATGGCACACAATTTCCCCCACTTATATGAACCGCCTTAGAAAGTTCGAAAGAAAGATCCTTAGAGCTTGCACATGACTCCATAGAAGAGCAAACGGAAAATACTATCGCAACGAAGTATTGGACGAGGCAGCCAATATAACTCCTATCAAAGAGTATCTGATCGGTCAAACCGAAAAACAAATTGAGAAAATCTCTATCCATTCAAACCCACTCATAAACAACTTGCCGGATCTTCAAATACCGGGAAACTTCAAATACCGGTCACCCTTGCTCTTGGCTCAACCGGATGCTAGAAACATCTACCTGCACGAAGGTAGAATAAGTTTCTATGATACTAAAGGAGATTACTTCAGGGGGTCATCCCAAATAACTCACTCAAGATAAAACCTGCCAGTATAGGAATTTTCCAGTCCTTAATTTCCTAAATGTTATGTTTAATGTTAATTGAAACACATGGTCCCTCTTATGACTTCTTTATTAACTTATATTATATCACCCTAGCGACTATTCCCAAATGCACACTGATCTCGAAAATGATCGAGGGGAGAAAAAAGTCTGAAATAGTCGCTTATAATTATTTTTTTATCATATTTAAGTTAGATATCACAAAACCCAATTTTCCGCTTGATTTGGAAAGCCTGTCGAGAATATTATCCATATCAATGTCGATCTCAGAGTGGACAGAAATTAAGGACTCATATCCAGATTCTCTTTCTCGTGCACAGATTGTAGAAATAGATGTGACGCAACCGATTCTGTCACGGGCGAAGTAATTGACTGAGGGTGAGAGCTTGCAATTTGAGTCACATTCAAAGGAATAGGAGTAGAAATGCATGATATGTCATGACTATATCTTTTGATGAAAGCTTAACTGATCTTGCTTTCTTTTGAAAAAAAGTTGTCAATGGTCTTATCAGTTTCTGCTTTCCATTTTCGCTACTATTTCTACCTCCATCGCTAACTAGTGTAGCAATTTTATTCTTCTTCTTTAAATTAAAGTAAAAGTGAAGTTAAATTAAATAACACTACTTGAATTAATACGAAAGTGCAAGCAAAACAACTGCTACTATCGCAGAGGAAAGTGAATGGTTTTTATTTTTATAGTCTTGCCGTAAAAATTGTGAAGAAAAATTATAGAACCAATTTTAGTGGCATCAATCCAACTGATCGTTTTCAGCAACCAATAGTGTATAAAAATTCGAAAGAATAATGTTTAAGTAAATTTCTAAGAACAAAATGTATGCTTGCCAACGCTAACAAATATTTTTAGCGACTCAGTTCAGCCAAAGCACCTGAATCAACAAAACTCTTCGGAATCTTTGTCCGCCACCAATAGTGCATGAAAAATGTAAAGAAAAATTTTCAGATCTTTCTAAGAAAACTGAATGCTTGTGCCTTTGTCCGAAAGAGTGAGCCACCAGAATCAATGCACCAATTCCAGTGTTGCCAATAATTTCTTTCTAAAATTGGCTAAATGTATCTAGAAAATCTAAAACAGATTTTAAAAATCGGCTAAAAATCGGCAAATTCCATTCTATACAAAATAATGCAAAACCAGCATAAAAGTTCTCGCCGATAGTACTATCGAGTGGTGTATGCTTTTCCTGATTCAGAAAACTTTCTCGGGACGTTTTTGTTGCCGGAAACCCATTTTCATGCACTCGGGTGACATACACCCCCGTTACTACATTTCGCATATATTTTTCCGCTCTTTCTTTCGGAGACATAAGTGCTCTGTTGCGAACTTTTTTCTCATAGGAAGTAATTTTCCATGACGCATCAATTTCGCACAATCACGAGAGGAAAAATCCACATTTTCAACCAAGAAATTGGCTCAAAATACATTCGATCGCCAAAGCACACTAACCCGGGGATTACACGAGATAGTACAGCTTCCATGCAAGCCTCCCTTCCAACGCGATTTTTAACTTGACAGCAGAAGGCAGTTCGGCTTATGTCTTATCATCTTGCATGAAAGCTCATTTAAAAATGGCATTGAGGCGTAAAGTCTTGTGTATATTGGAAAACTATAGCAATAAAAGCAGTAGCAGAAGGATAAAAACCCACGAAAAAATGAAGAGGAAGGTGTTGGTAAATGATGTAATGCAAATGATCCCAGAAAATCTCATTTTTAAAGAATAAATTTATCAAATTTTCTCCAGCATTTCTTTTCCGCCGCCATCTTGAAAACTGTATAATGTCAAATTACTATCCCCTCAACTGCCATGGTTTTTCATCATGCATCGCTGAAAGCTGAGCTGCCAGCCTGGCAGTAGATGTTACACGTGCAAGAAGTATGGCAGTGCGGCTTGCATGCAAGCTGTACTATTACGTCTAGCACCCGGGTAAACTAGGTGTGGCTAGCATCAATCCAAAAATCGGCTGACGAAATATCAAAATCGGCTAAAAATCGGCTGTCGGCTAAGGTAAAATTTTGTCGGCTAATGAAGTTGAAAATCTGCCAAATTAGTCGATTTTCGGCAACGCTGCCCAATTCGTTTACACCGTTATCGGTTCAAATTCTTAAGAACAATTTGCAAGTGTATTTCTAAGAAAAATGTAATGCTTCCCTACGAACATAAAAATTTTGAACAACTCTTGAATCAGTGTCGCCATGGAAAATCAACGGGTGGCTAGGCTAGACGTTGATTGCATGGATCTGATTCATTCTTTTGGAAGATTGAAGAACCGTAAAACAAAATTTGTAAGTCAAGGCTTAAATACAATTACGACGATCAACGGCAAACGAAGAAAAAGTGCCGCTGTCAAACTTCTAAAAGCACAGCGTCTTATGCGAATGCCCAAATTTCGACAGGTAACGGTCAGCGGTGGACGATGTTGCCGTCGTCGCTAACAAAATCAAACGAACGAAATAGTTGTGGGATTTTTGTCAAGGTTTGTCAATTTCAAAACAATGAAATTTGATTTTGATTTGTGGGGGTGGGGGGGGGGGGGGGTGACCCGTGTGACACCCCCCCCCCCCCCCCTTGTATACGCGCCTGGTAGTTTAGTCCTGAGACGGCGACTCATTAGTAATTCAGCAGGAGATTTAACATCACCTTTAGTTGTTGTCCTATAGTGTAATAAAGATATGTATGGATCTCCTTTGCCTTGCCGACATTTAGCTAGGAGTTTTTTAACTGTGCCTATTGATCTTTCCGCCAGCCCATTCGATGTGGTGTATTTAATTTCTCAGTCTTTAGTGAAGGTTTTAAACTGGGATGAGTTAAAAGGTGGAACGTAGTCCGAAACAAGTGTATGCGGGATTCCATGTGTAGCAAAAATGGATTTTAATTGGGATATTATCGATATGCTAGAACTATCATTATTAAGTTATCCTATTTCTATGTATTATGAAAAATAGTCAACTACTAGCACATATTTCTTCTTTTCGAATTCAAACAGATCTACTCCTACTGTTTATACCAATCTATGTCTGGAATCTCATGATGCAGCAGTGGTTCTTTTGTATTATTGGAACGATTAAGAAGACAAGCCTCACAATTGCCAACTAAGTTGGCGTTGTCACTGTTAATATTTGGCCAAAATACAGACCCTCTGGCAAGGCTTTACTATGCTCTTTCAAAACCAAATTGTCAAGTAGATGTAATTCATCTATATAATGGAAAAATATTGTTTAGCAAAAGTTTCAATGTCTTTTTTGTGATCCGGCCAACCTTTTTTAATATAAAATATTAATTTCTGTAAACGCTCATCATTTTCAGTAGCTTTTCTTATTTCTTCTAGCTTGACATCAGATGCTGAGATAGTTGATAGTACCAAGTTTACCTGTAAAGAAATATCACTATCCATATCTGTTAAGCAAGTTTCATTTAGTGGAGCTCTTGACAATGTATCGGCAATATACATATATTTTCCGGGCTTATATTTGACATTGAGGGTGTACGCTTGAAGACGTAGCATAATTCTTTGTAGTCTAGGTGGGATTTTATAAAGGGGTCTGTTAAATAAAGAAACTAATGGCTTGGGGTCAGTTTCCATAGTAACAGTTTGTCCATAAACATGCTGATGAAACACACCCGAAAAGAATGGCAAAAAGCTCTTTTTCTATTTGGACGTAATTTTGTTGACAGTCTGTTAATAACGCAGATATGTACGCAATTGGGTGTACGTCATGTGATATTACTGCCCCAACTCCACTTTTTGAGGCATCAACGGCTAGAGTCAATGGCTTATTTGTATCGTAATAAGTAAGAATTGGTGCATTAAGTAAGTTGTTTTTAAGCTTTTGAAATTCTTTTTCGTGCGCCGTATTCCACTGCCAAGGAACATCTTTTTTTAACAACTCCCTAAGATTTGTGGTTTTCATTGACAGATTTGTAATAAATTGTCCCAAGTATGTGACCATGCCAAGAACTATTTGGACCTCAGAGACGCTAGAAGGTTGCAGATTGCCTCCACTTTTGTTATATCGGGCATAACCCCTTTTTGATTAAAGATGTGTCCAGAGCCGGACTAGCAGTACGGGCGATCGGGCGCTAGCCCGATGGGCCGGTGGTCGTTGGGACGGTGTCTCCACATTAACGCAAACACACGTATTTACCACGTACTCTGGACGAATGTTGCGGCTGCGATGGGAGGAGCGCTATGAAATTGAATTAAAATTGAAAAGTACTTTACTGCATTACCTAAAAGCCTAATACAATAAAGCTAATTTGCCCACAACGACGAGGCCATCTGGGCAGAGGAGAGTTTGGTGTTAAAAATACTCAGAACTCTCCCACATCTTATAAACACTGACAAGACGTGGAGCCAAAAGGTTGTTGACAATATAGCATTATACATATGTATATGGCAAATTTGGCATTCTCGTGGCTTCAAAACCATTCACTTTTTTGTAAAGAATTTTATATTATTTTTTGCATCATATCATTTTTAATTCGAAAAATGCACGGAAAATGTATTTTTCATCAGAAGGGTTCAACAAGGTTTTCAAAGGTTTGCTATAGCTATGTGTACTTTTAAAACACATTCGAAATTGAAGAACAAATATAAAAACAGTTTCTAAATTTTTTCATTGTCTAATAAACAAAAAAAAAAACAGTAATTTTATTTCATGTAAATCAAAATTTCAAGCAGAGTATATACATAGTCATGGTATATTACACTCAGCTTTTACTTACCCAAGTATTAGAAACAGTCTGAATTTTCCCACATTTGGTGAAGCATTGGCATTGTTTTTGTTACTATATTGGGCCATACAGGTAAGTGAAGGAGCGATTAAATTTCTAAGCGGTTACAAAAAGATTCCAAAAACAAAGATTAGGGGAAAGGATTAAGAACTCAGTTCCTTCAACCCGTCAAATCTAGCACTCCTCAACAAGTCCTACATTAGAGCTAGAATGGAATACAACTCCCATATATGGGCCGGGGCTGGTCGCACAGCCTTAGCTTCATTGGATATTGTCCAAAAGAGAGCCTTCAAGCTCATTGGCGATTTGGCAATAACTTGTCATATCGACTCACTCGAGCACCGCCGCAATGTTGGATGCCTTTCGCTCCTTTATCGCTATATGCATGGTCAATGTTCTGATGAAATATCTAGTCTAATCCCTTGTAGAATGATTCCTGCACGCAATACTCGCGCTGCAAACCGCGCACATCCTTTAACCCTTCAAATTACTTTCGGCCGTACAGTAAAATTCCGTGATGCTTTTTTATCCCGAACAGTGCGAATGTGGAACAGCTTACCATCTTTTGTTTTTCCCCCGGCATACAATCTGCGGAAGTTTAAGGGCGACATACATCGGCACCTCCGCCACTCTCCTCATATCCATGCTGTGCTTTGCATCATAGGGTATACCCTGAGCTTGGCTTAATAATATAAAAAAAAAAAACAAAAAACAGAACCATAACAACTCGTTTTGGCGCCAGAGGCAAAAATCCACAACATAACCTTATATAATGTGACGTGGTCTATCAATTGACTGTACAAAGTTGAGCAACAATTGATCATGAGAAGAATAGTAAATAATATTTATTGTACATAAAATTATTATTTGATATTCATTTTTTGCGAGTAGTGGGGTGAATCACTTTGATAGAAAAATTTACAAGATTTTACAGATAGATTTTTCTATGGTTTTTCGCCGTGAACTAGTTTCTCATATTCTCAAAATTACAAGCACTCCTATCATTTCTTTTTCGGTTTACAAAACAGCCACATTTGACAAACTTTCTGGACCTATTGGCGATCACAGGGGGTTTTTTATTAACTTCAATTTGCTGAAACTTCATTCCACATGAAGCTATCATCACTGGCAATGTTAGAAAAACTCTGAATGCGATTTCGACATTTAGATAAGCTTCTTGGAGGCTATAGTCGTGAATTCATTGAAGTAATTCCAAAAGTGGCTTTCCTCAGGCTATCGCGTACATTTTGATAAGTAGATCGCCAGAAAGGAATCCAAAATCTTCTGAAACTTGTTCCAACATTTCGTACCTCCTCGTCAGTTAGAATAAAAGAACATCAATCGATTCAAAAATTGGTGTACGAAGCTCTTGTTTTGTGTCAATTTTGGGATCACTCATAATTTTGTGATTTAAAAAGGTCGAGTCGTCCCTTTTTTCTTGTTTCTTTCATGTTTGTAGCACTGGCAAACATTTCTTCCATGTCAGGATCACGAACCAACCTCAGCCCTGTTAAGCGGGTAAATTCAAATCGAGAACAAAACAATTTATTTAACAGTTAAAACTCAACAATAATTTATATTTGTCAAAGGCAAATGTTGTTAGTATTATTTTTTTCGCTCGCAATAATTTTTTTTTTAACCGGTGGCGCCCCTCCGCTTCAACGTACAGCTGTCTAAGTAAAATTGTTGATCTCTCGGATACTATTTCCATGGAGAAACCCTGTTTTAGTTTTAATTTTAAGTGTGGAAGGTCCACCCGCTCTTACACATATACTGTACATACATATTTCCTGTATAAATTTCTTCTTTCTTTCTTGTTATTTAGCATGGAATTCAATATTCATAGAAAACGTTGTCTTGCTCTCCTTGCGCTACGCTGTCTTGCTCTCCTTGAGCTGGGATCATTGGGTAATCAGCTTAATAATTTGGTTTGCTTACCTCTTATAAAAAAGTCATTTTTGAAGACCCTTAGGGGCTGGTTTGACATTATTTGCCCGGACCGATTTAAAGACCCAGTTCGGCCCTGGATGTGTCCTAAATACTTTGTTTCTGACTGACAGATTTGTGATTTTTCTTTATTAAATTTTAAACCTACTTGACGCTCCCTTTCTAGGACTGCCTTTAAACATTTGTCGTGCTCTTTTTTATTAGATGCGAAGATTAAAAAATCGTCAATATAAAAAATGATTACGCCTTGTAAATTACCAAATAATTCAACCATTTTAGAATGAAAAATTTCAGGAGCCGAAGAAATGCCAAAAGGTAGTCGCAGAAATTTATTTACCAAACGGCGTAATAAATGTACATAAATCGGATGATTCCTTATCTAATGTAATTGCCCAGAATCCTGACTGTGAATCAAGAGTTGTAAACACCTGTGCACCCGTCATCTGTGATTTTAGTTCATCAATAGTAGGCAATTGAAAATGAGATCTCTTAATGACTTTATTTAAATTACCTGGATCAAGACACAACCTTAATTTGCCATTAGGTTTGTTCACTAAAACGATGGAACTAACCCAGTCAGTTGGCTCTGCGACAGGTTCAATAATCTTCAATTTATTGCAGCCTATTCAACTCATCTTTTAATAATGGATCTAATATGAATGGGATTCGTCTCCTACATTCAATTACTGGACGGGCATCTGGTCGAATAGCTATGTGACATTTTTCCTTAATATGCCATCAAAAACATCTGAAGAGCTTTTGAAAATATTACTTTTCTCATTCAATTGCACAGAATTCACTTTTATTTCATTATTTTTTCTAATTAAGTCGAGCTTGATACAGGTAGGCAACCCAATAACAATTTGTCACTTGATTTCTACAATATAAAATTCAATGCTGACATTTTGGTTAAATATTTTACCTGATATTTTAGACTTTCCAAATACTTTGAGCCTTTCTCCACTGCAAGTTATTATTTTAGCATTTGTTTTGAAAATTGACAAATTTTTGTGACTCACGCGTTTAAATGTTTCATATGACATGATATCTGCCTGCGCCCCTGTATCAAGCTGAACTTTAATTGTATAATTATTTACTTTTAAGTCAATAAACCACAACTTATCTATTTTCACTTCATTGCATCTGAGTTTGATAGATCCGATGAACAATTGCATTTCTTCTGCTGTGTCTAGTGACGTAGAATATTCTGCTTTGATTGCGCAGTTTCATAAAGCAGTTTTTCTTTAATGTGAGATAAAATGACTTGTTAGTTTATTATTATTTTTATTCACTATTTTACATCTTGATTAACTAGGGCTAAAAGTCTTCTTTAGATTTGCATTTTGAGTTTGTACTTACAGTATCACGGTTTTGATTTGGTGTTACCGGAATTTGTTTTTATGTCTTCATTGCATATATTTTTTCAATTTTTTAATAAATATCGGTAGTGTCGGCGTCTGGGAGTTCGCTGTATATTTCCCCAGCGGTGTTGAGTAAGCATTTTCGTCGTCTATCTGTTCTTGACTGTGTTGGTGTTATGTTGTTCCTGTTAAACATAAATTTGGATGATCTTTTTCAATGTTGCCTGTTTTGTGTATTGATGAACAGTGTTTGCGGTAGTATACCATGGCAATCCATATAGAGATTTTTGTGGTTTATTTATAATAATTTTAACATCAGCCTTGAGTCTTTTTAAGCATTGTGTCCAGTTTATGAGGTTGTATCGTATGTGTGATAGGACGTGTGAGTTATAGATTAAGTCCGCTACAGGCTTTTGCAACCTGATATTTCTTTTCATAATCCTAATTAAAGGAGCGAGTTTCCTTTCCAGCTTTGTAATATGCTTTCTCCAATCTAATTTCTCGTCAATTTGTATTCCCAGATAGTTTATGTTTTTTACTCTTTGTATGTTAACGTCGCCTATTTTTATGTCGATGTTCTTGTCTGTTTTGTTTTTTGTTTAAAAATCATATATTTGGTTTTCTCTTCATTTATTTTTAGTTTGTTTCCGTCCGTCCATTTCTAGAAAATTTCTAAGTCTTTGTTCATCATAAGTTGCAGAGATTCCATGTTCCTCGATTTATAGACGATGTTGGTGTCATCTGCAAAAATGTTATATTCACAACATAGTTCTGTGTACGGTAAGTTATTTATATATAGAAAGTATAGTACTGGCGCCATTATTGAACCCTGTGGTACTCCGCAGGTGGCTATAGAAGGGCCGCTCAGGTTTTCATTTAATTTTGTTTGTTTTTCTCTTCCTGTTAAGTAGCTTGTTATTAGGTTGTTTGCTGTACCTCGGATTCCCAATGTGTATAGAAAGTCCGGTAGAAGTTCATGATGTACTGTATCAAAGGCTTTAGTTAAGTCAACAAAGACTGTTCCTATATATTTTCCTTCATCAAGGTATTTATTAATTTTATTTAATGTTTCAGCTGCAGCCAATTTGTGTTACTTTTAGGCTGAAAGCCAAATTGATTTTTATCTATTCCGCTATTTCCCTAGATGAATTTTCTCAGCCTGATTTCTATTATTTTTTCGAATATCTTGGTCACATTGCTTAACAGAGATATAGGCCTATAATTATTCATTTGTGTTAAGTTGCCTCCTTTCGGAATGGGTATGATTATTGTTCTTTCTAGGCATTCAGGGAAGATACCGCTGCTCAGCATTTCATTTATGAGATGTGTAAGTGGTCTCCCAATAATGTCACAAACATCTACTAAAGGGTTTTCCAATAAGTGGTTTTATTTTAATTAGCCCGCTATTTCGGTAGATGTCACTTTTTGACATTTGACAAGTAGAAACTACGCCATTAACAAAACTGGAACGATACACGATTCAACAACGCATTGAAATTATTAAAATTCACTATAAAAATGGTGAAAATGTGGCAGAGACGGTTCGTAAAACTCGAACATTTTTGGGTCATCGTGAAGCTCCTTGTCGGACCGCAATACAGAATTTGGTAGAAAAATTCGAGCTGTCGGGACAAGTTAGTGATGTGAAGAATAAAACCCGTGCACGTCGCTCAAGAACAGCCGAGAATATTGCTGCTGTAGCCGAAAGTGTTGAAGAAAACCCAGGTTTGTCCATTCCTCGTCGTTCTTTGGAATTAGGCATTCCACAAACGTCATTACACCGTATTTTGCATAAAGATTTGGGTCTTAAGGCTTATAAAGTTCAGTTAACACAAGAACTCAAGCCGGCCGATCATCAACAATGTCGAGTCTTTGCTGCTTGGGTCCTTGAAATGCATGAAAATGATCCGGAATTCCATCGAAATTTCATCTTGAGTGATGAGGCCCATTTCCATCTCGATGGCTTCGTCAACAAGCAAAATTGTTGCATCTGTGGCTCGGAAAACCCAAGACTTATTGTTGAAAAGCCTCTCTATCCTCAACGTGTGACTGTTTGGTGCGGTTTATGGTCGCGCGTGGTCATTGGACCTTACTTTTTCGAAAATGAGGCTGGAGCAACAGTTACGGTGAATGGATTGTGCTATCGACAGATGATTAATGATTTTTATAGCCGGAATTGGATGGTATTGATCTGGACAACGTTAACTTTCAACAAGACGGCGCTACGTGCCATACAAGCAACGAAACCATTGATCTTTTACGGGAAAAGTTTCCGGACCGTGTTATCTCTCGAAGAGGTGATCACAATTGGCCACCGAGATCTTGTGACTTAACACCTTGTGACTTCTTCCTTTAGAGCCACGTGAAAGAGAAGGTCTACGCCGACAGCCCAGCGTCGATTCAAGACCTCAAAGATGGAATTCGTGAGGCTATCGAGGACATAGGGCAGCCACTTTGCGATTTGGTTATGGAAAATTTCATGAAAAGGATATGGTCCTGTAGGCGTGGTTGTGGTGGTCATTTGGCTGATGTTATTTTCCATTATTAACGGCATACCTTTCTCTTTATAATGAAATAAAGATCCGATCATTTATCTCAAAAAATGGCATTTTGCTTTGAATATTAAAATAACACCTTTTATTGGAAAACCCTTTATATCATCAACTGAGATACCATCCTTTCTGGAACTGTATTCTTTTTGAGGTTTTTAACTATATTTTCGACCTCATCTATATCTGTAGGTACTAAGAATATTGACCTCACCGCCATTTTATTTTTTGTTGGGTGTTCAGTTTGTATATTGTTTTGGATATTTACACCAATATTATTAAAGTAAATATTGAAATTATGAGCTATCTCCTCCTGCCTTACTAGGGTCGCATTGTTTAGTTTGATTTCTTGTATTTGTCCCATGTTACTTGCTGTTTTCTTTGTTTAATATGTCCTTGTTTATAATACGCCATAGTTTTTTTGGGTCCTTACCCTCATTTAATATTTTACTATTTATATCTCTTTCCTTAGCTTCTCTTTGGAGGCTGTTATTTTGTTCTTCATTCTCTGGTAATTGATCCGCAGGTATTGGTTGTTTGGTTGAGTTTTCATTTTTACATGTAGCGTACCCCTTTCTTTCATTTCCATTATTATTTCATCTGTTAGCCGGGTATTTGATCTATTTAGGACTTTTCTGTAAGTGGTGCTATCTTCTTTCGATTTTTTCATGATGTCTATCATCTTTTCAATAGTGATATCTTGAGAGGTTGCGAGATTCTCTCGAACACATTTTCTATATTTTTCCTTTTTTTTTTTTTAATGGAGGTTGTTACCATAGGCGTTTTTATATTACAGTTTGTTTTAATGTGTGCCACTATAATGCGATGATCAGTGATAGCCGTGTCATGTAAGGAGATTTGAACCTTGTTTGCCTGTATCATATCCGTGATGCAAAGGTCTATAATTGTACTTGAAGTGGCATCTTGTCTAGTGCAGTACCCCATTTCTACATTATTAACTATTGAGAAACTATTCATTTCGGTTATGTTGATTACTGAGTTTGCTGGTCTACCAACTTTTAGGAGATCAATATTCGTATCCCCTATGAAAATTAATTTTTTATGATTTGCTAAAATATTTTCAAAGTGGTGAATATATTCTTGTAAGTATTCAGCCGGCGACCTGTACATGGTCATAATTCTTATGTTCTTTTTGTCTTGTGTTTTAATCTCTATAATAATAGTGTTATATTTGCTCTTTTTATGTATGATCCGATAATTTAGATGTTTATTTATGTATATTGCAGTACCTCCCCTCTGGCGTCTACCCTACAATTAAACTCGCTTTATTTATGTATATTGCAGTACCTCCCCTCTGGCGTCTACCCTACAATTAAACTCGCCAAAATAATCGGGTATCTGGTTGTGTTTAGTTTCATTTTCATATAACCAAGTTTCATTTAGTATGATAATTCCAATGTGTTGCTTCTTTATTGGAAGCGCTTGTATTTCGTACACCTTATCTCGCAGACTCCTGACATTTAAATATAGAATTTTCATTTAATTTATTTTTCGATTCATTTTTGTTTACTCTGTATTTTAGATCTAGGTTTAATTTAGTCAGACTATTTTTTTTTGTTTCTATATATCTTTTATATGTTCTCTATACTATAATTTATATTCCTCTTTACAGCATATATTTTTTTAGGTATTCTGGACATTTATTACTGTCAGCTAGATGATATTTACAGTTATCTGGAGTTTTCGGGTTTTTCTGCCAGTTTATACAAATAGTTGAGTTCGATTTGCATTCCATGCTACGATGCTCTCCTGCACACTTACCACATGTTGTTTTATTTGAGCAGTTTTCCGCTTTGTGGTTATATCCATTACAATTGTAGCATCTTTTTACTCCAAAATCTTTCCTCACAAAGTGCGTGTTCCATTCGATGTTTACGTATTTGCCGATTATTTTTTTATATGTTGTGACGCAGACCTCCATGTAAATTGTCCAATTCCATTTTTTTTCTGCTATGTACTATTTTAATTTTGTCCTCGTCGGTAATGTAGCAGTTTAGCTGCTTAAGCTCTAATTGGAATTCGTCTGTAGTGTAGTTTTTTTTGCAGGTTTGTAATGAAAAGTCTTGGATTTCTTTGTTTGGTTACGTACATATATGTCGTATTCCGCACTTAAATTGTTTTTCATGGCTGTAGCTATTTTTTTATTATGTGTTTTTTTATCTGATTTTATTACTATTTCCCCGTTTTTAATATTTTTTATCTGTACAATTGGGGCTCCTATCTTGCTAGGTTGTATACTTAATTTTACAGCCTTTCTTGTAGTATCATTTCTTTGCGTTTTTTGTTTGTTTTATTATAATTTCTTGCGTCATTTGTTCGTTTATTTGTTGACTTGGTATTATATGATTTATATTGTTTTTAACTGCAGATGCATAAGAGGTAGAAACTGTGCCTGTATGTTTTCTACATTTTTTTGTAATTTATCCATCTCAACCTCCATTACTTTCATATGTTTTTCATTTTGGTCCATTTTTACTAATAGTTTTTTCTGTAAATTTATAAATTCTGATAATTTGTTTTGAGCTAACCACCTAATTGTGTCCTTACATTCTCTGCAGATCCATGTCGCGATTTTAAAATCCTTAAGTTTTATATAATCTTTGTTAATTACTTCGCAGCATTTTATGTGATACCATTTCTCGCAGCAGCCCTCACATTGTAGGGCTTTATCATCATATGTGACTTGATTTTCACATTTTTTGCATATAAAGTTAGTGCTGTCATTTGCGGCATTCGCCATCTTTGAGGTTATAGATATTCTAATTTAATTTTCAACATCACACCTTTTTTCACTCATTTAAATTTAATCACATTTGTAGCAATCATCTAAATAAACCAATTTACCTTCCACAGACTCTTTAGTTTTATTTTTGTATTCTTAATTTTGTTAAAAACTCTGAGATCTTTAATGGCGTATGTAATATGTTCTTCTTCTTCTTCTACTCTGCTAATCAAACCTATTTCATAAGAGTGTATTTATGTGTATCACGACACTAAAGATCCTAAACCATATGCAATCATTACTCCCTCTCAGTCTCACCCAAATTTAATAACACACTCTTGCGAGAAATTCATTATCTACAGTTGATGTGGCGTAGAAAAGCAATCAACAACAACACGAAAGGTGATCAAAAACCAAACCAAGGATCAAAAAGAAGAAAAGAGAAGACATCGAATCGAACTGAGGGCCAAAGATACATGCCCCAATGCCCAAAATAAGATAATCCGAAGGTTGAGAAAAATCATCAAAACAAATCCAAAGAAGGAAGACAATGAAGAAATTTGGAAGCGCTAAAGCACTTGACTTGACTTGACAGAACCTTTCCTTTATGCATCTGGTTTTCATCGGGTAACGGTTTATTTTCTTAAAAGTAAAAAAATTGTGAAACTTTGTAAAAGTATTAGTAAATATAATTACACATTTAAGAAAAATCTGAACATGAACAAATTGGAATTTCCCAATTGTATTGGCTAGTATCTATGGTATATATGCTACGATTATATGTCAATTCAATGTGTACCAGCTCTAGTTAATTTTTCAATTTGCAAAAAATGTCTGACTGACCGTCGTTGATATCGAATATAAATTTTTATATAACGATGTTAAAAGATATGGAAAAAGTAGTGACGCAGATGAATTAAATGTTTCGGCTATAGAGATGAAATTTGAATACATGGATTATTCGAAGAATACCACCAATGTTTGCCTGATCAATATCAAAGAACACCTCATTCCTCGATTGTCGATTACGGATTCCCTTTAAAATTTTACTTGATGTGTTCTTTCGCAGCAAGGTATACCTACTCGACAAGAACCTCAGAAAAATCGGAACAATACTTAAATTAACACGGCCTTATAAGTAGATAATTGAAAAAGCGTTTGGAATTTTGTAGCAAAATGGAGATTTTTTGTCAAAACTACTGCAACACAGCCTGAAACATTTATTAAGATTGCTCAAACCTCATATGCTCTTCATATTTTTTTAAAACCGCGAATGAGAACGACAATTATTACACTCAATATTTAGTGTTCTCTTAATCAAAAATAGGGGGTTTGATATATTTTTAAATTAATGGAAGAAGACCAACGGAAGAAATTTTCCAAATCACACAACGTTTTTGTACTTGCACTATAACCTCATTTCGTTTAACACTTCCCACTTGTATTCGAGGCTATTTAGCATTTAGGGAAGGACGCAATAAATTAACTCTGGTCGCGGTGTCCGCAGCGTCCCAGTGGCCAAGTCACCAATACTCTTAAGCTAATCCAACCTGTATTCGATTCCTTGGCAATATCAACCCCCAATTTATCCTTTTTTCTACTATTTTTATAATGTTTTAAATTCAGATCATATAAAATTGGGTATTCCTTTGTATGACTTTAATTCATTATTCAACACCCACTTGAATTTGCACTATCCATTTTCATTTCATAGCTCGCGATAGATGACTGAAATTGTGCATGCTGCGGTAGAGCTTTGAGTGGTTGGTTAAACGCTGCAGAAATTCTTTGTATCGCTATGATCTATCGCGTAGGTGTGAATGTTTACATTGAAAATTATGTGTAGCGATCTATAGCTGTCGCTTTGTTATCGGTATCGCGGCGGTGTGAATCCGGTGAGTTTGGAGTCAAAAAATATCCCCAAGTCACATATTTTATCAAGTTCCGAAAGTAATAAGCTATTCATAGCATAGACAACATTCGAAGGGACTCGCTTACGAGAGAAAATGCTTTCCATTAGAGAACTCTTTTCACAATATTCAAGAAGTCTGTCCAGGTCATCCTGCAATTTGAGACAGTTGCAATGCGAGTCGATAAATTTATATAATTTTAGATCATTTACGTAAATTTGCAAATCAGATTTGTTAACTACATAGGAAATATCATTTATGAATAATTTTGAAGAGAACGGGCCCTAAGTGCCTACCCTGTGGAACACCGGATTAAGCCGTTATTTCTTCAGACAGAGCAGAACGGAACTGAATCCAAAGTTTCCGATCCATAAGTATAGATGATAACCAGTTCAACAACCAAATTGATAAACCTAAAGATCTCAGTTTATATAACAAATCAGAGTGAGGAAGCTTGTCAAAAGCCTTACTGAAATCTGTATAAATACAGTAAGTTTCGCAACCGAGCTCAAACGATTCCATACAGGTAGATGTAAACTGGAGCACATCTGTTGTTGTTGATCTTCCCTTCATAAAACCATGCCGATGATGATTATGAGCTCCACTACAGTGAAAATACAAGAATTCATATAAAGAAGCTTCAAGCAGTTTGGGAATACAAGATAACTTAACAATAGGACAATAGTTGGTAACAGCCTCCCTTTTACTGGGCTTAGAGATTGGGACAATAAAACACTCTTTCCAAAACTTAGAAAATTTACACGTAAGCAATTCTTCAGGATTTTATAACTTCTCCGTAGACTTAGATGCAGTTATCTAAGCGAACATTACAGCATGTCAATCGTCAATCCAGGATAATCTTTCTACGTGGATTATTCCTGCCAATATCCAAATTGTAGATCATGATTTCAACAAGCCAGGCCGCATAGACCTAATAATTGGTGCTGAGCTCCACTTTCATTTATTACGAGTTGGTCAAATAGGTTTCGGAGAAAACGGTCCAATCCTACAGAAAACAATGGAAGGTTGGGTTATCGCGGGCAAGACAAAGGTAACCTCTGCAGTTCAATATAACTGCAATATTGCATCTATTAACTTTCAAGATGATGAATTCATAGATGACCGACGTTGGAAAATGGACTATAAGCAACTAAGCTTGAAAATGCTAGCAGGTAATGAAAGACGGAAATAAAACGTCAATATTTGTAGCAACTTTTGATGAACATGATATGGTGAAAACTTCCAAATTTATTAACTCATTACTTCGATTTATTAAAAATTGAAGGCTGACATTATCATTGTGCCATTTAAATACAATTTTCCCCCATGAACGGGATGCCGCCTTAAAAGCCATTATTAAGATTATTCAAAGAAAGAAGTCCGCAGATGACTATCAATCATTAATTAAGCATGGACAAGAAAGCAAATGCAGCCGATTGAGGAACCTATATCATGAGAGTTGGAGATAGGCTTAAACATGCTTTAATTACGTAAGATGCAAGGTATTCAATGCTTCTACCGTCATCTCATCCATTTACAATATCATTAATGACATATCTACACGAAAAAAAATGCAAGTTGGTCCACAAAGATTTTGGCTTCAAAGGGGTGGTAGTGTTGCCAAACAAATAGCCCATCCTTGCATACGATGCTTTCGGACAAGGCCTAGAAATTTTCATCAAGTGATATGGGTGATTTGCTTCCCGGAAGAATTCAACCGGGACGGTCCATTCCCAACTCTGATGTGGATTTTTGTGGCTATTTTTTAATTCATAACAAATTAAGACGATAGCAACCAACAAAAATATACCTATCTATTTTTGTCTGCTTTGCAACAAAGGCAGTCCACCTTCTGGTAGTTTTCTTGCTGCGCTTAGATGTTTTATTAGCCGAAGAAATTCTTGCCACAATACGGCTTGTGGGAAGCTGCAGTGAAATCTACGAAGTATCCCCTTCGTAGAGTAGTACATCAACATTCATTATCGTATGAAGAATTACATACTTTAGTTGTGCAAACGGAAGAAATACTAAACTCCAGGCCTATATAACCAATGTCTTCAGCTCCTAACGACATTTCAGCCTTAACTCCAGCGCATTTTTTTAATTGGAGAACCGTTTACTGTAGTTGGTGGCAACGCTATTAACCAAAAGATGAGTTAGAGTTAATTGTAGTTGTGAGAGAGTAATTAAGAACGGTATACAACTTTTTTTGAATTCCTAAAAAAGAAAAAGTCCCTTACTGTAAAATCATTCGATGAGATCGGTCATATTTGAATTAGCCATTTGCCGGAGTTTATTGTAAACTTTTCTAATAATAAATTATTTTTCATTGGTAGTATTCCTTATACCTCTCGCATAACATTTTGGTCCTTCGAGCCGGATTAGCCACAATAAGTATCAGAGGCAAAACGTGAACACATTTTTCATAAACTGTCGTGCGTGGTACGTTCATGAGTGAAACGGGACTTTTATCTAAACGTGGAAACCTAAGTTAAGCTTCGTAAAAAATCCACAAGATTCAGAGTGATTAAATTAAATATTTGAAATTTTAATGTGAAATTTATCGGTGACAATTTGATGAAATTGGAGAACCATTAAAAAAAATATTTAAAATTATCTCCATGTAGCGACTTGATTTGCATACATATATATTTATAATCATGTGTACAGATTCATTTAAAGCATTACATATACGTCACATTGCAAGCACATAAATCGTATCTTCTGATGACACCATTATGGACTACAAGTGCTCTCCTAACACACACGGAATAACAGTTATAATTTGTGCCTACAATACGTTTATAGATCTAGTGATTATTATCTGCATAGTGAATGCTTCAATAAGTGAACAAAGCTGTGATCACAAAATATGTGGCAGTCAATGCGCGATTAATTCGAATGAGAAATGCAGATAATGCAGTGAGAAGAAAAGCTCTAATGCATATGTAGTGACAATAATATAATATATATTTATATAAAAGAGTACTTAAGTTTTACATTAACAGATTTCAAGGAACTAGTGTTAGAAAGTCAATACATACGTGATTTATTTTCGCAAATAGAGTTTATTTCAAAATCAAGTAAAAAGTTACTGCAAGTCACCATAATTTCACATAATTTCAGCAGTTGGTAAGTCATTTCATTTTATTATTTTTTCGCAATGGAACAATTAAAAAAGAGACGCTCAGCAATAAAGACTCCAATGAGCAGAATTGAGACCTTTCTAAGATCTACAACCTCAGAAACTGATATCGAGAGCATACAGACTAGATTGGAGGGCATAGAAGAACAATGGAAAGAATTTGACACTATTCAAACGCAAATTGAGACAACGATAGATGACACAGATTTTCCGAACGAAACCAAATATCGAGAGGTATTTGAAAAAAAAAAATATCTCAACGTAAAAAGTGTAGCTTTAAAATTAATATCCTCAATATCTAAAGCTTCGAATTCCGTTCCCTCAACCACCCAGTCTAATCTCCCGTCAAGGGATCTTCGTTCAGATCTATCCAACATTGTCCATACTTTGACCGAAAAACCAACAGCATTTAGCTTCAATCTTAGAACGCCTCTCCTCTAACAATGTTACTCAGCAATCTGGAATAAACGCCAATTCTACATTAAATACGAGTACTACCATGATAATTCCTGAAATAAAACTGCCTCGTTTAGATATACCGACATATAGCGGCGAATAAAAGAAATGGCCTTCACTCAAGAATCTCTATGATTCGCTTGTTCATAAAAACACGTCTCTAACAGGCGTGCAAAAATTGCAGTATCTCAAAATGAGCCTAAAGGGAGAACCGTCGTCATTACTAAGGCATCTTGGAATCACATACGCGAATTACACGCATGCTTATCAAGAACTAACGGCTAGATATGACAAGGATTATTGCATTGTCGACGCCTTCATAAAATTATCATTGAACAACCAACGCTGGCACATGCTTCAGCTAGTTTACTTAAAAAACTATTCAATAATATAAAAGAATCCATTCGAGGGCTTAAAGCTCTGAAGCTACCCGTTGAGCACTGGGACGCTATCCTAATCTACTTAGTAGTAAATAAGTTAGATTCAGAATCTAAGCAGTTATGGGCACGACAAAGACCGACTGACACACGTCCGACATACGAAAGTCTTAAACAATTCCTTGAGAAGCGTCAGTTTGAGCTCGAGTCCACCCAGACTTGGCCAAAACACACGACACGAACTTACCCCCATCTAAGTCATCGTATTCCGCCACCACTACACTTTGCATCAAATGCAAGGGAAATCAACACTTATTCAAATGCCCTGCATTTAGAAATCTTAATCTTAATGCCTGAAAATGGATTATTTCAATTAGCAGGCTATGCCCTGGTCACAATACTAACGAGTTTAGATCTACGAGGTGTATGATATTTAAACGAACCCACCATACACTTCTACATGAGGATCAAGCTTCAACAAACCAGATATCACAAGGATCCACGTCTACAGCTACAACTCTTATGATACAAGCGTCGCTTCAGACCATTCACCTACCGACATTGTTCTCGTCAAGGATGCTTCAAATCAATTGTAACCGTGTAGAGCTTTACTGGATACAGGCTCGTCGATCATATCTGAAACATGTTCAAACAGGCTACGATTAAAAAGGTCCAACGCCAGAATATACATTTCGTTTATAGGATCAACAAAATCGACGTGCAGCAACGGATCAGTCAACCTTCGCATACATTCAAGGATAAACGAGTACGAGTTACAATCAGTTGCAGTACTACTACGTAAATTGACAATAAATCTGCCTCAACAGGCAGTCGCGAGTAATGTTTGTCAATACTTTCATGATAATTTTACTTTAGCAGATCCCCAAATTGATCGCCCAAACAAAATCGATATCATATTCGGAGCAGACAGAGTATTCTCCTGTCTAATGGAAGGCAAGGCTCAACATCCAGATTATGAGTTTATTGCACAAAACACATCATTCGGGTGGGTCATTACTGGCAGTATATCAAAATCAAGCCAAAATATACATACATCGCTTCATATGCAACAAGAAAATATCGACGAAATTCTAAAACGATTTTGGGAGATCGAAGATATTAAACATTTTACAAACCTAACAGAAGAGGAAGCCAAATGCGAAGAGCACTTTCTAAAGAACCATACGAGAGATGAGACTGGCAGATATATTGTCAGACTACCTTTCAAGGAAGATTATGATAGATCAGGAAACTCGAAGAATGCAGCCAGATCTATTTTACTTTGCCTAGAAAAACGTCTACAAAACTTTAAGCAGTTGGCAGCTGAATACAGCAAGTTTTTGGGGGAATACATTTAACTGAGGCACATGCATCAAATCACTGAAGACGTCGATCTTGATGACGAAAATTCGTTTTATCTGCCACACCATAAAGTAATTAAGGATACCAGCACGACTACCAGATTGTGGGTAGTCTTCAACGCATCTAGACGTACGACATCGGGTGTATCTTTGATTGATACACTAATGGTTGGCCCTGCAATACAACTAGATACGCTCAGTTTGCTATTACGGTTTAGGAAATTTAAAGTTGCGTTTACTGCAGACATAGCCAAAATGTTTCGCCAAATTAAGATGCACGAACAAGACAGCAATTATCAACTCATCCCTTGGCGGTGCTCAATTCAAGAACCAATTAAGGTATTTCAGCTATCGACGGTGACATATGGTAGAGCACCTGCACCATTTTTGGCCACCAGGACATTGAAGCAACTCTCCATCGACGAAGGTCAGAATTTTCCAGAAGCAGCCAAAGTTCTCAATGAGAATTTTTACATCGACGACGTATGCTATGGTCATCATAGCCTAGAAGAAGCCATTCATCTTCGTGACAACCTTATCGATTTACTCAAAAAGGGAGGTTTCGAATTACGGATATGGTCTTCTAACTCTCCTGCATTTATTACTAACTTACGAACACGTCACGCAATTAACAAAAGTGTTAAGCTTATTGACAATTCCAAGGTCACAAAAAGTCTTAAGAATGAACTGGAACGTTCCAAGAGATGCCTTTTCGTTTGAGGTCTCCGTAACACAATTTCAAACAATCATAAAATGCCACATACTTGCTAATATAGCCAAAATCTTTGATCCTATGGGCTTAATATTACCTTGTGTTATAAAGCTTATAATTTTATTGCAACAGCTATGGACTAAAGGACTTTCTTGGGATGAAGACGTTCCAGACGATATCCGACAGACATGGCTAGGCTTCACTACTAATCTTCAACAGATCAGTAAACTTCACTTCACCAGATGGATAGCGTTGCAACTAAACTCCAAGCCACAACTTCATGCTTTCTGTGACGCTTCAGAACTCGCCTATGCCTGTGCAGTTTATCTCAGACCAATCGATACATCAGGAAAAATATCAGTACAATTAGAGGCCGCCAAAATAAAAGTAGCGCCCATTAAACAACTGAGTATTCATCGGTTGAAATTATGCGCAGCACAACTAGGTACTAAAATTTTGATGAAATGCCAGGAAGCACTCGATATTGAAGATGTGGAATTATTTGCCTGGACAGACTCTATGATTGTTATTACGTGGCTATCAGACATTCCAAGAAAATGGAAAACGTTTATTGGAAACCATACATCATATATTTTAAAATATTTACCATCTAATCATTGGCATCACGTAAAATCGCAACAAAATCCTGCTGACTGAGCTTCCAGAGGTCTGAACGCATCAGAACTCTTAAAACACACCTTGTGGTTTCAGGGACCTGGTTTCCTTTATAATGAACAGTTGCTACAGACAATGTTGAAATCGACTAAAGCAGTTACTGATCTTGAGGTTAGAGCCACAGCAACATCACACTTGATTGTAGCTGAACCCTTTGACATCCTCCAAAGATTGTCATCATTGTGTAAATTGAAAAGAGTGGTAGCTTTTCTCATGCGTTTTTATAACAACTGCATTTCACCTAAAATTCAAAGAAATACAAGCAGCCTGTCTACCGTGGAACTGAGTACAACTTTGAACTTCCTTATACGACATGCTCAACAATTATCATATCCGACAGAAATATCATGCCTCAGGAGCAAAAAAGTATTGTCAAGTAAAAGCAAACTCATACAGCTCAATCCATTTATCGACAATATTAATATTTTGAAAGTAGGCGACAGTCTGCAAAATGCTAATATAAGCTACTCACAGAAGCATCCCGCTATTCTCGCCAAAGATTGCGATCTTGCAATGCTAATTATCTCAGATACTTCCATGCCGGAAGAAATTTAACATTTCCCATAATTCGCATACAATATTGGATTATTGGCTGCAAAGATCTTATTCGTCAATACATACACCAATGCCTAACCTACATTCGTCATCGAGGACAAACCTGGAAAGGAAGAGGTACTAAAACGTATAAATCGTATATTGCATTATTTATCTGCCTTGCGACAAAGGCTCTCCACCTAAAATTGGTGTCCGAAATGACAACAGATGCCTTTGTAGCAGCATTAAAGCGCTTCATAGCCAGACGAGGTCATTGTGCACACATATTTAGTGACAATGGCACTAATTGGCAATTATGTAGCTGTAAATTGTTTGGTACTGATTAAGGAGGATAACATGCCAGCAATGAAATTGGTTTTTGTCGAGTCGTAGACATCCATCCCGGCGATAATGGAAAGGTTCGCGTCGTGAAAGTAAAACAGCAAGTGGATAATTTATAAGGGCAATAACTAAAATATGTCCCCTGCCCACTAATAATAATTAAAATAAAAGCCAATAAGACCTGTTAAGGAGGGCGGCATGTTAATGATCATGTTAATTTATATCTCAGCTAATGAACTTATAATAAAATGAATTGAACTGAACTTATATCTGAGCTAAAATGCGCTTTAATCAATGTGAGCTAGACTTTATAGGGTTAAGTGAAATTTGCAATGAATCGCTGATCACACCATCTACCGGAATTGTCGGCACAGTGGTACATGATAGTACAGGGGACGAGATGACTCAATGGCGGTAGTGGTCTCATTCTTCTATCATCGTTCAGAAAAGACACACGTGTTGACATCAATTTCCATCAAGTTAATCGCGCATTATTATCTATTACTTTGTATTAGTATTACTTTGTATACAGTCCATTCATTGAGTTTTAATAAATTAGATTTATAACGTTAAGGAGAAAGTTCATTTTTTGATAACATAGATTTTAACTCTTAACCTATTCTCAAAGCAATTCCCAAACCAATTTTTAAAGATAATTTGTTCCTTTAGTGACTGAAAATAAAATCGTAATTAAAAAAAACTTCTCTAATTTCAGTATGACCTGAATAGGTTATGAGCTAATAACTGCTTAACAGCTACAGTTAGGACATAGCAAGTAAGAGGTCAAATTAAAAAATGAGAGTCTGCAGTTTACAGTTTTTATAAAAGAAGTTATGTTAACGACCTTTTCGAAAAAAAAAAAAAATAGAGGTCAAAGTAAAAAAAAAGGTAAGAAAATCCGTAATTTTCATTTTAGGCCTCCACAACTCCTGAAAGGAGAACTGTACTGGGCTGGTTGAGCAGTGGTTAAAGCAAAAGCCATGAAGTTCTGCATACAATTGGCTCTTAGCTGTACGCCCTGTACTTTCCAAGATACAGAGTGTTTTGTGAACAAATTGCTTTTTTTCTTAATCAGCCTGTAACACCCAAACGTGGAGCCCACCCCCCCCCCCCCCACCTCCGTACCATTTTTTTCGGCTAGTTGAGTACAGTGTGTCATTATTGTTATTAACCTTGTAGGCCAGTTCCAAGATTAGAGTACCTATGTCTGCGTTAATCAACAAATTATTAGCCTCTATCTCGTATGGTTCCTGCCCTAGATTAGTTACCGGTACAGTAACTCTTCCATTGTCGGACTGACAAAGGCTCAGTAGCAGCCAAAGATCTGGTGGCGTATGTTTTGGCGAAAGGAACACTGTTTTGTTGTTTCCCAGAAATGTATTGCCCAAGGGGATGAAACATGTTGAACCGGCGGGAATAGTGTAGTCGTATACGCCTCTCACAGTGATGCGTGATTCCTGATCTCGCAACGCTATATGCTCATTTCCTATCTTCAGACTGAGATCTTCTAAGTCGATTGTGCATCTATGACTTGATAAAAAATCCATCCCCAGGATACAGTCATCGAAAATCTCGGCCACATAGAATGAGTGGTAGTGAAGCCCCTGATGGCTACTGTTAGACTTATCATCCCCTTTATTTGACTTGTTTTCCCGGTAACATTTCTGAGATAAGTGAAGCATGGCTGAGGGCATGGTCGACTGGGCATCTGCTTCCAGATCCGCTCATGTACTACTGAATGTATCGCGCCCGTATCAATGATCATACTACTTAAAATCCCCCCAATTCTACCTGGTATTTTAATTGTTTCGGTGGCGGTACTTTGGCTTATTGTAATGTACGATGGAGTTGGCAAGGTTGAGGTTTGAGTTTGGTTACGTTAATGGTGCCTTCCGATGAAATTAATGTTGTTGAGGCTTTAGTTGTGGGTGTAGTATGAACAATTGCTTTAGCGTAGATGGTGGAGTTTGAGTTGATTGTTGTGTGGTTTTAATATTTTGTTTTATGTTGGTTTTTGCTATGAGCTTAGCACTGGCTGTGGTATGGGCATTTGAAGGGACAATAACATTCGGCATAGATTTTAACGGTTGTTTATGATTTGCAGTCGTGGTATTCTTTATAGTTGACGCGTTTTGATTGGCTAGTGTAGTGTTGGTGTTCTCTGCATGGTTTTTGGAGTAGGCTGTATATGGATCATTTGATCACCACGCTGGTCCCCGCTCCCTAGGATCAGCGCGTCCTTGTTTAAACATCCATATTTAGATTGGAAAGTATCCGCGTTGTGAGGCATCAATGGTGCCGTATTTTGCGTGGGAGGCGTTGCGCCTTGGTAGTTCATTACTTTATTCTGCTCCAGTTGCTTGCCTTGAGACGTCTCTTAAAATATTCCTCGCGCTGCATTTTGTAATTTACAAGGGTAACGTTTATTGCCTTAGCCGTTGGATTCCCTTCCACTAAATCAAATTCGACCCTGTCGCCGGTGCTCAAGCTTCTCTGGGAATCTGAGAGTGTATACTTGACATGAGCCATATGTAGAAAGGCATGTTCATAACTGCCATCGCAAGTAATGAAGCCGAATCCACGTTGCGCATCAAACCATCTAATAGTTGCATGCATGCTTTGCCGAATAATGCTCCGTATTGCTGTATGACGGGCATAATCTTCTTCAGAGTTTGCTGGGGCTCTCTTTTCTAAATGAGCTAGCTGTGGCCTCCTCAGGCTAGCTCGTTGGCATTTCCCAAAATTGGATGACTAGATGTGATTTCATTTCGTTGAACTGCTCCGGTAGGCCTTCCTCCCCTACTCCTCGGCTGATTTTTGTGAAACGTAGAAGCGGTCGCTACTCGTATATTCCTCTTGGCTGCCCTTGTTGCTCTGTGGTTAGCCTCTATTCTTATGGCTGTCTGCAGAGCTTGTTGTAGTGTGGTTGGGTCTGAATCCTGAAATTTCTCCTGCACATCTATATCTGCAATGCCGTCTAGCAATTGTTCAAGCGCAATGCGGCCTTTGGCACCTTCTGGACAATCACAAAATGTCAGCTGTGTTAGCCTCCGCAAATCGTTGGCAAACTCAGCAAAATTCTCTCCATTCTTCTGTGTACTAGTTCGTTGCTGAATATGATTTACAGACTGCTGATGGTTGACACTAAACCGAGCTCTTAAGGCTTTACTTACTTCCTCGAATGATTCGCGCGTCCCTGGGCTTAACATCTCATAATAAGTCAGTCCAGTCGTAAATAGGCCGCAAGGCAAATAGCTTTCAATTCACTGGTCTATCCATTGGCCTGTGAAACAGCATTGAAGTGAACCTCATATCGGATCCAAATAACTTTACCATCATACTCCGTAGGCGATATGACCAGCCTCTGTGAGGTACAATCTGCGACCACTGTAGGTTTCATGAGTGCCAGTGGCACCGATTGTCGGCGATTCAAGTCGTCACTGTCTGTTGGGGTAGTAAAACGAACCCTCTTTGGGTCTTTTGCGTGGTTCCCAAGCTTATCGATTGGTCCGGGTCCAGACTGGGGTGTAAGTAAAGTTAAATTCGCGTCAGGTGATTCCGTAGCTGGATCATCAGCTCTATTTCGATCGTTGGTAGTTTCAAAACTTTATCCACAAAGGTAGAAGCACCCATAATGTGCATATCACTAACCTGCTTTCGGAGTGCCGAAAAATCTTCTCGAAAGCTAACATTTTCTTCACGAATTTCCTTTAAACCATTTTTTAGATCTAATACGTCTTGAGCTTGTTTCCGAATTTCTACCGTCAACTCCTTTAGCGAAGCAGCATGAGCCTCTATGCTATCCAGACTTCTCATCTGCCATCGTCCCACCGTACTTTAGTTTCAGAGCAACCAGACACAATTAGGAGTATATTAACTGTTTATTGTTTATTCGTTCCTCTCTGATAAAAGTCTACTGATAACGTAAGGACACCGTTGTCCCGAATTATGAATAAATTCAATTAGAATAGGACACGTACTACTTTTATGTCGTATTGTGTTCTTTTCTATCTTGTTGACCTTGGTTGTACTAACCCACTGACACAAAAGAATTCGTCTAGTTAAAATTAGAACGGACAGCTCTTCCTATGAATTCCTATATCTTGAAACCCTCTTCCCAAAATTTATAATTTCAAACACTTCGGGAGTTTGCCACAACTCACGTCTTGCACATCTGTTTTTCATATAAGATTTAAGAAACTCAAATGCTTTCGTTTAAAAAAATCTCGTTATCTGGTATTTTCAAATCGGAAAATAATTTACGAAATAGAAAAACATAAATAAAAATTCACTGCTCTGAGAAGGTTATACATAATTAGTTGAACCTGAACTACCAAAACGAAAAGAATAAAAGACGCGGAGTCCCAAGGATTTACAATTCGTTAAAATAATTGAATTGTAGAAAACTTCAAAGGAAATTCGAGCTGCGACAATCCAACTGGGATGAACTTACATATATGCAGATGAGTGGAACTTATTTTTTATTTAATGGAAAAAAAATGTGTAGTTCGTTTGAACCGTCCGTGCGGAAATGTTTCAAAGAAAGTTATTCAAAATTAAATAGTATGTACATTCAAATGTGACAGCGCAATGATTTTGCGTTTTAAGGAGTCAAAAATAACCCCTTGTCTGTGTCTACGCGTACTAAGTTTATTAACTATCCCAAAGATATCGGAGGTAGATAAAGTGACTTAATTAGATCGTTGTTCTTTTACTCAGTATACTGGGGATCGCAGGAGTTCCGAGTTTGACCTCACTTATCGAAACTTCTATTCTTTCGTGACATATAAACCTTCACTGGCAAATATAGGAAAGCTTTTCTCGCTTATAGGCTCGTCGATGAGTAATATTTGTAACGCAGTTTTATTAATCACGGCACAGATTAGGAAAATCTAACGTTGATTTCACGTTTCGAAACCATTAAATGTGTAAAAATCTTCAGCTACTTTGCATTTTATTACTAACATTTAAGAAGACGACAATACGCAATGATTATCCACAACTATGCAATGTGAAACGCTTTGGAAAATGTCTTTGCATTATTTCAACCGTGTTTAAGCAAATATAGGAATTTGGGCAGATGTAAAAAGCTTAAGGATGCGATAGTAGCGATTATTAAGATGATATGAATAAAATATAGTTGTAATTTTCACTTATGCTAGTATCGTTAATAGAATATAGTAGTAATTTTAATTATGTGAATATAGTAAATAGAATATAGTTGTAATTTCAATTATGGTATTATACATATAGTAGCTAGAATATAGTAATAATTCTCAATTGAGATAATCTAAATATAATGTATTAGAATTTTCGATTAAGATAATATAGCAAATATTTCAAATTAATTATAGATTAGCAATTAGTATAAATTGGACTATTTCACTCAGCACAAATATAGCAAATCGTTCGTTTTTTTAAACAATTCTTCAGTCAGTAGAACTCTGTAAATGATGCTTAGCGGTTAACCCCAACAGCCATTAGCGTCGCAATGAATTACGCCAAGAAAACGGTACTGTGACTTTACTTCTTAACTCATGCTTTTTACTGAAATGTGGGTATCTCCATCTCAGCTTCAAATGGTCGTCAATTTGGAGTGCTAGATACAGCCGGTTTCCTCACCAGCTACTTGAGGTTTAGTGGTGGGCCCCCTTTACGGAGCCGCGGTACCCCACACCTGACACCAATGTTGCAATTTTGTGTTGCGTGTATGTTGCAACTTTTTGCTGTATTCTGTTATTAATTGTTTTATTTTGATTACCTGGCCGAGCGGTCGCCAATGAAGGTGGACTAAGTCCGAGCGTTGGGGTGAAGTGTGCGAGCGAACGCTGAACATTCCAGAATTATACTTTGTGCTCTCCAGTGTATGGCGTGAGATTGTACCGCCTTGTCCGGATCCCAAAACTGATGCGAACGCGTACGGCTCTGCCAACTAAGGGCCTCTGAAGTCGAGGCCTGGTACAGCGGGCGCTGGTTTCCTTTGGAATCCGTATTTGTACTAGATCAAACTAAAACTTACTTATCGACCTCTATTGGTGAGGTTACAGGTCGTTTAGTTCGCTTGATTTAATATTTCAATTTTGTTTATTCTAACTACAGGTTAACATTCTTTAACATTTCACAGGTCAAAATTCTTCTTTTAATTTTTACAAATTTATTTCTACTACATGTTGCACTTATATCTTTGTGACATTTCTAACTTCTCCTATCTGTCGCTACTCCTTTAGTTTTTTACATTTACCAAAATTTAGGGACATAGTAAGCTCTGTACAGGATTTTTATATAGTTTTACTTTAAATGATGTTGAAACTTCAATTTAGTCTTTCCTTGATTTTTGTACGGGTTCTTATTTTATTCTACGTTACACGCTGTCAAACAAGATTCGTTTTCCTTTTATTTTCCTATGTCTGTCAACCGTTCTGTATAACGCATATTTCATATTTGTCAAATTTTCACTTTCCTACATTTGTCAAATTGGTTTATTCAAGGTATATGGGAGACCAAGCATTCCCTTTAAAATGTTGACCATTGCAAATAATTGCCTGTGACGTAGCTCTGTGACTACTGTATAAACATTTCCGTTCTCTGTACCGTGCTTTCTTATACATCACGTCACTGATGGCGGAGTGTGGTTCGTAATGGGAATATCATGTATTGGGTTTATTTGTACAGCTCGATAGATGGCTACAAATGGTCTTGGGTCGAGTCCTTACTTTGGTTAGGGGCCCCACTATTGCTCGATGTCTGTTTTCCGATATGGAACAGCTGACCGACTGGGTAGTGTCATATGTGCATGCTATGAATACGTCAAACTTGTTTAAATTAAAAAAAATGAGAAAGGCCTGTGTTTTGTTTATCAATAATTGCGATAAAACAACAAAATGGATTATGACTTCTTATCCCACACGGATAGAAAATTATTTCTTCTTTTCGACTATGCAGAGCATGATCCGTGGCACATTATCACATTCCATAGAGCAGAAAAAGCTGTTAAGAAAACAGTTGTACCAAAAGGAATGGTAAAAAGTCTCCTGTATCAAATTTTAGATGGAATTAATTATTTGCACACAAATTGGGTCCTGCACCCTGATTTGAAACCTACAAACATTCTTGCAATGGGCGATGGTAACGAACGTGGACGTGTAAAAATTGCAGATATGGGATTTGCAAGGTTTTTTAATGCAAATTGTTCTTTAGCCCAATCTATGGAAAGGCATAACATCTAGCCGGACAGTAAGGTATTCCATTTATTACAGCAGTTACTTTTTATGTATCAAAATAAACGAATTCCATCTGAACAGGCAATGCAAGATCCTTACTTCACAGAAGAACTATTTATGCCTTCCGAAGCCAAGAGGCGATACAGGAACTACTTTCTCTGAGAAGATTTCGACGAAACAGGTAAGTCGTTTTGTAACAATATTATACCTTACGTTTTGAAAAATGTTGAAATTTTGTCCACCGTTGCGTTTTCGCAAGATATGTTTTCTCAGAAACTAATATTTATAAGGTATTGAAATTTTATTTATTTAATCCTTGCATGTATGCTAGCATGTTCATAAAAAATTTCGAAAATCCCTCCACCAGTTTTCGAGCGGACAAAAACGGGTTAATGAATAATTAGTACTAATGATTCATTAGATCGTGCTGTGGTAAGCTTGCTCCAAGTGAATGCGATTTCCTATCCATGATGACGAACAGTTAAAATTTTGTTGTTATTAGAAAACAGGCAGATCGCTGCCGAACTTACTTTTGATGGCTGAATATGCAGCTGTTTTAAATGTAGGCAGAGTATGCCGATTTACTTCAATAAGGCAGAGTATGCCGCTGTTTTAGTGAGAGATAAAAAGAAGGTATTCACGATCAAAGAACTCTGATTTTTAATGACCCATGCTTGCTTATTTACACAATTAGTTTACATAGCAATCAATATGTTCAATAATTCTAAAAGGGGGCAGTTACTGCCAAATTGCAATAAAATGAAATTATAAATCATAGTTGCAGTGTCAACTATTCTGATCACTGAACTTCTTTATGATTCATTGATTGATTTGTTATAGCGATGGCCGCAGACACAATTACAATTGAAAATTTTGCTTACGTAGCGAAATTTGCGTGTGTTGCAAATTTCTGTTAAGGTCGAGCAATTTGTTTTGTTTTTATTTTCTTGGAATTATCGTTTCGATAATTGTTTATTTTCCTTGTCTGTGGTCATGGCTTTACAGTGCATTGGTTCGGTATGTAATCTTATCTATTTGAGGTGACATAAATTTGAATTGAAAGGTTTATATATACATATATTACAGTGCATTGTGTCGAGGGTATAACAGAATCCCAAGGTATTAATGCCCTTTTTTCGTGCACGGTGGTATAATCAAGGTTGTTGTAATCTCTGAATATGGAGATTCTGATCAGCGTTCGCAACGCTGATGACAGTATGGCTGATGAATGAAATATTAATTATCTTGAACATTTCGACAACATTGTCAAAGAAAAAATCTAAGATTTCATAATCCTCTTAAACAGAGGTTTTGGCTTGTCAACTACGGGAAGGACTTGATAGTCTTTTTTTTGCTTCATCCATCTTGGTCCTCTCAATCGAATATAGAGTATTTTCCAGGCCTTTGACGTTGGCTACCACATCACCTACAACTTTCAACTAAACGCCAATTTAAATCTAACGATCGCAATAAAATTTGATAATAATTTAACTAAAGTGTGTTCGTACTCATAATTTTCTTATCAAAATTACGTAGGTAAGAAAAATCTCCAGATCTACATATATCCATTAAATTCAACATCAAGCACTTCCTTTCGTGCAATTTATTCATAAATTTTAGCGTGTAAATTAAGTACATATCGGGCAGTTCTAAATTACTCAGCAATTGCACACACATATATACATATTGAGACAGTGTTACTTACTAAGCAATCATAATTATATAAACTCCATTTAGTCAAATATTTTATTATTTATCACAGAAGAAGAGAATACCTATGTATTTCCCCAGAGATAACATTATCTTTTTATATACATTTCGGGCAGTTCTAAATTAATCAGCAAATGCACATACATATATACATATTGAGGCAGAGTTACTTACTAAGCAATCATAATTATATAAACTCCATTTAGTCAAATATTGTATTATTTATCACAGAAGAAGAGAATATCTATGTATTTCCCCAGAGATAACATTTTCTTTCTATATACATTTCGGGCAGTTCCAAATTAATCAGCAAATGCACATACATATATACATATTGAGACAGTGTTACTTCCTAAGCAATCATAATTATATAAACTCCATTTAGTCAAATATTGTATTATTTATCACAGAAGAAGAGAATACCTATGTATTTCCCCAGAGATAACATTATCTTTTTATATACATTTCGGGCAGTTCTAAATTAATCAGCAAATGCACATACATATATATATATTGAGACAGAGTTACTTACTAAGCAATCATAATTATATAAACTCCATTTAGTCAAATATTGTATTATTTATCACAGAAGAAGAGAATATCTATGTATTTCCCCAGAGATAACATTATCTTTTTATATACATTTCGGGCAGTTCTAAATTAATCAGCAAATGCACATACATATATACATATTGAGACAGAGTTACTTACTAAGCAATCATAATTATATAAACTCCATTTAGTCAAATATTGTATTATTTATCACAGAAGAAGAGAATATCTATGTATTTCCCCAGAGATAACATTATCTTTTTATATACATTTCGGGCAGTTCTAAATTAATCAGCAAATGCACATACATATATACATATTGAGACAGAGTTACTTACTAAGCAATCATAATTATATAAACTCCATTTAGTCAAATATTGTATTATTTATCACAGAAGAAGAGAATATCTATGTATTTCCCCAGAGATAACATTATCTTTTTATATACATTTCGGGCAGTTCTAAATTAATCAGCAAATGCACATACATATATACATATTGAGACAGAGTTACTTACTAAGCAATCATAATTATATAAACTCCATTTAGTCAAATATTGTATTATTTATCACAGAAGAAGAGAATATCTATGTATTTCCCCAGAGATAACATTTTCTTTCTATATACATTTCGGGAAGTTCCAAATTAATCAGCAAATGCACATACATATATACATATTGAGACAGTGTTACTTCCTAAGCAACCATAATTATATAAACTCCATTTAGTCAAATATTGTATTACTTATCACAGAAGAAGAGAATACCTATGTATTTCCCCAGAGATAACATTATCTTTTTATATACATTTCGGGCAGTTCTAACTTAATCAGCAAATGCACATACATATATACATATTGAGACAGAGTTACTTACTAAGCAATCATAATTATATAAACTCCATTTAGTCAAATATTGTATTATTTATCACAGAAGAAGATAATATCTATGTATTTCCCCAGAGATGTGACATTATCTTTTTACATACATTTCGGGCAGTTCTAAATTAATCAGCAAATGCACATATATATATACATATTGAGACAAAGTTACTTACTAAGCAATCATAATTATATAAACTCCATTTAGTCAAATATTGTATTATTTATCACAGAAGAAGAGAATATCTATGTATTTCCCCAGAGATAATATTATCTTTTTATATACATTTCGGGCAGTTCTAAATTAATCAGCAAATGCACATACATATATACATATTGAGGCAGAGTTACTTACTAAGCAATCATAATTATATAAACTCCATTTAGTCAAATATTGTATTATTTATCACAGAAGAAGAGAATATCTATGTATTTCCCCAGAGATAACATTATCTTTTTATATACATTTCGGGCAGTTCTAAATTAATCAGCAAATCCACATACATATATACATATTGAGGCAGAGTTACTTACTAAGCAATCATAATTATATAAACTCCATTTAGTCAAATATTGTATTATTTATCACAGTAGAAGAGAATATCTATGTATTTCCCCAGAGATAACATTATCTTTTTATATACATTTCGGGCAGTTCTAAATTAATCAGCAAATGCACATACATATATACATATTGAGGCAGAGTTACTTACTAGGCAATCATAATTATATAAACTCCATTTAGTCAAATATTGTATTATTTATCACAGAAGAAGAGAATATCTATGTATTTCCCCAGAGATAATATTATCTTTTTATATACATTTCGGGCAGTTCTAAATTAATCAGCAAATGCACATACATATATACATATTGAGGCAGAGTTACTTACTAAGCAATCATAATTATATAAACTCCATTTAGTCAAATATTGTATTATTTATCACAGAAGAAGAGAATATCTATGTATTTCCCCAGAGATAACATTATCTTTTTATATACATTTCGGGCAGTTCTAAATTAATCAGCAAATCCACATACATATATACATATTGAGGCAGAGTTACTTACTAGGCAATCATAATTATATAAACTCCATTTAGTCAAATATTGTATTATTTATCACAGAAGAAGAGAATATCTATGTATTTCCCCAGAGATAATATTATCTTTTTATATACATTTCGGGCAGTTCTAAATTAATCAGCAAATGCACATACATATATACATATTGAGGCAGAGTTACTTACTAAGCAATCATAATTATATAAACTCCATTTAGTCAAATATTGTATTATTTATCACAGAAGAAGAGAATATCTATGTATTTCCCCAGAGATAACATTATCTTTTTATATACATTTCGGGCAGTTCCAAATTAATCAGCAAATCCACATACATATATACATATCGAGACAGAGTTATTTACTAAGCAATCATAATTATATAAACTCCATTTAGTCAAATATTGTATTATTTATCACAGAAGAAGAGAATATCTATGTATTTCCCCAGAGATAACATTATCTTTTTATATACATTTCGGGCAGTTCTAAATTAATCAGCAAATGCACATTCATATATACATATTGAGACAGAGTTACTTACTAAGCAATCATAATTACATAAACTCCATTTAGTCAAATATTGTGTTATTTATCACAGAAGAAGAGAATATCTATGTATTTCCCCAGAGATAACATTACTTTCTATATACATTTCGGGCAGTTCCAAATTAATCAGCAAATCCACATTCATATATACATATTGAGACAGTGTTACTTCCTAAGCAATCATAAGTATATAAACTCCATTTAGTCAAATATTTTATTATTTATCACAGAAGTAGAGAATACCTATGTATTTCCCCAGAGATAACATTATCTTTTTATATACATTTCGGGCAGTTCTAAATTAATCAGCAAATGCACATACATATATACATATTGAGACAGAGTTACTTACTAAGCAATCATAATTATATAAACTCCATTTAGTCAAATATTGTATTATTTATCACAGAAGAAGAGAATATCTATGTATTTCCCCAGAGATAACATTATCCTTTTATATACATTTCGGGCAGTTCTAAATTAATCAGCAAATGCACATACATATATACATATTGAGGCAGAGTTACTTACTAAGCAATCATAATTATATAAACTCCATTTAGTCAAATATTCTATTATTTATCACAGAAGAAGAGAATATCTATGTATTTCCCCAGAGATAACATTATCTTTTTATATACATTTCGGGCCGTTCTGAATTAATCAGCAAATCCACATACATATATACATATTGAGACAGAGTTACTTACTAAGCAATCATAATTATATAAACTCCATTTAGTCAAATATTGTATTATTTATCACAGAAGAAGAGCATATCTATGTATTTCCCCAGAGATAACATTATCTTTTTATATACATTTCGGGCAGTTCTAAATTAATCAGCAAATGCACATATATATATACATATTGAGACAAAGTTACTTACTAAGCAATCATAATTATATAAACTCCATTTAGTCAAATATTGTATTATTTATCACAGAAGAAGAGAATATCTATGTATTTCCCCAGAGATAACATTATCTTTTTATATACATTTCGGGGAGTTCTAAATTAATCAGCAAATGCACATACATATATACATATTGAGGCAGAGTTACTTACTAAGCAATCATAATTATATAAACTCCATTTAGTCAAATATTGTATTATTTATCACAGAAGAAGAGAATATCTATGTATTTCCCCAGAGATAACATTATCTTTTTATATACATTTCGGGCAGTTCTAAATTAATTAGCAAATGCACATACATATATACATATTGAGGCAGAGTTACTTACTAAGCAATCATAATTATATAAACTCCATTTAGTCAAATATTGTATTATTTATCACAGAAGAAGAGAATATCTATGTATTTCCCCAGAGATAACATTATCTTTTTATATACATTTCGGGCAGTTCTAAATTAATCAGCAAATCCACATACATATATACATATTGAGACAGAGTTACTTACTAAGCAATCATAATTATATAAACTCCATTTAGTCAAATATTGTATTATTTATCACAGAAGAAGAGCATATCTATGTATTTCCCCAGAGATAACATTATCTTTTTATATACATTTCGGGCAGTTCTAAATTAATCAGCAAATGCACATATATATATACATATTGAGACAAAGTTACTTACTAAGCAATCATAATTATATAAACTCCATTTAGTCAAATATTGTATTATTTATCACAGAAGAAGAGAATATCTATGTATTTCCCCAGAGATAACATTATCTTTTTATATACATTTCGGGCAGTTCTAAATTAATCAGCAAATGCACATACATATATACATATTGAGGCAGAGTTACTTACTAAGCAATCATAATTATATAAACTCCATTTAGTCAAATATTGTATTATTTATCACAGAAGAAGAGAATATCTATGTATTTCCCCAGAGATAACATTATCTTTTTATATACATTTCGGGCCGTTCTGAATTAATCAGCAAATCCACATACATATATACATATTGAGACAGAGTTACTTACTAAGCAATCATAATTATATAAACTCCATTTAGTCAAATATTGTATTATTTATCACAGAAGAAGAGCATATCTATGTATTTCCCCAGAGATAACATTATCTTTTTATATACATTTCGGGCAGTTCTAAATTAATCAGCAAATGCACATATATATATACATATTGAGACAAAGTTACTTACTAAGCAATCATAATTATATAAACTCCATTTAGTCAAATATTGTATTATTTATCACAGAAGAAGAGAATATCTATGTATTTCCCCAGAGATAACATTATCTTTTTATATACATTTCGGGCAGTTCTAAATTAATCAGCAAATGCACATACATATATACATATTGAGGCAGAGTTACTTACTAAGCAATCATAATTATATAAACTCCATTTAGTCAAATATTGTATTATTTATCACAGAAGAAGAGCATATCTATGTATTTCCCCAGAGATAACATTATCTTTTTATATACATTTCGGGCAGTTCTAAATTAATCAGCAAATGCACATATATATATACATATTGAGACAAAGTTACTTACTAAGCAATCATAATTATATAAACTCCATTTAGTCAAATATTGTATTATTTATCACAGAAGAAGAGAATATCTATGTATTTCCCCAGAGATAACATTATCTTTTTATATACATTTCGGGCAGTTCTAAATTAATTAGCAAATGCACATACATATATACATATTGAGGCAGAGTTACTTACTAAGCAATCATAATTATATAAACTCCATTTAGTCAAATATTGTATTATTTATCACAGAAGAAGAGAATATCTATGTATTTCCCCAGAGATAACATTATCTTTTTATATACATTTCGGGCAGTTCTAAATTAATCAGCAAATGCACATATATATATACATATTGAGACAAAGTTACTTACTAAGCAATCATAATTATATAAACTCCATTTAGTCAAATATTGTATTATTTATCACAGAAGAAGAGAATATCTATGTATTTCCCCAGAGATAACATTATCTTTTTATATACATTTCGGGCAGTTCTAAATTAATCAGCAAATGCACATACATATATACATATTGAGGCAGAGTTACTTACTAAGCAATCATAATTATATAAACTCCATTTAGTCAAATATTGTATTATTTATCACAGAAGAAGAGAATATCTATGTATTTCCCCAGAGATAACATTATCTTTTTATATACATTTCGGGCAGTTCTAAATTAATCAGCAAATGCACATACATATATACATATTGAGGCAGAGTTACTTACTAAGCAATCATAATTATATAAACTCCATTTAGTCAAATATTGTATTATTTATCACAGAAGAAGAGCATATCTATGTATTTCCCCAGAGATAACATTATCTTTTTATATACATTTCGGGCAGTTCTAAATTAATCAGCAAATGCACATATATATATACATATTGAGACAGAGTTACTTACTAAGCAATCATAATTATGTAAACTCCATTTAGTCAAATATTGTATTATTTATCACAGAAGAAGAGAATATCTATGTATTTCCCCAGAGATAACATTATCTTTTTATATACATTTCGGGCAGTTCTAAATTAATCAGCAAATGCACATACATATATACATATTGAGGCAGAGTTACTTACTAAGCAATCATAATTATATAAACTCCATTTAGTCAAATATTGTATTATTTATCACAGAAGAAGAGAATATCTATGTATTTCCCCAGAGATAACATTATCTTTTTATATACATTTCGGGCAGTTCTAAATTAATCAGCAAATTCACATATATATATACATATTGAGGCAGAGTTACTTACTAAGCAATCATAATTATATAAACTCCATTTAGTCAAATATTGTATTATTTATCACAGAAGAAGAGAATATCTATGTATTTCCCCAGAGATAACATTATCTTTTTATATAAATTTCGGGCAGTTCTAAATTAATCAGCAAATGCACATATATATATACATATTGAGACAAAGTTACTTACTAAGCAATCATAATTATATAAACTCCATTTAGTCAAATATTGTATTATTTATCACAGAAGAAGAGAATATCTATGTATTTCCCCAGAGATAACATTATATTTTTATATACATTTCGGGCAGTTCTAAATTAATCAGCAAATGCACATACATATATACATATTGAGGCAGAGTTACTTACTAAGCAATCATAATTATATAAACTCCATTTAGTCAAATATTGTATTATTTATCACAGAAGAAGAGAATATCTATGTATTTCCCCAGAGATAACATTATCTTTTTATATACATTTCGGGCAGTTCTAAATTAATCAGCAAATGCACATACATATATACATATTGAGGCAGAGTTACTTACTAAGCAATCATAATTATATAAACTCCATTTAGTCAAATATTGTATTATTTATCACAGAAGAAGAGAATATCTATGTATTTCCCCAGAGATAACATTATCTTTTTATATACATTTCGGGCAGTTCTAAATTAATCAGCAAATGCACATACATATATACATATTGAGGCAGAGTTACTTACTAAGCAATCATAATTATATAAACTCCATTTAGTCAAATATTTTATTATTTATCACAGAAGTAGAGAATACCTATGTATTTCCCCAGAGATAACATTATCTTTTTATATACATTTCGGGCAGTTCTAAATTAATCAGCAAATGCACATACATATATACATATTGAGGCAGAGTTACTTACTAAGCAATCATAATTATATAAACTCCATTTAGTCAAATATTGTATTATTTATCACAGAAGAAGAGAATATCTATGTATTTCCCCAGAGATAACATTATCTTTTTATATACATTTCGGGCAGTTCTAAATTAATCAGCAAATGCACATACATATATACATATTGATGCAGAGTTACTTACTAAGCAATCATAATTATATAAACTCCATTTAGTCAAATATTTTATTATTTATCACAGAAGTAGAGAATACCTATGTATTTCCCCAGAGATAACATTATCTTTTTATATACATTTCGGGCAGTTCTAAATTAATCAGCAAATGCACATACATATATACATATTGATGCAGAGTTACTTACTAAGCAATCATAATTATATAAACTCCATTTAGTCAAATATTTTATTATTTATCACAGAAGTAGAGAATACCTATGTATTTCCCCAGAGATAACATTATCTTTTTATATACATTTCGGGCAGTTCTAAATTAATCAGCAAATGCACATACATATATACATATTGAGACAAAGTTACTTACTAAGCAATCATATTTATATAAACTCCATTTAGTCAAATATTGTATTTTTTATCACAGAAGAAGGGATAGCAAGGATATAAAAGTCGAAATTAATTGAAATCACTCAAATCTCTCTAAAACTGTTCAAGATGTTTGGTGCAGTCGTTTTAGCTCTGATAGTACTTACCTCGGTTTTACCACGTCCAACATTTGGTATAGTTGGAGGTGTGGAAACAATTATAAGCGACCGTCCGTTTCAAGTTTCAATAGAATATCTCCATGTTCTTCATTGTGGCGGATCGATTTTAAATCCGACATTAATTATCACAGCTGCTAATTGTACCGATGGATTCCTACCAAGTTCCCTTTCCGTACGTGCTGGATCCTCATATCGAGGAACAGGTGGTCAAAACGTTCAAGTGAAGCAATTCATTAATCATCCGCAGTTCGATAAAACGCGACTTGACTATGATATTTCGATTCTTCAACTTTCGGAGCCGTTGAAATTTGCTGTCGGGATTGCACCAATAGAGCTTCCACGTAATGGTGATCCGCAACCTCCATCAGGTTCCTTAGCACGTATAAGTGGTTGGGGACTAACAGCGGAAAACGGAAATCCCTCGCTTATTCTACGCCGTGCTGACGTACCGATTGTGAGTAGAGCTGTTTGTTTGAGTCTTGTTGCAGGTTTCACTGATAGGATGATGTGCGCTGGTTACTCAGCTGGTGGTATTGATCGTTGCAATTTCGATTCTGGCGGTCCAATGGAGTTTAATGGAAGACTTGTTGGAATTGTATCCCGGGGTGTTGGATGTGCTCGGGCTCTTTCGCCAGGTGTTTACACGTATGTTGCAAATTTACGTAACTGGATTGATACCACTCAGATTCAGCTTTCTTAGTAAATATTGAAAATAAAACTTTCTTTGTTGAATTATTTTGTGTTTATATTTTATTATGAAAATGAAGTAGTTTTTAAGAATATTGTACATAACAAATTCAATAGAGGGAAATTTGTGAGAAAAATTTCTAACTTCCCTTTAAAAACACGTGAAAAACCAACAAATAAGCATAAAGGAAATTGCTCAACTCTCTTTTTTCTAAAATGGTACTCCATAATGGAGCAACATTTTTTATATGATCAAAAAACATAGATTTATGTTTTCTTGTTTGTTTGTATACATAATAAATTGGGCACAGGCATTGATTTTATACATATAGATATGCCACCAAATCTGTTACCTCTTCTCGACAGGTGGCCTTACAAATACCTAATTAGAAAACAGAGGCGAAATTTCTACCGTATGACTGAAATCATGTTTACAGATGGCGCCGTCTATTAGAAAAATTTGTAAAATATGAGGATATTAAGTTATCTTCGATAACAAATGTTTTTTCTTCTTCCCTATCTAACAATGTCTAGGAATGTGGAAAAAATGTAATAAAGGAATGGAATGGAATTTCAGATTTTTTCTCAATAAATTTGCTTCTTATATAGAGATATATATACAGGGTGGGCCAAAAGTCACCATGGGGGCCAAAAGTCACCATGGGGTTTAAAAATTTAATAACTTTTTCGTTTATATATTTTTTTTATTTTTTTTTAGATTATATAAATAACATCTGGAGAATAAATAATGCAGAGATTCACAACTGAACAAAGAACCAGAATAATAGAATTTTATTACTTAAATCAGCGATCAATTATTTTAACGCAAAGAGCATTTTTAAACCCCATGGTGACTTTTGGCCCACCCTGTATTATTCTGGTTCTTTGTTCAGTTGTGAATCTCTCCATTATTTATTCTCCAGATGTTATTTATATAATCTAAAAAAAAAATAAAAAAAATATATAAACGAAAAATTTATTAAATTTTTAAACCCCATGGTGACTTTTGGCCCCCCATGGTGACTTTTGGCCCACCCTGTATAAAGAAGTACTTCGTAAGAGATTTTTTTGTTGAATTTTGTATTCCTTCTGTTCTACACGAAATTATTATTTAAACTAACGCATATGCAATTTAATACATATTTCATTTGACACATTATTTCAGTAACTTATACGAGTATATGTTATAGGTACCTTAGGTAAATTATAAATTATTTTCAAATTAGGAATGGTATATTCTAATTTCAAAATCGCGTCAATTTTGCCAGCGCGTAAACTGTTTCGTTTCGCAGCAGCCAGTTGCAGATCATTAAATATTCTTACATATAGTACGAGAGCTAGCAGCGCCACCATCTCAATAGGCATGCGGCTGCGGCACTCTGTTTGGTGAGAGGGGTTGCGTTTACCTGTGTCCATTCCGTTCCACAGGTACAGTTTTCAAAATGATTTTAGTTCGATTTTCTTTTTCTTTTTTATTAGTTTTTATAAACATATAAAATTGAATAATATAATTTCATTATTCCCAGACAGGGTTTTTGCTGCTAGTATGTGCAAGACGCTTTTTTTCGATAAAAATAAATAAAAAAAAATATTTTATTATGGCCGTAATTTTTATACGAGTTGGTTTAGTTATCAAAGGAACAACATGAAATTAATTTATCAGGCAGAAATTCGGTTGATTGTCAATAGCCAAATCGATTGGAGTGTGATAGGGACAAGACGTTGGTTTTTACGAAAAAAAGTCTTGAATGAAAACTGAATTAGAAAACTGTCTGCAAATAGCAAATTTATATTATTCGATGTTTATGCAAATAGATGAAAAAAAAATCGAACTAAATCATTTTAAAAACTACTTTTTTCACCTGTGTAACGGAAAGGGCACAGGTAAACGCAACCCCTCTCATCAGGCAGCGTAACTGAAGGGTATTGGCTGTAGGAACTCCATTTCGGAACCTTTTCTGGCTAGTTGGACCCCTATCCCGTTGGCTGCGATATTGCAGTGTAAAGGCACACATATTTGTGCAAATAAATTTGAGTGCGTTAATTTAGGTAACTCCAGCAGACAGTCCCAAATTAGTTTGAAGTTTAATCTATTCGCTTGAAGAGCCGCTAATCAGCTCTGCAGTCAGAAAAGATATTATAAATATTTTTGTTCCTGTGTGTTCTCTTGATATTTTTCCTAATTTATAGCTCAATTACATATATGTCGACCCGAGGTTTTGAACGATATGCTCCTGCCCATCTCCCCCATTTGTTTTGGAGCCATCTGTAAACCAAAAGAATGTTCTATCTAGGCTCAGGCGCTGCGAGCACATGAATCAATTCAACTTTATTAGATCGGTCTCGGCAACCAATAATGCATAAGAATTCTGAAGAAAAAATTCCAGTAATTTATAAGAAACGAGTGAAAAAGCTAGAATTGGTCTAAGACCAATTCTTATGATACCCTAGATGAATGCTCGTTTGTAATTTCGTATAGTCACCCATCAGCGCAAGTTTGAGTTTTCAAGTGGTTTTTGAATATATCTTTAGAACGGTTTGTCGAACAGCAAAAATGATTATAACCAATTTTATAGGATCTCATATTCTGAAGAACTGTCTTGTACATTATAACCGTATAGGACTGATCGTTTTGACAAGATACGTAAAAATTCTAAATTTTTATATGAAATTGTATTTATTGGTCTTATAAAAGCACTATGTACAAAATTTCAATGCTCTACGTTGACGCGTTCTCAGGCAATGTCCAAATATGTAGTGAAAAATGAAATTTTTGTATGACAACCGTACGAAGGGGTTACCCGATTTGCCCCATTTTCAAACCTAATTTTGCTTTTTTGTTTAAAAGCCCATGTACAAAATTTCAGCTTTCCAAGTACACGCGTTCTCGAGTTATCGTGAGGACGGGCAGACAGACGGACATGCAAAAATCAAAAGAACTTTTAATTTTATGCATGGGTCCAATCCATTTTGCTCTAGCATCATTATTTGTATGTGTTATGTACAAACGGAATCGCAATCTTAGTATACCCTTTAGATTTCTTCTAGGGTATAAAAAAAATAATGTTCACGCTCATAAGATATTGCTTTCTGTATACCGCGATCCGAACCAAAAATTCTAAGAAATTTCATCAAATAGCTTAGCGGAAAATACTTCAAACTATTCACGAGAAATTACCAGTGTGAATTCTATTGAAAATCCGACCGAAAAATTTCTTGGAAGCCCACAGTGCTTAGATAAGTGTTTTGTCTTGTAACATGTTTGTTTTGTTGCGTTTCTGTTTCGTCATGATGAATTAATCAATATATTCGATTTTTTGTTATACCCGCAGAGAGCTGCCAAACTTACGGTTTTATATGGCTAAGAGGAGCCGCTGTTATACTGTTATTATTCCTTCGTACATGTTGTTAACCCTTAAGGCTGGGTATTTGCCAATCTGTTGAAGTTATGGCAGAATATGCCGCTGTGTGGTATTATATTGAGGCAGAGTATGCCGATGTTTTAATATTGGAGGCAGAGTATGCCGCTATATTCCAGATGGCAAAGTATGCCGATGTTTTTGGAGAATTAAACTACTCGTTTGAAGTTTGAAATTATTTCTAATTTTATTCAGTTAGTCTCATCTTATTTATATAAATCGAATACAAAACAATCGGTATTCTTTACAATTCTAAAGGGGGGATTATTGCAGATTTGTAATATACAAAATTTATAATCAGAATCTGTAGTGTCAGCATTTCTGATTACACAATTTCTGATTGAGTCACAATGTATCGCTATTGTAAAGCAATGACCTCAGGTATGAAAATTTTATCAATCAAGAAATATGTTTGAAAGCGGAATTTGCTTGAGTCGCAAATTCTTCTTGAGGTCGTGCAAACTTTGTTTGTGTTGATTATTTTTCGTTTTGATTTTTGCATGTAATTCTTGACCGTGGTCATGGCTTTACATCCTCACCCTTAAAAGAACAAAACATTTTTTTGTGTATGAGAAAAAAAAATTGTTTTTTTGTTACCTAAACTTATGCATATTATTAAATTAAACATGTTCTAAATTATTTATGTTATTTTTGTATGCTATTAATTATTTTTATTACTTTATTAGTACAGGTTTATTTGCTAATTTTTTTTCTTTTTGTTCTAACATTACTATTACGGAGATATTATTCTAGTGTTACTATTACGGAGATATTATTCTATTATTTTTATGAATTTAATGCCTTATATTTTATTGATTATAATACCTTACTTAAATTTACATTTTATCAACCTGTGGTTGTGTACTTCTTTGGGTTAATCTTTTATTAGGATTGTGGAGTTTACTCCTTTCGTTTAATGATTTTAAATGGTCTGTCGTAAGGACTTTCATATTTCTTCCTGGAATTCATTCTCAAGTATACGTAATCGTTGACGTTGAAATTCGAGCGGTTAGAGTTTTTATCTTTCGTTATCTGATAACACTTTCTCCTCATTTATCAGTAACAGATATTCTGTCTGCCGTAAAATTGAAAGTCGGGTCCGTTAAGGTCTCTCGATGGCCGTTTGGGCGTCGAGTCTATATAAATATATATGAAATGTATACGTTTTTTATTTGACTTTTTTTTGTATTCGGTTCATGCACCATCTGATGGCTTAGCACTACAGCTATATCAATTATTAAATAATTTTTATTGACTGACCGCTGGCACCAAGGGGTTTTGAGATCTAACAAACATACTACAATATTTTTTTTTTCAGCCCATATAATTTGTTATTGTTCTAATGTGTAAATTTTCCAAAAAAACACTGCCTTAACTACCTCCGGAGTCCTACATAAGAAGACAACACTTAACCTATGCATGCATTTTTTAACAACTTAATAAATATTTTAACTAGTTGACTATATATGAACATATATGACATGAAAATATGTGTGTAGCAAAATCTCCTATTCATTATCTTTAAATGTGCATTATAAAAGACTTAGCTTTGGCCCATTGTATTTTTGATTCTTCTTGAACAATGTAGGCAATTTAGTATGTCCATTCACGGGATCGTCCACGTGCTTATATTCCACGTTTCGAAATACCTTTTTTGTTATTTGTGCGATGATCTATGTATGCTGAGGCCTCCACTTTTTAACCCCGTAGGATTATGTTCTTTTTTCTTTTTTTTTAACTCTCTTTAAATTACGCTAATTTATAATAAATTTGCCACTATATAAATTTGTGCACTACAACTTAAATGAAAGTTGCCTCTTTAATCTTTGTAAAATTTTTCACTCTATCGCACATGATCTTCCTTTCTCGAAAAAACCTCCTTGTCCCATAACTCCCTGTCAGCTGCGGATCATTTTAATTGTTGATTGTTGAAGTCGATAAAGTAATCATTGCTTGGGTTGTGAGATTTGGAGATTTAAATTTGAATTTAAAAGTTTTATAAATGTCTTCATATATACATAATATACGCACATACGTACATATATAATTTTTGTTAGTTATTTTTTGTGTGTCAAAATTGAAACGTTACAATCTTGCGCTCTTTTTTAGCTTCTTTTAATAGTTCCTTGCATTTTTCATGAGCTCTTTTTAGTCTTATTGTTCCCTACTTTTCAGAATCTCTGCTGGTAGTGTTGCTATTTTTCCAAATACTAATTCGAATGCTGTATAACTTGTATCTGTGTGTGGTGTTGTATTGTAACAGAATACATGGTATGGAATTTTTCGACCCAGCGATGAGAGAGGTCTCATCGGTATGGTTATCTCTGATCGCCTACCATAGAAGTGCAATGTTGGAGGTCACACCAATTGTCCATATAAATACTTTTTATAAAAAGTATGTGTGAATTATATGGTGGCAGGATAACTCATTGCGCTTTGAAATTGGGTGATTGTTCCCCCTTTTTTGCCTGTCGGCATATGGATAAACCAATTAGAAATTATACGAAGGAGATTTCTCGTCTTAATAGACTGAAATATATTAAAAATAATTTCAATAAATTTACAAAATGCATTTTAAGTGCAAACAAATGCATTTTGTAAATTTATTGAAATTATTTTCAATAAATTTCAGTCTGTTAAGACGAGAAACCTCCTTCGTATAGTATGGAATTAGTTCATCCCAATTGTCTTCTTCTGAGAATGTTCTCAAGTATTCGTTTAATACTCTATGGTTTCTTTCAATTGATCCTAGAGTTTCTTGATGGAACGGCGTGGATGTAACATGTTTTATTTTCAGAAATTTGCAAATATTTTTAAGTAGTTTATTTACAAATTCTGTACCTCTATCTGTTTTCAATGCTTTGAAGCATCCATACTTTAGAATGAATCTTTCAACTATTGTCTTTGCTACTGAGGAGACTTCTTTTATCTCCATTGGATATGCCTCAACGAATTTTGTCAATTCGCATTGCAGCGTCAAGATGTATCTGAAACCGTTTGACATTCTTAGAGGTCCTACTGTGTCAACTGAGATCGTTCCAAAACTACTGTTTGGTGTGTCTGTTATCACCGGAGGTTCTTTTGTGTATTTTTTGAATTTGTTCTTTGCACATTTATCACACTTATTTACGTACTCCATTACAATTTTGTTAAGGTTTTTCCATATGTACCTTTGTTTTAATTTGTTTATGCAGCATTTAATTCCAGCGTGTCCACCATGCATGCTTTCATAATATTCTTTTATTAATTCTATTATTTTTTTTGCTCATTTGTCCTTATTGGAGGTTCATAAAGTAATATCTTCAATGGTGTTGCCTTACCACGTTTGTTATTTTGCTGCAGCTTATTGAATTTCTCTTTAAATTCATTTATTTTAATATGATTAAATATAGCATCGTCTTTTGCGAGTGCTAATTCTTTAATATTATTTTCGTTCATTTTTGTATCAGCTTCTCCGTTATGTACCCAGAGTTAAATACAGGATTATCGCTGTACTGAACGGTTACCCCTTTCTTAGTTATAAATATTTCTGGCAAACTTTTATTAATCGCATTCTCTTCTGCGTACGCTGTATCAAATTGTATTTTTCTTATATTTATTATGTCGGAGATGGATGTGCATTCCCATATATAGAGTTGGTCTGATTCTACGCTATCTCTTTTCTCCATTCCGTTTTGCTGCTTTTTCGCCATATTACGTGTGATAATGTTTATTTGTTTTGGTATCATGGATTTCAATATTTCAGAGTCTATTTTTATTCTTGATAGGTCATCTGCATTTCTATTCATTTTTCCCTGTTTATACACAATTTCAAAATCGTAGTCCATTATGTCTAAACGAATTCTTGTTAGTTTCGAAGATGGATTCTTATGTGTGAAGAGGCTGACGAGCGGGCGATGATCTGTTACAACTGTGAATTTGTTCCCATAGAGATAGGGTCTAAAGAAATTGATTCCCAAGTGTAAACCAAGCAATTTATTTTCGATTATCGATTTGTTTAACTCATGTTTGTTCAACGTCTTACTTGCATAGGATATCGGCAAATCTTGTCCTATCTCACCTAGTGAGAGCACTGCTTCAAGCGCAAAATTTGAAGCATCCGTTGTCAGGACGAACGGTTTGCTAAAGTCTGGATATTGTAGGACTGGTGAAGTTATTAAGTTAGCTTTGAGTGTTTCAAAAGCTTTTCTGCAATCTTCTGTCCAAAGGAACAGTGTATTTTTCTTTAGAAGTGCATTGAGTGGTCGTGCTATTTCTGCAAAATTTTGTATGAAGCGTGTGTAATAGTTGCAGATGGCTACAAATCATCGTACGTCATCTACATTCTTTGGTACTGGGTACGTTTCTATTACTTTATGCTTACTGGAATCCGTTCTGACTCCATCTTTTGTTATTAGATGACCAAGATATAGTACTTCTGGTTTCAAGAAGTTTCTTTTGCTTGGATTGAGTTTTAAGTTATACTGCTGAAGTCTTTGTAACACTCTTTCTAGGTTTTGATTATGATTGTTAAGGCTGCATCCATGTATTATTATGTCATCGACATATATGAATGCGCCGTCATCCAGACCACTTAATGCAATTGAGAGCATTCGCTGAAAACTGTTCGTGGATATTTTCAGTCCAAAAGGTTGTCGTGTCCCAAAAGCAATCGAAATCAATAGAACAATTAAATACCAATAAATTTTATAAAAACACTCGAATTTCAAACATATGTATACATCTTTTTTTCACGCAAAAGCTTGACCTATTTTAACAATACGGCAACTACTCCGAACCGAACGGAAACTTGATATTCTTATAACAAAGGTAACTCGCGACTGAACAATTAACGGCACTCGCCAGACCAGTCATTGGTCTTTTATGTCAGATACTCGGAAGTAAACTTTCTTTGCTCAGAACGTGGATGTACCGGTTGCACCACCTGAGTCGCTAAGTAGTAAATAATCGCCTTACATAATAATTACCATGCGAGGTTAAATATTATTGCAATCGTCGATTGCTCCACTAAGCGCTCATCGCAGCCAGCTGTTGGGCTAATCAGCAAAACAACCGACAGTTTGTCGTTAACCACTCGTCTTCTAAGTGAAATACTTCATGATATTTTCTGCAAATTCCTTTGATCGATTTCTTTGCATTTTCGTCCAATCCTTCCAACTCTAGTTCTTTCAACAATTTGTTAAATCGTCTACCAGTTTTATCTTTTTCCTGATTTACCTCTCTATTTGGTGATTCTACTATTTTATAGTCTTTCAGCAGATGTAGCTTCGCTTTAAATGGTCTTAATTTCACCATGTGGTTATTGGTGTTCAGCAGTTTTATATGTTGGACTCCTTTTCTTGGTATGATTGTATTACTCAAAACTACTCCTTTTATCAATTCTTCACTGCAGACTATGCTATCTTCTGTTATGTCGAGTGTTATTGCTTGGATAATCTCTGTTCTTGCTGGTATAGTAATTTCATTCATCTCTGAATTTGTTTATCATGGGTATTGTAACATCGTCCTTATTCAAGTTTGCAGTTATTGTAAAGGTTTCATAATCTGTTTTGCATAGATATTTCATCAGGAAATCTCTTCCTAATATCCCATATGTGGTGATCGGGGTTTGTGAATCCGCCATGTGAAACCTCTGTTCTATGACGTGTTCCTCATATGCTAACAGCAATTTAGCTGTGCCCAAGTAGTGCGTTTCATTATTTGTTATCCCAGTTATTGTACACTGGTTTATTTCATGGTTTAGTGAATTTATTTTACAAATTGAGATGTCTGCTCCAGAGTCAATGAGGAAGTTCAGTTTAGTGTTTGTTCGTTTGTCCGGACTTTGTGCATTGCTCGTCTCGTGTAGAAAATTTATCCGTCTCTGTCGGTTTTGTCGGGGGTTTCTGGAAAAATTTCTTCTTCTATAGTTTTGGTAGCTATTCTGCCAGCCATTATTTCTATTCTGGTTATTTCTTTGGCTACTACTGTAGCTGTTATTCATATTCCCTCTGTTATGCCAATGATTGTTTCTATTTTGGTATATGTTATTATTGTTTCTATACCTATTCGCATGATATTTCCATTGCTGTAGTCTCGGTAGCCTCTCATTCGAATATTACTTCCATTTTGCCGGTTACGGAGATTTCTATTGAAACTAAAAATTGTTGTTTCATCTGTTAGAGGTTGTTCAATCTGATTTGCGAGACTTATCGCGTCGTTTATGGTTTTTGGTTGTGCGGGTAGTATGGTTGGTTTTAGTTAATCTTTCAGCCCATTTTGAAAGGTATTTAATCCGATTCTGTCGTTCAGTTTACAGATTACTTTGTTCAGGTCCGCGACTATCTCTAGAATTTTGTCTGAGAAGTCCTCGACTATCATGTGCTGTTGTTTGCAATTTAATAATTTTTGTTGCAAGTTTTGTGAGGTGTCTCTTGTTTTGAAAGCTTCTGTCAAAATTGTTTTTATATTTGCTAAAGATGTCGGTTTGGCAACTGCGGACATCTTAATTCTGACTTTTTCGCTTAGCCCCGCTAGCCATACGAATTCAATGAGTTGTGGCTGCGCCTCAGTCTTTAGTGTTCTTCCGTACATGTCTACGAGACTTAGAAAATTGCATAGATCTTTTGTGTTGCCTCCGAATTCTGGCAATCTTTTTATTGCTACAGCAAGATCGAAGTTATTCGCGCCCATTGTGGCTTCCTTTGGTACAGTATTTGAGTCTAGATTTAATTCCTCTGATTCTGAATCTTCCGTATTGTTAAGAGTTTCGTTTGTTTTCTCCACTGGTATCTTTTTCAGCTCTATGAATTTTGCGTTAAACTTGTTCTGAAGTTCGTCTACCTGTTTTCCTTTTTGGGTTGATTCTATTAGATCGAACTCTTTCTTTATTTTCTTGGGTACAGCGTACTTTTCTAATAAATTCCTACTAGAGAATGTTTTCTGTGGATTTTTCGTAAACGTTTCTAATAATTTCTTTCAATTCATCAAAAAGATTTTGGTATGCTTCCATCAGTACATTTAGCCAAATGTGTTTCGAAGAACCCAAAGGTGACACTATGACGACACTATGACACTGTCTATAAAAAAAAAATTATACATAAAAAATGGAACTTATAAAAATAATTTTACAGTTATATCCCTAAAAGCTATCTCAAATAAAAAGAAATGCAAAGCTAACATACCTACATATATTGCTGAACCACTGGTTATACCTGCGCAGAAATCACTGCCCATTGCTTAGTTGTAGTTATTTTATTTTGTTCCGCCCTTACTTGCTTCGATGGCGGCTTTCTTCTTTCAGTTTGTTGAGCTTTTGTATCAGTTGTTTTTTAAGTTCTTCTCTTCTGTGATCGATATCACTCTGTATAGATCTGCTATTTGCTGTCTGAGCTTTACAGCTACACCGCCCCTTTTTTTGTGTGTGTAAAGAGATGTACAGTTTTCTTTTATTGGTTTTTTTTTGTTTCTTGTCTCGTTTTGTATTGCGCAATTGTGATTGCCTTTGGACCGGCTGTCGAATTGTTCTGTAATGCTTTTTGCAAGCTGGGTTTTTTTTTGTACTAGTTTATTTGGTGTATATATTGTTGTTGCGAAATATTCCGGAGCTTCTTGATTTAGAGTTCTTGTATGTATGTGTTTCTCATGTACTTTTCTTCTGTTGTTTTCTTCTTTTTGTTTGTTGGAATGCATGTAGGACTGTCTTCTATTATTGTTGTGGTCGGTGTGTATGTATCATCACTAGAGTGCAATTTAATTTCTGGAACTTGTATTCTTTTTGGACATATTAGTCGCCTGGGTGCCGTTCTTTTACGTATGGTTCGGTCAATGATTTCTGATGGTACTTCGGGAAGTTTGGTTGTTGTAGATCTGCTATGCGAAGTTGATGGTCTGTTTTGTAGGTTTGGTGGTCCGATATGCAGGGTCGCCATGTAATACCTTTGTTTTGTTGCGTTTCTGTTTCGTCATGATGAATTTATTAATATATTCGATTTTTTGTTATACCGGCAGAAAGCTGCCTAACTTGCGGTTTTGTATGGCTAAGAGGAGCCGCTGTTATACTGTTATTATTCCTTCGTACATGTTGTTAACCCTTAAGGCTGGGTATTTGCCAATCTGTTGAAGTTATGGCAGAATATGCCGCTGTGTGGTATTATATTGAGGCAGAGTATGCCGATGTTTTAATATTGGAGGCAGAGTATGCCGCTATATTCCAGATGGCAAAGTATGCCGATGTTTTTGGAGAATTAAACTACTCGTTTGAAGTTTGAAATTATTTCTAATTTTATTCAGTTAGTCTCATCTTATTTATATAAATCGAATACAAAACAATCGGTATTCTTTACAATTCTAAAGGGGGGATTATTGCAGATTTGTAATATACAAAATTTATAATCAGAATCTGTAGTGTCAGCATTTCTGATTACACAATTTCTGATTGAGTCACAATGTATCGCTTTGTAAAGCAATGACCTCAGGTATGAAAATTTTATCAATCAAGAAATATGCTTGCATAGCGGAATTTACTTGCGTTGCAAATTCTTCTTGAGGTCGTGCAAACTTTGTTTGTTTTGACTATTTTTCGTTTTGATTTTTGTTTGTAATTCTTGACCGTGGTCATGGCTTTACAGTCTGTTCTGAAACTTTCTGGTGCGAAAGCGAAGTATGAAATTCTTTTCACTTAAATCACGTATCATACACATCGTCTTGATACTAATCAAAATATGTCTTTAAATTTATTTATTACAGATTTTTTCCGCATTTCTACACATCATTAGATAAAGAAAGACGGAAAAAACAAAATTAGATTAGATTCTTTGCTGTGGTATAGCGCTATTTATTACCGAAGACAACTTATTATCCTCATATTCGCCAAGTTCTGCTAACAGATGGCGGACCGTTTTGTGAGCAGATGATAAAGTACAACAGTGGCGACTCAGTGAGAAGAGGTAACAACATACCTATTGTGCGTGGCGGTGGCATATCTATATGTATAAAATCAATGGCACAGGTTGACTTAGTTGCTCAAATTTTACTTATAGTGGCTTTATAAAAATGATAGATTTTACGAAAGTGTGAAAAATCGAATAATGGACATTTTATATGCTCACCTGAAATTGTAAAACATTTGCATCTAGAATCCATTAAAATGCAGGGGTCTTGAGACTAAAGAGAGGTCGCTGAAGAATGAAAGCTGAAATAGAAGACGAAAATCATTCAGCTGTGTAGGAGGACATTTCAAAATTTAGTAGCCCATTCGGGTAGCATATGACCTCGGAAAAACTCCCGTTAGCAATTTTATTGTTCAGGGGTAGTGTTCCAGGCGCTTGTTTTTTTTTTGCTTGGTATCATCGCTTGCAAGTTCGTTGTGGTTTCTGCCATATTCTTTGTTATAAGAGTTTGAAGCTGGAATTTCATATATAGTATTCTGTCGTAATCGGAAGGTGGAGCATGAATAAATGGAAGAAATATAATTGTGAGATCTAATCTTGAATGTAGTGGAGAGGATGCCGGTAAAATGGAAAACTCAGTTTTTTACAATTTCAAATATAAAATTATATTAAAATTCGTTTGATAAAACTAAATATCACAGTAAATTCAATTCAATAAAAATCCAAAACTAATATTAACCTACAAACTACTACTACTTCAAGCAAAAAATAAAAAACCAAATTGAAATTAAAATTAAAAATAACGTTTGCGTCTTTTAGTTCTGAAAAAAGAAAGCGATTAGAATTGATTATCTGTCATCAGAATGAGGGAAAAAAATTATTGATGCTGCTATTACGTGTGAGAGCAGCAGGGTAGTAAAACTAGTCCTAGTACGTGAGGACACAAGGCCAGTAAAATACCTTTGCTCGTGCGTGAGGGCACAAGGGTAGCAAAGTGCTCTAGATGATAAAAATGAGTCAGAGACTAATCTGACATGTAGAATTATTCTGCGCATGTGCAGAGGGGTAGCAATATGGTACTATAAAGAAGAAGTACAGATTATTCTCTGCATCAGAATTATTCTTCTGTAAATGTGAGCAGGAGAGTTTCAGATTAATCTCTGCGGCAGAATTATTCTTCTGCTTAGATGTGGGCCGGAGTATAGGAGATGATAGGATTTTTCATATTAGTCTCTGAAATATTAGATTAACATATTTTCTGCTTGTTTACTATATTGATATACACCAGAAGGTAATTCGAAACTAAATTGCACAATACATTGTCGGATAAAATTCTTGGAACTTAATCCAATATTACCAAGCTACAGTCAGCGTAAGTATCACTCGAGGATCGCTTGGACCATCTTGATCGACAGCATAAGGCAAGTGATGTTATTATTACAGGGATTCCGTTTTTAAGAAATGAGAAGCTTATTCAGCTGTTTAATAAGATTTGCACCGCAGTGTGTACAGACACTACATTGACACCTCGTAGCATATTTCGTGTTAATGTACAGAAGACATCGTCAGCTGTAATTATAAAATTGCATAGCCCCAACGAAAGGAATGCCTTACTATCTGCTGTACGTCGGACTTTAAAAACACGCCGCAACGAGGTAATGAAAAGCTTATCGTTGTTTGATATTGGGCTTTGTTCCGAATCTGGCACCAGCTGCCCCATATATGTTAATGAGAGTCTGAGTTCAAAAAATAATGCTATTAAACGGAAGGCCCTTGCACTGTTAAAACCTAAAAAATTAATTGCTGTGTATACCCGATCTGGACTTGTTTATGTTCGTTCGTCGCAGAATAGTACCGCTAAGGTTATTGTTTGTATGAATGACCTGATGAAATGGACTGGTATTTCACAATAGCTGTTTCCTTCATAGAGGTAGTCGTTATTAATGATTGAACTTGTATTAGCATTAATTAGTTTTACTCTTATTGAGTTGATTACTTTTTGTTTAATGAATTATTTCTTAGAGTTTGAATTCCTTTTTCCTATTCATAACCTTACTTATTTGCTTGTTGTGCTCATTATTTCTCCACTGATTTTGTATTTTATATTTTTTGATGATTTTGTAATTTTCAGTCAACTAGTTAACTGTTCGCTTTTTGAGATATGTTGTGGCCTGTGTTGGGCTCGATCTATGCGCGTTCGTTATGTATGATGCTCTTGGCATGGCGAGAACAGGTAATGTGGGTGCCATTATTAACATCACAACACAAGAAGTATGTACCCAAAAATATTTTTAATGGGTCTCTTGTTCATATTATCTGCGTGTCGGAAAGTTGGCTTAAACCGAAAGTGTCTGATTCCTTGATCCACATTCCGGGGTATAGGATTTGGCGCAATGACCAATTGGATCGTAGCGGTGGTGGAGTTGCCTTGTTCATAAGATCTTCTATAAATTGTAAAAAAATTATTTCTTCCTGTCAGACTGGGTTGAATGTAGAATATATTTTTTGCGAATTGCTATGTAATAACATTAAATGCTTAGTTGGAATAGTTTATAAGCCACCCAATTGTAATTGCTTAGATCCTCTCAACGAAGTCTTGATGAACTTAGCTCCCCAGTATAGGAACATAATTATCGGAGGTGATTTCAATCTTAATTTCTATGTTCCCTCTGAATTGTACAACTCAGTTTTGTTTAATTTGGACGCTCTTGATTTGCATCGGGTTAATGATCTGTCCACATACTATGCTGTACCTCTCCCTCACCTCTTGACATTTTTCTCACTGCTGAAATGTCAAAGGTATTATTTTTTAATCAGATTTCCCTTCCGGGTATATCTGATCATAACATGATTTTGCTAACCTATGAATTTCAAACTGAAGTTCCTCGTGAGGGTACTACTTACTCTTATTACAATTATGGGGCTGTTAACTTAGATGCTCTGTGTAGTGATGCGGAGTCCTGGGATTGGAATACGGTATTTTTTATGCATTTTTTTTTTGATGATCCAGTGAATTTCCTTAACAACTCTCTTACATGAAATTCATGTTCCTTTGGTCACGGGGACTATCACTAATCCTTTGTGCCCTTGGTTTTCTCCTCGAATCAGCTCGTGATATTGCACATCTTAAATGGAAGAAGTTCAAACTTATTGTTTTCCTCGAGGAATATAAAACCTTACGCAATCGTACTATTTCAGCTATTCGCAAAGCTAAAAAGTATTTTTATGAATCTAAACTTATTTCTGAACATCCTTTAAAAATCCTTTGGAAAAACTTGCGGATGAGTGGCATTAGTTCATCTCGTAAAAATAATTATGTTATTGATCCCAATTCAGCTAACAATGAATTTCTTCTGTCTTGTGTAGATGATACTGTTGAGGTGCCATTATTTCAAGCTTATGAAGCTGTGAACTATTCTTCTTCAGCTCCAATTTTTAATTTTTCTAGGGTCACAAATGAAGACAGTTTTGTAGTTAATAGTATCAAATCCTGTGCGGTTGGGGCGGATAACCTCAACCCTCGTTCATTAAGATGTGCTTGCCCTATATTCTTCCTGCACTCACACATATTTGCAACTCGTGCTTTACTACTAGTAGCTTTCGTCTACCATGGAAGGGGCCGCTAAAGTAATTCCAGTACCTAAAAACACCAGCTCGCATTGTAGTGAGTTTCGGCCTATAAGTGTATTACCATTTATCTCTAAGGCAATTGAGAAAAGTATGCACTTACAAATCTCTAATTATTTATTTTTGAATGGTCTTATGCACAAGTATCAATCTGGTTTTCATCCTGGGCATAGCTGTACATCTGCTCTCCTTAGGATGAGCAATGATATCGCGCGGGCGGTCGATAAAGATGAATTAACGGTACTAGTTTTTTAGTAACTCCTAGGCCTTTGATACCGTTAATCATAGACTTCTTCACACGAAACTTATAAGGAATTTTAACTTCTCTTCTCATTCTGAAAGTTAATTTATGACTACTTAGCAACAGGTCACAAGCAGTTTTTTCAAATGGTTCTCAATCATCTTTTTTACCAGTGGTATCTTGTGTACCTCAGGGATCCATTCTTGGGCCCCTGTTATTTTACATGTTTATAAATGATATATTTGCTCACGTCAAGTATTCTAATCTGCATTTATATGCTGATGATGTTCAATTGTATAGATCTAGTGTACTTGGCCTGATTGAGGATTTTATCTCTAGGGTAAATGAGGACTTGGAGGCTATTAACTTGTGGTCCTGTAATAATAAACTAAGGCTTTATCCCTCAAAATCTAAGTGTTTGCTGATACACAGGCGTGTACTAAATATGGATGGTTTTCCGTAAGTTTCCGTTAACAACACTGCTATTCCTATTGTTGATTCAGCTAAAATTCTTGGGGTGATTTTCAATAAAAAACTTACATGGGATCTGCATATGAATTCTGTTGTGAGTAGAGTTTATGCAGGACTTCGTTCTCTATGGGTGTCTAGCCATTTCACACCCATGCCTACGCGACTATTTTTAGTGCGTACATTGTTAATACCTATTATGACCTATGGATGTGAAATATTTGGGAAGCTTGGTTACAATAATAGTAGAAAAGTTGAGATTGCCTTTAATTCTAACATCCGATACGTGGACAGTCTCAGAAGATGTTATCATATTTCTAAATTTAAGAATTCTATTTTGGGGTGCTATATTTCTGTTTATCTTGATTACTGCTCAGTAATTTATTTAAGCAAAATTATTAAGTTTAAATGTCCTCGGCATCCTTACGACCTCTTGGTATTCTCTAGGTTCAACAGAACACATCATTTGTTACTACCGCGGAATAATTTCCTTATCACCCAACGCCTGTTTTTTTGCCATGCTATTTGTCTAAACACTTATAACTACATACCTATATATCATTGGAATTTAAATCTTTATTTTGTTATCAGCAATCTAAAATATTACAGAAATGTATCACAGTTAGGTATATTGCTCTCATTGTAGAAATTGCATACAGTTAGTCCATAATAGCTTACCACAGTTTTTGTCTAAAATTATTGCTCTTTCGTTGTTAGAATTTCATATCGATAACATCACAGCTCGTTGTAAATTTATCTCTTTATCGGTTCAGTTTGGTACATATGTACATATCTTTGTAAAACTAATTTAATTGTTTAAATAAAGAAAGAAAGTTGAAGAAGTTCATTTGTTGCTTAATTTATTTTTCTACAAAAACTCTTGTGCTATTTTCATTGGCGACCGTGACAGGACTTGTGTTTAAGTTTAGTTGTTGGAAATTTGTGAGAAATTAAACTAGAAACAATAGAGTAATCAGACTAGTATTGTGAAAAACTGTGTGGTTGGTGAACTTTGAACTCAATTCTGTTTCAATAGTATTATGCTTCAAATCAATAATTCGATAATAAGATAAGGGATATTTCGCTGTATTTTTTCGAGAAATTTCGCACAATCTATGGTTACCGTATTTCAGGTGCAACTCACATGGTCTGCATTTTGCACAAGCAGGTAACTGTACACTAACTAGCGATAAGTAGCAACTCAACTAACCCAGTAATCAAAATAGCGTTGAGTATTTGGATATTTTATTTTATTTAGAGGTTTCAGCGATACAATTTTTACAAATTGAGATCACGAGCACTATTAATACCCAAAAGGCAAGCATATATTGATTTGTAAGAGTGACATTGTAATGATCTTATTACTGAATCACGGTAAGCACACTTTAAAAGGAAATCTTTTATCTGCATGTATTTCGAATAAATTAAATTAATTTAAGCAAACAATCATATCGAACTAATTGTTTGGAACATTCAAGTCATTGTTGAAATATTTCGGTGTGAGTAATAAACTTTATACGGTGCAGTTGTTTAATAAAAGGCATATGTGGTGAAGTTTTCTTCATAAACTAAACAAAACTCGTTCGTTATTGAATAAAATCTATAAACTTTTATTTGCGATAGACTTTCTCGTGATTCGATTTTGCGCAATACTCAATACGCTTGCTCCTGCATACTTAGAATTAGTGATAGGCCCAGTTTCGCTTTGTTTTTCATTAGCTCACTAGTTAATTATAATTAGGCATTATTAGTGTACATAATTTTAAATACAATTAGTCAAACAGCAGAAGAAGTGAAACAGCAGCTCGATGAATTAAGGGCGTTGCGAGGTAATACTAAAGGCTGTATATCGCGAGTAAGAACATATGTAAATAGTAAGGCAGACACGTTAAGTGCAACAGAGCTCGAATGTAGATTGGGAATTTTGGAGTCTTATTGGAAACTCCTCTTGTCGCATCAAACATCTATAGAAAAATTTACACCGGATGATTTAAGTAATAGTGTCATTCGAGGTGAGTTAGAATACCTTTACTATGAAGTCAAATCTAAAATATTGTCATTGATGTCTGGTAAGGGCCGCTTTAGCCTATCAGATGGTAACAGCTCATTCGTAGTTCCAGCTCAATCCAAAGTAAAATTACCGCCTTTGAAACTACCTCAGTTCTCTGGCAAATATTCCGAATATACTTAATTCATCATAGCAACATTCAATAAATTAGTACACGATGATCCAGGAAAGTCAATCACTGAAATATACACGCATTTGCTAAACTGTTTATCAGGACCTGCGCTTCGTGCAATAGAATCGTTAGGTACCTCTGCTGTCACTTATACGCAAGCGTTGGATAAGTTAAAAGAATGCTTTGACAACAAATGCTTAATCTTCCAAGAGCATATTACTGAAATCTTTGAATTGACTAAAGTTTCTAAATATTCTGCAAGCCAGCTGCGTACCTTAGTTGATAAAATTAGTGCTCATCTTTGTGCCTTGCGTGCGCTTGGAACTGACATCCTGAACTCCATTATCATACACATTGCGAACTCTAAGTTAGATTCAGATTGTCAAGCTCGTTGGGATGAATCTATAGTTTATGAAAAACTTCCAACCTGGAATGACTGTGAGCAAGTTTTAAGTCGACGTTGTCAGTTTTTGGAGGCGCGAGAGAAAAAATTAATTCATCCTCATGGCAACGCTCAATCCTTTCAAAGGGCAAAGACATTTAGTATTCAGGCCCACAAAGGTTCTACGACACACTGAAGGTCACAGCTGCTAGTTGTGTGATTTGCTCTGAAGCAACTCATAGTATTGGCAACTGCCTAAAATTCAAACAAATGCCTATCTTAGAACGCTTTGAACTTGCGAAAAGGCTGTCTTTGTGCATCAATTGCTTGAACAAGGGACATACGGTTAAAAACTGTCGTTCGAGTAAATGTAGGGTATGCTTCCGCCCACACCACACTTCATTGCACCGATTCCCTCAAGATACAACTAATCCTACTTCATTATCAAGTAACAACCAGAGCCATCAGGTGTCTACTACCACTACAATTGGGCAATTTGAACCTTCAGCTCCTTCCACCCTCTGCTCAGCAGTACAAGATTGGGAACCTAGAGCCTCCAAGGGACATGTATTTTTAGCCACAGCAGTAGTTTAAATTAAAGATAAAGCTGGATGTTTTCATTTCGCCAGAGCTTTGTTAGACTCTGCATCGCAGCAGAATTTTATTACAAGTGATCTCGCTCACAAATTGGGTTTAAAACGTAATCGAATCAATGCTGACATTAGGTAGCCACACACTATGGGATTTGCGTGCGAGCAATCTAGCCCAAGATTCCTTCCGCAAATCTCGCAGGATTACGTCGCGTGTGTTAAAAAGCTCGTTCGCCACACACGATACACTCTTTCCGAATGGAAAGCCTATATAATTTAGAGCTTTCACGTGAACTGGACAATTTTCATATAACCTTGTGTCATCTGGAGTGACGTGTTGCCCTCTTGAAAATTTCAACGTTCAAGACGACACATATTTCCCTATTAACAAGTTCTAAGCCCGTTTCCAAATTCTTTTACAGTCTGATTTTCAAGGAAAAGGGTTTATTTTGCGGTAATTTTTATGTGAATTTTATTATCATGTCAAGAGAATTAAAAATAAAAGCAACTGTTTGTGTTATGATGTATGTGGTGCTAGCAAATTGTAAAAAGAAAATAAGGGGAAAAATGGGGCGCAAAAAGTGGTATGCCGATAGGCATGAATTCAGTGATATTAAATTACTTAAAGTGTTAAAAACAAATTATCCAGCGGACTTATACAATTATTTGAGAATGGATGCAAGTGATTTTGGTTTTTACTGGAGAAAGTTAAGCCTTATATTGAGAAGCAGGATATAATATTAAGAGAAAGCATTCCTGCTGAGGAACGACTGGAAGTAACCTTAAGATTTTTAGCAACAGGCCGTAGTTACGAATGTTTAAAATTCGCGGCAACAATTTCTCCGCAAGCGCTAGGTAAAATTATACCTGAAACATGTCACGCTATTTACCGGGCTCTTCAGGTGGAATATATGAAGGTAAGGCTATCTTCATTTTATGAATAAATCTAAATACTCAAGTATTGGAACAAAAGAAACATAATAATAATAAATTTAACATTTCATTTTATTTTTAAATTCCATTTCAAAAGACTTAAAAGTACAGCTAAATAATATCAACAGAAATAAAAATGAATTATGTAGATACGTCTAAAAATTTTAAACGTCGTCAAAATCTTGAGGTGTTGAAGGCGACGGGGTTACGAAAATAACATTGGTATATGTTGCATTATCCAATACTATTGAGCTCTCGTTTAATTTATTCAAAGTCGCTTTTTGCAAAGTTTGCATTATGAGTCCTTCTGCTAATAATCCTTGCTCTTCAGATTTAATAGACTTCATTTCTTTAGATATATATTTTCCAAAACAGTTATATTTATCCTCCTCATTTGTAACTTTAGTTCCCAAAACTGCTGTACAAGCCTTCAAAAACTCATTTTGGTCTATCTGCTCTCTGTTTCTCTTCATGTTTTTTAGTTTTACTGCCCGAATAACAAGCAACAAGTTCATCTACCTAAAAAAAAAAAAATTGTTATTTTTTTTTCAGTTCCCAGCTTCGAAAAATGAATGGCCCAAAATAGCTAGAGGTTTCAAAAAGAAATGGCAAATGCCTAATTGTGGGGGCGCTCTTGACGGTAAACACATTAGAATAAAAGCACCACCAACAAGTGGAGCATTATTCTACAACTACAAAAATTTTTACAGCATTGTACTTTTGGCATTAGTAAATGCTGATTATGAATTTATTTATATCGATGTCGGAAAAAATGGAAGAACTTCAGATAACGGTGTATTTGACTTCACAAAGTTACACGAGATGCTAGAAAATAATAGTATAAACTTTCCACCGAATGAGGAGAATGATCATAATTTGAACTTTACAATTATTGGGGATGAAGCGTTTGCGCTTGAAAAAAATGTACTAAAACCGTTCCCGCAGTACTAAATTCTGAAAAACGTATTTTTAACTACCGTCTCTCACGAGCTAGGAATATTGTAGAAAATACGTTCGGATTAGTATCAACGAAATTTAGAATTCTCCATACAGCAATAAGCGTCTCAGTCAAACGCACTAAATGTATACTTGCCGCCATATGTGTATTACATAATTTTTTGTTACGAAGAGGAAAAAATTATGCAAACAGGAATACTTATGACTCTGAAGATCCACAAAATCATGAAATACGTAATACTGGGGCTTGGAGAAATGAAGAACCGTACGAATTTACTTCACTACAACGGAGAGGTGGTCGAGCTGTTATATCTGAGAGTGCAATAGATCAAAAAAAAAATATGGATTATTTTTTGGGAGAAGGAAAAGTACCCTGGCAAAATGATATGGTTAATCAGGGAAGAGCTTAATATACAATACCCACTGTTCGTATAAAATGATAAATAAAAATATATTCCTCAAAATTGTTTAGACTTACCTTTTCCGGTTCAAAAGGCGCATTTAGCACTTCTACTTCGTCGTCAGGCTCCTTCAAAGAAAAAAATGCTTTGATCAACAATATTATCAAAACTGTCGGTTGGTTTTTCATGTTCACTGGTGAAGGAGAGCAAATCGTAATACCGTAGCGACGGAATATAAATATCGTCCGATGAGTTTCCACTCCTCTTGGACTTTTCTACTTTTTTAACTCCTTTCTGAAGGATCCTCTTAGCGATTGAATTTTTTTTGATATGGTGTCACGGTCAGCATTTGGGTCGTATATTTTTTTTTTTTTTTTTTTATTTGGGAGAGATACTACAAGATTTACATATCTTTTTCTTAGCACCAATTAGAGTGGAAATACTGAATAGAAATAAGTAAACTAAATTAAATATTAATACTACAACAATGATAATAGATGGGAGAAAAAAAATATAAACAATAATAACAAATAAATTATACAAAAATTAATTACGAAAAACAATTATAGTAAATGAAAATAAAATAGGATAAAACCAAATTAGATAGCTTCGATAACAAAAATATAATCTGCGCGTGTGGGTCACAACAGCAAAACTACTTACGTCAAAAAATTTACAACAAGACGCCTGAAAGTGCCGATCGAGTTAGCCTTCTGGATATTGTGTGGTAATGAATTCCACATTCGAGTGACTTGAACAATGTAGGATCCATCAAGTACAGAGGACTGAAAACGAGGTATTTGCGGCTTATAGCCTCTGGCAGAGTTCAAGGGTTGAAACATGGTCCTCAAGTAAGCGGGCTGAGAGTTATGCAACAGATTGAAAAGGAAGAATAATGCTCTACGCTTTAGATATACTTCAATAGAGCAACCTAGCAGTGCAAAATTCAGGTGAGAAACGTGATCGAATCTTCGTAGGCCGAAAACAAACCTTACACAATCGTTAAATGCAACATGTAATTTTCTGGAGCAGTGCGAATCTAGCTTCGGGAAAACAAGTAAACCGTGTGTGAAATGCTGTAATATTAGGGACTTGACAAGATGATAGCGCATTTTAGGGGTGAGCATTGTAGTGGACAACCATAGACGACGGAGGATGGTGTAGATCTTAGATAGGTTTGAGTTGACGAGATCACAGCACTTCATATTGGAGTTAAGGGTGACCCCAAGGTTACGGACTTTATCCACATAGGGGATTGAAGATCCATTCAAAAGAATCGGAGGAAGGGATGAAGAGTCAAGAGTGCCGAAGGAAAAGGCGATACACTGTGACTTGCCTGGATTAAGTTCAAGTTTATTGGTAATCGACCAGGTGTATATATTTTGTAAATCGTCGTTCATCCGAGCCGCACAGTCTTCGATAAGACCAGGTGGGCGACTGAAATAAACTTGAACGTCGTCAGCATAAATGTGAATGTTGACATCTTGAATTATATCCGGCAGATCGTTAATATATAGACTGAAGAGTAGAGGACCAAGAATGGAGCCTTGTGTTACTCCAGAAGACAGAGGAAGGAAATTTGAGTGCCTTTAACCTTTTGTGATCGCCCGATTTAGGACGCCTTGATTAAGTGGACAGATCGACACGAAAAATGGAATTTATTAAATAATTTTTTTAGCAGGCTTACATGGCAAACACTGTCAAAAGCTTTGGAGAAGTCTAAAAGCGTCAGAACGCAAATCTCTCTTCTATCAACTGCAGCGCGTATGTCTGTGGTGACTTTAACGAGAGCACTTTCGCAACTATGCTTGGGTCGAAACCCAGATTGGCAGTCACTTATAAGATTGTTTTGCAGTGTGTATTGTTGAACCTGCCAGTACAGTAGCTTCTCCAGAGCCTTCGACAGGAAGCAGAGGATGCTGATGGGCCTATAATCAGCAAGAGCTGTAGCCGCAGCCATCTTTGGAATAGGTAGTACGTGAGCTGATTTCCATGCTTTTGGGAACACCGACTTCGTAATGCAGGTATTCAAGATATGTAAAGGTGGGCCAATAATGAGCGGAGCAATTAGCTTCACAAAACGGGGAGACATATTATCAGGGCGGACTGCATTAGATTTAATAGCGAAAATTGCATTCAAGGCTTCAGTTCACTCCCCGGAAACTAAAACCACTAGAGCTGGAGGAAGAATCTAAGCCTGCCAAGAACAACTGATCGTTGTCTTGAGATTGATGACCAGCTATGAAGAATTCGTTAAGTTCCTGAGGGCTCAGGTTGCACTTAGCCGTTCTGCCTCCATATACGCCAGCATCACGCGTATTGCTTATAAAATTCAAGCAATTCATCATATCCTTTATTTCTAAGGTTTCTATTTTTATATTCATTGGACCTAAATTTCCATAAAGCTGAATGCTTTCTATATAATTCAATGAAATTAACCATTACGTCCTTCGACACGCACCGTAAATCGGACATATTTTACACAAAATAGCAACTTCCAGAACACAAGGACACACTTCAAGTTGTCAACTCCAACTGACAAGATTGCGCGTGGGTAAAATTATTATGCGTTTGCTTGAAGAGGAAAGGAAAACTGTCGGTATTAGGCACATGATTTTGCGTGGTAATCGTGGCATGTCATCTCATCCACACACCAAGGCGCAATCATGTGCAAACCGGAAGTGTAAAGGATTGCGGGCACGCAATCATGTTAGTGTGTGGCTACCTATTAGCGGGATTGGATATGTAGTATCTAAAGTGCTATATGAAAGACAGCCAATTGTAAAGCTGCGAGTCAATGATTTCCATATGGACTTGAACATGTGCATACTGCCCTCCATTACTGGGCTTCAGCCTGAAGCAGATATACTAGATGTACATGGTTGGAAAATCCCTCCCAATTTAGAATTAGCAGACCCTAACTTTCACAAACCACAACCGATAGACATGTTGGTTGGTGCGGATAAGTTCTTTCATCTGCTTTCTGTTGGCTAAGTCAAACTATCTAATAATCTACCAATACTACAAAAAACCCTACTGGGGTGGATTGTATGTGGAACTTACAGTGTTTCGTCAGCTGTAAAGCAAATTTGTAATGTAGCATCAAATATTGAAGCAGTACGAGCCGAAGATAATCTTAATTCACTTGTTGAAAAATTCTGGAGGTTAGAAAGTTTGGAATCAGCATCGTATAAGCTCACGGCAGAGCATCGGTTGTGCGAAGATCTATTCATTAATACTATACGTCAGATGGAAAATGGTCGGTTTATGGTTAAACTACCTTTCAAGGCACCAGTGTCATCAGTAGGAAATTCCTTTGAAATCGCAAAGCGGAGGCTTCTCTCACTCGAAAAAAGATTGCAAAGGGATGCTAGCTTAAAGGATGAATACTCTAAATTTCTGGAGGAATATCAGTCATTAGGTCACATGGAGCCTATTTCACAGCATATTCTTTCATCGAATCATTACTAGATGCCTCATAGTTGTATTCTTCGTCCACTGAGCTCATGTACCAAACTCCGAGTGGTATTCGATGCATCCTGCCGAACATCAACGCAAATATCTTTGAACGACATCTTAATTGTTGGCCCACTAGTTCAAAATGATTTATTCTCGATTTTATTTCGATTTCGTTATTGGAAATACGCCTTAACTGCTGACATATGCAAAATGTTTCGTCAAATATTAGTATATCCCGAAAATAGAGACTTGCAATGCATCTTATGGAGAGATCAGAGCACTGGTATGCTACAAACCTTCCGCTTAAAGACCGTCACTTATGGCACTGCTTCCGCACCATACCTGGCGAGTCGTTGCTTAAATCACTTAGCTGATATTCATGGTACTTCCTTTCCGTTGGCGTGCAGTGTAATAAAGGAAGACTTCTACGTTGATGACCTGCTAACTGGAGCTGACACTGAATTAGCAGTAGTTGAACTTAGAGATCAAATTCAGAGCATATTGGCAGCAGGTCAAATCGAGCTGACAAAATGGTATTCCAATGCTGACTTGTTATTGAAGGAAGTGCCAGAAACCCACAGAGAAAAACCCATAAAAATGCATGACTCAGAGGTAATAGAAACTCTCGGATTTGCATGGGATCCTGCTGTTGACCAATTTTTGTACAGTTGCATACCTATAAAACGAGCTTGTTCAAAATTTACAAAGCGCAGCATACTCTCAGATATGTCTAAGCTATTTGATCCGTTAGGGATCATAAATGCACTGGTGGTAAGAGCAAAGATTTTCATACAAGAATTGTGGCTGCTTCAATTGAATTGGGTCTCTTCCTTTCGAAATCTGTACACGATGGGAAACTTATTTAAAGGACTTAGAATATCTACACGTACTTCGAATTCCACGATTCGTTTTCTCCAAGGAAACATTACAACAGGTAGAAATACACGGCTTTCGCGATGCCTCCATGCGAGCATATGGTTGTTGTTTATATATAAAATGCGTCGATATTTACAATAATATATCAGTTTATCCTCTTGCGGCCAAGTCTAAAGTAGCACCTACAAAAACGCTACGTACCTTACCGTGTTTGGAACTTTCTGGAGCAGAGTTACTTTCTCAACTATTATCCAAATGTCGAGGTCTTTTGAAGACACAAATCAATCGTGTGTACCTTTGTACTGATTCTGTGATTGTGCTAGGATGGTTAGCATCACATGCATCAAATTGGAAGCCATTTGTTGGCAACAGGGTGTCAATAATACAGTAGGCGACGGAGGAAGCAATTTGGCGATATGTCCCAAGCAAATCAAACCCTGCTGACGTAATATCGAGAGGAGCCACAATGAATGAGCTGCAGAATTCAATCTGATTTATAGGACCTGACTTCCTATATAAATTACCGGAAGACTGGCCGAAAAGAGTAGTAAAACTAGATGATCTACCTGAAAGCAGAAAGGTAAAAACCATTCTCAATTGCATATAAGTGGAGTAGTTTCATCAATATTCGAAGAATTTTCGCGTGTGTTTTACGGTTTATTCTCAACCTCAAACGAAAAAGGAAGAAAGAGAGTCTAGTTACAGGAGTTCTAACCGCTACGGAACTAGAATCATCTTTAATGAAAATTGTGTGGGCAGTACAATACAGAGAGTTCGTTGACAAGATCGAATCAATTAAAACTGGAAATACTCTTGATTCCAAGAATTCACTTCAAACGTTAATTTCCTTCCTTGATAAATACGAATTTTTACGGTTTGGAGGCAGATTCGACAATGCAAATCTCCCTTATGCAGCAAAACATCCTCTTCTGTTACCAAGGAAAAATCCATTTATCAAGACCTACATAACTGGCACCGAAAAAATTTTAATGCTGGTCCGCAAGCCTTGGTTGCTTTGATAAGACAAAATTTTTGATAGTGAATGCAAGGAAATATGCTAGACGAGTCATAAGCGAATGTATCCACTGATTTCGCTATAGGCCAAAGCTTACACAACAAATAATGGGAAACATTCCAGAACATATATTAGTTGGATCAGCCGGCTTCGAAAATGTCGGAGTTGATTTTTGTGGCCCATTTACTTCGACGTTTAAAATGCGTGGTAAACGAACATACAAATCTTACATTGCAGTCTTCGTTTGTTTTCTCTCCAAGGGTGTTCATTTGGAAGTAGTATCTGATTTATCATCCCAGGCCTTTATAGCTCCTCTAAAGTGATTTGCTGCTCGTCGATGACTTTGCAAGCACTTGCATTGTGACAACACCACGAATTTTGTAGGAGCCAGACGACAGTTAGCGGAGCTAAAAAAGGCTTTCATGAGCCAGGAAGTTCAAATCAAGATTGCAGAATGGCGTGCAGAAGAAGGTATTGAATTTCATCACATTCCACCAAGGGCACCACATTTCGGTGGAATATGGGAAGCCGTTGTGAAAGCAGCAAAGTCCCATCTCATCAAAACCATACAGAATGCCATCCTAACTTTTGAAGAGCTGACAACAGTTTGTTGCCAAATAGAAGGTATACTGAACTCTCGGCCTATATGTAAACTATCTTCAGACCCTAACGATGAAGAGGTGTTAACACCAGCTCATTTCTGGAGCCAAGCCCCGCTACAATGTATTCTAGAACCAGACATCTCTAACGTTAATATTTCACTAATACATAGATGGAGACGTATTTCAGTTCTCCAACAGCATTTCTGGAAACGCTGGTCTACCGAATATCTTTCGTCTCTTCATTGCAGGTACAAATGGAAGTCTGCGGCGCCTAATGCGTTAGTTGGTTCATTAGTTTTGGTCCACGACGATAACCTTCCCCCTCAAAGGTGGCTGTTGGGAAAAATACTTAGCGCTATTGCCGGAAAAGACGGTAAAGTTCGAGTGGTGGACTTAAAAATCCAGACGGGTGTGATCAGGCGACCAATCCACAACATAGCACCACATCCAATACCAGAAGATCATTGAGAGTATCTCAAACTCTCAAGGCGTGCGGCATGTCTAAACACTTAGAACTACATACCTATATATCATTGGAATTTAAATCTTTATTTTGTTATCAGCAATCTAAAATATAACAGAAATGTATCACAGTTAGGTATATTGCTCTCATTGTAGAAATTGCATACAGTTAGTCCATAATAGCTTACCACAGTTTTTGTCTAAAATTATTGCTCTTTCGTTGTTAGAATTTCATATCGATAACATCACAGCTCGTTGTAAATTTATCTCTTTATCGGTTCAGTTTGGTACATATGTACATATCTTTGTAAAACTAATCTAATTGTTTAAATAAAGAAAGAAAGTTGAAGAAGTTCATTTGTTGCTTAATTTATTTTTCTAATAAAGTGCAAAAACTCTTGTGCTATTTTCACTATTAGAATATGGAATGACTTACCACAATCGATAAAAGACATGATCCAGTCCAACACTTTAACTACAATTAGTAGTAGTGTTTTTATTTCTTTTTAATCCTAGCAGTTAGCATTGCTTTTTTTTCTTTTACTTTATATTGTTATTTTTTGTTTTATATTTTTAGTTAATTATGCTCTAATTGTTTGAGCTTTCTGTCTGTCTTCCCCTAGTACATGCTACTTAGTCATATTGTTTTTATTTTGATTTATGTCTTAATTGTACCATAGTTATGTTAATAATAAATTTGAATTTGAATTTTAATAAATTTTATACAAAAATCCGAATTTTTTCACGATACCAATTGTAATCATTGGTAGCTAGGAGATATAAAATAAGTACATAACAATTATTAGGTAGTTAATTTATAGGGAAAAATATATCTGATGGTGAGGAATATTCAAAAAACAAATGTCATTGATGTAATTCTGGAGGGCGATTTATCTGATTTATCAAACATGTTTGATGACGATGATCTTGCGTTAGATTACAAAAACTGTGCCTTTATACAGCAGCAACATTTTGAAAATGAAGATCAATTTTTCAATGTTCCTGAAGAACTAGTTAATCTTCTGAATTGTGAAACTGGAGAAGACAGTGATAAAGAAAACATTTCACTGGCAACAATTCAAAGCGACCTAAGATCCCAGATGCTTCCAGAGTGCCAAAAGAAAGATATGGAAGACGTAAATGATAAATGTGAAACTGAGTTTTCCTATCCACTGTTAGTTGAAACGCCTTTTCAATACTTTAGTAAATTCATTGACAGTAAAATAGTTCCAAATAAACTTGTACCAAATAACATATAACTTGACTGTTAGATGTTCTTTGCTTGTACTCAGTACAACAAAGCGGTGTATCAGTTAATACCAGTTACGATAAAATATGTCATATTTTGTTGATGCCGCAATATACCATGTATTGGAGTGAACCTATAAGATACCCTCCCCATAATAAATGCAATGAATTGAAATTGCTTTTCAAAACTACGAACTTACTTAAACGTTTCTAATTATAGCGAGATGTTGACAAGAGATCACCCCAACTACTTGTACATATGTTAAATTATTTAAGTTTAGTCCTTTTATAATAGCGCTCAGATTGAGGCAGATGTGGTGATCAATATTTGTTTTGGTCCGATCATGTGAAAGTTTTCCTCATCGTCTGTCGGAAGTAGCTCAAAAGCTTAACTCCTTGGGGCAATGTCTGAAATAGTTAAATAGCTTAACTCCTATGCCATGACGTTCACCGAAGTAACGAATAAATTATTAATGCACTCTGGTACTTAGTAATTTTGTATTGTTTAAATCTCCACTAATTATAAAAACCTGAATATAACACTAACAGATAATGATTGATACTTGTCTAATAATGAACGGCATGAATGGAAACTGAATTAATAATGACTTGTATTCTTCAAAGATTACCGTTTATTTATATTTTTAAATTGGCTTACCTATACATATCAAGAGTTTCAGGGTTCAATAATATCAACACAAAAATGCAAGTCGACGTTTGGTTGACTCAGTATTGATTTGTTAATTGTTAATAAATAACAATAATATAAATAGACTTTGGTTAATGATGCAATTGCATTCAACTCTTGGTTAGTGTGTTGCTTTGCATTTTTTGTAAGGAGTAAAAGTATTCGCTAGTGTAGGAGCCAATAGAATTTATATAATTTTGAAATTTATTTTGCAAAATCGATTTTTGTTGTCTGCGCATATTAATGATTAAGCGGACACATAGTTTTACGACTCGTAAAAGGTCTTTGGCAAAATAAAACTACAATTTAGTTCGCACTCTGAAGCAGTAAGGATTTCCTTCAATTGGAACTATACGAAAAAACCGGCTGACCCGGTGTAACTTATTAAGCAATAAGGATATAGAAAAAGACGAAAGGGATTATTTTGATTTCAAAGTGAAATGTTAATAGAAATTTTCAAATTTTGAATTAGTTCTATAACAAATTCATCCATGTTATATCTTCATATAAGATACTATTTCCGATTGAAAATGTCAAAAGATGGAAGTTCCACGTCCAGATGTTATCAGATCTTACAATTCAAAAATGAGTGGAATGGATTTATAAAAAAATGGACTAACTTAAAAGGTAAAAGATACTTTTCCAGTGTCATTGCGAACAGCTCGAAGAAAAATATATGCCATTGTTCTAAATAATCACTCATTTTGCTATGGCGTGGGTGGTAACTGACTCCGAAATTGTTTGTTTCGCTATTATACCGAAAAAAAAATCTGCATTCTTTTCTATAGGAATTCAACAAGCATTTTCTATATTTGTATACATATTCGTCCTCTTCGATCTCGCAATGGAGTCCACAAATTCGTTTTCTTGCGAATCCGGCTAGATAATACGTCCTTAACTGATTTGCAGATATACAGTAAATGTAAAAAGCTTTGGCAATACTAAAAAGCTATTATGTGATTTTTTCCATAATTAACCTGGAGTTTAATTTTTAACAATTTTTGCTGTATGCAAAAACGCTTAGTCTGATACAAGTCAACGCTTCTTCAACAGTATTTAAAGTAGGCATTACAAAGCAAAATTTTTCAATGGTAGTACAACGAGAGAATTGTCTAATTTACAAAAAAGGATGGAAAATGGCATCAATTCATACAAGGATATGCCCGATTTTCTGATACTCAAAGCTAAATTTCCGTTTTCTTTTTATGATTTCATTTAGGTAATACAAATTTGGCTAATAGGGCGTTTTTACTACATCGAAAACACGTAATTTGGATGAAATGATTTCGAAATCACTGTAGTTGTTTTCACTACCGCTGAGATGATTTCATTTTTTTACACTTAAACGATATATTGTCATATTAATGTCAGCAACTATTAAGGCTGAATGGCAGAAAATAAAGCTCTCAATTCCGAGCTTCCATTTAACTAGTAGTAGTAGTAGCATGAGCTTTCGTACAAAGCTTTCGATTTAGTGCCACACGCAGAAGCAGTACTCGCTGTATATAAGTATCTTGACCTAGCAGCAGTACATAATCAATGCTGTATTGATATGGCAAATAGTTTTTCTCCTTTATTTTTTTCTAGGAAACATGTCTGCCATATTCAAACCGAAGAGTATTGTTTTGTTGTTGTTCGGAATTTAAGTGAACTGTTTTTGTAATTTTATTATTGCTTCCCATACAGCCTTTGGGATCCTTATATAACATCCCTTGTCTTCTATTAATGTAATGTATATGCACAATGGTTCAAACAAATTGTATTAAATTGCAGGCATCGGAGGCATTGGAGTTCGCAAATGTGTCGAATCGGGCAACTCCTTCGTAATCACTCAATCACTATTCAAAATGATGCACATACATATATCCATATAGAATGTACCCAATTGATAACTTCTATTATTTGCCGAATACATCTAGAGCGACAAAAACCGAGAATTTGCATGGTTACAAAACAAATTCCCAATCTCAACCAAATATGCGATAAAAAAGTGAAAAGAGAAAAAAAACTCCAAATAATTTTCCCTTGGCTTATATTCTAAATAAATATCTTTCGTCTCTTTTTAACTAAACCATAAACAAAAAATGTTAACAAATATTCTCCCTTTTCTCTCATTGCAATCCTAATACACTCCAACAACAGAGTTACACACAGCTAGGAGTAGACCGGCTGCTCTTGCGCTATGACGCGCTGTACATTATGTACATACGTGCAGGATAGATACTCATTTTTAGAGACACATAAGATAAATTTGTTGGCCTTTTTTTACTGGAGCCTATGGCCATCTCGGAAAGCTTTTGAGAATTAAAATGAATAAAAACAAATTTTATCATTCACTTTTTATCACGATAGAGGTTTATAAAATAAACTACTTTCTGGATTAATCCAGTTTTTGGGCCACTGAATAGAATCACCTCAATCTTCATTATCGTGTTAAAATAATCGTGTAGCAAAAAATTTTATTCAAGTTACAAGAGTCTCAATCTTAATGTTATGAAAGTAATTATAACTTGAAAAATATTAACAAATTTGAAAAAACAGCTCCGCTAGCATTTATAAATATGTTTGGAAAACCTATGTACGAAAATTAATAAAAATTGGTGTGCACATGAAAAAGTTATTCGGGGGGAGAGGAAAATAACACTGTTTTTTGAGGTTTTTGATTTTTTAAAAAAAACTCAAAATCTTTTTCAAAAATCTAAGCCCAGTATCATTTGAACTTAAGAGTTTCTAATATTTTGCCGAAGGTTTCAAATCAATATCATAAAAACTGTGGAAAATAAATCGGGGGAACAGAATTCTTACAAATTTATTCAGCCTTAATATAAAATTTAATTTAATTTTAAATTTCTTTCTTACAAATCTATTGACAAATGTATACTATAAATGTCAAATGATACAGTTTGACAAAAAAAAGGTGGAAACCTATAATGGGCGCGTTTGGGCAAATTTTCGTCATTTCCGACGTGATTTCATGAAATTACGCAAAAATGAGATGATTTCGATTTAGTTTTTTGTACTGGAAATTACGTGATTTCGAGGGTGATTTCATCGAAATCGTGCTGAAACAGCGAAATTACGTGATTTCGAAGTAGTGAAAACGCCCTATAACGTTATTTTTAAGAGTGCGTTCTATGCGACTTGATAAAAAATTACAACTTCAGGGAAATTTTGCTTTGTTGACACAATTTTAAGTTTGTTTTGCAATAAATTCAGTTCTAAAATTCTAATTTGGAGAAGAGTGGGTAAAAATAATAAAATTGCATACATTTAGGCGCCCAAAATTACTTGATTCATAGGCGCTATACATAAACTAGATAAACTGTATCAACACTAGCTTTGACAACTTTCGCTATAAAAAGCTTTCTGAAAATAATAATAAAAAAACATATTTACGCCTGCGTACTATAATACAAAAAGAAAAACTATTCAAAACAAGTCTGGCGAAACATTAGTTATTCAATATCTATCTACTTTACAGTTTTATGTAATTAATCCACAGCATTTTGTACTTTATTCATATTAAAAGATTTCACAACATTATCGATCTATGGCCTAAAATATTCTTCATTCATGTATACTACGGGTATGTTATCACGAGCACAACCCAATCCTGCCGATATAATACCAATTAATTTCCCTTTCGCCACTAATGGTCCACCAGAGTCTCTATTGCAAGCATCAATTTTTCCTTTAGGATGACCAGCACAAAGCATACCATCTTTAAAATCATCGTAATATTTCTTGCAATTTTTCGATTTTAAAATTTTTATAAATCCAAAAAGCAAATGATCAGCAAGATAACCACTATCCTCACTTTCAATACCCCAGCCACAAATCATAGCTCTTAGTCCTGGCTTCGGATGACTTTTGACAATTGCAGTCGGAATCGATGTCACTCTCTTGCTAAATTGGAATGAGTTTTCTAGTAAAAGAACAGCAACATCAAAGTTTCCGTACCATGTGAAATTTGGATGAATTTTATAATCTGCAACGCACACTAATTGACCTCCAAACTGATGGTTTTTAGATCCAGCTCGTATCGCAAGGTGATCAACATTTTGTTCTGCTGCGCAATGTCCTACCGTTAGTATAATATTATTATTATCACCAACAACGGCAGCATTATGTTATCTCTGACGACAAACGATTTTCACTGCGGAGAGATCTGATACTTACTTGAAAAGCTTTTTAGTTTTTATTCATTGAAGTTGTCTAACAGTTGTTCAAACTTTAATCGGTTAAGAAGCAGTGGCGGATACAAGGGTGGGCTCGCCCCGATCGCCCCCGCCCCCTCCCCCCTAGCGCTTCGATCGCCCCCCGCTTAAAGTAAAAATTTATTCTCTAATCAAATAAAATCAGAAAATAACCATATATATAAAAAAAAAATTTTAAAAAAGACTGCTTTTAAATTCATACTAAAAAATAGAAAATAATTTCTTCCTTCACAAATGTTCTTAGAGTTTCACTTCATTTTATATTTTAATTAAATATTGAAATTATATTTACATTAATTTGTGTATAAAATTTAAAAATTTCAAGGTACAAAAAGAAAACAAAGTCTGAGCAATCTGATGTTTTCAAAAAATTTGTATATTTGTATGTAATGCAATATATCATCTGTATATTGGAAAATCGTAAGTGTATATTTTATAATTTTAGTATATCAACTTTTAAGTTTTAAGCCTTCAAAAATATAAACTGTATGATAGAAGTTTTTCGCTTTGCTTTGTTTCATTGATGTTCCAATTAAATGATAAAAAAATCGTATTACAATATATTGTATAATAAATTATCGTTAACTAATATAAACCTGAAGGAAAAACGTACATATATGCCAGAATAAATTTTGTTAAAATTAATTACTAGCACGTACAATTTTCTAAAGGAGATCCAATAAATAAATATTAATGTTATTTAATGGTATCAGATAACTTAATGCCTTCGAATAGGCTACAGAAATTCTTAATAGAATCATACTGCATATACTACTACTCTGCTTCAATCAATTATAGAAACTTCTTCCAAAATTTATTAATTTATTTTAGTCTAAATAAAGCCTGAAAATATGTTTTATCCTGCTTAGACAAAAAAGGCAGCAAATCTTTTGTGTTCTTTATTTTACTCTTCGGTGGTGGCTGGAAGATAGTATTTTTAGAGTTCGAAGAAAACCTTTTTCTGGTCTCATAAAGAAGTTCGCTTTAAAGATACGATCAATCTCCAGGCTGAAGTTTTGTATTTCAGCTTAAAGAGATCACCTGTTCCATAAAGTAAAATCGTCAGTTTTGAAAACGGAGCTTACGTCTGAAATACAACACATCAAAGGAAAAGACAACACAGTTGCAGACTCTTTCTCCCGTACATTTGCCAACGAAGCTCTGGGTTGTTCGTCCATTAAATTTGATCACCCCACTTAAAAAAGCATCAAAAGAACGACTCCGAAATACAGACTTTGCTGAATTCTGCACAACAAAAATCAAAAATCAAATTAGAGAGGAAAATCTTTCCAACTTTTCAAGATCCAATCTGGTGCGAAGTTTCAGCAGAACATGTTAGACCTGTCATTCCAGCCACTCTCAGAAAGTCTGTTTTTACGTCACTTCATTCACTCTCACATCCTGGGATTCCAGCATCTTGCAAACTAGTTTCTACGCGTTACTTCTGACCCAAAATGAATCTGGACATCAAGGCATGGGTGCAGGAATGCGTACAATGACAACAATTTAAAGTCCACAGACATACCAAAAGTCCACATGGGGAATTTCCCATCCACAATGTCAGATTCGAACATCTCCACATGGATATTGTTGGCCCTCTGGAACCGTCACACGGATTCATTCACATATATACGATGGTGGACCATTTCATAAGATGGCCAGAAGCCTATCCTCTAATGGATACATTAACTTCCACTATCGCCGTGACATTTGTGTGTAGATTTGGCGTACCTTTGCGAATAACCAATGATCAAGGAAGTCAGTTCGAGTCTCAGCTCTTTCAGCAGCTGACTGAGCTCCTTGGCACCCACCGAATTCGAACAACAGCCTATCAACCGCAGGCTAATGGAATGGTAGAGCGCTTTCACCGCCAACTCAAAAACGCTTTGAGATGCAGGCAAGCAAATTCTGGGTGGAGTAATGACTTACCCATAATTTTGCTAGGGATCTAAAATACTCGCCATCGGAACTAGTCTATGGGTAGCGGCTTAAGCTTCCATCCGAATTCTACTCTTCTGATCAGAATGTAACGGATAAAGAACCGGACACCATTATTTCTTAATTGATGAAGAGAATAAACTCCAGCCAACTCAATCACGAAAATCGAATGCACTCACGTGCATCCCTAAACAATTAAATGACCATCAAAGCTGGTTAGAGTTTCCCTTCATTTTGCATTTAATTTAATATTAAAATTATATTACATTTGTGAATAAATTTTAAAATTTTCAAGGTATACAAAGAAAGCAAGATCTGGGCCGGGTTCTGCAACTATGAGTTTACGCGTGCGTCCAAAATTTTGTGTACACCACCTTGTTCCGATTCCGCAAAATAGGAAATGGGTTTTTCTGTCAAAATGTTGTACACCTCAACTGATATAATCTCTCCGCCATTTTGGTCGTGAATTTTGAAGAGGCACATGTGAGTTTTTGTCAAGCGTTATTTTCAAAATTTTTGTTATATTATTTATTTTACCTTTTTCTAAGCCGTAGTCGTCTTGATACTAGAGTATTCATGTAACGCATTTCTTATAACTGAAATTAACTTCTTCAAAAAGACTATCAGCTATCCACCTCTGTGTGTGAAGAAAAGTTTATTTACTACTTTTTCTTGCGGCTTGGCCTCAGTTTTGTTTGAAAACTCGTTTCTTACTTATTTTATTTTCCGTCTTTTTCACGTTAACTAAATTGTTATTACGTGCTGCATGGAGATATTTTAAAACAATTATTAAGTCATAAGAGTATGAAATCGTTGAAGTTCGTTGAAGTACTGCAACAGTTTTCTGAAATTCAAATTACGTTTTAAACAGCGCTTTTTAGCTGTATTCCCACTTGAGCCCATATAACATGAATTTTCCAAATTTTCAATGTTTTCCACAGACTTTTCCTATTACTATGATTTTTTTTTAAAAATTTACATGGATTTTCCTCGATTTTTCATGCAAGTTTTCATGATTGTTGAGGAGAAAGTATTGATGCCAGTAGGCCGGAAAAAAATGATTCCGCATAGCTTATAAAACTTTTTTGTCGGAAAATTTTCCGGAAAATTCGGAAAATTCCGCAAAATTTTCAGAAAATTTTCCAGTAAAATTGGAAAATTCTGCATTTTTCCTGAAACAGATTTATCACTAATCATATCTATGAAAATTGTTCCGATGATTTTCCAGCTTTTCCGGGTTTTCCACGGAGTTTTTCTCAAAAACAACTTTATGCAACTCATTTCGCTCTACATTTTTGTCTTAGGTTGCAATACGCTCAAACGCTTCCTTGGTCTGAAAAACTCCGGAAAAGCGTTTTACATGAATTTTCCTTTATTTTTTCTGCAAGTTTTCACCATTGTCGGAAAGAAAGTAGTGATGCCAGTTGATAGGGAACTTGATCCTGCATAATTTAGAAAACTTTTTTACCGGAAAATTTTCCGGAAAAGTCTGCATTTTTCCTGAAACGGATTTATCACTAATCAAATTTGTACCAATTTTTAAAATGATTTTTCCCGATTTTCCGGGTTTTCCATGGAAATTTCCAGTTCAAATTTTGATAGATTCAATGGTCACGCGACATGAACCTGTGTGCCATATTTCAGCTCGCTGTGGTGACGAAAAGTGGGTCTACGAGAGTGTCGAAAATAGTAAAAACGAAATATATAAATAGACAGACAAATTCGTGTACGAGTTAAAGGGAATGGCTGATCTCAAAAACCAAATCAGTTCATTTTTGCCATTTTACTCGTCGTCTTCTACATCGATATTTTCGTCTTCTTCCCCTATCACATCTACAGGTACACCGTTTGTACATGAACCCAAGCAGTCGAAGCATACTAGACTGCATGAAATACCGGCTTTTCGACATCCGGATTTTCCAATGCAACCACTTTTACATCGACAAAAAATTGAAGTCAGCACGGTGTCAGAAGCTGGAGGATCAATGGTGGTATTTAGCTCGAGGGTTCGTACTGCTCCTCGCTTCCAACGCCACATCTCAGGAGAGCTTTCGTTACCCAGATACTCTTGTACTTGGTGGATTATTCGCAATACGTGATATTTTGCTGACCCCTTAGTTGGGGGAGAGAGGAGAGATCAGCTTTGGACTTGGTGCTGGATTTAACAGAAAGCGAGTATCGATGGTTGTTAAGATCAAGCTGAGTAGTGTGGGCGCACGATATATCATCAAAAACATCGTTTCTCCTGATTTTGCTATGGCTTCCGATATTGATGTTGGGTCATAGAAAATGGCTGCTATATCCTTGATTATTGATTTTTTCTCAAATAGTTTTACTATTGACAGTGTCGCAGCCGGAAAACTATGTAGGAAACAATAGCACAACAAAATGAGAGTTTTTGGAGTTCTTGTGATAAAAATATGTTGGTTTCCATTTTCCTTCTTCCTGGCTTGGTAAGGAATATTTGTTTCTCTGGTGGTGATAGATCCATTAGAAGAACTACAAAATTCACATCTTCCCCAACAACAGCAACATTCTCTGCGTCATTAGGAAATGTGCCACTGGGAGGGTAATGACGTGTCTCGTAGACACGAGACTGCACATCTTGCTTAATTATCATGGCCGCAGCTCTAACGATTTGTAAGCGTTCTTCATTCTCATCTTTACATTTTGAGGTGTATCATGTCTCATTCAGGAGAACGAGAAACGGCGGTTTTCGTTCAATCTAAGTGATCCTAGCTAAGGACTCAAGGTATCTCCTTCGGATTGAAATGATCCCTCGATATTTAAGTTCGCCTTTTGTGCAAAATAAATGTAATATTGGCAACAGTGCACTAGATGGAGATCATTAATGATCGGAAACACGATTCAATTCAAATCCAATAAGTGGCAAGTGTTCTGTACTTTTCCAAATGACGTGAATGACCGATCTTTTTCTTAACGTATTTTATTAAGGAAGAGTTGTTGAGTTGATTTGTGCTATTCGTTTTCAGTTAATAGATACAACTAAATTTAAAATAAATAAATAAAAAAAAAACAATTTTTCTTCCAGGGCGGGGGGGGGGGTATTTATTTTATATTTTACCATCTGTGTAGATTATTCGTACAAAATATAATCAAAATGCGATGATAAATTCAATGTCAGACGGTCATTCATATACACCAATCGGAAAAAGTTCTTCATTTCCCGAATTTGACTGTTCTGAAGGATATGGGGTCAATATTACCCGATTTGCAAAATTTCTTTTGCTAGTTTTTTCCTCTTTCCCTCCAAATTAAGTTGCGATATTTAATTTTCAACGACCAAAATTCTGTCTGAAAAATTTATTTTGAAGTGTTTTCTACAACTCATCGATTACTCCAATTTTTGTTTTTTTTATGGATACGCTTTTACTAAGAGATTATCTATACAAAATTTCAGAAAGATCGGATGTCATTTAACTACTTAAAAGAATTAAATCTATAAAAATTTTGCAAACCCACACTTCGCCATCTACTGGCGATCTTCGAAAACTCACGAAATGCCACTTACAGAATCGAAAATCGTCATACATCTTCTGTGGTTGACATTTAACTCGAATGAATTTGGCACTTTCCTTCAAATTCTGTTGCAATTTAACTGCGACAACTCCCGCGAAAATTTGAAAATTTGACCATTTTCCAAGGGGTAAGCGTACAAAACCCCGGGTTCCCCTACATTATGCATTATTTTTGTTTGGTTTGGTCATCTGGAGCTCCCACTTGCGTCATTTCATTTCTAGTCAAGACCAACATATACTGTGAAGTTGGACGAAATCGGTGATGACGAGTAGTGACCCCTCCTTGTAAGATATATTTGGATTCAAAATAATCTGCAAAACGTTTTTTCATTAAATTCCATATTGGAGGGAATACCAAAAAAAATTTCTATTCTGATTGAGAAAGACTTAGGATTGGATTAAATTCCAGATTCTCTAGTAAATAATTAGCAACATCAAGATCGTCATCAACCGCCTCCACGTTTAAAAATTTTCCACAATTCGAATTCGAGTGAAAAACATCGAAAGAATCAATATTAATTAGAATCATCATTATGAGATTTTGAGTAATCTGTCGTACCTTTAAAGCTAGTGAAAAAACCGAATTTAGTTCGACATGTACTTTGCGAGTGTCCTACTAGAACGATCAATAGCGGCGGGCTATATTTGGTAGGTACTTCTACTCAGAGCTGGGGATTTGTAACATACAGAGGTTAGATGTATTTTCCTTTAGAGAATCAGGGTAGATCTAGGCTTATTCCCAGAAAGATAAATTCTATGAATCTACGGGGTACGTACAATAGACCGGTAACCAGTTTAAATGAAACAGTCTTTCTTTGCAGCAACTCTCTAATCTAACCTAATCTTACCTAGTAGACGAATATAAAGCTAATCTATCCGAATTCGTTTGCTTAGCTCGATTTCGACAGTCAACGAACAAATATAGCCTAACAATTTGTTATCGATTTGAATTAGTTTGCTCGATTGTTGACTCGCCGATTAAGCTAATCAGACTTTTAACTGTTATACAAAGTAGCAAAGCTCAGTGGCGTAGTCATGAATTCGGATAGCGAAAGTAGCAAAGCTCAGTGGCGTAGTCATGAATTCGGATAGCGATTGACTCGGTGATACGTCACTAGTTGCCATAATAAAACGAAACGATGATTTGGATTCGGACAAGTCCCAAGTCTTTTCACCACATTAATAAAGGTTTGTGTGGTAATTCTTAGAATTTCTGATAAATATTATTTTGCTATATTAAATTTAAAACACTTTCCATGTTGGAAACAATATCTTTCAAGTTCATTTTTTCCTACGTAATTCTGTATATATTTTTTTAAATGGAATACAATGCGAACCATATCCATTTCTTCACCTTTCAAAATATTTTCTTTTTCTTATACCGAACAGTGTGAATGCAGAATGTTGAACAATTTACCATCCTTTGTGTTTTCCGTATATATACAGGGTGTTTCCCCTTAGTAGGTCAATAGAGCAGGAGGTGATATTACTCACCCTGCCAAACAAGAATTGTATGGCAGGGGTGTAGGTAATATCAACCATTTAGGAGTTACAGGGTGATTAAGAAGAAAGCTATTCATGTCATACCGAAATTAGCTGATATTTTTTTAAAATGGTGTTTTCAGTCAGTAAGGGAACAAATTTAGGTTTGAGAACAGCTTTTAGAATAGGTTTTGAGCTAATAACCCTTTAACAGCTGCAGATAGCACTTAGGGTATAATAGGTCAACTTAAAGAGGAGAGTCAACAGTTTATAGTTTTTATAAAGCACAGTTATCTTAAGGAACGTTTTGCAAAAGAAAATAGAGGTCAAATTAAAAAATAAAAGTTTGGAGCTGGTTGGGGTGAGTACTATAACTTCCTGCTCTATTGACCTCCTAAGGAGAAACTCCCTGTATATTTACGACATATAAGTAAGTTCAAAATCAGCGCAGTACCTGATTCTTCCCCCACTCGGATCATACTCCTTAATTTCATTATTTTCTCAGCTTGTTCTAAGAAAGAAAAAGACTAATACGTTTAATACCCTAACCCGGAGCAGGCTGGATACTGTAAATGAGCTGTCACATCTTCCTTCCTCATCAAGACCTGATGCGCTTCATTAATAGGACAGGAAGATTTTGGTGGATGGGCTTCTAGCAGGACAGCACAATGGGCCGCCATGGCCTCAGTGATTGGGATAGAATCTGCTCTCCTCCTGCATAAAAACAAACGAAAAATACTCTAACACTATTTCCCCTGAACCTCATATGTCATAACAGATTTTATAATTGCTCCGTAGATGCTATTGGTTGAAGGCGAGATCTAGAAAGAGACCTCAACTATACAGAAAGGCTAGTCTAGTTATAATAGATTTGAAGGAATCCCAGACACCCGCAGCTCCAATACTGCATATTCATATTTACACTCCTTCTATATCCAGTTGAGATCGTACACATCTTAAACTAATAACCCTGCACACATATAAAAGAGATTAAAACAACCAATTTGCGCGCCTATACTTTACTATTTCTTTACACTCATTCAACTATATTTACACATTTGCAGTTTCTTTTATCCAACCTCTAAGCATAGCAACATTAGTGAAAATTCCCGGTGAATTAGGTCGGCCACATCCGTATCCCCATGAGACAACACCAATTAATTTACCTTTAGCAATAAGTGGACCACCAGAATCGGATTGACAAGTATCTTGACCACCATGAGGATATCCAGCACATAACATGCGATCAGAAGCATCCATTTGTTTTTTACAATCTTCATGTTTCCAAATCGGAAGTTCTGTATATTTCAGATGTCTCGGAAGCATAGGATTATCTTCAGCTTCCTGCCCCCATCCACTTGCGGTAGCACTTGTAACAGTAATTTTTTCGTTATCTTTTGGAAGTGCAATCGGTTTTACATGTGCATTCAATTCCAATGGGCTTTCTAGTTCCATAACGGATAGATCATAGTCAAACGTTTTGTTATCATAGGAAGGGTGATTTATGTAACTTTTAACATTGACCAATTGCCCATCGACTTCCCTATCCAGAGTGCCTGCTCTTATCGCAATCTGTTCCGCATGTCTTCCTTCTGTACAATGAGCTGCAGTTAAAATATATTTTGGAGCGATTATAGATCCGCCACATTTATGCCCATAATTATATTGAAAAGATATTTGATGTGGAAATTGTTTTTCCTTGGCTTTATTGCCTCCGATTATACCGAGAATTGGTAAATCCTCCTTGGGAAACCCAAGGGATATAGTGGTGAAGAGCGGCGTTATCAATAGCAACACAATTCCAAACATAATAAAACTTTGTATCTGCGAAACGGTGCTGAAGTTTTCTTGTTTTATACTAATTAAATGAGAGCAAAGTGGTAAAAATGTGGTAATTAAGTGAGGCGGTCCATAACATTTGTTCAAACATAAATTTTGTTAAGAGCTTGAGTGACTATTGATGACGACAAACAACGTAAGAAAAGACTAACTAGAGAAATGCTGTGCAAATTTTTTAAACGTGTCTTGTTCACGTAATGCTAGATTGTAGTCGATAAATTCTTGTTTGTTTTTGTTTAGTATCTAAATAGGCGCGTTTGTCTGTATCCATATAAAGCAAAATATAACTAGTGAAGAAAGAATGCGTGGTGGGGTGTTGATGTAATGTACTTAACTACATAGGAATAATTTGAGTAGCATGGTCCTGAGGTATATGTATGTAAGATGGACATGGAAGATACTTTCTTTACGAATATAAATTAGCAAAAGAAGAATTAATAAAAATTTCATTAGAAAGAAAAACTGCACAGGGTGATTGGAAGGAATTTTCTCGGAAATCGTATTGGAGATAATTAGAAGTGATCCATGATCAAGTTTATAGAATTAATTCTGGGGCCAAATTTTTATAAAAACTTCAGGTTTTTTTCATAACTTTTTATACTGCACGCTGAAAAATTCGGGGCTAAAATTAAGACTTTTGGGTTTGTATATAATTCCATTCCGAAAAAGTTTAACATTAAAACTTACACAAAGTCTTAAAATTATTAATACAAATCAGTTTTATATTGCTATTTCCACATAGTCTGAAATTAAATTTTTTAACTGTCTTAGGTTTAAGCCGGCATGTTTCAATTTAAATATTGTATTGAGAACTCATTGGTTTTAAATTTAAACTAAAAATTTTCTGAATTTCAGACAGTGGGGTTTGAATTTTGGAGAAAATTTGTGTTCAATCTTAACCAAAGTTATCTCAATTTGAGGCATTGAAGATTGAACTTTGCAGAATATTTGTTTCAATGGTTTTCATTGTGGTCGAATTCTACTTGAAATATTACATGGGAGATTAAAAAAATGAAAATTAATGTGGTTTCAATTTTATTATTTATTAATTTTTTTTTACATTAATGTATGTATATATATTATATTCGAAATAATTTTTTTTCATTGTTTTATTTATTATTATTTATTTTATTTGCCATTGAAATTTTTTCCGACAAGTAACTGTACAAATTAATAACTACAGGGTAGTACTCGTCTACTTGTAATACTCACATTCCTACATACGAGAATCTTTGGTTTTTTTCATAACTAAGTACATCTGTATTTTGCAAATAACTTTTTTTAATTTCCAGTTAAAATTAGTTTTACATATGTAGGAACCATTGGTTATTTTACGTGAATTCAAAATAAATGTTCTTTTCATTGTTTTCAATTTTTTTTTTCTAAATTCATTAGTTGGACTTTTATTTGCCATTGAGATTTATTCAGACAAGTGTATTTTTGATACGCAAACAATTATTATTTTTATTCGGTATTATTGAAATATTTTGAAAATTTGTTTTTAATTTCAATTATACGCGTTGTTACTTGGGGTAGCTCAATTTTGTATATAAAATGTTGTAAAAATATAAAATATCTTCTCAAATTTACTTCATATGAAAGATTAAATACAAAAAACAATTTAAAAAACAACTCCATTCCTTCCATAATATTAAAATGATTTGGTACCTTTATGAATTGTTTGTCAACATAAATTAAATAATATGAAATTGCTGATGCGTTCGGTGCAATTGCAAATATAACAGGCTGCCCTTTGGTATTTTTAACAATTTCTTCTTTCGAAGTGTTAATCTAGATATATGAAAATATTTAAAGATAATTACAAAATTAACATTTTATTATTTTATGAATTACTCACATTTCCGAAATTAATTAATTTGTGATTGGCTTGAGAAAATGATTCTCTAGCTTTAGTTTTATTTCCCGTAGACGCTGGAGGTAATAACTTCAGAAGTGCTATAAATGATTTAAATAAAATATTCCAATCTAAAGCATTTAAAAGAAATAGATTTATAGCAACCAAATTTATTGTGATAACATTTTTATTATACCTCCGCAATCCTGTAAAGATACTTTGGAGTCATCTAAAATTTTGAATATAACATTTTCATACCTTCCCCAATTTAAAATCATTTTGTCACTATTATCATGGATACATTAGCTAAAAATCATATAATATCTAGAAAGGAATATAAATATAAAAAAAATGTTATTTATTATTTCATATGACACATGTACTAAATATCTATTCAAATTGTTTGAAATAAATTTTAATAGCTATTTACCATTTGTGGATCATATCAGTAAAATGGAAAATTGAAAAATTTCGGACTCATTTTAAAACTTTCTGAGTTTAGAAAAAATTGAGAGTTTCATGAGTTTTAAGTTAAGGAAATAATCGTTTGATATAAACGTGACTATTTGCAATTCAGACTAGAAGAGACTTAAAAATAAACCTTTTCGGTATGGATTGAAAAATAAGAGAAAGCTAGACCTGATTTTGAACTTTCAGGTTTACAGAGAAGTTAGTACATTCACAAAGTTTTAAATTAAGACGAAACTGATATAAAAAGTTTTAAACTTTTACGTTTTCTTGTTTTTATACAAGATTGTCTTAAAATACCTTAAAACTTTCTATGGGTTTTAAAAATAAACTCAAATTTTTAACCGTGTGGAAACTAAGTTTATTTATTTATATTTTTCTAAGATAATGTACGCAACAGAAGCACGAATAAAGTTCATTTCTAATATATAGTCCAGTCTATATGACCTTTTGCCCTAGGAAAATGAATGAAAAATCCAGCGTTTTCCGTTATTTCGGTAAATGCTAACTACAATGGTCCCATGACACAATACTTAAATTAAAGCAAAATTGCAGGACAATTATTGAGTATTTTTCGTAATTGAGTTTTATTAATATTGAAAGCTATCGAATGGAAATTTAAATTAAAAATACAGCATTGGCTCAAAGTGTCATAGTTGGTGTGATGGGAATACAAATAAATAAAGCCATTATATCGCAAGTGTCGAGTTCGTGAATTTAAATTATTTATCTCAAGCATAAGGATAGATTTCGGCGTCTATACAAAAAAAAAAGACGTAGCCCTGAAATTTATAGCATATTCTTCTACCTAAAAAGAGTTTCGAAGAAACATGAATGTTATAGAAAGCTAATTAACATCACGGAAAACTCATTAGATGATAACACCAAAGCATTTTCTGTAAAAATTTAACAAAATCCAACACATATCCAAATAAAATGGTATAAAACGATAAGGTGTCACTGTCCCCCACTCAATCATGGGAAATGTTTTCTCGTCATTTTAAATCAGTTTATAAAAAAGGAGATCGGTGTGCTCGACTAAACATGTTAAATGAAGAGAACGGGGTTCTAAGTAATTTTAAACTGAACGCAACCTTCAGAGAGGAAATTGTCAAGGTCTTTGATTTACTAGACATAAATAAGAACCCTGGTCCTGATGGAATCCCCGAAATGTTATCTATAAAAGTGCTCGCACTCATTAGCTCAGACGTTGTGCGATCTGTTTATTGTCCGGAAAATTTTCCTCTCAATATTGAGGCGGCGAGGTGTTGTTACACCTATTTTCAAATCAGAAGATCCTATATTAATTACTAATTATCGTCATGTTTCCATTTCTAGTAGACTGGCACTAATATTTGAGAAAGTTATTTATAGCCACCTCCTTCCCCTTACAAAAGCACTTATTTCGGATAATCAGCATGGTTTTTTTCCAGATCGTTCCACTGTCATGAAGTTGAGTTCATTTGCGGACCTCGTGGACATATCTTCCTTTGACCAAAGAAAGCAGGTTGACTGTGTTTATACTGATTTTTCTAAAGCCTTCTACAAAATAAGCCACAAAATAGCTTTAACTAAGATGGCGTGGCTGGGTTTCCATGCGAATACTATTCACTCATTCTCCTCTTATCTTATTGCTTAGTAGCCTTCAATAGTCTGTTTGTAGTCTCTATGAACAGCCCTCAGGTGTTACACAGGGAACTGTACTTGGTCCATTCATCTTTTTGATATACACTAATGACCTTCCATCATATATGAAGTCAAATTGCTTATTGTACGCATATGCAGATGATTCTAAATTATTTTTGAATATAGTGTCAATTAGTGATTGTCTCCGCTTACAACAGGACTTATCTACCCTGCATGGCTAGTGTAATAACAACTTTGAAATCAATACATCTAAGTGCAATGTCATCTCGTTTTCTCGCAAAAGTTTCCCTTTTTTATTTGATTACAATGTCAACAATACGCTTGCTCGCTTGCTCGCTTAGGCCGTGTGTCTGTTGTTAAGGACCTCGGCGTGCTTTTTGATTCAAAATTACTATTGTGAGATCTGTGCTCAAGCTAAAGGGGGGTTCTGGTTGTGGAAGGATAACTCAACCGTTATAAATTCAAATATAAAAATTTTAATTCGATATATTGCTTACAAACTATTATCACAAATTTAATTTTCTTATAACTAACCTAACTTACTACTATACTTCTAAGAATTCAAAAACTTATACTGTCTTAAGCTAACAATTCAACATAAATTCATTAATTTAAAAAAAAATGCTGCCAGAAAGATTTGCTCCCCTTATTTCTGAAAAAAGAGAGAGAAAATCCACTATTACTACAATAGATGTTTTGTGCTACACGTATAAGCACGGTAGCAGTAATGCAAAAATAATTATAATGGCGGAAGTAAATTTCTGCAGCAAGAGTAGATTCCTGCTTAGATGAAATAAGTAGGAGTAAATTCCTACTGAGATGTCTGATAGAGATTAATGCAGAAGTAAATTTCTGCAGTAAGAGTAAATTCCTACTCAGGTGGGTGATGAAAAAATAAGCAGAATTAAATTTCTGCAGTAGGAGTAAACTCCTACTTAGGTGTGGGATGGAATTAGCAGAATTAAATTCCTGCAGTAGGAGTAAATTCCTACTTAGGTGTGGGATGGAATTAGCAGAATTAAATTTCTGCAGTAGGAGTAAATTCCTACTTAGGTGTGGGATGGAAACAAGATTTGGTTTGGATAATTTGGAAAATCAGAGTAAATTCTGATGTTTTCAGATCAAATTCTGAATTGGGAATGGTTGCTTCTGCTGCAGCTCGTCGCCTTTTTATAGCCGCAGCGAACCGCTACGTTTTGGCTTCATGATGGGTTGCCTTGGCAACGCTCGTTTTCAAGGTTTGTTAAACTTTGACGGCGGCGGCGTCACACATTGACGTCATTGTGGAACCATTAACGCTGCACTGAACTCTGACTGCGGCGAAGGCGAGAACATCTGATGTGATGTCAAATGACATTACGAAAACGTAAATATACTGCGATAGGTATACTTGGTAAGTTTGTTAAGTTTATTCTATTAATTAGTTATTTATAAGAGTTTTTGTGTTTATTTTTAGGTGAAAAATAGTGGAGGAAGTTTTAGGACGGCGTTGGATTGAAGGGAGGCAGTTCCCTAGCCTCAGATAAGTATTTTTTGGTTAAATTATTTTAAGATAAGATTCTTTGTGTTCCTTTTGTGTATCTTTTTACGAACTTCAATCTAGGGAAGGAAGCTGCATCGAGGGATTTTCTATGTGGACTGAACAACTATTTAGGCCCCATTTCAATCATATTACCTCAAGGGCTTCTCGATTAATGGGTTTCATATTTCGTGCTGGAAAATTGTTTTCGTCTCTTTCTTCTTTCATTACTAATTATTCAATTCTTTAGTATAAAGTATTTTGGAATACGCCTCTTAAGTTTGGAATCCCTTCTACTCGACATACTCAGATCAGTTGAAGGCAGTTCAGAGGAGATTCACGCGATTTCTGATCTACAAGTTTGAAAGTTCGTACATCGAGTATGGGGACAGACTTGCTAAGTTCGACCTGTTGTCCCTTGAAGATAGAAGATTGCACCTTGGATGCAATATTTCTATTTAAACTGGTTAATGGTTATATTGATTGTCCTTATTTGTTATCTAAGCTCAGTTTTAGTGTCCAATTTAGGACATTAAGGCAGCAAGACTTGGTGTATTTACCTACCCATAGAAATAATTTAATAAAAAAGTCTCCTATATTTAGACTTCAAAAATCATTTAACAATAAGTCCTTTGATACTGACTTGTTTGGCAATAGTCCTCTGACATTCAAATGGCTTATTATAGATGAGTTCATACAGTTCAGATGATCTTATTCTTAGCTCTTTTCATTAGCTCTTTTTCTTTTTATTGGTTTTTTTGAGACTCACAATGCCCTTTTCTCCTTTGTTCTGGATTTATATACTCGTCGGATAATCATAGTAAATTTTGAACACAGATTTAATTTTCTAGCATTTAGTATTAGTTTTACTCTTTCTTTCTCCTATGTTCTGGATTTGTAAACTTGTAGTTTATGCAAAGTAAATTTGAACATTTATCTTATATCTAGTATCTAGAAGTAGTTTTACTCTTTCCATCTGTATTCAACTGGTAATTGTATGATTCTAATACGTAATATTTTCTCCTAGTGATTAGTATATTTGAAAGGTTGGCCGAATTGAACCTAGGAAAATTATATATATACAAATTCAAAAGCATTAATAATAGATTAGATAAATAAAATCAGGCATATACGAATTCACAGCCTTTGCTAATATTTAAATTATACAATAGCAATAGAAATAACTTAACAAACATAAAATGAATAATTAAAACATGCAAATAATAACTAAGCAAATATAGAATAAATAAAAAAAAATACAAACTTTACAAAATAATAAATAAATAATGCCGAATACGAACCCGGCTTAAACAATAACGCTAGCAGCGCCACTGAACAAAAAGACAGTGAAGACGAGAAGCAGCGATTCTGACGGGCCAACGTCACTTGTGATTTTGAACGAGCGGCGAACAAGACATGTTTTGCTTTCACGACGAACAAACAGGAAAAGAATCACTTTTCATCCCAAAAACGAGAAACGGCAAGGGATAGTCATCCTCATCTCACCAATCTGTGTAATTCATAATAACCAACCTAGAGTTCTATTTTCGGTCTAAGGAAGGCCAAGATGAAAAGGGCAATTTTCTGATACGTCCAACCACCAATTTTAAATTTTGCGTAGTCACGCCATTTACAGGGACTTCGAGGATTGCGCCGAGGGATATCCAGGCAAGACAAGTAATGGACAATTAAAAATAAATAAAAAAGAAAATAAACAAAATAAAACATGAAATAAATTACTTGATACATACAAACATATAAACTTGAGAAACTAACCTAATTTGTAGTGTAGCCTTAACTGAAATTATTTCTTAGTAATTACTAACCATCTAAACTAATTATTTTGTAAGCAGGCCGGCCGCGTAGGATTCTTGTGTAAGTAAACAATTGTCAAAAGTTGTGAATTCGCAAATAGCCAAGGGCAAAAATTATATTCATAGACTGAATCGGCTTGGTTGTCTTTATTTCATTAAGATTTGCAAGGAAGTTCCCTTACATATTGAATTCATATCTGGTAATTAGCCGTAGTTTGAGTTAATCTTACTTACAGTAGTGTTTTCCTAGTCTTAGAATTTTTGCATATTCTTAATATTATATAATATTTCTCTAGTTTCATGATGGGTTTGTAGCTGTTCATGAATGTTTCACTGTTGACCGGTGGATTATAATTGGACTTATGTTAGAATCTGTAATCTATCGGCAAGAAGTGGAAGTTAAAATAAAATAAAATAAAATAAATAAATCAAAGGCTTATATCACAAATTTTTTTACGAGTCTCAAGAGTAGGAAGGTCTATTAAATTTAACCTTTCGTTATAAGCAGGAAGATGAAGTCTATCCCTCAATTCGACACCTCTTAGATCGAAAAGTAAGAATCTCCTTTGCACGCTCTCAATACGATCGTAGTGTCTTTTGTAAGAGGAAGATCAGATAGCACTGGCGTATTCCAAAATGGGTCTAACAAGAGTGATAAAAAGAGCTTTAGTAATACCGATATCATTCAATTCTTTTGCCCAGCGCTTTACAATTTACATTGAGTTTGCAATATTAATGATGCGATCTATGTGGAAGTTAAACGTGAGTTTGGAGTCAAAAAATACCCCCAATCACATATTTTATCATTTTTCGAAACTAATAGGCCATTCATAGAATATACAACATTCCAAGGGTCTCGCTTACAAGATAAAATGCATGCAAAAGAGAACTATGAAATTCGCTCCTCAAAAACAAAAATTAAATCATCATTAGACTGAGGAGGTGAATCTTTCGCCAAGCCTTATTTCTTGGAGTAAAATTAAAAAAAAAAATTTTTCAAAATATTTCTCCAACGGTTAATCCTACGACAAAAATGTAACAATACTAATTTGAAGAAGATTAAATTCCCCTCATTGTTTGTAAGTTTGATGTTTAACAAGTTGCAGCGGCGGAAACGTAAACATTATTCCAAAAATTCTTCCAACTCCTCGTTTGTCTCATTTTAACAAATAATTTGTAGTTAGTCATTATATAATGATGGTAGTTTATAAATTCAAAGTAAGCTCATTGCCATACCACCACGAGGCAGAGGTAATGGCCTGTTGTTTTAATTGTGGTATGCTTAGTCGGCCTAATCTAGAATTTTTTTTTTGCAATTGAGTACGTCGCGTATTCCGTAATTTAAGCCCCCGAGTATGATTATATTACTGTTTTTTTTAATGGTCTGGTTCGTCTAATGTTAATAACTTCATAATCGTCTTCGTTAGTGTTACCCTCTAACCCATTTTCCGCATTGAGAATCCGGACTTACTTCCAGGTCATTGCATCCTCTTCGTCATCGCTCCCTATGATGACATTTGGTGCATTCTCGCGTGATTTACCATTCCCTTCAACCCACCTTTCCTGCAGCCAGATTCTTCTACTTATCGCTTTTTGCAATTGCAAGTAAGTACATTTAATAAGGTATCTGGAGTAGGTTTCTCTGACATTGGTACTGGACTGAGCCCATTGATATCAAGGGGGCGAGATGACCTGATGACCGAAGTAACCTTCTTCTTCTATCATTGTTCAACAAAAGCACACGTAACGGCATCAATTTCCATCAAGTTACTCGCGCGTTATTATTTATTATTTTTTATTGGTATTACTTTGTATACAGTCCTTCTTTGAGTTTTAATAAATTAGATTTATAACGTAAAGGCGAAAATTCTCATTTTATCGATAACAGAGATTCTAGCTCTTAATTTTTAAATATAATTTGTTCCCTTAGTGACTGAAAATCATAATTTTTAAAAAATTGTCTAATTTCAGTATGACTTGAATAGATCATGTGCCTTTTAACTGTTTAACAGCTACAGCTAGGACATAGCATTGTCAGGTGAAATTTAAGAGGAAATTCCAAAGTTTACAGTTTTTGTAAAAAAAAGTTATGCTAATGATCTATTTACAAAAAAAAAAAAAAAAAAAAAAAGGAGGTTCAAGTAATAGAAGGTAAGGAAATCAGGCCCCTTTAACTCATGAAAGGAGAAGTGTACGGGGCTGGTTGAGCACTGGTGGGAGGAAAGTATGCCCTGTACTTTTCAAGATATAGAGTGTTTTGTGAAAAAATAGTTTTTTTCTTAATCACCCTGTAACTCCCAAACGGTTGATGTGGCCCTCACCTGCCAATTTTTTGTTCGGCTAGGTGAGTACTATCACCTCCTGCTCTATGAACCACCTAGACGGAAACACCCTGTATATAGAAAATCAAGTTCAGCGATAATATGCTCCTATTTTTTTCTCTGTAAACCAAAAACAATCGTTCTGTGCACGGAACGCGTGCGTGTATGAATGGGGATATATTTAGTAAAAAAGGTAGTGTAAGATAGGTCCTTAGGATGGCGACTGTAAGATCTACGGAGGGGGGGGGGGTACAGAATAATGGCCAAGATACTCAGTGCTCCTAATTAACGATTCATTAGACCATAAAGATTCATTAAGCAACTGCAGACACACAGCCATCTCTTTAATTAAGTTGTACTGTCAAACTGGCTTTGCCGCACTAATAACAGTGAAGAAGCGAAATGGATCCAGTCGATGCTATAAATTTAGTTTTTATTTATTTTATTTTTCAATTCAACGATTTGGAAATGAAAAAACATTATATTAAAAAGTATTTTGCTAATATAGTTTGTGCCAAGGTATATAGAAGACAAGGTATTCCCATTACGAACCACGTTCCGCGATTTGTGTCCGAACGTATAAGAAAGCACAGTACAGAGAACACAATATAATCTCTCATCTCTCTGTCTTTTCAATAGAACGAAACACGTCACAGTTCTAGTACAAAATTTTTAATGGGAATACCTTGTCTTATATATACCTTGGTTTGAGCTTTCTTAGTTCTTCTTCTTATTTTTCAAATGGGTAGATGCACAGCGGAGCTCCAGATTTATATTATATGCCAAATCTAGTACATTTTTCTCATTAGAGTTCTAATGAAGGAAGAAAAAAAACACTTCATTGGTGTACTTCATTACAATTTGATTTTCGAGACATAATTATGAATACTATATGACACATACGGAATTTTAATGAATATTTAGTACTAATTATTTATTTATTTATTTATTAATGAAATTCATGCGATAGCAAACAGAAAATTCCACTTATTTACTACCGGCTAACAAGTTTGAATACAAAAAAGCTTAAATTTAAAATTTTTAGAAGAAGAAATAATGTATCACAAAATCCATATAAGAGTAAAATCCATATTTTGAGTGTGAAATAAAGCTACGATATTCAGCAATTTACATAGTGATATAAAGCAAACCTACTTAATCTAAACTAAACTAAGCAAACTACTAACTACGAAATATACATACTAGAAGCATACAAATGAAAAAATAAAGATAAGCTAAAAAATTATAAAAGAAATGAAAAATACTAATTAAAAGGTGAGGGATACTATAATTAAATTAAATTAAAGGAAAAAATAAAATGGAGCCAAGATTGTCAAGTCAAACGTTAATTCAAAATATTGCCAATATTAATTGGAGGGGAGGATCTAATTAAAATTACTTTGTAATTGATTGAGGACAATGCGTCGAAGAGAGGAGCGACTATCTGAAAAGAGATCAATGTCATAACACTGCTCATTATGTTTTTTTTTTAATTCTTACAATGGGTGATTTCATTACTAAATTTGTTCGTCCTAATTGAGGCGTAAATGCTAAAACTTCTCTGGTATTACGCGATGGAAAATTGAAATTAATTTTGCTAAGGATTATCGGACTATTAATTAGGTTGTTTACAACGTTGTATAAAAATATTTCGTCAAGATAACCACGGCGGGTTTCCAACGAAAGCATTGAGTACCGCTGTAGTCTTTCCGTATAATTTAGGCTTCTATTAACTCCATCCGATTTGAAAAGTAGAAAACGTGTAAATCGCTTCTGAACTCTTTCAATTTTATCGATGTATACTGAGTAGAAATGGTTCCAAATGACTGAGGCGTACTCCAGTAGACTTCGCACTAACGAATAATATAATGTTTTAAATGTGAATAAGCTTTTGAATGATTTTGTACATCTAATGATAAATCCAAGCATCTTAAAGGCTTTATTGGTTATATAACTAACATGAGAATCAAATAAGAGTTTGCTGTCGAAGATTACGCCCAAGTCCTTTATCTCAGAAACTCTCTCTACGGGGGAGCCACCCAATTTATAATTAAAGAGGACTGTATTTTGCTTTCTAGAAAATGAGACGCATTTACATTTGTTTATGTTCACGGATAGAAAGTTTTTCTCACACCAGTCTAAAAATTATACAATATCAGCTTGCAGATCATTGCAGTCATCAGCGATATCGATAACTCTGTATATCTTAGCGTCATCAGCATATATTAGGCAAGGGGAATCAATAAACGTTGGTAGGTCATTTATATACATTATGAATATAAGAGGACCAAGTATTGTCCCTTGAGGTACACCAGACGTTTGTGTAAATGATATGGATTTAAAGCCATCCACCGCAACTACCAACTGACGATCAGATAAATACGATTCAAACCACTTCAAGGTTAAGGTACTAAATCCTATATTTTTCATCTTGTCAAGAGTCAGTTTATGATTAATGGAATCAAAACCTTTGGAGATATCAGCATAAAATACATCCACTTGCTTACTACTATCAAGAGCCATTGCAATTTGATCGGTAAATATAGCTAAGTTGGTGACAGTGGAATGACCAGGAGAAAAGCCGTGTTGATGAATGTCAATTATAGACTTTATTCGCGAGAGAAGGTTGTTATAAATGAGACGCTCAAATATTAAAGCAAGACTATCGGACGATAATTAGTCACATGCTTTTTGTCACCAGCTTTAAATATAGGAAATACAAACGCCTTTTTTAAAAGATCCGGATAAAAGCCTTCAGATACTGAACGGTTAAATAGTTCACAAATGGGAGCTGAAAGAGGGTCAGCACATTTCTTGAAAAAATTATTGGGAATACCATCTGGACCTGCGTTTTTACTGATGTCCAACGAATTAATCACGGCTTTGATATCTTCGACCTCAAATGATGGGATAAATATTGAATCAGTACCACTACCTGGTATACTATTCGGAATGTATGAGTCATCATTGTTAACTGACTTGAAATAATCTGCAAACGTATTTCATATCTCTACAGGGGAATTAACTGCACAACCATCGTAATAAACTTCTTTAGGAAATATATTGGACATCTTTAAATCCTTAGTGAAAGACCAGAATGTTTTCGGGTTTGATGTGACACTATTCTCAGATTTTAATATATATAATTTGTGGGACTCTTTTATTTTACGTTTCAGATTGTCGTGCAAACACGAAAAGGTCTTATAGTGTTCAGGATGCCTGGTTCTTTGATACTTTCGTCTAAATTTTTCCTTACGTTTGATAGCATGTATAATTTCATTAGAATACCAACAAGGAAACACGCGTTTTTTCTGTGTTAAAGCAGCAATATATCTATTGAGGCAATTTTCAATAATCGCATAAAAACTAGTAAACGCGTCATTAAGATTTAAAGATTGCAGGGATATAAAATTCATAGAGGAAAGAAATTCAGTGATTTCTTCATAGTTCGCAAGATCAAAACGACGATGCGTTTTAAGTTTCGGTAGGAAAGACTCTTTGCGTAAATTAATCACAATATCCAAAGGTGGATGATAAGTATCGATACGAGCTATGGGGCACAGGGATCGACACACATTAATATAGCCATGTTCAATATCGGACAATATCAGATCCAAGCAACGCTCCTGTAGATTGAAAACATTATTATATTGATTCAAGTTAGCAAACGACATGCAATTAGTTAAAGAAAATGCAGCTCTAGTTGGTAGGTTGGTGAAATTCACAATATTATTACTGCGATTAGTGGACCAGTGTAAGTTAGGCAGATTGAAATCCCCTAAAATTAAGATTTTAGAGTTTCGCCCCAAAGTCTGGAAATTGTTTATAAAACTATCAAAAATTTCATCATAGATTTCATTATTGGACTGCGGACGAATATAAATACAACAAATATAAATAGATAAGTTTTTCAGTTTAATCTTTATCCACAAGTCTTCATGACAAGTCTCGAATTCGCATATACGCGAGGCAGTCAGTTCTTTTTTGACGGCAATAAGAACACCACCACCATCGCATGTACCGGTAGCAACATTATCCCTATCATCAAATAATTCAGAGCTATATATAGAATCTTGGAGAAATGTTTCAGTAAAGCATATAATATCATACTGATTACTTAGAATTGATAGTCTAACTTCCTCTGTCTTCGAACGCAAACCCCGAATATTCTGATAGTAAACTTCAAGAGACATAATATATGACAATTGATTAATTTAATTGTTTTATTTTATGTCGAATGTAATCCAAGCTATTGATATTTTTCACTTGAAAAACATTCGAGTCGTCATCTTACTTTAGAAAAATTCTCCCATTTCTAATCCAGACAAACTTAAAGTTATTTTCCTTCTTAAACAATCTAGCTTCATATAGTAATTTACGTTTATTATGCGTTAAAAATTCATTAATATATAGTTTTCGCTCACCAGAAAGTCCAACTTTATCTAACGTAATACTTTTATTAATTTTAAATGCAGCTAATATTCTATCTCTAACGAATTCAGAGCTATACTTAACTATAATTTGCCTAGGATTATCCATACGATTTGATTTACCTCTAGATCGGTAAGCCTTCACGATCGTAGAATCTTCGACGGGCACTTTCAGAAAAGCATGCACACGCTTCACGATATCCAATACTGATTCAGAATTACCCTGTGGAATGTTTACTATTTCTACAAATTTTAAAAGGGATTTCTCTTCCATAGAATCGATTCGAGCCTCTAAGACTCCCATACCTTTAGTCAGTTCTAAGTTTTGTCTCTCGAGTTTAGTAATTTTCTTTTGGTGTTCATAATGATTCATTAGATCGTCCATTGTGTCTAAGGTATAACAGAATCCCAAGGAATTAATGCACATTCTTTGTGCATGGTGGTATAATCAACTTTGTTGTAATCTCTCAACATGGAGATCCTGTTTGACGGATGCTGATGAAAGTATGGTTGACGAATTGTGACGAGGTTGCCTTTACGGTATTAATTATACGGAAACTTTCGACCACATTGTCAAAGAAAAAAAATTAAGTTTTTATAATGCTTATAAACAAGTTCTTTGGCTTGTCAAATACGGGAAAGACTTGATAGTAATTTGTTTTGCTTCATCCATTTTGGTCCTTTTAATCGAATATAGAGTATTTTCCAGGCCTTTGTCATTGACTACCACATGAGGTAGTTAAGTACCTACCTACAACTTTCAAATAAACGCGAATTTGAATCAAACGTTCGCAAAAAAATTTGATAATAATTTAATTAAAGTGTGATCGTACTTATGATTTTCTTATCAAAATCAGATAAGAAAAATCTGCAGATCTACGTATATCCACTCAATTCAACATCAAGCATTTCATTTCGTGCAATTTATTCATAAATTTTAGAGGCTACTTGTGTAAATTAAGTACATTAGGGAAGAAAAATGAAGGTGAGAGGAATATAGGGCAGTTCTAAATTAATTAACAAATGCACATACATACATACATATTTAGACAGTGTTACTTACTAAGCAATCACAATTATATAAACTTCATTTAGTCAATTATTGTATTATTTATCATAGAAGAAGAGAATATCTATACATTTCCCCAGAGATAACATTATCTTTTGATTGTCAATTTCAGCACACCACCTGAGTAATTAATTACACACATTTTTTCATCAGCGATTACAACAAGAATATAAAAGTCGAAATTAATTGAAATCACTCAAGTCTCTCTAAAACTGTTCAGGATGTTTGGTGTAGTCGTTTTACCTCTGATAGTACTTAACTCGGTTTTAGCCCTTCCAACATTTCGTATAGTTGGAGGTCAGCCAGCAAATGTATACCAATTGCCGTATCAAGTTTCAATAGAATTTCTCGATGAACATCATTGTGGCGGATCGATTTTAACTCCGACATTGATTATCACAGCTGCTCATTGTACCGATGGATTCCTAGCAAGATTCCTTTCAGTACGTGCTGGATCCTTATATCGAGAAAAAGGTGGTCAAAAGATTAAAGTGAAGCAATTCATCAATCATCCGCAGTTCCATAAAAAGCGACTTGACTATGATATTTCGATTCTTCAACTTTCGGAGCCGTTGATATTTGGGGACAGTGTTGGACCAGTACAGCTTCCACGTAATGGCGAACCGCAACCTACATCAGCTTTGGCAGTTATAAGTGGTTGGGGACGAACAGAGGAAAAAGGAAAACTCTCAGATATTCTACGCTATGCTCAAATACCGATTTTGAATAGAGATGTTTGTGAGAGTCACGTTGCAGGTTTCACTGATAGGATGATGTGCGCTGGTAATCTAAACGGTGGTGTTGATGCTTGCAATTTAGATTCTGGTGGTCCAATGGTGATTAATAGAAAACTTGTTGGAATTGTATCCTGGGGTGTTGGATGTGCTCGGGCTAATTCGCCAGGTGTTTACACCTATGTTGCAACTTTACGTAACTGGATTGATACCACTCAGATTCAGCTTTCTTAGAAAATATTGAGAATAAAAAATTGTTTTGTTGATTTAATTTGTGTTTATATATTATGTATGGAAATGAAGTAGTTATTAAGAAAGAGTCTTGAACATATCAAATTCAATAGAGGGAAATTTTTGAGAAAAAATTCTAACTTCCTTTTAAAAACACGTGAAAAACAAGCAAATGAGCAAAAAAAATTGCTCAACTCTCTTTTATCTAAAATTATACTCCATAATGGAGCAACATTTTTTATAAGATCAAAAAACATATATTTATGTTTTCTTGTATGCCTGTATACATAATAAATTGGGCACAGGTTGACTTAGTTGCTCAAATTTTACTTATAGTGGCTTTATAAAAATTATAGATTTTTTTAAAGCTCGAAAAATCGAAGAATGGACAGACTTATATGCTCGCCAGAACTTGTAAAACATTTGCATCTGGAGGCCATTAAAATGGCAAGGGTTTTGGAATTAAGCAGAGGAGGTCGCTGAAAAAGCAAGCTGAAATAGAAGACGAAAATCATTCAGTTTTGTAGGAGAACATTTCTAAAATTTTGTAGTCCAGTCGGGTTAGTATATGACTTCGGAAAAATTCTCGTCAGCAATTGTAAAGGGTTTTCCACTAAGGTATTCAAAGAAAAATGCCATTTTTTGAGATAAATGATCGGATCTTTATTTCATTATAAAGAGGAAGGCATGCCGTTAATAACGGAAAATAACATCAGCCAAATGACCAACACGACCACGCCTACAGGACCATATCCTTTTCATGAAATTTTCCATAACCAAATCGCAAAGTGGCTGCCCTATGTCCTCGATAGCCTCACGAATTCCATCTTTGAGGTCTTGAATCGACGCTGGGCTATTGGCGTAGACCTTCCCTTTCACGTGGCTCCAAAGGAAGAAGTCGCAAGGTGTTAAGTCACAAGATCTCGGTGGCCAATTGTGATTACCTCTTCGAGAGATAACACGGTCCGGAAACTTTTCCCGTGAAAGATCAATGGTTTCGTTGCTTGTATGGCACGTATCGCCGTCTTGTTGAAAGTAAACGTTGTCCAGATCGATACCATCCAATTCCGGCCATAAAAAATCATGAATCATCTGTCGATAGCGCAATCCATTCACCGCAACTGTTGCTCCAGCCTCATTTTCGAAAAAGTAAAGTCCAATGACCCCGCGGGACCATTAACCGCACCAAACAGTCACACGTTGAGGTTTTCAACAATAACTCTTGGGTTTTCCGAGCCCCAGATGCGACAATTTTGCTTGTTGACGAAGCCATCGAGATGGAAATGGGCCTCATCACTCAAGATGAAATTTCGATGGAATTCCGGATCATTTTCATGCATTTCAAGGACCCAAGCAGCAAAGACTCGACATTGTTGATGATCGGCCGGCTTGAGTTCTTGTGTTAACTGAACTTTATAAGCCTTAAGACCCAAATCTTTATGCAAAATACGGTGTAATGACGTTTGTGGAATGCCTAATTCCAAAGAACGACGAGGAATGGACAAACCTTGGTTTTCTTCAACACTTTCGGCTACAGCAGCAATATTCTCGGCTGTTCTTGAGCGACGTGCACGGGTTTTATTCTTCACATCACTAACTTGTCCCGACAGCTCGATTTTTTCTACCAATTTCTGTATTGCGGTCCGACAAGGTGCTTCACGACGACCCAAAAATGTTCGAGTTTTACGAACCCTCTCTGCCACATTTTCACCATTTTTTTAATAGCGTAGTTTCTAGTTGTCAAATGTCAAAAATTGACAGCTCCAAAATGGACATCTACCGAAATAGCGGGCTAATTAAAATAACACCTCTTATTGGAAAACCTTGTATTACTCAGGGTAGAGTTGAAGGCGCATTTTTTTTCGTCGTATCTCCAGTAGGCCTAATCCACGTTTCATGGCTTGCAATACCGTTACGGTTTCTGCCATAATTTTCCTTATAAGATTTTGAAGTTGAAATTCCGTATATAATATTATTATAATTAAGTAATATTGTGTCGTAATCGGAAGGTGGAGTATGAATAAAAGAAAGATAATCTTCGAATTAGCGAATTCCTCCAGAAAAAATCTTTAAATCCTTGGCGATTTCGTGTGGCTGTATGGAAAATGGGCCTGCACGACTGGTGTAATGTTTTAGTTTATTGTCGTAAGATATACTGAATATTATTCTATCTTGTCAACCCTTACTATGAAATTCTCGGCACGCAAGCGTGACAATGTACGAGATTTAATGCACCAATGGATGCAGAAGTTGAAGCAAGGATTTCAAGAATAATCCGGATTAGATTAAAAGGCTGCTGCCCGTCTTGATAACTAAACTCGGTTCATTTATGGATTCTTCATCCGTTATATATATAAATGCTCACCTTAAATTTAAAAAAATGACAAATAAAACTATCAATAAAAAATCATACATTTCAAAATCTATGCTTGCTTGGTCATGAATTATGACGCTTTTCTGTTTAGACTGTGTCACGCTTTTTTAAGCGGTGCCTGACCCCAAGCATTGTTTACTATCTTCGATTATTGTTGTTGGCAAATGTGTATTTGCTAGTAATTGCTTTAAATTTTGATTGGTCAAATTTTATTTACTTCTTTTTTATATATTATATATATATTTTTTACATTCCAAATGTGCCTTTTATCTGTTTTGTAATTATGTGAAATGTGCTTTAGATAATTATTTATGCGCACTACACTGGGATACCAGTTTGGACTGGGTTAATGGAAGAAGCCACTGCAAATAAAACCTTCGCTAATTCGAAGATTATCTTTCTTCCATTTATTCGTACTCCACCTTCCGATTATGACACAATATTATATAGGTACTTAATAATAATAATATTATATACGAAGTTCCAGCTTCTAATTCTTATTAAGAAGAATATCGCAGAAACCGCCAAGAGGCCTACTGGGGATATCATGTAAAAAAAAACAACGCTCTTGGAACTCTAAGCTTGTGGTGGTGCGGAAAGGAATTGTCTAAATACAATTTTTTCGTTGCTCTGAGCCTTTATCGCAAGCGTACGTTTTTAAATATTTGTTGTAGGAAAAAGTCGTAGAGATTAAAATTGTAGGAAATTCTATACAACTTGGTTCCGACACATTTATGTTCTAAGGCTAAGGTTAATAATAAATGAGATAATTCGATAATTACACTTTACCACTTTATTTCCACTTAATTCGAAAAATATCAACCGCACGGTACAAATTGTAAAGACTGACGTTGTAGAGAATCAAATTCGCAAAAACTTATGTCTTTACCATTTTTGTTGAAAACTTGAAAAGGCCGAGATATTGAGCAAAAACAATTCCCCTTAAATTAAAGATGGCTGCTAACGCACCAACTGGAAAAGGGTTACTAAGTTTGTCATTCCGTTTATAACACCTCGAAAAAATGATGGTCCAGCAAAATGGGTTGGACACCCACGCATAATATTTTGATTTTTGCATGTCCGTCCGTCCGTCTGTGCGCACGATAACTCGAAAACGCGTATACTTAGAGAGCTGAAATTTTGTACACGGACTTTAAAAAAAAAGTAAAATTAAGTTCGAAAATGAGACCAATCAGGCAACTCGAATAGTAGGTATGCAAAATTGTTACAGATTTAATTTTTTTGAAATAGGTAAATGACATCCGATCTTTCTGAAATTTTGTACAGATAATCTCTTAGTAAAAGCACATCCATAAAAAAAACAAAAATGGATTAATCGATAAGTTGTAGAAATACATTTCGAAATGAATTTTTTAGGCAGAATTTTGGCAGTCGAAAATTTAGTTTCGCAACTTAATCACAAGAAGAGGGAAATAGGTTCAAAAAATCAGAAAAAAATCGCAAAGAAACAAGAAAAAGGAATTTTGCAAATCGGGTAATATTTACCTCCTTTGAAATACCTGAACTCGGGAAATGAGAAACTTTTTCCCATTGGTGTATATGAATGACATTTTGACATTGAACTTATCATTTGATTTTGATGAGATTTTTTAAGAATATTCTACACACATGGCAGGATATAAAATAAATACCCCCACCCCTGAAAAACTAATTTTTTTTTTATTATTTTTTTATTATAATAATATATAAGTAAACCACCATGGGTTACCACTCTGTAACCCGCTGCCGTACGAATCTAGTAATAGTTTCAAAAAGTCGTAAAAAACTCACAATACACTTAGCAAAGAGAATCAAAATCGGTTCGAATTTCGCCCGAGAGATGAAGGTGGTAGCTTTACAGTATACAATATGCTGCTAATTAATGTAAGTCAAAAGTAATTTAAAAAACCTCTCAATCTTATTTTGGAAAATACTCCTAAACTAATTGGGGTAATGACTTCTGGTTTTCTGTATATGAGAGATAGCAGATTATAGATAATTGTAAGGAAAAAGTGGCTTAAATGGTGTGAATATACCCGCAAGATGGTAATTATCACAGTTTTCCGAAAAGTGTTAATTTTAACCCCGTGTTCACCTATATTATGCATTATTTCGTTTTCGTTTGACCATCTGGAGTTCCCACTTGCGTCACTTTCTTTTCTAGTCAAGCCCAACATATACTGTGAATTTGGACAAAATCGGTGATGACGAGTAGGGACCCTCTCCTTGTTAGACCAATTCTAGCTTTTTTACTTGTTAAATTAATTATTTGGGTTAATTAGTGATAAAAAGTGTATTACCAAAGCCAATATTTTCATAGATACTCAACAGAAATTCGAAACGTTTCATTAATATCATTTTTTAACTTCTCGCCAATAGTTTTTGCAATGCAGGCAAGGCACCGACGCACGTAAGAAGTATTTTTGACATAAAAAATAACATATCGAGCAGTCCTTTCTATATATGCCAATGGGTAAAACTGAGAAAAATTTGGTTTGAATGACTCCTGATACTCTTACTATTCTATTAAGAAATGACTTTTTGTAAAAAAGTTATATTAAACAAGTAAAAAAGCTAGAGTTGGTTTAAGAACAATTCTTATGATACCCTAGATGAATGCGCGTATGAAATTTCGTATGGTCATCCATTTTGAAGATGTTTTTCGCATATATTTCTAGAACGGTTCGTCGGACGGAAAAAGTGGTTTTAACCAATTTTATAGAATTTCATATTCTGAAGAATTTTTTAGTACAATAAAAATGTATAGAACTGATTGTTTTCACAGTATACGTAAAAAACCTAAATTTTTATATGGCAACACCGAAAAGGAGTTGCCCGATTTAGACCGTTTTTTGATTTTTTTTCCAATTACTATAAAAACACTATGTACCAAATGTCTCTCTCTTTATGTCGACGCGTTCTCAGGCAGTGTCCAAATATATAGTGGAAAACGAAAGTTTTGTATGGCAACCCCATTTTACTCTACCATCATTATTTCGATTTAGATTTCATCTAGGGTATAAAAATTACATATTATCCACACCACTGAATGCGCAAACCTTCCTAGGACCTCACTACAGTACTGCGGTGGCTAAACTAAGCGTCTTACGACGCTGGATGTATTTTTTTCTCAATTTAATTTGTAAGATGACCCCCCCTAATTTCATTGCTAGATCCGCGCCTGCATTTACATTTTGATTACAAATAGTTTTTTTGATTTGACGGTTCAGATCTGGTGAAAAGAATTCAGAATTCACAATTTGGACGATAGAGCGGCCGACGGACTCCTATGAAATATACGCTCCATAAAACGTTCCTAGAGAAAATTGTTCCTATTACTGCAATAGTCGTCGACCAACACAACTGTGTTTAGGACTTTAAGGCCGTTACACACGCTCAAGCAAATTGCACAAGGCTCAGTTGTACGATTTGCATGAGCGTGTGTAGTGAAAGTTGGGTGACTAAAGTTTCGGATTAATGAAATCGTGTACAAGCAAATATGATGATTTTGTTCTAAAATTGAATCAGGCAAAATCAGATGTTAACTATTTCCTCCACGACTTTTATGCAGACTTTAGTTCTATTCTAGAACAAAGTCATCAGGTTTGGTTGTATGCAATAGATTCGGCCTAGTTCAGTCAAGTCAGACTTTAGTCTAATCTCAAGCTGACTTGGCTTGTACATGCCAAGTCGTACGTTTTGCTTGAGTGTGTATAGCAGTCTTTAGATTCGTATCAAAGGAATTGTATTTGAAAATTAGATTCATATTATTTAAGGAATATTCCACTAGATGGCATCTAAATCGATAGGAATAAATATTCTTAGGACACTCTTTGGCAGTTGGAAATTTGAATTTTCTCATTCGGAAATTTTTACCAGTGCAAACTTTTCGAAATGAAAAAACAGCCTGTATTCATAGATTTGTGTAGAAAAAAAAATTTGCTGCTTGTTCGGAATTTACTCTTAATTTCTATGATAAAATATATCTGATGGTGATGAATAAATAATAAGAAGTAAAAATGTCATTGATGTAATTCTGGAGGGCGATTTATCTGATTTATCAAACATGTCTGATGACGATGACCTTGCGCTAGATTACAAAAACTGTACGCTTGTACAGCAGCAACATATTGAAAATGAAGCTCAATTTTTCCATGTTCCTGAAGAACCAGTTAATCTTTTGAATTGTGAAACCCGAGAGGACAGTGATAAAGAAAACATTTCACTGGCAACAATCCAAAGCGACTTAAGATCCCAGATACTTCCTAATTGGCAAAAGAAATGTATTGGAGTGAATTTGGAGTGAATCTACAAGATAATCTCCCATGGCAAATGCAATGGCGCGAAATCACTTGCACGTTTCTGATAACAACGAGATGTTGTAAAGAGATCACCCAAACTATGATAAATTATTTAAGTTTCGTCCTTTTATAATTGCGCTCACAGGCAATTTCAAAAAAATTGAGGCATAAGAACACAATTGTGTAGATAAACTAATCCAAATGAAATCGGAAACAAGTCTTCGGCAGTATATGAAGAGTGAGCCGCATAAATGAAGAGTAAAAGTAATCATTAGAGCAAGAGCCAATGGAATTTTATATGGTTTTCAAATTTCTACTGGAAAATCGACTGGTGTTGTTAGCACACATTTAGGATTAAGCAGAGACATAGAGGCATAGTTTTACGACTCGTAGAAGGTCTTCCGAAATACAAAAATTTTAAAATATACACGGATAACTGGTTTTCTTCTTACAATTTGTATCACACTCTATAGCAGACAGGATTTCTTTCAATTGGAACTATACGAAAAAATCGGCTGACCGGGTGTAACTTAGCAAGCGATAAGGATACGAAAAGGATGATAAGGATTATTTTAATTTCAAAGTGAATGTTAACAGTAATTTTCTAATTTTGAAATGGTTTGGTAACGAATTCGCCCATGTTATATCTTCATATAAGACGCCATTACCGTTTGAAAATGTGAAAAGATGGACGTTCCACGTCCAGATGTTATCGGAACATACGATTCAAAAATGTGTGGAGTGGACTTGCACAATATGCTGGCAACATAATATCGATATGATATAAAAGATAAAAGATATTACCTTCTAATTATTTTTCATTTTATCGACGTAGCTAGTATTAACGGCCAGCTACTTTTCTGGTGCCATTGCGAACAGTTAGAAGAAAACTATGTGTTGTGCCATATGTAAAAGTTAGAGCAGAAATATGGTTTGCACTCCATTCAAATGGTCAATGCACAATAAATAAGCGAGACCATCCCAGTTGTAGTCCATTGGCTATATAACGAGGAATGTAGTAGCTCCTAGACTTGATCAAAATTCAATCCAGAGGCAGACACTGCGTTCATAGTTACGCCCGAACTAGATGTGAAAATAGTAAAATGCCATTGCTTAAATAAAGAAAAAAATATATATTTCAGAGCATTCCATGTTAAATAATATTAAGGCTAAATTTGTAAGGAACCTTTTCAGGAAACAATTACTATTAAAGACAATACTTATTATTTTATATATAAGAGTTTTTAATACATATATATATTATTATTATTGCATTCTTTCATAATTTGGGTTTGAAAGGGTTAACAGGTACTCGCTTCGTAGCTCTACTAAATGCTACATACATGGAAGACCTTCCACCACATGATACTCTAACTTTTATAAATTGTCAGACATTCTGATATAGCACGCCTGTAACTGACTATTCATTCGACTACGAAAGTTTATTGTTTCGCTTTTATACTTAAAAAAACAAAACAAAATCTTCACTATAGTTTCTATTGGAATTCAAGAAACATTTTCTTTATATTTTTGTCCTCTTTGATGTAGCAAGATAGCCCAAAAACTCGCTTTCTTGAAAATTCGGCTAGATACACGCTCTTAACTGATTTGCAAATATACGATAAAAGTAAAAAGTTTTTATGGCAATACTAAGAAGATATTGTGCGATTTTTCCTATAATTAATCCAGAGTTTAATTTTTCAACAATTTTTGCTGTATACTAAAAAGCTTAGTCTATTATAAATCAAGGCGTCTTCAACAGTATTTAAAGTAGGCATTAAAAAGACAATTTTTCTATGGCAGGTCTACAAGAGAATTGTCCACTTTACGAAAACAGTGTGAAAAATGGCTCCAATTCATACGAGGGATGTGCTCGATTCTCATAGTCAAAGCTAAATTTACACATTCTTTTTATGATTTCATTTAGGTTATTAAAATTTGGTTAACGTTATTTTTCAGTATGATAAAAAATTAAAACTTCAGGGTAATTATGCTTTTGTTGACTCAATCTTCAGGGTAATCATGCTTTTTTGACTCAATCTTAAGTTTGTTGTGCAATAAATTCAGTTCTAGAGTTCTAATTTGGAGCTGAGTGTAAGAATAATAAAATTGCATACATTTCGGCGTCCAGAATTACCTATGACTTATAGGCGCTATCCATAAACTAAACACTGACTTTGACAACTTTGGCTATAAAAAACTCTTTGAAAATAATAATAAAAAAACATATTTACGCCTGCGTACGACATTATAAAAAAAACATACTATTCAAAACAAGTCTGTCGTAACATTAATTATTCAATTTCTACCAACTTTACAGTTTAATTAATTCACAGCAGTTTGTACTTTATTCATATTAAAAGATTTCACAACATTATCGATCCATGACCTAAAATATGCTACATCCACGTATACTGCGGGTATGTTATCACGAGCACAACCCAATCCTGCCGATATAATACCAATTAATTTCCCTTTCGCTACTAATGGTCCACCAGAGTCTCTATTGCAAGCATCAATTTTTCCTTTAGGATGACCAGCACAAAGCATACCATCTTTAAAATCATCGTAATATTTCTTGCAATTTTTCGATTTTAAAATTTTTATAAATCCAAAAAGCAAATGATCAGCAAGATAACCACTATCCTCACTTTCAATACCCCAGCCACAAATCATAGCTCTTAGTCCTGGCCTCGGATGACTTTTAGCATTTGCAATCGGAATCGATGTGACTCTCTTACCAAATTGGAGTGATTTTTCTAGTAAAAGAACAGCAACATCGTAGTCTCCGTACCACGTGAAATTCGGATGAATATTATAATCTGCAACGCGCACTAATTGACCTCCAAACTGACGTTTTTTAGTTCCAGCTCGTACCGCAAGGTGATCAACATTTTGTTCTGCTGCGCAATGTCCTGCTGTTAGTATAATATTTTCTGATATAATAGTGCCGCCGCAGAAATGATTATCATCTAATTCCACCGAAACTACAAAAGGAATTATATGCGTCGCTCGTTTTCCATTCACAATATTAAATTTATGTAAACTATGTTCGCGTACAGGTAGACTCCTGCATGTCGTCCAGATAACAGAGCACGTTATCACCAACAACGGCAGCATTATGTTATCTCTGACGACAAACGATTTTCACTGCTGAGAGATCTGATAATTACTTGAAAAGCTTTCTGGTTTTTATTCATTGAAGTTGTCTAGCAGTTGTTCAAACTTTAATTGGATAAGAAGCTGATCGAAAAATTCTAGTTATTAAAGATTCTTATGTAATATATATACGTACATACATGTGTCCATAATTTTTTTTTTTAGTTTATCTGACATCTGCAACTTTAAATCGGACAGTGTCAAGAGGGTACGTTCATGTTGATGACTTATCCTACGTAAGAAATTTAGTAAAGCTAAAATTAACTGTTGTAGGTAAATAGTTATTTCACTGCTATTGTGGCACATGTAATTTCAAATTTGCGCAGTCAGCACAGCCAATATTGATCGTTGCTATAAAATTATTTTGTTTTTCTTTCTTTAATCCTCTTGGGGAGTATGAGGCTTCGATATAGCCCATCCTATCCGGTCTGTTTTAGTTTTTTAAATCGTTTTATTTTTCTGTTCAGCTATGTGATAAGCCTGCAGTAGAATAATGCCATTTGTTGCTTATCAGGAAAAACACAGCATGTTCGAGAAGCTTTGTTTTGTTATGGAAAAAAAATCTGTGGGAAATACTTTTTATGTGAATGAAGAAATTGTACTCCAACCAACTCAAGATCCATCAAAATAGTGAAGCAGAAAGGGCTAATACCCGTCGGAAGTCATTAGGGGATATGTTGGATGAACACTTCCTTGAGTGCTCTGATGATGGAGCTTATCATGACGAACGGGATTTAAAATTTTAGAGCTTTAGAAACTTTCTGGCGACGCCTCAATATCCTGTCACCACCGTTCTGAACGCATGGCCAATCAACCTGTAAATCGGGTAATTTTACCCGTCTAAAGTCATGGCTATTATTACTCCATTGAGCGTAGAAAGCATTATTTAAATAGCCATGATTTTGTTCGAAATACTTTTGAAAAAACAAATAGATGTTTCGCTTGTTGTAAAGAGAAACAGAAGTAAGAAAAAGTTTATAACGTTTTTTGAAAAAAGAAAACAATAAAATAATCTCTCGCTGAAGAGAAAAGAAGAAGCCTTCCAAATAAAAGAAGCAGGAATATCATTCAAGATGTTTTATGTAGACTGCTTCCTACAGGCGCTTATGTTCATGCTGGGTCAAATGGCGGTTCATGTGTTTTCTTTTCAGGTACTCCGTTCAGCTTGACTTGATATACTAAGTGTACCGCCCCATCATTGTCAATCCACAGAAGTTACGGAATACTATCTTATACGGAAGTTCCTATTATCTATACCGAAGATCTAGACCACTGCGATCGCACAACAGAAATGTAGGAAACGCTTTCATCAGATCGACGTAGGGACGGCTGGTGTATTCTTGCTACGTTCCTCCTGCAGTTAAAAGTCCTCAGTAGTGTGGGAAGTACGTAGCTAAGATCGTTTTGTTTCGACAACTAAAAGAAGACACCAAGGAAACCTCATGCTGTCATGCCAGCATTTCCTTTTGCTATTTTTGTCTTGCTATCTTTTATTACAGGATACTCTAACCTAATCCTGTGTTTGTACAGTAATGGTCAAAATAATAAGCAGCTCAGATAGGACAACCTAAGAGTCTCATGCTCCAGGACATTCCACTGAACCATACGGTCCTACATTCCTAATTCGAAGCTTTCACCTTAAAACAGTTATATCGCATCAAGAAATCAAGTCTCAGCTCTTCCTACTCCAGTCGATACGGCACGTAGCAGTGGTGCTGTCAACCTAACATGAAATATCTGGTGATGCCCTGGTATCACTAACTATTGTGCCACCAAAACTTAATAACCAGCAAAATCATATCTAATTTTAACAAACTCGGCAGATAGGGCGCACTGGCACACAAGTTTAACTAGGATGCTGTCCGAACGATTTGGTAATCCCAGAAATGGATAACTTCGAGATGAATCTGTGAGGGCTGCTGCAAAACTGGAACTGATTACTGTACCACGTATTTCAGTCTAAGCATCCACGCAGCCAAAATCGAAATCTGCATTTTCTTAAAATAAAAAAAACTCGATACAAGTAAACGTACCCCGTTCATGGAATTTAACTATTTGGTACCAAAGAGCTGGTAGACATATCGGTGAATTATTTTAGGCAAAAAATTGTGCTGAACCAGTACAGAATACAGAGTGAACAAATTTTGTATAGCTTTCCTCAACAGTCGTGAAGCAGTGTGGAATGTACAAGTATCATCCGATCCGAGTTGTATAGTGTTGTGGGAAACTAATAAATTTTTCCAATCATCGAAAGAAATTGTACAAAGTTTAGCGAATATGCCTCCTTAGTTCTGCATCCTTATGCTGCATCAAGTTCGTCAGTACTTGTGCCCTTGTGGTTGCCCTCGAATACATCCAGTAATAATACACATAAAAAAGGAGCCTTAATCGAAGCTGTATTTACCCGAGAACAAGGATTTTTATGAGTCTATTTTTGATAGCGATACGTCAGTAACTCTTCAGATGTTAATATACACAGTAAAAAATGTGCACAATTGTTGCCACAAAGCTTAGATATTTTCCCTAAAATGTAACGAATATTCCCTAAAATGTAGGGTATATTCCCTCAGTAGGGAGTATTCCCCAAAATGTTAGCGAATATTCCCTACATTTTAGAGAATATTCCCTATGATTTAGAGAAAAATACCTAAGCTTTGTGGCAACAATTTTTGCAGTTTTTACAGTGTAGCTCATTACATAAATGGCTTCAAATCGAAAATAATTGTGGAGTGAATGTCTTCTACGATGAATTGGAAATAGATAATCATGTCACGATCTTCCAAACTGAAACCAAAAGTTATTCTGAAGGAGGGAAGATCAGAAAACAAGGAGATTGCCGTTTGCTTGGACAGTACCAAATATTTGTCAAAGCCTTGATTAGACATTTTCGTGGAAAATCTTAATATCTAGCCTCAGCTTACGAGTCTTGCTGAAGAATAAAACCCTCAATATCCAATCTACAAGGAAAAAGATGAACCATTGCCAGACGACTTATTTGAAGAATAACGAAATGGGAACATTATCTTTTCTATTGTAAAACTATAATAGATTAATGCTTCAGGCTATACGTTAACCGTTATTGATTCAGTTTAATTAGGATTTAGTACAACACAACTTCAAACAGCTTTCGTCACTCGAAGTTAGACGGTTAACATAATAATTTTTGAGAATCAATCAATTACTAATATTGCAATACTGTGAAAATTCTAAGTCATACTACAATAGCAGAATAGAAGAGTCCTAAGTACAGATCCTTGAGGAACTCCGCCAGTTCATCGAATTTCTGCAGAAATAATCAGTGTTAATAAAAAAATTAACTTCATTAATCCATTACTAAAAAAGTTAACTTCATTATACATTAAAGCGTTAATTTATGGAAGATCTAATGGAAGTTAAATTTAATCGTTAATCAATAACTCGTAATAGAAATTGTAATCTTTATGTTATTGGATTACTTGTCTTTTCTCTTGCCAACAGTTAAGTGCGCTTTCAGTGGTGAAGAACTGTAAGTTATTGGAAAAATCAGCTGATTTTCGAGCCATCACTGTCAGATTTCATTTGTGAAATTTGCTGATACATTTTAATGCAAATTTTGCATATTACCCAAAGCGAATTATTGTTCACAAATTACTTGACAGTTCACAGTTTTTAATTTACAAAATTGAAAATTGTCATCTGTAAAATCGAATTTCAATGATCATTCGATCAATTACGTAATTGGAGCAATGATCATTCTAGCGCAAAGTGTACCTAGTCCTAGTACCTATGCCTATAAAAAAAATATTTTGGTTGGGGAAGTTTAGGTAGGACATGGAAGACAAATAAAAAAATTGTATATAAATATTCATTTGCTATATTAATTATTTCGGAATCAAATTAAAATTACAGAAGAATCAAAATACTGGAGATCACTTGTGATAAGCCGCAGAAAGTTGGGACTGTTCAGCGTTCAGAAGAGGTCCAAAACTTTTATCTCATTGGCTAAAGCTGTGCAATTCATAAGACCCCTAGCCTTAATATTCGTTTATTTAAATACAGTTGCTGCAATTGTCGGTAGGAGTAATCCGAGATATGCTTCAGCTTCTCCTTGAAGCGTGATGTCAACATGCGGGGGGGGGGGGGCTTTTATGCACAGAACCACGCTCCGAACTAGACAGAGCATGATTTCTGCTATGTTAACTTCATTAATTAAGGGGGGCTATTATTTAAATCTTAAAAAACACGAAAAGTTGATACGGCTTTGTGCGTATTATCATGATCAAAATTCCACATAGTTTGAAAAAAAGCATAAACTTTGATAATGACGTGTCAAAAATTAAGACTTCGGGGTTTGATATGTATGTAATTAGCTTTAGAAAATTTTCAAATTAATAAAATTTGCAAAGTTTGGTACATAATAACGTAATAATGGTATATCAGTAGATAAATTCGTATTTAAGTATGGAAGATCTTGAAGTGGAAGAGGAACTGACGGAGAGAAAACTAGTAAAAAAGTTTTGGTTACTAATATATTTTGGTTTGAAAGTTTCAGAGACGAATAACTATCACAATTGTGATATTATTGGAAAGAAAATTCAATTTTTTTTCGTGTTTATATCGAAAAACGCAAATTGTTTAGTGCAATTATAAACGAAATAAAGTCAATAATGTTAACCATGATAATAACAAAAATTTCTTGTTTTTTGAGGCCAGCCCGTCCCTTTAACTCGTACACGAATTTATCTGTCTGTATATTTATTTATATATTTCTTTTTTACTATTTTCGATACTCTCGAAAAGTGGGTCTCTTTTCGTTAGCACATGCTGAGTTTTCCGATTTTTCCCAAAAAAATTTCCGGAATTTTCCGACTTTTCCGGAAAATTTTCCGGTAAAAAAGTTTTCTAAATTATGCAGAATCAAGTTCCCTATCAACTGGCATCATTACTTTCTCTCCGACAATGATGAAAACTTGCAGAAAAAAAACGAGGAAAATTCATGTAAAACGCTTTTCAGGAGTTTTTCCGACCAAGGAAGCGTGTGAGAGTTTTGCAACCTAAGACAAAGTTGTAAACCGAAATGAGTTGCTTTTGTGGAAAACTCCATGGAAAATCCGGAAAAGCGGGAATATCATCGGAAAAATGTTCATCCATATGATTAGTGATAAAACTGTTTCAGGAAAAATGCAGAATTTTCCAATTTTTCTTGAAAATTTTCCGAAAATTTCCGGAATTTTCCGACTTTTCCGGAACATTTTCCGCAATTATTTTTTTCCGTCCTGCTGGCATCAATTCTTTCTCTTCAACAATCATGAAAACTTGCATGAAAAATCGAGGAAAATTCATGTAAATTTTTAAAAAAAATTTCATAGTAATAGGAAAAGTCTGTGGAAAACATGGAAAATCGGGAAAATTCATGTTATATGGGATCAAGATGGAATACAGCTAAAAATCGCTGTTTAAAACATAATTTGAATTTTGGAAAACCGTGGCAGTACTTCAACGATTTGATTAATTTTTTGAAAAACTGGTAAATCTGTGTCTTTTCAGCCGTCATAAAATTGTTTTAAAATATCTCCATGCAGCACGTAATAACAATTTAGTTAACGTGAAAAAGGCAGAAAATAAAATAAGTAAAAAACGAGTTTTCAAACAAAACTGAGGCCAAGGTGCATGAAAAAGTAAAAAATAAACTTTTCTTCACACACAGAGGTGGACTCAGATTCTATTCGCTGGCAATCACCGATATATTTCAGTATGATCAATCAGAGGTAATAAGTGATTTGATTCATAAAGAGAAAGAATATTCAAGAGAAATGTCCCAATCAAAAAATCTGAGTCCACCTCTGTGTGTGAAGAAAAGTTTATTTTCTACTTTTTCATGCGGCTTGGCCTCAGTTTTGTTTGAAAACTAATTTTTTACTTATCTTTTAGATTTTGCATACAGTTTGGCGTTTTTAATTCTTTTCATTACAATCAGATGGAATGATGTGCTTTCGGAAAGCATTCATTTGTTTTGAAAACTCTGCGGGCTGTAGTTTGCATGCTCGGAAAGTGTATGCCGCCATTTTCTGCATTAGGTATACGTGCGTAGATTTTGCGGAATATTTTAAATTTTATTATTGGAAATTTCTTATTTTTGCTTGGGAGGCGAGAAATTATTTTGGCAGTTCTATTTATAATCCATTTATTTATAATTGGGAGTAACTATTGTGGCATCTATTAGTAAAATTCGGTCCAGTAATTTATGGAATAAAGAAGAGAAAACTGAATATTGCTAGGTGAGTATTTAAATTTGTGTATATGAAATATATAATCCTATAAGCCGTTACACAGCAAATCGACCAATTTTGTGTATTTTTCTGATGAAATTTCACAGTAAGGTTGGCAATATTGAAAATAGCAATTTTTTCTTATGATTCATATATGACCGAGATACGGTCTTTGGAAAACTGTAGGAAATTTTGCCTAGTAGATGTAACTTTATCATCGTATCTCCATGAAATAAATATTATTTATTTTTGGAAGCTTTGAGGTTTTCGAGAAAAATTAATCAAAGGCATTTTTCTGAAAATTTGCTTTCAAAGATACGGGATATTTCGGTTATCCTTGAATATCCCGATATTTTTTATGTTATTGTATGGAACTTAATCCCTAATGGGTTTTAGTGAAGCTGTAGAAAGGAGACAATGGTTGTTGAAAAAGTCAAATTTAACTCTTTAAAATAGTTTTTGGTTATCTAGTTAATAAAATGGTAAAACTGACAAAGTGTAAACATTGCCAAAATTATATGAAACATTACAGCTCAGAGCTCTTGGAAGAGTTTTACTTGATGAGCGGTTTCAGTAAAATAAAATTTGCATAAGCAATAAATAATACCAAACAAATTACAAGGAAAAGTGTCTGACCAACAACACAGAGCGCACACATTTCGTTCGCCCCTTACCTGCTCCTCACGCAAAATGTTTTATAAGCTCAAGAAAAAATCTATGAAAAATCTGACAGCAAATCTAAAATTAACGGTCTTGTGCCCGGCTCTGGAAATAATTTACACGATAGAATAGTTTTATGATAGGTTTTAGAGAGAGCTGAGCTGTACTAGTAACACCAATTAATTGCATTACAGGATTATATACATATATCAATACCGGTACACCGGAAAATATATCCATTAAACTTATAATGGAATTTAAAGTGCTTCTCCGAATTAATATTAATTTTATCACTTATATAGCGTAAAGTGGAGGAGGGCACACTGTGAAAAAGTGGGACAATTCCCTAAAATTAAGATACGTTTTTTCCTAAAAATAAACGAAATTTTAGCTGGTAAAAGGAGAAAATCAGTTTAATTTCCCCAAAATTCAATAAATTTAGGTATTTGGCACCAGAAAACCTATATTATTATTAGTATGTAAAATTTTCAGAAATTTTTTAGCTTTCTTTGATATAAGGAACATTCAATAAATTAGATATTATTCTAAATTTTTTATGGAATACGTACTTACAAATATATTTTCGTTTATAAAATTCACACATTGTTTTTGGAAACAAGTCATATATTATTTTTCACTATTTTGTTTGAGCGTGCCCAGCACCCAAGCACTAACTTCCATACTACCTACACGTTTTATTGAAAAAAATGGCACATAAGAAATGAGCTATTCAGCTCATTCTTATGTTTTTTAAAGGTGTAGAACTACTACAAACTGCCTACATTTTAGAGAATATTTCCTACATTTCAGGGAAAATTTCCTACATTTTAGGGAATATCTCCTACATTTTAGGGAATATTTCCTATATTTTAGGAAAAAAACAAAACGACAAAGTTGAAAACTCGGTATATCTTAGGGAATATTCCTTAAATTTTAGAAAACACAAAAACAAAAATATTTGGAAATTTCCTCCATTTTAGGAAACTTACCTGAATTTTAGGAATGAAAACGTAATCTATGTACGTTTTCCAAAGTTGATTTTGCCTAATTCTATAGAAAAATAATTAAGCCTCGTGGCATAAATTGTTGCCACTCTTTTTAAGGAAAAGAGTTTTACTGTGTACATTTTAGGGAATATTTCCTATATTTTAGGAAAAAAATAAAAAGACAAAGTTGAAAATTCCCTACATTTTAGGGGAAAAAACCCACCTGAATTTTATGAAAAAACAAAATTGAAAATTCCTTACATTCTACGGAATAGGTATTCCTTAAATCTTAGAAAAAAAAAAACAAAAAATGTGGAAATTCACTATATTTTAGGGAAAAAAAAACTTACCTGAATTTTAGGGTTGAAAACGTAATCTATGTACGTTTTCCAAGGTATATTTTGCACTAATCTTATAAAAAAGCCTTGTGGCACAAATTGATGCCACTCTTTTTAGGGAAAAGTGTTTGACTTTCACAGATTTATTAGCACTACATTTGGGTGTACCACAGGGATCTATCTTAGGTTGCTGTTTATTTTTCTTTATACAACCTTATTATTAATTAATGGCAAAGAATAAACCATGAACGTTGGTTTCATGTCTCCGAAGTAGAAAGTTTCTTAAAAACTGTCAAACCTTAACCCTCTAGCAGGACAATTTTTTTTTCAATGACTAATTTATGATTGGTTAATATTGATGCAGGCAGCACGGAAATTAAGTCGAAAATAAAATCGGATGAATAGTTTTATCTGCAGGTGAGAAAATATGTAGCCCGCCAAAAGGCGGTTAGTCCCGTAAAACGAAAAGATAAAAAAAACAGGTTTGATTTTGATTATTTTTCTGTTTTATTAGAAAAGATTAAAGTAGATATATAAGATTTTGTAATTATTATCTAATAAAAAAAAAGTAAAGAAAAGTCATTGTGGCTTAGTATGATAAATTTGGAAACATTTTTTTGTGGATGATAGACATAAATTTACATTACATTTGGGTTTCTGATTTGCAACCGCCCAATTTACATGTTCGTTTGGCAGAACGATCTAATTGGTCTGGCATGTGGCCGATGTCATCGCAATGAGCATCCCAATCCGTATGATTTTTTAACACCAGACGGTGCTGCTTTTGTAGGTGGTGAAGCTTTTGCAGGTCTGCCAACTTTTCTTTTTTTCCGGCTTTTGTTGGTAATGGCACAAGCCTTGCGCAACTTGAACGCGGAATTTCGGTAGCTCGGCAGTATCTCCTCCGGAATGGATACGTCTGTGGAGAAGATAAGCATTAACTAATGCCATATCGATAAAATGATAAAATAATTTCAACGAAGCGCTCTTTGTTTTAATTCGGATGTGATATAGTCCTAAGAGACCGTCCATGAGATCCACACCTCCCATATGATGGTTGCATTCTCTTATGATACGCGGACAATTAACTTCAAGGAATTTCTTGTTTTTCGGTCATATCGAGCTATTTTTTCAGGCTGCGTCTTGGGATTCGCTGTTAGAAAAGGTTTCACACCAACATATGTAGATAGCAGTCGAACATTTTTTGTATCCTTCCATAAAACAGTTGTTATGTCTACATCATAAGCAGAGCCCATAACCTCCTCCATATACCCTCATTTCTGCCCTTGGCCTTGAAGTGCTTTTTCAGATGACAGCTTGCAGTTATTAATGCGATTTGAGCGCTCGAGCTTTTAAATAAACCATAAGTGACAGTGATGTATAAAAGTTATCGAAATATATAATGTGATTTTTTAAATCTGGAACTGTCTGTGTCAGGCGGATGACAATATTACCAGTTGCTCCCAAATCGGGAGTATTCGGAAGCACCACATTATCATTTTTGGCACAATATACTTCAAAACGATATGAGTAGCCTGTAGAATCACATAACACAAATGATTTCATACCCCATTTATGGGGTTTGTTGGGCATATATTGCCTGAAAGCGCTTATCATTTTTGTAGAGCACATCTGCTCGTCGACACAAAGCCGCGCCAACTTAGGAACCGAATCAAACTTGTCATTCAAATAATTATAAACCGGCCTGATTTTGAACAACGGATCGTGCTTAGGATGAGTACGGTCTTTCATTAACGTAAAGTCAGTGAATCGAATGTATTTCCGAATATCATAAAATTGTCTCGATGTCATGGTTGTTCGAATTGATTTAAAAGAATGTTCACCCCAGTACTCTTCTAAGCTTGGGTAACGAAATACTGACATGTATATCAATATGCCAATGTGCTGCCTAATTTTCATATTGCTTACTTGAAACTTCGTGTTGATTTACTGCTGCCGAGCATTCAGATTTGAGAAATGACAAATTTTCTCTATCAACTCATCGGTCAAAAAATATTGAAAGCATTGCAATGGTGTTTTCAATTCATTGAACTGTACAGGTAATCTGGCATCTCCACAAAATATCATCTCGTTTCGATGTAGCTGCAAACTTTTCTTACGCCAAATTATGTTATCAAATTCTACGGACTTAGGGTTGATTTCAGTCAGGGTTCCAATAAATCCCCCGGCATTCGGTGGAACATCTGGTCCTCCCTTTTCTCTTTGTGGTGGTGGTGAACGAGGTCGTTTTACACGTCTACCTTTCAAGCGTAGATGATCACTTGGTGCAAGCGCAGGCATTGACGAATCTATTGCTTCAGGAGATGTTTCTGCTTGAGAATATGGAGAATATTCCACTGCTTGGGACGATGAGCTTGTTTCCGGAAAACGTCCCTCTTGATGTTGTTGCTCAATCATGGAGGAAGGCGGTGTATACTCAAATGGTGGTATGGGTATATTACTCAGATTCAAGCTCAGATTCATAGCCTTACTGAGGAAATCAGAAAACAATGTTCTTCTCAAATCAACAATGGAATTATCGATAACTGGATCCTTTATAACACAATCGTTTTCATCATCAAAGTTGGCGGTGGAGTCACTATCTTCATCAGATTAATCAGCAAGATTTGAAGTCATCATTTCTTGTATCTCCTCATCAGACATTTTTGACAAATAGTTCTTCCGTTTTTCTTCAACTGGAGAGTTAGTCACTATTTTCTTTTCCTTTGGTAGTTTTTCAGAATACAAAAGTCGTCACGGCATGCTAAAGCAAAAAAAAAATTCCATTAAGATATAACTGAATCGATGTGTTGCGCGCCAAAAGGCGGTCAGTCCTGCTAGAGGGTTAAGAGCTGACACGAGACGTGTAAATGAAACAAAATTTATTCTTAGCTCAAAATTGCTTGCAATTAACGTTAAATATTCATATTTTATTTCAAAATTATCAACATAAATTCAACTATAAAATTTGTAATTGTTTTTGAAGAATTTGTATAGTTTCATCAATCCATGGCCGAACATAAGGAATATCTGTGTAGATGCCTGTCTTATTTTCACGAGCACATCCTTCACCAGATGATATAATACCTATTAGATTTTCTTGAACAATAAGGGGTCCACCGGAGTCTGCTGTACATGCATCAATCTTACCCTTCGGACTTTTAGCACAAAATAATGCTTTCGGTGAAGTTGTAAGATGCATGTTGCATATGGTTTTATTTTGAATAACAACCACAGCTAACTTCAGTTTATCGGAAAGGTTATCATGATCTTCACTCTCCAGGCCCCATCCACTTATGAAACCTTTTGTACCTGAGATTGGTGTTTCATTGGCATTAGGAAGTTTTACAGCTTGCACCCTTTGGTTGAAAATTAAAGGTTTATTTAGTAATAAAATCGCAATATCAAAATCTCCCGACAAATCTTCCACCGAAAATTTTGGATGACTTAAAAAATTTGTAACAACTCTAATTTGTCCTCGTCTTTCTAATAATCTTGTTCCAACTCGAATTTTGTATTGATTCCTGTTTTCCTCGAACATACAGTGTGCAGCTGTTAGGACCATTGTATCAGATATTATTACTCCTCCGCATATATGATAGCTAAGCCATTGAAGGGAAGCTTGATAAGGTATCCATTTGGCCACTTTTCCACCCACAATGCTAGCTGTCTCTAGATATGCTCCCGCCAGTGTTAGAAAGTTTATTAGTATAATTCCAAGGAGTAGGAAACATAGTAAAAAATACATTTTATTTTGGGTGAATGAGCGATATTATAAGAATAACTAAAGATTTTATATAATCGTCTAGCTACAGGGAATGGTATATTTGCAGCTGTTTAAATAAAGCGTGTCTATAAAAGATAAAAAAAACAATTTTGAAATTGCTCTTAATACACGCGTAATACGATTAACGTAGTTAGCAAAAAACAAAGGAGGACTGAAAATCTGCAAGAGACTTTTTGTTTGACACGTGGTATAATAGTGGTTTTTCAATGAACTGCTGCTACTGTGGATAGAAATAATGAGAGCTGCTTTAAACACGTCCGACTGATGCGAAATTTGAAGGCAAACATAGATATGTACATGGAATAGAGCAGTGGGTTTCAAGTATTAATTTAAAGGTGGAAGCACGTAGCTTTATGAATTTTGATATATACTTGAAGCAATAAAAGGCGATATAATGCGTCATTCGATAAGCACCTGTCTGACTTGAAAATATATGTATGAATGTATGGATGAATATCAATCACATTGCGTGCTCGCTTAAAGAGTCTTTCAGAATTTTTCTTCCAAATTCGAATCTTAGGCCATTCTTCTCAAGCTACTTACGAAGTCGCAGCTGTAAAGATACACTTGTCTCCCCATTTTGGTCCTTTAGGTCATAGATAAATCCTAGTCTTACACATTTGAAGCAAAGCTCAAATTCCGTGCTAAGGCAAAAGAGGTAGATTAAGTTAGGTTTAAGTAGGGGCTATCGATATATACCTGCGATTGATATACCTACGATCACTTAGACCATTGATGGTCCATTATAATGCCACCTCATTGCTACCTTACATGGAGATGATTGCTCCTTTTGTTGTTGGTAGGGGGGTGGGGGTAATGAGTTTAATGAGTTCAACTAAATCTGCAAATCTCCCTCATTCTCTGGTACATCACTATGGCCAAGCACGCAGCAGATAATAATAAATTTATGGTTTGCACCAAGTTTCTCGACCTTTGATTACAGCCTAGCTGTCAATGCAAATCTTGTTATCTCTATCACTAGGTACGTTAAAAGATGTTTTTAGTAGCCTTACTGCATCATTATAGCGGTGGCGGATCCATGGGGGGGGGGTCACGGGGTCATGACCCCCCTAAATTTGAAGTAAAAAATATTTATTTAATTGAGTTGGATTTTTTTATTTATATAATTCAAATTAAAAAAAAAAATTAATTCCAAAACTACAAAAATAAAAATTTATTTCAATGAATATGCATGTGATGTACGCGTATATATTTTTCTCAGACCCCAACTTTGGGTGATCCACAACCCTCGAGAAACACCTCCTAAGCCACGAAACAGACTCCCTCACTACCACATCAGAGCCCTAACTTAGTCGTTAACTCCTAACATTCTAAAAAATTTGCAGCGTTCTTATGTAAAACCACTGACATGTATAATATAGACTGACTACGTCTATAGAAATACACTGCAGAAAGTGGGATCACTTCTATCTAGCATTCTCTTTCGGTCTAAGCACTAAGTACCAACTGAGAGAGTACTGTTCGTCGAAATAAATGCTTTTAAATTAATTATTTGGGTTAATTAGTGATAAGAAGCGTTTTACCAAAGGTAATATATTCATAGATACTAAACAGAAATTCGAAAGGTTTTATTAAAATTATTTTTTATCTTCCCGCCAATGGTTTTATTCAATGTAGGCACCGAAGTAAGAAGTATTTTTGACATAAAAATAGCATATCGAGCAGTCCTTTCTATATATGCCAGTGGGTAAAACTGAGAAAAATTTGGTTTGAATGACTCCTGATACTCCTACTATTCTATTAAGAAATGACTTTTTGTAAAAAAAATTATACTAAACAAATAAAAAAGCTAGAATTGGTCTAAGACCAATTCTTATGATACCCTAGATGAATGCCCGCATGAAATTTTGTATGGTCACCAATCTCTGCAATTTTTATTTTTGAAGTGGCTTTTCGCATAAATTTCTAGAACGGTTAGTCGGACAGAAAAAATTATTATAACCAATTTTATAGGATTTCGTATTCTGAAGAATTTTTTAGTAGAATCAAAATGTCTAGGACTGATCGTTTTCACAGTATCAGTAAAAAACCTAAATTTTTATATCGCAAAACCAAAAAGGAGTTACCCGATTTAGCTTTTTTTTGTTGGTTTTTTTGCTATTACTATAAAAACACCATGTACCAAATTTCAGCTCTGTATGATGTCGCGTTCTCAGGAAGTGTCCAAATATATAGTGGAAACTGAAATTTCTGTATGGCAACCCCACGAAGGTGTTGCTCAGTTTGACTCATTTTCGAATTTAATTTTACTTTTTTTCTTAAAGTCCGTGTACAATATATAAGCTTTCTAAGTGAATGCGTTCGCGAGTTATCGTGCGCACAGCCTCACGGACAGCCAGACAGCTCTACCACCATTACCTCGAGATGTTACAAACGGAATGACAAACTTTGTATTACCCTTTAGATTTCATCTAGGGTATAAAAATGACACACCGCTTAATGCGGACACCTTCCTAGTACCTCACTACAGTACTGCAGTGGCTAAACGAAGCGACTGACGGCGCTTTGTTTTTTTTTGTTCAATTCGATTTGAAGATGCCCCCGCCCCCTCCTCCTTCAACATAATTTCACTGCATTATAGTTAGAATCCCATATTAGAAAACAATACAGTATCCTGGTAGGCGGGAAGATTCATAGTATATTTAAAGGGATACTGAGTATACCCCGGCTCCCACCTCTATATATTCATTTTCGAACCATTTGTATGGCCTACATAGAGCGGGAGCTGACAATACTCACCTTGACAAAAAAAAAAAAATTGTTTGGCAGGGTGATTACAAAATATGCTAGGTTTTCATAAATTATTCTGTATCTGAAAAAGTACAGGGTGTACGACGACTATCAAAAGCGCAATGTATGCAGAACTTCATGGCTTTTCCAACGAGTGCTCAACCAAACGCATTCTCAAACCTCTTCTCCAGGATAACTGAAAATGCGTCATTTAAAAAAAAAATTTCCAATTTCGGTATGAACTGAAAAGGTTGTGAGCTAATAATTCCTTAACGGCTACAGTTAGCCCATTGGGTGTAATTGGTCTAATTAAAGAGGAGAGTCCACAATTTAAAGGTTTTATAAAAAACGTTATATTAACTACCTTTTTGAAAGGTTAAAGTAAAAAAATATGTACCACGAAATTTCGGAATTTTTAGTTTAGACCAAAATAATTCCTGAGAGGAGGGAAGTATGACGCTAAGTGAATCATTGGAAAGAACATGAAGTTCTGCATACAATGAGCCCTTGACAGTTTTTAAGATACAGCGTGTTTTTGAAAGGCTATCAAATTTTCTTAATCACCCGTAACTCAGAAAGGGTTGATATGGACAACCCCGCCCCCCCCGCCCACGCCATACAATGTTTTGTTTGACTAGGTGGATACTATCTACTATCACCCCCGGTCTATGGACCACCATGCAGGAAACACCCTGTATATTGGAGTCATTTGTCACTAGAGCTCCTTAGTTGAATATCTTTCTTAAAATCAAGTCGTTGGCAATGTAATCCGTGATCTCCCGCATACAGTTCTCAAGACAGATCCTTCATATCTATTCTGTTATGACCATGGTCTATGATTATACAGCAGCCTGACTCATTTAGTCTCACTCATACTCTTTGCACCTATTGATTTGCTATGAATGCTAATGCAGGCCCCATTTGAAATGGTGACCACCTTGGTTTGCTTCCAGGTGCGGGAGATATAGGAGTGATATAGAAAGCTTTTATAGATCACTATGAACCCCAAAATTACAATTTGTTGTATCTACTGCAATATTATAGGAATGATGCTATTAATTCCCGCTAATTTATAGAGTGCAACAGATTGAATTGCATAATCCGCTTTCTTCCTATGTCCCGTGTTGATTCTTAGTTTGGAGTTTCTACGTACTGATTCGGTTAGCTTCACAGATCACAGTAAAATGAATATTCATAAGCAGCACTAGAATCTCTTCGCCATTCTTGGATCAGGTAATATCATCTCTTTTTAGCAAGGTGGAAGCTTTAGGTTCTTTATCTAATAGTTCTGATCGTTTTTGATTGAGAGTTTATAGTCTCTGAGACTAATCTTATTTTGGGCCCCGTTTTTCGTTATTTCTATATAGTTTCGATTCGTTGAATCGTTTCATTCCCGCACCTTTCCTTAGGATTCTCAAGTCCTTATTCCAACAGGGTGTGTAGGATTTCCTTGAAAGTCTACGCAGTGGGCAGAAATCGACAAAGGAGGCCATGTTAATGACGTCACTTATCCTTGACTTCATTATATATCGATGGCATTCAGGACAGTATATCAGATTTTGGGGGTATTAAGATTTTCCACAACAAGCTTACCTCCAGTCACTTTTTACTGAGTTTTTGAATGGTTAGGGGTTTGTATGAGTAGTTAAATCAATTAGAATCCAGCAGTGATCCAGAACGGACTCGACTCAAATTCACCCCTTTTTTGTTCATTCGATTAACTAATAAACGTCAAATCTAATACCTCTTCCCTGTTTACCGTAGAGGTAGATGCACAATCTCTATTACAAATATTTATAATGGACTTCATAATGAAATCGAATAAGTACTCGATTCGCTTAGCGATGTAATTATTGTCATCACATATGGTGTGATGGGCGCTATCATCGTATTCTAGGAGTTGGTCAAACTTCTTCTCCTGTGATTCTTTTGCGAGCCTTCGTACCTCGATCCGGGGTGATGGGGTGAGGTCATCGAGTGTCATGTTTACTAAAACTGGGAGGATTGACTTCACTCCGATACGCTCCTACTTGACAACTGATCTGAAAATATTGTATTGCCAGCGGTATACTTACTACGCATGTGTGCCGTATTAAAACAAAAAACAGCGGTTCGGTAAAACAAACTGGCCCAAAAATCTGTTTCAAAATTCGACCCAGACAGACAGACAAAGTTTTTGAACTATTAATAAAATAATTGAAAAAATGCTTCTTTAGGATACGTTGGAAAAGTACAACTATGTTGACAAATACACGCATTAGTTGTATTATTATTGTTGTTCATAGTCTGTCTTAAAAGGGATCCATACTTCCTGCACAATTTCTTCAAACATATTCCAAATATCAGTTCCACTTGGCTTTGTTTTGTTTGGATAACTTCTTTTCGACATTCTGAGTCTATATGAGAGTCCCATTCATATACATAATATGTAGATATGTATACGAATCCATAACGTTAAGAATATAAATTTTCAAAAATAAAAGGCTCCTGTTTAAATAAAAAATAAAAATACTTTATTAAATTTTAAATATTATTACTTTTCAAAGTTTTAATACTCTCATCGATCCACTGACGAGTTTTTGGTATACTAGTATAAATTCCAAAATTATTTCTCCTAGCACATCCTATCCCTGATGATATAATTCCAAACAGCTTCCGATTTACCACCATTGGTCCACCAGAATCCTCAGTGCATGCATCAATTTTTCCTGTTAAAAAGCCTGCACATATCATAGAATCTAGTACGTAATGAACGAACTTTTTACATGTTTTATTATCAACAATTGGTACAGTAGCGATCATAAGATGGCTGGTACCACTATCAGCATCTTCTTTTGGAAGACCCCAACCACTTATAGTTGCATTTGTTCCTGCGGCCAAATATTCATTGGCATCGGCCATTTGTATGGGTTGTATTCTTTGATCAAACTTCAGCGGTTTGATTAAGTATAGGACGGCAATGTCATATGCTTGTTTATCACTGTCAAAATTTGGATGTATCAAAAAATCAACAACTCGAATATGTTGACCGCCATTTTCACGGTAATTCGTTCCAGCTCTTATCCAATAGTTTTTGGGATGAATTCCATTCAAACAGTGTGCAGCTGTGAGTATAACCCTTTCCGAGATTATTGATCCACCACAGTGATGAACAAACATTTCAATAGAAGCTTGATATGGAATTGAGGCTGCTATTCTACCGCCAACAATTTTTTTCTTAACCAGATAAATGTTGGCATTTCCGTAGCTGGTAAGATGAAATATCATCATTAGTATGGCATAGAGCAACATTGCTGAAATACTTATCATATCACTTTGAGTAGCAACTGATTGAAATTACTTCTCTTTTATACGCGTGCACCGGAGATCGAAAAAAAAATTATTTCAAGTGCTACACATTTGCTCGAATTCAAGCATTTTACTTTCAGTTTCTGCAACAATTGTTTTTTATGTTGTCTTTTCTGCTAACTTTGTTTGTTTTTGATTATTGAAATTATTGGCACTTTCTGATATTTTACATCAATTTTAATTTCTCTGTTTTGTAGTGGTGGTATAAAAGTTGAGTTACTTACATATGCAGACATTCAAATACAATTAAATTTTATTTATTTAGGAAAATGTGTTTTAATTTCTAAATATTTTTGTATACAAATATTATAGCAAATGTATAGCAACAATATTGTGGAACTTCACATATACATATCCACATTAAATATCCCCTGAATAATTTTCTATACTATTGTGTTGGCCCTTCAAGTTCAATTTCCAAAGCAAGTTAAACTTAAAGTAAATAAGACTATAACTGGAAACACTTAGCAAATTCCCTCATAGTTGAATTGTTTTTAAATTTTTTTGTGATAATTTATTATGAAATAATTATATAAAAAGTATATAATTTGTCCTGTTCGAAAATTTCAAAAAAATATTACTTTTTTGGTATTTTCGGACGAATATATAAGCACTGTTCGAGAAAGTACTGCACGGTATTTTTATAAATTAATAAATTTCGTTTTTGCTACCTGAATTCTCGAAATTAAAACTTGGATAATAAATCAGCTACCTACATTCAATATAAAATGCATTCATTAGCCTTCCTCGACGCACGTAAAGTTAGCACCGCAACGTCGTTTGATATAGTTCGGAGCTATCACATAATTTCCAGTTACCTTTAGATAAAAGGATATGACAAATTTATGGATTTCATGACAAATTAACGACAAATTCCAAGATGTATAATTTTCCAATTCGATAAGTTTTGACCGAGTTCCAATGAGTTGCGGTGCTAACTCGACGTCAACTTGGCACCACATCCAGTTTCCTTTAGAAAAAAGGACACGACAAATTTATGGTTTTCACGACAAATTAACGACAAATTCCAAGATGTATAATTTTCCAATTCGATAAGTTTTTACCGAGTTCCAATGAGTTGCGGTGCTAACTCGACGTCAACTTGGCACCACATTCAGTTTCTTTTAGAAAAAACGAAACGACAAATCTATGGTTTTCACGACATATTAACGACAAACTTCTAATATGTATAATTTTCCAATTCGATAAGTTTTGACCGAACTTCCAGTGAGTTGCGGTGCTAACTTGACGTCAATTTAGCACCACATCCAGTTTCCTTTAGAAAAAAGGACACGACAAATTTATGGTTTTCACGATAAATTAACGACAAATTCCAAGATGTATAATTTTCCAATCCGATAAGTTTTGGCCGAGTTCCAGTGAGTTGCGGTGCTAACTTGACGTCAACTTGGCACCACATTCAGTTTCCTTTAGAAAAAACGAAATGACAAATCTATGGTTTTCACGACATATTAACGACCAATTATGAGATAGCTCCGAACTATATCAGACGAAGTTGCGGTGCTAACTTTACATACGTCCTTCATCGGTAAGTATTCTAAATAAGTTTGAAATGTGAAGACGTGCGCCATGTTATTTTGCACATATGGTTGGAAAATAAAGAAATATCATTTTCCCAGATTGCAAGAGAAGTTAAAACAACGCGTTGGACAGTTAGCAAAACAATTAAAATATTCTTGAGAACGGAGACAATTGTTGGAAAACCAACATGTGGTGAGCCGAAAGGGACAACAGATAAAACTGTGGAGAAAAAAAGGTGCTCAAGTTCATTGAAAAGAATAAGTCGGTGTCTGTAAGGGATGTAGCAAAAAAAAATAACATTTCGAAATCTACTGTGGACAGAACTTAGAAAAGACATAATATAAAAACTTGAAGGTAACAAACTGGCATTCAGCCCGTTTCGTCAAACTTAAAGCACTTGGTCTGTCCCCTCCTCTTCTATTATGGGTTGAAAGTTTCCTATTTAGTCGCCAAATACGTGTTGCAATAGATGGCGTTACATCTGAACCGCATCCCATAAATGCCGGTGCACCTCCAGGCTTTGTAATCCCTCCAACTTTGGTTTTAATTTTCAATAATGATCGGATTTCCCTTACTTTCAATCCCATTCATAATTTTGCTGATGAGAGTACCCTTAATTTCGCTTACTCCTTTGATACTCTTGCGGACTTCAGAGGGAAAGCTACATCTGTCAAACGAGATTTCATGATTAGATCATTGGATAACGGTTTTGATATTATCCTCGCTTTGGGAAAAATGAATCGCGACGAACTCAATGCATCTAAGACCCAAAGCTGTCTCATCTCATTAAAACAAGACCATCACTTAACCACTCCCGTTTCTTTTGATGGAGCATTAATTTCTGATTCACCGTCGCTAAGCATTCGTGCCAATAATATCTCCGGTAAGTTAAGCTGGACAGATCACATCTTCTCTGTGGCCTAAGAAGCATAGAAACTTGTTGGATTTCTGAAAAGGTGTAAGAAATATTTCAGCCCGTCAAATCTAGCTCTCATCTACAAGTCTTATACATTAGACCTAGACTGGAATACAATTCCCATATATGGGCTGGCACTGGTCGCACAGCCTTAGCTTCCATAGACATTGTCTAGAAGAAAGCCTTCGAGTTTATTGGCGGTTTGGCAACACCTTGTTATATTGACTCACTCGAGCACCGCTTCAATGTTGGACGCCTTTCACTCCTTTATGATGAAATATCTTGTCTGAGTTGTTGTAGAATAATTCCTGCACGCATTACTCGCTCTGCAAACTGCGCACATCCTTTTACCCTTCAACTTACTTTCGGCCGTACAGTGATGCTTTCTTATCCCGAACTGTGTGAATATGGAACAGTATACCAACTTATGTTTTTCCTCCGGAATACAATTTGCAGAAGTTTAAGGGCGTTACACCGTCACATCCGCCACTTTCCTCATATCCCTTAATAATTTCTGTATCTCCTTCCTGCAATGCTGTGCTTTGTATTAAGGGTATCCACTGAGCTTGGCTTAATAATATAAAAAAAAAACTCCAAACAAAGCGAGTGGTTGATGATTATACATTCATACTTACCTTTCTAGAATTGTAGAAAGATTTTTTTTGCAATATACTAATAGCATAGATGGCACAAGAACTAGATGTCGCATGCAGTACCAAAAAAGGATACAAAATTTGTATGGTTGGGTGGTCGATTGCGGAATGGACCACAGCATTTGAAATGATGTCGCATATGTTGAGTGATTTCTATTTTTTCATATCTGAAGTGCTGAGGAAGTCGATCAAATGTATACAAAACTGGTATAATAAAAATATTTTCTTTCGGCACGCTCTACACACAATCTGTACACTCCACTCTAGTATGTCATGCGACATCTAGCTCTTGTGCCAACTATGCTAATAGCGACAAAGAGCGTACATTATTGATTTTATTGAAATTATAATTTTTTCTTTTATTAATTTGCCACAAATTTATCACATTTTAAACTGTTGTTTCATTAGCGACAAATTTTATTCAGTTTCTTGCTGAAAATCGTATTTGTCCAAGTGCAATTAAAGAAAAAAAAGTTTACTTTAAATTAAAGAAAACACATTTACAGCTAATATCTTTATAAAAAAAAAATAACTAAGTCACTGTCACCTTAAACAGAAAAGATATAGCAACTGCTGTGCAAAAAAAAAAAAAGATATTTTAAACAGCAGTTTTGGAGATATTCGAAACGAGCTTTTTTACTAAAGCTCATTCGAAATTTTACGTTGATATAAAAGTTATGAAACCGCTTAAAAATATTTAGTGTGGTCATGCGCAGAAGAAGCGTATTGTTATAGTACTGAAGAATCATGATTTTAATAGTACTATTAGCTTGTTTTTGTAGCTTCCTAACCGCAAGTCACATTCCAAACATTCCAAGTCTTTCAAAACACAAAATTGTCGGAGGTATAGTTGCTGATGTGATTCCATATCAAGTGTCCCTTGAAGATAATGAAACAGGAGCACATATATGCGGTGGAGTTATCATTACGAAAAATATCGTCATTACGGCTGCGCATTGTACGCATATGTTTTCAGGAAAATACCGAATTCGAGCAGGAACAAATACTCGTGAAAAAGGTGGTCAAGTGATAAAAGTTTCGCACTGTATAGCTCATCCTAGCTATGAATTGAATACCTTGGACTTTGATATTGCAATTTTGAAATTGAAAAAAAATCTTAAATTCGATGAAAGAGTGCAACCAATAAATATGATAAATTCTGACGAAGCAGTTAAGCCTGGAACAAATGCCATTATAAGTGGTTGGGGAGTTGAGCGAGAGTATGCTAAAAAAGGATCTTCGAAACTGATGTTTGCAATCGTTCCAGTCTTTGACTGGAATATATGCAAGAAGGATTATTATTATCCATTGACCGAAAGAATGATTTGTGCTGGTGACAGGATGGGAAAAGTAGATTCCTGTAATATGGATTCAGGTGGTCCAATGGTAGCGAATGATAAACTAATTGGCATTATATCCTCAGGTATGGGATGTGCTGTTGAAGATACGTTAGGAATTTACGTTAATGTTACTTATTTGCGACCTTGGATTGATAAAGTTGTAAAAATTATCACATGTGTTAATAATAATAATTGTTAGCTATAATGACAATAAATATCTAGCAACTGAAGAAAGCTTATGTCTTCAAAATAAATTAAATTGAATTGCATAACTTGATGGGGAAATTGGTGTTAAGTAAAACTTGGTATTTAACAATTTACGTTCCTTTCATCTAACAGAAAACTTCGCAATCGATATTATGCACGATTTGTATGAGAGTATTTGTGTATATGTTTTTCACTTTGGAAACTTTAAATATTCGAAGACAGGGCCGTAATTATGGTAAGTCAGAAATTAGAAATTCATATCCTCCTATAGGCATGAAACATTAAAAAAAATTCAGGCTTAAAATATCTGCAGATCATATTCATTCATTTTTTTTCGACTTTTCATAGGAGATAAATTGTAAGAAAGAGATGAAGTTTGGATATTCCTTCTGAAATTTCTAGAAATTCTTGACCAAATAGTATCACCTTCTTTTCACGAGCCTAAACTAAATCAACTGCAGCATTTAATTTCTTTGCATAATAAAAGTTATATTCAGCTTTTCGGAGACTTCTCTTTTAGCAGGACCAGTTTTGTTTTTCGTTTATTAATTTTTGTTTGGTTAATATTGCTGTAGACAGCATGGAAATGAAGTCGAAAATAAAATCGGATGAATAGTTTTATCTGCAGGTGAGAAAATAGGTAGCCCACCATAAGGTCCCGTAAAACGAAAAGATAAAAAAGACAGGTGCAAGTTTTATTATTATTCTGTTTTATTAGAAAAGAGTAAAGTGGGTGTCACACCGGGAGCGGCGCGGCATTTTTCAGTTGCCGCTGCGCGATTGTTCTTGCAAAATTAAATCTATAAGTCACACCGGGAGCGGCGAGGCGCGGCGCGGCGCGACACGACCAAATAGTTGCTGCGCGGCGATTTTGGAGATTATTCAAAAACACAATTTTGCCGCTGCCGCTGGCGGCAAAATTTCATTTTCGTTAGAAATAAGTCCGCACAATTCGTTAAATGAGGCTTTTGTCATTTAATATTCCTAGAATCGATCCTAATCAGTATAATTTTTCCGTTGCCGCCAGCGTAAAATTACCATTTTGGACGGTGTCTCACCTAGTGTTTTGTGTTAAAATGGAACAGTTAATTGAGTGCGTGGGAAAATTCCCTATTTTGTATGATTTAAGCAACAAATCATATAAAGACAACAATAGAAAGCAAGAGGCTTGGAAATTGGTAGCAGAAGAATGACAACCAATCACGACCGAACATTAAAAATGCACTGAACACAAATCTCGATTCGTTGCTGTTAGGAAGGTGTCAGAATTGCAAAATGGGAAAAATCCGCCGCGCCGCGCCCGGTGTGAAAAGTTGCTTTTGCCGCACCATGCCGCGCCGCGCCGCTCTCGGTGTGACCAGGGCTTAAGAGGAGTCAGTACTCAGCAAAAATTTCAGTTTAGATACCAGCGAGCCTGTAGGCAATAAAACTTACTATACGTTGGTTTGTGTCCTGAAAGTATGAAAATCCATATAAAATTAGCCTAGACCTAGACCACAAGTCACATTAGAGACATCTAGCGTAAAAGACAGAAACCCAATATGCGAAAATTCAAGACGAAATTGAAAATTTGCAGTTCAAAGAAATTAAAATTTTTTAACAAGAATTAAGTCTCCTAATTTTTATTTTGCACATAATTGTTAAATATCCTATTTTGCTTTATATTCCAACAACTTTCAACGAAATATTGCAATTTCACGTTGGTGAAATATCGAGAGAAAAAACAAGTACTATTAGAGTTAAACTAAAGAAAAAACAAAAAAAGTAAAAAAAAAGTCATTATGGCTTACTACGATAAATTTGGAAACATTTTTTTGTGGATGATAGGCACAAATTTACCGTACATTCCAGATAATACATTTATGTTGCTGATTTGCCCAATTTACATGTTCCTTTGGTAGAACGATCTAATTGCTTTGTTGGTAATGGTACAAGTCTTGCTCAACTTGAACGCATAATTTTGGTAGCTCGGGAGTTTCTTCTCCAGAATGGATGCGTTTGTGAAGAAGATACACATTGACTAATGCCATATCGATAAAATGATAAAATAATAATAAATATAATAATTTGAATGGTAAGGTGTATGTTAATCATCCACAATTAATTCAACAATTTAGAAACAACATTTGAGCTGACTGTGGTCATTGTACCGCTTTTATTGAAAAAATATTTGAAAGTTTTTATGTTGTTCGTATGGAGGGCTGTAGACAATGCCGTGGTGGGGGGCATATGAATGATATTGTATTGTTTACTTAAATCGCATAAATCACATTTCATTATTAATAAGAATTTTTGACTTTTCATCCAAAATGTGTGTTTTATTTACAAATGAAAAAAGGCCTAACAAATGGCCCACCCTGTATAAGCTATGTACCATCTCTATGGGACCATCTCAGTGTAAATCTTTCGAAAATTCAATTTTATTTGTCTCATCTTGAAGTACGTATAGTTGTGCATGTTCTGTCAAATTTTCAAATTAAAATTTGCATTATTTCGGTCCCTACAACCTTTCTTCTGGTGACGCATCTTGGTCGAGGCGCGGTTTCTCTTCACGGATGGGTTTGTATCTGTGATTAGAAAATATACGAAGAAAGTGCTGGACGTTGCCGCCAAGTCGAGTTTCTGCAAAGCTTATTCCTTATAGAAGGGAAAAGAAAATACTGTTGAATTCGAGACGTGGAGCACGACGCACCAATCGGAGTGCAACGTGAATCACGTAGGCAGCGCGGGGAAAATACAATCTTTAAACGCGTTTTTCTCGAAATGCCCTTTTTACAAACGGTGTCAACTATCAGAGGGAGAGTTTTCGAGTTATCGACTTGAAATTTGTACGGAATTTTCTTTACATCATTCTTTATGTCCCTATGGAAGTTGTTGTTTTTTTTTAAATCTTCCTATTTTTTCACACGAACAAAATAGGGCTAAATTTCGTACTTTTTCCCCAAGTCGACGCCATTTTGACAAATTTAAAACAAACCTCTATAGGGACATAGTGGCTTCCCTACATATTAATAATCAATTTGTTGTTTTTCTTTCAGATGCAAACTGCGGTCACAACCGTGGTCACCGATTGCCCCCATTTTTTTAACCCACTTTCTAAAATAATTATTAACAACAAGTAAAAATAAATACAAACCCTTTTTTCAGGATAAGGTTTATTTAAATAATAGCTTTTTTATGGCATAGATAGATATATTTTTGTATCCATACCATCTTCTGTCGCATACACTGACATATAATAAGAATGTACTGAGACATCCTATCTAATTCCTATAGTTAAAAATGGCACACATTTTTGCTAAAATCTATTTGTCTCTTTCAAGCTCAAAATGTACACTGAACTGTAACCAATTTTGGAAACAGTACGGCTGTATTAATTGGAATGCATTGGAATTGACATAAAAATTCAGACAAATATATTGTTTTTATACGTCTATCTCTTACAAGCTCAAGGAAATTTGACAACAAATCTGCAGAGGAGCACATTTTTTAGTAATATTACAAATGAGTTTTTGGGTTAATTAAAACAAGTTTAACTTTCTAAATTTTAATTTAATGCAATACTATTTTATAACATCTTTAGTGTTTCCAATCGACAAATAATAATAAATTATGAATCGGTGTGCAATTGTACGAAATAAAGGGTTTTCACAGCCTGTTCAATATTTGTGCCATTTTTGTAGCAAGAACGCTCAGTCCATTCTTATTATATGTCAGTGGTCGCATAGCTACCAAATCGTATCCTTGTTTAAAATTTATATTTTTTTAATATGTCAAAACAATTCGTGATATTTAATTTAATTGTTGTTGCCACTCATAGAATTATGCATCAGAAGTTGTACTGAATTGTTCCACGGGTTACGTAAAGATCTATGGTTGTTTTCTTTTGTAAACTTCGGAGTATCACCAGTGCAAATAAAATGAAATTGAAATTATCCTGTTGTTGAAATTATAACAAACAAATATAATTTTAAATGCCCTGTTGTAAATTTGAGATTTTGTAGTTTCAACATTTTGACAAATTATAGTTATATTCCATTTAATTGACTGCACCGGTAGTTGACTCAACTTCCTGGCACAAGGAAATCAACTGTTACAATCAATTAAATTTATTGTATTTATCGTTGAATCAATGAGGTTATTTGAACAAAATTTATTACATCAAAATGAAAAACTATTCCATAGGCTTGTATTCAATTTGAATGTAGCTTTTAATCATTTTTACTAAATATTTTTTTATGTGCATGTAATAATTGCTAGCTGTAATGAAAATAAACATTTAACTTTTTAGTAGAATTGAAAACACTTTCGTGTGGTTATTTTACGGCAGGTATATCCATTAAAAGTTGAATTGGAGTATTTTGAGTATATATAAAAGCTATGAAGTAATCAGTTCATTATTAATAGTGAGTTTAACAATTTTCAATACAAATACAACAATTACATTTTCTTGGTATATTTAAAGAATTTTTTTTTAATCACCATTAACTAACGATAACTGTTTTTACAATTCAGGAAACTAGAAAAAAATAATTGAGATTAATGCAGTTTTTCGAATTTATTATTTAAATACATATATAATATATATAATAAAATATAGTCGAGAAATGGAAAAGGTGCAGCCGCTATATAGTCCACAGCATCGGTCAGTGCGTATAAAGGCAAACGTGTCGAGACCAAGAGGCGCCGAATGTCCTAATCAGTTCATCCCATACCATAAGTAATGCAAAATTTCGAGGAATTTGAAAGAATGACTTTAATATGGCAATAAAATTTTATGACCCTGCGGGAATATAAGACCTCATTTGTGTACATTTGACTCCATTTTATTAAAACTTAAGTCATTACAGAGATAGCCAATCTAGGTTGTGATGAAATGCATTACGGACACTTTCCAACATTTCTATTAAATTTCAAATGGAGCAAATTATACTTCATATTATTGAAATTGCAGCAAAAGTGGCCAATACCGTTATTATAAAATGAATTGAATTAATTGTAAAAATTTTCCAATAAAGTCAGCAGTGACCAGGCGCGTATCCAGTCTCTCAAGCGCGGGGGGGGGGGGGGGGTGTCACAACGAAAATGATCGTGGGGGAAAAAAGTCGGAAATAGTCGCTTTTAATTTTTTTCATTATATTTAAGTTGGATATCACAAAACCTTGATTTGGAAAGCCTGTCGATAATATTATCCATCTCAATGTCGATCTCAAAGTGGACAGACATTAAGGACTCATATCCAGATTCTCTTTCTCGTGCAGAGATTGTAGAAATAGATGTGACGCAACCGATTCTGTCACGGACGAAGTAATTGACTGAGGTTGAGAGCTTGCAATTTGAGTCACATTCAAAGGAATAGGAGTAGAAATGCATGATACGTCCTGACTATTTCTTTTGATGGGAACTTAATTGATCTTGCTTTCTTCTGAAAAAAGTTGTCAATGGTTTTATAAGTCTTCTGCTTATCATTTTCGCTACTATTTCTACCTCCATCGCTAACTAGTGTAGCAAGTTTATCCTTCTCCTACAAATTAAAAGTAAACAATACTACTCTAATTACTACGAAAGCACAAGCAAAGCAACGGCAACTACCGTAGATGAAAGCGAATGGTTTTTATTTTTATAGTCTTGCCATAAAAATTGGGAAGAAAAATTATAGAATCAATTTTAGTGGTATCAATCCAACTGATCGTTTTCAGCAACCAATAGTGTATAAAAATTCGAAAAAAAAATGTTTAAGTAAATTTCTAAGAACAGAATGTATGCTTGCCAACGCTCATAAATATATTTAGCGACCTAGATCAGCCAAGGCACCTGAATCAACATAACTCTTTGGAATCATTGTCCGCCAGCAATAGTGCATGAAAAATCTAAAGAAGAATTTTCAGATCTTTCTAAGAAGACTGAATCCTTGTGCTTTTGTCCGAAAGAGTGAGCCACCAGAATAAATGTACCAATTGCAATTCGTTTACACCGTTGTCGGTGAATAGATATTCATTCAAATTCTTAAGAACAATTTGCAAGTGTATTTCTAAGAAAAATTTAATGCCTCCCTACGAACGTAAAAATTTTGAACAACTCTTGAATCAATGTCGCTATGAAAAATCAACGGTTGGCTAGACGTTGGTTACATGGAACTGGTTCTATTGGAAGATGGAAGAACCGTAAAACAAAATTTGTAAGTCAAGGCTTAAATACAATTACGACGATTAACGGCAAACGAAGAAAAAGTGCCGCTGTCAAACTTCTAAAAGCACAGCGTCTTATGCGAATGCCCAAATTTCGACAGGTGACGGTCAGCGGTGGACGATTTTGCCGTTGTGATTAATCAATTTCTAATTGTGCCGTGTCGTCGCTAACAAAATCAAACGAACGAAATAGTTGTGGCATTTTTGTCAAGGTTTGTCAATTTCAAAACAATGAATTTTGATGAAAAATTGATTGAGGAAGTGCGATATCATAAAATAATTTATGATATACAAGACAACCAGTATAGAAGAAAGAGTTGACAAAAAAAAAACATAGTTTGGATGGATATTTCGAGGCGCTTAAATTAAAATGGTAAAGTTGTGATATTTTTGGCATTAAGTTTGATTTTAATTTAGTTAATTTCTATATTTTACATTTTTCCTTTCCACACTTTGGACCATTGATATTCTTGGTCTTCAATGGTCCAAATTGATATTCTTTCAAAATAATATAAAATGTTCTCGATAAAAATCTGTTTCATCTGTGTGTCTGGGGGGGGCACAACTTGCCCCCCCCCCCTGTATACGCGCCTGGCAGTGACTGCCATTAGAATAAAATATTTTTCCACCCCATCTTTTCCTTTTGGCAAAAAAAAAAACTAAATGCTTTCCAAATTTGCTTAATTTTTACCTAAATTTAAGTTAACTTTGAAATCAAATTATAAGAACATGTATGTACAGAATTTTAAGTTGGATCTACCTCTTTCCAAAATGAAGGCAAAACCCGTTTGACTCCAGAAACGTTGTGTGAGAACATATTGAAGTATCTGAAGTCTAAAAATATCGCAGCAGATGGTATTTCTTGTCGTAAGATTAGTAACAGTTCTAAACTGCTTGCATCCTTTGTTTTAACCGTCTTAGAAAATGTGCGGAACAAGTTATTGGATCCCACATTTTGGCCCGGCACGTTTACTAAATTGTTTGTACCTTCCGGGCGCCAACCTACAAATGCATCTAAAATACGCAGCGATATTCGTAAAACTCAAATCGCTTTCCCATTACTTTCAAAACTTAAGGGAGATTCGAACAAAAACGGCGCAAATCTTCAAAACTTCTGCTACGATTTGTTTCGATATAGTTGCTTTTACTGAAATTTGGCGCGATGCTGAAATCTTTCATAGCTTGTATCAAATTTCTAGAAGAGATAGACATACTGATTCTGTAGCTCGTTGCGTACTACTCGCCTGTAAAAACAAGTTGAATTGAAGCCGGGTTGAGATCAACATCTGATTTTATCCATGATAAGATTGATCCTCTTGTCGAATTACTACTAATTGGTGATTTTAATTTACCCAATATTCAATGCGTACTAAATGAAGTTGACGATGACTATCATCCACTTAATAGCTTGACAACTAGGGAATCACTATTCTTGGACACTATCTCATATTATAGGTCTCAGCTAAGTCAGTAATATTACGAATTACATGGGTAGGCAGTTAGACCTGGTTGTTTTCTACTGACGCGGGTAACTTAATAATTGAACCTAGCGCAGTCAGAATGTCTTTTCTTGACAAATATCACCCCCTCCCCCTTCTACTAATTACATATTGCTATGAAACCGAAAGCTTAACAAATTGTGATGAAACACAATACTTTTTCAATTTTAGAAAAGCTAACTTTTCGGAATTTTCCACTAGACTTACATCTATTGACTTCAACACATTACTGTCCACCAATAATGTTGACGAAGACGTTTCTAAATTTTACATAATTCTTCTCTCACGTTCCCCGCGAGCTTCAGCGGCTCTCTAAATCATCTCCATCATGGTTCAGTAAAGAACTCAAGCGTCTTAAAAATAGACATATTAAATTGTGGAAGAGTTATATGAGGGATAAGGACATTATAAGTCACAAAGACCTCCTCACATCCTATAATGTGTTCACAGAACTTTCCTCTACACTTTATGATGAGTACATATGTTCAAAGCATGCGTACGAAATTATTTAGTGACCCACGCATCTTTTATACGTTTATTAATATGAAGAAAAGAACGGACAACTACTTCAATACCATGAGGTACAAGGATTCTGCTAGTGATGATTCGTCTAAAATTTTCGATATGTTTGACAATACCTTTGCCTCGTCAAATTTTCAACCTCAAAATGGTAACTTCATATGAACGACTCTTATAACGTTTCTATCACTATCTAATTCAATTTCAGAAGAGGATATTGTTGTAAATTATGTAATTTATAGGTAAAGAAAAGATCTATCTTCATATATCCAGGATTCCACTTTATTATAATTATATTATTAATAGACAGCTATTATGGTACGTCCGTACGCCACGACAACTAGGAGGAGGAGAGCGTTCTTACAGAATATATTGTGATCTAATCTGTCATTTACTTAAAGGTATTACCATACTTAATATACATTATGAGTACTAAAGTATTCTTAAAATAAGTATTGCCAAACCTAACACTCCTCCCCTCCTAAGAAGAAAAACCTTACTTGATTCTTAGCTTAACATTGTTCAATTCTTTATGTACATAATTTTACGTTAAGATTAATTCAAGGTTTAATATTTATACACAACTTTATTTTCTAGGTTTCCTATTCTTGCACTTCTCCTAGGGAGTTCATTAATTTGTATTTCTCTACTTTTGTTCAATTTTTCGAATAGCTCGTTTTGTTGCTGGAAACTATTTCCTACTTCTGATTCTTCCAACTTATTTTCCAAGTTTATCTCTTGTTTATTCTCGGTCACTTCCGGCTGCCTGTGTTTAAGTACCGATTCTCTCCTTTTCCACTCATTATCTCCCTCTTGGATTGGATCGAGGTTGGATGGTTCAATTTCTGTAATCTTATTTCCGGTTTGCCGAATTTGGTCAATATGTCTTCGCCAAATGCGACCGTCGTCTAAGCCGACATTATAATGCAATCGCCCATTTTTGCTTTTAATTCTACCAAAATGCCATTTATTATTTCCATTGTAATTTCGAGCTGCCACACGCTGACCTACATCCAATACTCGACCTCTAAAGGTTTGCGTATTCGTTGTAAGTTGTTTCGTAATATGTATCATTAAATGAAACTTGGTAAATATGGGATATTTAAAGACAAGCTCTGAAGGTGCGACTCCTGTAAAGGGATGTGTTGTGTTTCTATAATAGGTTAAAATTTGCGTAAGGTTGGAGTCAATGTCAGAGTTACTTGTAGTCATACGACGTAATTTATCTTTTAGTGTCTGCACATAGCGTTCGACTTGCCCGTTAGTAGCCGGATGATAGGGAGCGGCTCTTTTGTGTGTTATGTTATTTGATCTTAGAAAGCTCTGAAACTCTGCGTTAACGAACTGCGTGCCGTTGTCAGAGCAGAGTACTCTAGGGATTCCGAATGTAGCGAATATAGATTGAAGACATTTAATAGTATTTTTCGTATTAGCTTGCTTCATGGTATGGACCTCGGGCCATTTAGAGAAAGCATCAACCACTAGAAAATAATATGTTCCGAAACTGGGACCTGCAAAATCTATATGTATTCTTTCAAATGGTCTAGATGGATATTCCCAGTGATGTACTGGAACTTTAGTTGGATTTTTGGCTGCTTTCTGGCATTCCAGACAATTTCTCAATGTTCTCAATGTCCCTATCGATCTTTGCCCACCAGCAAAAACTTCGTGCTAATGACTTCATCGCATGTAAATCTTGCAATACTATCGACCTTAACTTCGCCGGAACCACTATTCGAATGCCCCGCATGATGCACCCACTCTGCATTGAGAATTCAGTTTGCTCGATATTAAAACGCTTATCTCTAGACATCTTTTCCCCCGTTTTTAATGCATTCCAAAGCGGTTTCAATTCATCGTCCTCTGCAGTGGCTTTTGCAATATCTGCCACAGTAACTGGTAGTCTGCTTATTTGGTTGATTTCAAACAGATCAGACTCTTCGACACTAGTTGCCTTACAAGGGTCTACCGGTAATCTAGATAGGGCATCCGCATTCGCGTTTAATTTTGAAGGCTTATACTTGATTCTGTGATTGAATCCCTGTAAGTAGATAGCATAATGTTGCATCCTCATAGCAGACATATGAGGCGGGCATTTGGACGGTGAAAATATGTGCATCAAGGGTTGATGGTCTGTATAGAGGGTAAAGTGTCTACCATAAATGTACTGATAGAATTTTTTTACTCCATAAATAATGGCGTATGCTTCCTTATCAATTTGAGACCATTTTCTTTGGGTAGTATTAAGTGTCTGGCTGGCAAATTTAATAAGCCTCTCAGTCCCATCTGGCATAATGTGGGACAATACCGCACCTACGCCCACCGGAGATGCATCTGTAGCTAGACAGAGTGGAAGCGATCTACAATAGTGAACTAAGAAATTGTCGGTTGACATATGAGCTTTTATTTTCTTAAAAGCATTTTCGCAATTTTGATCCCATTTCCAGGGTTTATCAGTCCGTAAAAGCGCATGTAAGGGTTCAAGAGTTTCTGACAGTCCCTTCAGGAATCTCCCGTAATAATTTATCAGTCCTAAAAATGATTTTAATTCTGTAACATTAACCGGCCTCGGTGTTTTCTGAATTTCGTTAACCTTGGACTCACTTTTATGAATCCCATCTTTATTAATAACATACCCGCAATACTCTACACTGTCCTGAAAGAGTTCAGTTTTCCTTAAATTGACCCTTAGACCAAAGTCCTTCAACTTTTGCAATACTATCTCTAACCTTGATAAGTGCTCTTCATCCGTAGAGCCTGTCACGCATACATCGTCGATAAAAACTACAACACCGGGTATATTCTGCAAAATAGATTCAATCTTGCGCTGCCAGATTGCTGGTGCACAATTAAGACCGTAAAGTAACCTGGTGCTCTTGAATAAACCTTTATGAGTCGTTAACGTTAATTTTGTCTGATCCTCTTCTCTTATTTTACATTGAAGTTATGCGCGCTTGAGATCGAGTTTTGAAAACCTATTTCCCCCACTTAATGCAGTAAACAACTCATCTGTTGTTGGTAATGGATGATCATCCACTAAAATGTGGGGGTTCAATGTGACCTTAAAGTCACCACATAGCCTAATTTGACCATTTGCTTTAGCAACCGGGACCACCGGTGTGGCCCATTCGCATTGATCTATTGGTACCAAAATTCCTTTCGAAACTAAATCCTCTAACTCCTTTTCTATCCCATCTTTTAATGCAAAGGGAATGGAACGCGATTTGAGGTGCACAGGCATTGTGCCTGGTTTTACGCGTATAGCAGCTGGTTCTCCTTTAATTTCCCCAGCATCATCATTAAAAACACACGAATATTTAACTAAAATATCACGCAGTTTATGCATAAGGCGCAAATTTATGTCACTAGGCATTTTGATTTCATTAAAAACTTGAGCATTTACCTGATTTCCTACATTCATATCTGGTCGAACATTTATAGTAGTAGCATTTACATCCGTGAATGTTTTCGACAAAATTTGTCCAATAATATCTCCACCAAATTGTACCATTCAATGTCGACCCAGTAGGGGATGCTTATAAACCGGGACATCAACCACGTATAACTTTAATGGATATTTTCTTATTCCATTCAGAGCAACTGCAACCTGGGCGTAGCCTAAAACATTTAGAAACTGATTATTGTAAGTGCACAATTTTACAGAAGTAGGAAATAGTTTTACATTGGCAAATTTTTTTTAAAATCACAAGCACTTATCAAAGAAGCTCCTGATCCGCTATCAAATTCCATTTGCATATTCATGTCATTAACCTGTACATCTACTAAAATTTTATTACTACTCAACTCTTGACATACCTCATTGATGTAAACAATTACTTCGTCTTCTTGATCTAACCTATTCTTCTCAGTGCCTATTCCAGTAATGCTGTATACATCTTTCTTGTTCTTCTTCATACACACATTCTGCAAGTGACCCCGCTTCCTACAGTAGTTACATACACTGTTTTGATGTTTACATCTATTCGCAAGATGGGGTCCCCCACAACGAAAGCATTTGACTGCTGACTGCTTACACGAACTCGGTGCTGAATTGACTGAATCGTCCTGAGTCTTCTTATTACACTTTCTGCCACCAGTATAGCTTCTTGCATGCTCCCTGTCTCTCTGTTTGCCTCCTTTGTTGCTAAATCTGTGGATTGCATGTGAAGTCAGCTGGCCCTCAGTGCTACCACTTAGCTGTAAAGAATTTTGTTGTGCTGACTCCAAACTTGTCGTAAGTTCCACAGCTCTTTCAAAAGTCAAGTCTTTGGTTTCGAGTAATCGATCTCTTATTCGCTTATCTCTAATTCCACACGTCAGCTGGTTTCTTAAAGCGGTAGATAAGTAATTACCAAAATTGCAGTGCACAGCCATCCTGCGCAACACAGCTATGTACTCTCGAATGCTCTCTCCCTCCTGCTGGTTGCGGTGATGAAATTTGTAAATTTCAGCTATTTCAACTGGCTTCGGATTATAGTGTTCCTTCAAAACTGTTACTAATTCGCTGTACTTTTTGCTCTCCGGGGAGCTTGGTGCAATTCCATCGCACAATAAATCGAATGTCTGCGGGCCAATATAATGTAGCAGATACCTATACTTCAATGCATCTGCTGAAATATTAAAAATTGAAAAAGCACCTTCTAGTCGTTGCAACCACCTGTCGAATTTATTTTTGCCTTCATCGAAAAACTCAATCACGAAGTTAGATGGTACTGTAGGATCTGGATCTGTCATAGCTCGTGCTGTTGAGATACCTCACTTACAAAATAAAATCGTACAAAAATCCGGTCATCAGAATCCCTTCCTCGTCGCCACTGTTGTAAATTATGTAATTTATAGGTAAAGAAAAGATCTATCTTCATATATCCAGGATTCCACTTTATTATTATTATATTATTAATAGACAGCTATTATGGTACGTCCGTACGCCACGACAACTAGGAGGAGGAGAGCGTTCTTACAGAATATATTGTGATCTAATCTGTCATTTACTTAAAGGTATTACCATACTTAATATACATTATGAGTACTAAAGTATTCTTAAAATAAGTATTGCCAAACCTAACAGATATACTCGATCATATTAATGGGTTTTTACATGATTTCACAACTGGTCCTGATGGTCCGTCCTGCCTTCTTTAAGTCATGATGCCTTGCAATGTCAGCTTAGCTGAGAATTATTTTCCAAAAATCGCTTGATAGTGGTTGTTACCCGCAGCTATGGAAAAACTTTTTTATCATACCTGTCTACAAAAAGGTAGTAAAAATGACATTTCTAACTATAGGCCTATTGCAAAATTATCTTGCATGCCTAAATTATTCGAATCTATCGTTTACTGTGAACTATCAACTTCCTGTAAGAATTTGCTTTCTTGAATCCAACATGGGTTTATTTCGGCAAGGTTTGCAACCACTAACATGTTGGAATTTGTCTCGGATACCATTGGCGGGTTGGCAAAAGGCTATACGATAGATAAGTATTTATACAGACTTTAGTAAAGCCTACGACAAGTTATCTCACTCCGTGATGCTCTTTCAAATGGAAAACTATGGGTTTCCCCCAACATTTCTAAAATGGACACAGTCTGATTTAGATAACAGAGCATACCAAATCTTATTCCGCCATTCCATCTCTAGAGTCGTGAAGGCTTCGTCTGGCTACCCCAAGGGAGTCACTTGGGACCGTTGTTCTTTATTCTGTCTATTGACGAAATTGTCTTTGCTGTGAGGTACTGCAAGGTCTTGATTTATGCTGACGATGTTTAGCTTTTCTCTGAGATTAAATCTGTTAACGATTGTGGGCAGGTATAGGGTGACCTTCAAAAATTTTACAGTTGGTGAAAATGCAATAATTTGGTGCTCAATATCGACAAATGTGACGTTATGACTTTCCATAGGAATCAGATACCCATTACGTCTTATGGTTATGAGATCTCGGATTCCTCGATACGCCGTGTGGGCTCTGTCTGTGACTTGTTTGTCAAATGTGACCACAGATTGAATTTTGTCTCCCATATAAAATTCATGGTACCAAAGAGTAGTTCTATGTGGGGTTTTATAAAACGTTGGTCCCAAGAGTTTTCAAATCCTACTATAACATTGCGTTTGTACACTCGATTTGTGATAACAATTTTTGAACACACTAGCCAGGTCTGGTATCTTTTTTACGGTAGATACTTACATCGACCATATCAAGTCTGTTCAGCGGAACTTCCTACGATTATCTCTCTGAAATTTGTAGGTAATGATGAATGACATAAAAGTTATGTTATTCTGAAAACGGGCATTGACATAAATTTTAATTCACCCAACACAAATGCTTTTATTGAAATCAAAATTTCTGTCGAAAAACTTTCGAGTATTTTTTAAGGCAACACATGATAAGTTATTTAAAATGACTGGATTCTGTTAAAATGAATTTTAATGAAATTCTGTACAATGAGATCTTGTTCTGTTGATTCAAAAGAATATTATGTATTAAAATAGCTCAACTGAATGCATTCAGTAAAACTAACACAATCCAAAGTTGATTTGTGGCGACGCGTCTGTGTCGGCTGGGTCGTTCCCCAAAATTTATCGAACCAACGTATAAACCAGGTCAAGTGTTCTCCAAAATTTCATGCTAGTCACACCTTGCTGGCACGTAGGAAGCCGTAGCTAGGTAGGCTAGGATTCAATGTATTAAAAAACAATGTAAAACGATTCAGTCTATTTTTGTAACGCCAACGTGAAGATTCGAGAAAATATATTAATTAAACAATACTTTCAATAAAGACGAAATAATTCTTTTCTCCAAGAAAGTGATTAGCTTTTATTTGTTTTGAGAATACTTTCGAAGCAGCTACAATGCTCATGAACACCTCTTTTCGGTGAATCCTTCTTTTTTACAGGGTTTCTAAAATTGTACTTTAGAGAAAGGTGAGGTCAGCACTGGGAGACTCCTGGAAAATTCCCCCAGAAGACGACAGGTTACGCTGTGAAACCGATCTCGGTGTGCTGTAACATCATCATAACCGAATTGCAAATCAGAAGCGACCAGTTGTGGTTCAGTTGCCTTCGAATGCAATCTAACATCATCGTATGTTTCATCTTATTTGGAACAACAGTCCGCTGATAAGCTCTGGTCGTCAAATGTGTGCTCGTCTAATGTTGCAGCTCAGTGTTAACTGCGCCTTGTCCCACACGAAATAAATTCTACTGAGCTGTCATGGGTGGCAGTTCAACTTAAATAAGGTATAATCATTTCAGGTTAAGCTTCTAGCCTCTTCCAGTCTAGAAGAACGAACGTGCCAATTTTAGCTGACCAGGTATTTACCGACAAACAATTACAGAGGACTGCGGAGCAACGATTGCCAGCTCAGCATCCTGTCTATCTGGTACACGTCTGTCAACCGTGCCAGGACTCCTAGGTAGATTCAATACAGCAACGAATAATCGATAGTTAGTGGAACTACTTCTTTGCTCTACATCACAGAACCAGCTCGGAACAATATACCTAGTGGTTACCTTACTTACCCCATCGCCAAACAGCTCAACCCTCATCAAGCAGGTCGAGTCTCTCAAGGCAATCGGTTTCTCATATATTGGTCCTTTTGATAAACTCAAGACTTGCGCCTGAAATAGAACAGTCATCTTTAACTGGTACCATTACGTCAGTACCAACGTCAACTGGCAACTACTCAAGTCGTTAGACAGATTATGGTCTTACATATTTCATAATATTTTATTTTGTGTTAAAACACTATCTATAAAGAAAGAATAGTTCCGTCAATCCAAACCACAATTCTGTAGAAAACGATTAAATGATTTCGTAGTTTAACATTTATTTTGCAGTTTAACTTGGATTGGCAAAGACGCACGTGCATTTTAAAATGTGTATCTTATTCAACAGTTTAAATAAAATTTAATAAAAATGATATTAATGTCCGAATTGGTTAGTTTGGAAACACAGAGTTATTTGAATCAATGAAAATACCTTTGTTCTCCTATAATAAGTCGAAATAGATTTTTTAAACATCTAACCAGAGAAATCAAATTTATTGTTCTTAAATTGGGGCAAATTATTGAATAAAGTGGAAAAAATATTTCCCACTACTATAAAGGACTTAGCAACTCTAGAAATTTTTAAAAATGTACATGCTTATTGTAACGAATGTAAGCTCATACAATATATTTAGTTAATAATTTTCAACCTAACTATGTACTTTTACAAGTTCCAAAAATTGTGCCATTTCTTTATGTCTGCCCGCCATTTTAAGACCGACAGCATGAATTGAAAAGAAATCTACAGCGGACATAAATAAAAGGCCGGGTTTTAAATCATCCATAAAAGATTTACAGGAGAATTTTATTCTGCAGATTACTTCAAGAAAAGCCTTTGGATACATTTGCAACCATTTATTGTTCTTGTTGGGCCTAGCCTAGCAAATTTAACTGGCTATTATATATATTCCGATAAAATACATATGTAAGTATGGATGTATTCATAAACGTATAGATATCTGTTAATAAATGCAACAACTAATTTAATTTTTATATCACTTCAAAATTAAATAAAAAAATCGTCAGTCAAAACAACATAAATATATGTTAACATTCAAATTTGATATTAACAAATTTTTATGCTATAGGTACCAAAATTTTCTGTAGTTTCTACATAGTCAGCTTAACAGAACGATATGTCGAAATAATCGAAAATTTTATTAAAAATTCGTATCAGTATTGTGGGTGGCGCAAAAGTAATGACCCTATTTGGTTCAGCTACAACTTCTTTTCTAAATTAGAAAAGTAGAATTAGCTTTTATATATGTATATTTGTGCCAAGAAATTTCGTCGCATTAGGATTTGAAGATGTTGTCTCTTAAATGGTGACCTCCAGAGTTGATGCACATTTCAGCCTTATTTATGACATTTTCCATAACTTGCCGTAACACTTCCTGAATGTTTTCTTTTAGGGCTGCGAGAGTCTATGTCTTGCTCATATACACCAGTGATTTCAAATAATCCCAAAGAAAGAAGTCTGGACAGGTCAGATCGAGTGATTTTGCAGGCCAAGGCAAATCGCCAAAGCGAGAGATAACACGGCCTAGAAAAGCGTCCTTCACTAAGTCCATAGTGTCGCGTGCTGTATGTGTTGGAACCAGATGTGCTCCAGCCTCAATTCATCTAAACTGGTTGTCAAAAACTCAGGTAACAGGTTCTGTAGCGCCCGCCAGTGACAGTTATCGCATTGCCTGCAGCGTCTTCAAAAATATAGGGTCCGATCACTCTTTCAGCACAGACGCCACACCACAAAGTAACTTTTTGTGGGTGTAAGGTGTTTCTTGAATAATGCGCGGATGTTCGGTACCCCAGAAAGGAGTATTCTGCTTATTGACATTCCCCGAGAGATGGAAATGCGCTTCGTCACTCATAACCACTTTTGAAAAAAAAAATCATACTCTTCAATGTTGATGTTTATGGCGCGCTGGCTGTACTCTAGACGAGCTCGGTAGTCAGTAGGCAGCAACTGATGAGTCATCTCAGTTTTATACGGAAACACCTTCAAGTTTTTGACCAAAATACGTTGCAGAGTCCGGGTGGAGATGCCCAATTGTGTGCCACGTCGCCTCGTTGGTGTTTCTGGGCACTCTTCCACATCTTCGCGCACAGCATCGATATTTTCGGCTGAACGGCCTGTTCTTGGTCCGCCAGACTTAAGTCTATCCAATGTTGAGCCAGTTGCTTCGAGGCGTGTGGCAAAGCGTCGCATTGTGCGACCAACAGGTGCCGGACGGGGCGGGGAAATCGTCGACGAAATTCACGTTGTGTTTTTATCACTGATGAATTATTCCGAAAAAACATTGACACGATTATTCCAAAGTGTAATATATCAAAATAACTATCGTTTTATTTATTAGTACAGAATACCTTCATTAATTCTTCCAGCGAATTATCTATTCGTGATAGTAGGCACAATTTCAAAAGGCTCTGTTGCATGCTAACTCCTCAAGGTCTAACTTTAGCATGTAGGAACCTATTAATCACATTAGTGTTAATAATATGGCTGAGAATTTTGTTGTTGACGTTTCTAGGCATGTTTTAAAACAAGGTCTATACAATATTTTAAACTTTTTGTCTCTTTAATTTTAGGTAGCATTGCATGTAATTTCATAAACAAAAAAAAAAACGTAAATATCCCCTGAATAATTTTCTATACGATTGTGTTCGCTTTCTAAGTTCGATTTCCCAAGCAAGTTAGCCTCAAAGTAAATTATACTATAATTGGGTGCAGTTAGCAAATTCCCTCATATGTAGTTGAAATCGTAGCTTGTGTGATCAATTAGCGACGACACATTCGCTAATGTTTTTAAATTGTGTAGGTGATATTTTATAATGAAATAATTATATAAAACACTTGTATAGATTACCTGGTCAAAAGTTTAAAAAAATGTGATTTTTTGGATTTTTCGGACGAAAATATACGTGAAAAATTAAAAATATTGTCCCGTTTTTTAAATACAAAATTATTTTCAGATATCCATCTTTATATAATAAATGTTTCCCGGTATAATTGAGGAATTTCGCAATATTCCCAGTATTTTGCTTTTGCGTATTTTTAAATAAATGGAGGTTTTAAAGGATTCGTATGAATTGAAATCCATTTTTATATTTTTATTCCATTTGTACGTAATTCAGAAAATGTGGTAAATAATCAGTTTGTTAAGAAAATAGGCACTTTAAAATATTAGGACATACTATTTATTTACTATTACTGTTATGTAATGTATTGCAATGTAATGCAATTGATAACCACAGCTAGATTATGGCATTCAGATGGGTAGTGTAGCGGTATATGAATTTAGACGATATGTGGGCTTGTGTTCACCGTTGCTTTTATTGACAATAAATTCCAATTACATCACCTACTAAATCTAAATGTATCTTTAGTTCACTTCACTTTTTAAATTCTGTATCTTAGGTTTCTAATTGCATGTGTATTACCATGCCGTATCTTGACATATGTGTAATTAGATGCAATTCAGGATTTTTTTAATTTTTTCACTATTTACATACTACCTTCAACTTCAATTTAATCTTCAGTTAACTTAACTAGTTTGTTCCTTGCATGTATCAGTAAAATGCTATGCATATGTTTATTTTAATGCAAGAAACCTAATCTATAATTATACTATTGGTTAGTTTTTACCACACAATACTTATCTTGCTACTGCTGCCCTTTTTCCAATACCAAATACACCAAACCTTTAGCATGTATAATAATGTACCTTAGACGTGGCACTTTTTATTATATGCTTAATTGCTAAAATAAAAATGAAAAAATATTTAAATTGTACTATTTGCTGATTGATCTTATGCTTATACATGTACGATCGCTGTCACTAAACTGAGAGAGTTCTTCAAGTCAAGTCAAGTGTTCTTCACACGCGATTAACGAAATAAAACGAATTATGGCGAATTTATTACCGAACCGATATCCCGGGATATTTGAAAATGTTTACGTACAGGCTTTAATTTTGGCCTAGAATTCGCTTTTGTCTTTGATTCACTTTGCACTTTAATTGTTCGAATTTATATTAACTTAAGGTTACACGATGTCGAAATTATTACAGCCTGTTGCGCGACGGCAACCTGTGTTCTTGTCTGTTATGTGATAATTTTGGAATTTAGAGGAATAGGGAAGTTGGATGGTAGTGGGAAGTTGTGGAATGTTAGAGATTTCTCTAACTTGTTGTAAGTTGGAGACCGGCGTTTCTTCCAGCATGGTGAGAAATATCCCGAAAGTCCAGAATTGTCCAGCGTTGATAAATCCCACGATGATCGAGATGCCTGGATGTTGTCCTATCCACGATGGTGGCTTCCTGCACTAGTGAAGAAAGTAAATCTTTCGCCCAGGTAATAAATGTTTCTCGTTTCCGAGTTGATTAGGTGGAGAGGTGATAAGTAGTGGTGATTTTCAACTTGAAGTTGCGTTGAAAGCTGGCTAATGGTGTTGGGAAAGTTTTCTATACACTCCTGTACAGGCCCTTAGGATCTTTCTTTCGAGGGCGCTAATTTGCTTCATATAGGATGGTGAAATGGTGTGCCAGATGGGGAAGCAATAGCATATGATTGGGCGGATGAGCTGTTTATATATAAGAAGCTTTGTATCTTTCGGGAGACCGTTTCTCCTTCTGATAATAGGGTTGAGTAGGGAGTAAGCGTAGTTTGCTTTCCTCATGGTTAGCTTGGCGTGGTTGTTGAATTTCAACAGATTATTGAAAGAGACACCAAGATATTTGGCGTTCTTTGAAGGCTGGAGCTTTTCGTTATTGACTTCAATTTCTATGTTGTTGACTCGTGTGGCGAGATTGGGTCTTCCCCTTGTGGAGGGGTTTCGGATGCAAATCATTTCAGATTTATTAAGGTTGATTTTGATGCCCCATTTTCTGTAGTACTCGTCAAGTTTGAGGACATGACGCTCCACTTTCGTAGCAGCGAAATTGGATGACATGGAGTGGGCGTACGTAAGGGAGTCATCAGCATAAAGTAGTGTGGTGGAATTTGAGTCGTTGGTAGGCTGGTCTTAGGTGAAAAGATTGAAGAGAGTTGGTCCGAGGACCGAACCTTGGGGGACACCAGCACTGACTGATATTTCCTGAGATTTGACATTCTCAATTTCAATGAAGAAATTCCGGGATGACAGAAAGCTATGTATAACCCTGGTGAGATAAGGCGGGAACTCGAGGTTTATAATTTTGAATATTAGCCCGTTTGTCCAGACTGAGTCAAACGCTTTCTCTACATCAAGGAAGCAGCCTACTGTCTGCTCCCTTTTGTTGAGGGCGTTTGTAGAATCAGAGAGGAATTTGAGCAAAGCGTGAAAAGTGGAGTGCTGGGGCTTGAAGCCGAATTGGGTATCTTGCCTGATATTTAGGTCGAGGCAGGTATTTTCTATGTGTTGGCGGACTATTTTCTCGAAAAGTTTGCCCAGGTTGGACAGAAGAGAGATAGGGCGGAACTCATTAAGGTTTTTCGAGTTTCCTTTTTTGGGAATTAGAACTATGCGTGCGATTTTCCAGACATCAGGAAAGTAAGAATTATTGAGACAATTATAGAAGATAATTGTCAGAAATTCTATGGCGACAGGTGGGAGGTTTTTGATAACTTTGTTTGAAATGTTATCAGGGCCGGCGGACTTTTTACTTCTGATAGTCCTGATTAGAGCGAAAACGTGAGCAGGATTTGAAAAGATGCTTAAATCATCCGGATTTAAGGATGTGTTTGTGGAATTAAAGATTGTGGCGGAGGATCCCACTGCCTGTGCAGTGAAGTCATCAACGGTCGAGTCAACATTGGTCCTAAAATTTGCATCGCTTAGAGAAGAGTTGTCTTTGAAAGTGGATTGGAAATATTCCGCGAAGGCGTTGCATTTTTCGTGGGGAAGGTTGTAAGCGTTCGAGCCACTTAAGATGGTTTTGGGGAGTTTTGCTTTCCTGTTGCAGATCCTATTTATGTCCTGAAAGCAGTGTGGACCGGGTTGAATGGAGGCCAGTTTATTCCTAAACTCTTGATCGAGAAACATTTTCGTTTGTTCCTCAATAATTGTTGACAAGCAATTAATTTGCGATAACACGGTTCTGTAGGCTGAATTATGGCTATTAAGGGTTCGGTGAAAAATACGGTTAAGTATTTTTCGAAGTTTCTGCCTAAATTTATATAATTTTTGCAGTTGAGGAGGAAGATTTTTGTATTTGTAGTGTTTGCTCGGCACTGCACTGGAAAAGAAGGCGACATTTCCTTCAATGGCGTTGTTGAGGAAATCTATATGGAAGTCAATTTCCAAGTTCGAGAGATTCCGTTGCGAGTCAGGGAGATTTCCTGTGAGGAATTGAGAGAGCCTGTCCTGAAATTGTTGCCAGTCAATGTCTTTGAGTGAGGTTGAGGCTTGGGGGTCTGAAGTCAAAATATTTAAGGGTACGCTGAGGGTGATTGAGAGTTCGACTGCCAAGTGATCAGATTCAGCCATATGAGCTGTACAAACGTAATTTGAGAATTGGGGAAGAAGATTAATAAGATTAGAGGTTACGATATAGAAGTCAAGAGTTGACCCAGAACGTGGAAAGGTCGGAGTATCCTGCGAGACGACGACGAAATCATGGGTGGTGTTATAGAGAAGCCAGTCATGTACTGTCTTGCCTGACGGACTTACGACAGAGTCATTCCATAACGGATGCCTTACGTTGAAATCACCACCAAGCACCGTGTAAGTGGAATTGTCCGAGATTCGAGCAATGCTGTTCATGTTGTTCTGGATATCAGCTCCTGTGGCGTGGCATCTATTATATAGGGCGATTAAGAGAAGAGATTCGTTGTCACGAAGCTCTAACTTGACAGCAGTGCATTCCATATTGGAAAGATTACTTATTTTCACCTCTTCGAAGGTTTTCCTTAATGAGAAGGGCAGTGCCTAGGGTTGTCTCAGATTTGTCCTGACGGATGAAGTTGTAGTGTTCAAAAGCTAACTTATGTCTCTCAGTGAGGAGAGTTTCAGAGAGGAACATAAATGTGGGTTTATGCTCAATGAGGAAGAGATTTAGTGCTGCTCTTTTGCTATGCCTTACCAGCGAATTGCAGTTAAGTGACATGATTTTCAGCTTACTTAATTGCCTAGACATAGTCCAAATGCAAATTGAAGGTAAGCTGCTTGTTTTTCCGATATGGGAGAGAGCTTCCTGTATTTAGGAAGGAAATTATTGATTTTGCCCATAAGGACGAAAAGGTCGCAGCCAAATAGCGACTTGGCTTCTTTGGTGCAGAAATCGGCAATTTCAGACACTCTTGGTTTTCTAGGAGCTGCATTGGGGGCAGATCTAGGTGCTGCTTGAGGCTTGGGAGCTGTGGGTTTGACAGAATTGTTATAATTAGACGCGTTCTTAGAGATTACCTGGGCGAAAGATTTACCTGGTTGCACATAGTTCCTTGTGGCTTCCTTCACGAAGTCTTCACGTTGGCGACGCTCCTCGGTCTTCTTGGCACGTTGTTGTACTACCTCCTTGTACTTGGGGCAGCCTCTGTAACTGGCTGGATGTCCTTCAGCTTTACAGTTGACGCAATATGGGGCACCTTCCTTCTCGTTTATCCGCTCGCATTGTCCTGGTAAGTGTACATTTTTACACTTCACGCACCTCTAGTCGACCGCGCAGTTCCTCGCGACATGGCCGAAAGCCTGGCAACGCTTGCACTGGGAAATTCCAGAAGCGCGGTATTTTTCCCAGTAAACGATCTGGTTCAGAAGGCGATTTGTGGCCATAATGAATTTGATATCGTAATTACCTCCGAAATTAATTACGAAGGAATTCGATTCCTTGCTCCTGGGCGTTTTAAAATGCGTCACAGAGTTAGTGCTGCCTTCACATCCTCTGCATGGTATGTATGCTGAACTTCTCTCAGCAGAAGTGTCGTCGTCCTGTCACACTTAGGCGTAAACGTGTAACTCTGTACCCCAATGTCCCTGATTATAGTGAACAGCGCCTTATGGTCATCTTGGCTAATTGGCTTGATAATGCACTTGGTGCCCTTTGCAGCCTTGATGAAAAACTTTGGCCTTATAGCGAGCTTATCAAGCTCGCAATTGATTGCTTTAACATTCAAGTTATGACAGACGATCGGAGGAGGTCTCACCGCCTTTTCAACGTGAGTCTTAGTAGCTTTGGGCTGTATCTCGAAGTCCTTTCGATTACCCAGAATTTGGAAGAAACCACCCGTGTTTTGCACCCTAGGTGGTTGTAGCTCTGACCTTGATGTCTTCTTCTTGGCTGGAGTTCCGGACGATTGAGGAGACGTCTCTGGGCTACTCTTTGCTCTACGTTTGTTATTTTCCACAACAGTATAATTGTTTTCATCCTCAGACGAAATCAAACTCGATGAGTCATTGGACATATCCACATCGCTGGTTGTTTCTTCGGTTACTTCAGGCAGTGAGGCGTTATTGTCGTCGAGCAAATTTCTTGTCACTTCCTGAACAGTGACTTCCGGGAGGCCTAATTCGTACTTACTGTACAACCTTTTTAAGCTGTTTTCAATAGCGGCCATAAGTGCCCTTTTTTCGGCTTCAAACCCGAGATTTATTTCACTCATGATTCACTAAGAAAAAGGTGTCCTTTATCACCGCAATTCGTATCACTAACTTGTATGTGTCTTTATCACAACACTTAGATAATTTCTTTAAATAGTATGTGTCTCTATCACTTGACTATACACTAATAATAATTGTGTCTGTATTGAAATGTCACACACTAGCTTACACATCTACACGGGCACACGCGCACTGTGACTGCGTAAATGCCGTCGGCAAAATTGTGGCTGTGATGTTCACTTAATGTTGTCAGTCACTTGTCACTCACTTCATGAATGATGAGAGAGTTCTTAAGAGTTTGCCTCCTTTTTATAGCTTCTGAGCGGCCATTTTGACATACGTTCCACGAGAAAAATGCGAATTAATCATATTTTTCGAATTTCCCTGACTTGTACAATTATCTCAAAATGTGTCAATTTCCTTCAACTAATTTATTTTAAATTATCCATGAGTTTTCAAGATTTATTCATTTAGATATTTTACTTTTTCTGAAAATTATTAAGATGGCGGCTCCCAGCCATATTATGACAGTTTCCGATGTGGAACGCGAATATTTTTCTTGCACCTCGTTTCCACTTCTTTCTCTTTCCCAATCATTATGGGAATTAATTTTACCTTTTTTATTAAATATTAGTTTACCTTGTGAATTTCGCACCTTTTAAGTTTAATCAACAGGTTGCGCGCATTCGAATTCACCAAATTGACCTTTCTCGCAAGTCAATTTGACAGTCGCGACCGCGATATTTTGTTCGAAAGTATCGGGTTTGCTTGCGTTGTTTTTTCCGGAATTAAATGGATTATTTATTCTGGTAAGTGTATTTTGTTACCATCTAACTGTATATTATTAATTATTTTTGAGTTCCAGTATGAATAATTTGCAAGAAGTATGCAAATTCTGTTAAATTATCCATGTTGGAAAAGTGATTTTGAAAATGTCAACAAAATTGTTGTCGCAAATTGTTGAATTTCATTAATTATAGTGCTTCCAGATGTTGCGAATTCATGTGATTTGCATATATGAACATATTTGAATGTTTTGCAAATGTTTAGTATGCGGAGTATATGAATTTCGCGATAATTTTCATTCGTTGTAATCACATGCAATTGTTGTTGTACTGCCAAGAAATTCGTTTCTTGGCAGAATTTCTATATAATTTATAAACTTTCTAGGTTATTTATGATGATTTGTAATATTGTTAACTAATGTATCGTTATCTTTTCTTTCAGATCATTACTTGATGCTGTAAGGGGTTATTCCAGGACATAGGACTCGAGGACTTAAGGGAAGTATTGAATATTCTTTTAATTTGTGTTTAATGAGGTTGTTATTTGTTTTAGATGTGTTCAACAAGTACTATTCGCTTAGTTAGTAGATATTTTTTATTCTACCTACTTTAATTATGGGATGTATGTAATTAAAAACAAAACAAAAAACATTTAAGTAATTTTATTTTACATCAACAGCGAAATTAATAATTGCATTCCTGTGCTGATTTATACAAAATTAATCATTTAGTCAAAGATTTGAACTATTTTCGTAGTTTTTATATTACTACTAAGTTAATGACCAATAATTAAAAAAATTAAAATTGCCGAATTGCTTTTACATCTGTTAAAAAAAAATAATTATTATTATTTGATGTATTTTATCATTTTAATCGTAATAATTACAGTCCCTGAAATAAAGTATTAAGGGAGTTAAATTTTTTAATGTATAATTTTTTTTATTACTAAATTAGTTCTTTTAATTCCACTTTCAAACCATGTAATAATTAAAATATTTAAAGAATTAAAACGCTTAATTCCTTAATTAGCTTTTGTAAGTCTTAAATATGTTTTCAGAAATTTTGTTTTCATTTGAGGACGAATCGAGCTGTTCATTGTTATATATTCCGTGATACTTACCTTTCTAGAACTTTGTTAATGTGTTTTTTTTTCATTCAATTGACGAAAATCGCAGCATTTCCGCTTTGTTGATTTTATCGAAATTATATATTTTTTCTATTAATTTCCTAAAAAACAGATTAAATTTATTACAGAAAAATAATATTTTACGTTGTCGTTTCATAAGCAACAAATTTTATTCAGTGTTTTGCTGAAAATATCTGAAGTTTTACGTGTATTTGTTCAAGTGGAATTAAAGCAAAAAAGTTTATTTAAGTTTTAAAAAAACGTATGTAGCTAATATCTTTATAAAGATATAACACAAAAAAAACTGTATCACTGTCATCATAAACAGCAAAGATAAAGCAACTGCTGTGCACGCGACCGAAAATTTAGACAGCAGTTTTCAAGATATTCGAAATGCACGTTTTTACTATTGCTCAACCGAAACTGCGTGTTGATATAAAAGTTATCAAATTATTTAGAAATATTTAGTGTGGGTAGATGACTCTTAGTTTTATAGTGCTGAAGAATCATGATTTTAATACTATTATTAGCTGCAGTTTGCATCTTCCCAGGCGGAAGTCCTAGTCCAGATCTTTCAAAACACAACGTTGTCGGTGGTATGGTTGCTGATGTGATTCCATATCAAGTATCCCTTGAAGACGATAAAAAACATATTTGCGGTGGAGTTATTATTGCAAGAAATGTCGTCATTACGGCTGCGCATTGTACTTACATGATTTATGGAAAACATCGCATTCGAGCAGGAACAAATACACGCGGAAAAGGTGGTCAAGTGATAAAAATCTCTAGCATGACAGTTCATCCTAGTTTTATTTATAAAACCTTGGACTATGATATCGCAATATTGAAGTTGAAAAAAAATCTTAAATTCGATGAAAGAGTGCAACCAATAAATATGGTGAATGCTGGTGAATCTGTTAAGCCTGGAACAAAAGCGATTATAAGTGGCTGGGGGCTTGAGCGAGAGAATGCTGAAAAAGGTGCTAGGAAACTGATGTTTGCAATTGTTCCTGTCTTTGACTGGAATATCTGCAAAAAAGATTTTTATAAAGACTTGACAGAGACAATGATTTGTGCTGGTGATAGGCTGGGAAAAATAGATTCCTGTAATATGGATTCAGGTGGTCCAATGGTAGTAGATGATAAACTAATTGGCATTATATCCTCAGGAATCGGATGTGCTAGACTAAATACCTTAGGAGTTTATGTTGATATATCTTATGTGCGACCGTGGATTGATAAAGTTATAAAATATAATATATGTGTTAATAAAAATTGTTAACTATAATGTCAATAAATATTTACATTTTTAGTAAAATTTAAAGAAATGTTGTGTATTTATTTATTGGCAGTTATTGCCATTATAAATTGAATTGGATTATTTTGAGGATATATAAAAGTCATGAAGTAATTAATTGTTATCAGTTCATTATCACTAGAAAACTTGTCAATAAAAGTACAGGTTAAAGTAAGGATAGATTCCTCGGCCGGATAATTGCTTCGGTACTCAGATCTCTTACACGAAACAACCTGCGATGAAGCGACGCCATTGCTTACATACACAGACTCTCCACCAACTTAGTTAAAAAGCAACAGCCACTGAAAGTTAACGCACTCCGAGTTGTGATCGCATAAAGATATTAATGCGTGAAATTTCACCTCAAAGTTTTTTTTCATACTCGAATCGAATATTGTTTAAGAAGAAGCTTGACATGTAAGAAAAAGTTTCTTCCCGTTTTTTTTCGTGAATTATGTAACAAATACGAACACGTCATTCATTTTCGTAAATAGATGAGAAGGGGCGCAGTTTTCACGTTTTACTCCCATAAAATTTTCCCGCGCTTTTGTGAAAACCGGATTTATTGAAATATTGGCAGAGTTTAGTCACATGTTGTTGCTGTAATGGACACATGTTTTTGCTGTAATCCTATGATATTTGAACAGCACGTGCTTTTATTTACATTTGTTTTGCTCTGAATAGATTAAGTGGGAGAACCTCATGCTGGATTGGAAAAAAACACTTTATGTAAACGAAAAATATTTGAAAAAAAAAAATTCATTATAAAAAGAGGGCGTTTCATATAAGCAGGAGCCGTGCTCGAGCTGCAGATTTAGCAGCAAACTGAGTCAATTTCAGAATGACTTATTTCGCTATGAATTTTCATAGCAAAACTCTCATGCTGGATTGTCTAATATTTCCGGGAAAATTGAGAATTTTATTTGAGAGGAGTTTTACATCTCGTTTTAGCATTTTAGCCAAAGCGAAATTTATCTTTTTCTTAAAAATGGGAGGTAGTGTCACCTGATTCACATTATTATTATCTTATTATTCAATAAGATTTTCTCGTTCGAGTAATCCTACGTTCTCTCGATTTTTGTTTTTACTAATAAAGTTCATAGCCAAGTTTTTTTTCCCCATTCATGCAAAAGACGAAAGTATATGACATTACCTGTTTCGGTCTAAAAAACACGAAAAATTTTGTTCGGCTGTGTCCTATCTTCTCAATATTAGGTTATATTTGGTGAAGGTACAAAGTTGCGAAAGAAACCGGTTTGAATATTGCATCAAGAATACCCGTGTGGGATGGCTCCTTCATATAAAATGTGAAGACTACAATGAGAATACGAAACGTGCGAAAATGTTGACTCCATGGACGAACATATAATTTATTCTTTTGGGCAATTAGTGATAAGTGATGAGATAAATCATTTTTGAAGCAGAGAGTTGTTTGATCAGAATGTTATATGTGATCTTATAATAATATAACCAAAAATTAAGATAAAACACCAGAGATATTACTAATGTCCATGGCCATTCAGATTTTCTATTAAAGATGGAAAAATCATTAGTAGATAAAAAAAAAATGATAAGTCAATACAGTTGGAATCACAGTTTGTTATGGTCGTAGCAAATTGCATGCAGCAGTATGCTACACTGAGCCTAGCTGCATCATGTATGCGTGGACTGCTTTCTGTATGGACGGAGCGTCGGTACGCACTGAACGCCACCTAATTGAAAGGTCAGCGCTTCCAGATAGAACGAGTTTGATGAAGGAAGAATTCTGGAAAAAGATGACATGTAGTCTGACATCCAACTAAAAATTAATCGAGTATTTTTACAAGAATCGAAAATGAAATTCGATCCGTGCCGGACAAGAAAAGTTTGTTTAAGCGAGTATATCAGCGAGATTGGGGTTTTCATTAGCGTGGCTGGTTTAAAGGATTTATATATAAATCAACAAGGATAAGTCGGTCTCTTCACAGAACATCTGACAATATTGTGGCTGAGCCCATTTTGTCGAAGTGAAAGATACTCCAGAAACTCTTCTATTAGGGTCCAAATGAGATCAGCTCTCAGGAAATTTAGTCGAAATTCGTAACAACACAACAAACGGAAACGACATATAATAAAATAGTTGATGAGATCAACAAAATCCGAATTTGAAGCTGATACGTCTGCTGTCGATATGTGTCTTGTATAGAGAAATGCATTCAATATTGATCTAAGAATTGAAGCTGTCTTAACGTAATTCTACTGAAAGCTTTCACTTGCAATCTGATGTTTTTGAGCAGTTCACCTGGTAGAGCAAAGTTCCTACATTGAGAGTTAAAGATTCTATGCATAGGTTAGAGGTAGATTTAAATTTTAGCCACTGTGTGGGCATACTTCTTTGTTAATCTTAAAAATACAAAAACTTTTAAAATATAATCCAGTGACACAGTGGAACTTCACAGAGGCGCCTCGGCGAGGGATCCTCATCAACAAAATTCATGTTGCTGCCAAATGTTTGTTTGATTATATTATATGATTTTTGAGTATATATATATTGATTTATAATCCACGCAGATGGGTCTAAGTAATTTAGTATTTATTAAATTCTTTTCTCAACACATATGTATATATATAAAATGTTGCTTACCTTACTATTAGAATGAATGTAGTGAGCTCAGTTAGTCCTTATGAAATTCTTTTCTCACTACATATATATGTACATAATGTTGTATTACATTACTGTTAAAATGAATGTAGAAGGAAGGATTTAGACTTTATTGAACTCTTTTCTCGCTATATCCATGAATAAAATCTTTCTCGACATTATTGTTAAAATAAAGCATTTTTATAATGTGATGGCACCGTAGAGTCTATTGCTTTGTCCTCTCACTCTCCCGGCGCCCTCTCAATATGAGGGTCGACTAGTTCCGCTACTGTTCGCTTTTCAGGTAAAAACAGGGACACTGGAAATACCTTGTTCTCATTGTCGATTGGGTGGATGACGCGACGGCAGCAGAAGGCAGAACATCTGCACCTTCACATGGTGAGTAGTGTAAAGGTCCCTTTAGGACTGGATGTGTGTGACGGCATTTGGTTTGTCAGGCACGATTTTTTTTTGTATATGGATGGTGGCAGCGGCAGGTTTTCGTGGAACCTCCCCACACTCTCCGCCAATAGCCGAGGCGAGCTAGCGTGCCTCCCTGTATCACACGATATTTAAAGTAAGTTTCCAACGTGCATCCCAAGACTGAATTAAAATATCCCCAGACATGGTCGTATCGCCTCAAGCCAAACACATACCACGAAAAACTTCACATCCTTAAGTCATGAGGGGAACAATTATCGATTTAACTAACATAATCCGCGAGTCAACAGGAGTAAAGGACGCAGTGACAGAAAGTTTACGCAGCGTTCCATAAACTTTGCAGAAAAGCGCGTTAATGTGATTGGATCAATTTAACGTACGATCCAAAATTATTCCAAGATTCCTTACGGTACTACTGTAAGGAATATTTACATTGTTTAGGATAACATTCGGAAAGCAGAAAGTGTCTAATTCACTTTTGTAGATCACGATAGCTTTGGATTTAGAGGCATTTAAGCTCAAACAATTACTAACAGCCCAATCATGCACGTCAGCGAGATCTTCGTTCATACGGCATATGGCATCCTCCAGCAATCTCCAATGGTCTAGAAATGTAAAGCTGTATATCATCAACATACATGTGGTAATCACAGTTTCTCAGAACCATTGGAAGCTCATTAATAAATATAGTAAATAATAAGGGACCCAGAATGGAGCCTTCAGGGACTCGACTCCGCAAAGGTAGGAAGCTAGAAGCAGAATTAGATAGGATAGTTGCCCTAGGTTAGGTTTCGGATAGACGCATACTATAGGGGACAGGCGCCCACTGGGTTGCAAAGTTGCTATGGATAGATACATTTCTGATTATCGTTATATGTTACAAGTTTTTTTAGTTTTTTTTATTTAATGTCTAATATGATTCATCATGATGTAATTTGATTATTTTTGAGTTGAAGTATTAATTTTCGTTATGAGTTTAAATTTTGGAGAACTATATTTTTTGTTAAATACTAATTTTTTAAATAATATATTTCTGTTAAATTTATTTTTGTTCATTTTGCAAAATTTGAAATTGAGTTTTTTTAAATAAATTGATAACAGTTTCATTCATTTTCCCTTAGGGCATTTTAAGGCATCGAACCCACCCCAGCTGGATAGATGCCCAAATTGAAACCTTCCTATTTCTTGTTATATTTCATGAACTATTGAGATTGGGGAAGTGATTGTCAAATATAATAAAGATCAAAGATAACTGTATTATATGAACATATAATGGTTTGGATATAAAAGTGTATAACGAATTGGGAAGTAGATACTGAAAAAGTTGACAACTATCCGTAATTTATCCTATATTTAAGTAAATATTTAATTACCATTAACTAATTAATTGATTTTAAAATATAGGAAACTAGAAAAAAAGTTGAGGTTAATGTAATTTGTGGAATGTATTACTTGCATTACTTTTAGTTACGATAAACTTAAAGCGACATTTCTTTCCATTCATTTTCTACATTAGCTTCCAATTTATATGTACCTACGGCTGTTCTGGTAGTAATGGTAAATATTTAAAGAGGTGAAAGTACAGGTAACTTGCAATATTGATTCATTTGTTTTAATTCTCGATGCTTACTTATTCATTTTAAAGATTTTCAGATAAATCAGTAGTACCCCGTCATACATTTCGTATCACTTGCTTTGTGAATGATGTAAAACTAAATTGAAAAATCAGTAGATGATACCGGGGCCAGATAGGGATCTGGGGCAAGATAGGGATCGGGGTCAAGATAGTTAATTGCAATTTTTCCTTCGATCAGCAATGTAAAATATAAACGGAATACAGCATACGAACCACTTATTAACCACGTATATCAGTCTGACGGAAAATTATTGCTGAATGCATTCCTTTGCATTTGAAAAGTGAATTTTTTTTTCCTTCTATTGACTAAAATGATTTTGTATCTTTGAAATATCTCTGATAATTATATAATTTGAATTAACATATGTACGATACCGCTATAAAATATGTTATGATTTTGCATAATCAGTTTGAATAATGTGTGTTCATTTTAAATCCTATGAATGTATGTATAAGAAGTGAGGATAAATCTGGCGACAAGTGGGGAGCTGCACATATCCTCATATCCTATAAAGAGTTCTCAAAGAACTTTCCTCTACACTATATATATATTTTTAAATTATTAATATGAAGAAAAAAAACCCACAACTTTAGTCATATGAACAACTCCCATAATATTTCATTCATTATCCCTACAATTACACAACAGGATATACTTGATCATATTAATGGCCATTCAAAAGACTTCACAAAGGGTCCTGACAGGATTCCTCCAGACTTTTTTTAAGTCATAGCAGCACCGCTAAGAATTAGTTTTCAAGCAGCTACGGAAAAATTCTTTTATCATACCTATCCACAAAAATAGGTAGTAAAAGAAAAATTTCTAAATATAGGCCTATTGCAAAATTATTCGAATCTATCATTTACTGTCACCTATCAACTTCCTGTAAGTATTTACTCTCTTCAAACCATAATAGTATTTGGGACTATTTATATTGTTAAATTTAAATTATGAATTGAAGGAAGAGTCTTTTACATCGATGTTTTGGTACGAAAGTTTTGATTACCAAGTTGCTAGTGCTGGAAATTCCGCTGAACTTCAAGCAATTTCTCGGTTCCAGTCGTTACAGTTCAGTGGGAAAGTATGGTCTCACAGAAACAGACAGGAATATGAAAGTGGTGCCGTTTGCTTTCATGCCTTTCTGGTTCAACGAGCATTCCATTTATATACATGTCATACCTCCGTGTATTAGTCATTCAATTTAGATTAGGGCAATCAAACGGTTTTTTACCGCAGCAATTGGCATAAGCGTATCCAGGGCAACACCATGAGGAGTACAATACATGAACAGCCTCAGCGGATATAAAAAGATTAACTGAGGTTAACTCAAGTTCCTACATACAGGAGTTAATACTGAACGTTTTATAAATTGAGGTTAACTCAAGTTATTTCAAACAAGAGTTAATCCTAAATATTATACAAATTGAGGTCAACTCAAGTTATTCTACATAGGAGTTAAACTTAAACAATTGAATATGAAAGTTAAATTTATAGAAAGATAAATCCAAATATTCTACCAGAGGTTAACTTTGTTTAAAAAATTATAGAAGTTAGTCCTGAAGATATAAAATGCTTAAGCCCACACGTAGCAGCAATTCTATTTGCTACACCTATAGTACGCACAAGACAGACAACCCGTAACAATTGCTACTACTGCCATTCACACACGCTGCAGCACACTAAACTGCACGCAAAAACCCAAGTCATAATTCCTAAAATTTTCAGAAGCACACGCTGCAGCAAACTGAGCTGCACGCACATATTAATAAAATTTAATTGTGCTAGACTTACTGCACACACGCAGCAACAATAAAAGTTGCTACCCTCGACCTATCTTACTAAATGTATGTCCCGCATGTAGCAGTACGCACATCCGCCACTTTGGCAATATATAATACTCAAGCACAAATAGATCCAGTCAGTAGGGATTTTTGCCCAAAAGGTGGGGTAGTTGTGATTTTTATACCCTAGATGAAATCTAAAGGGGTATACTAAGTTTGTCATTCCGTTTGTAACACCTCGAAATAATGATGGTAGAGCAAAATGAATTGGACACCCACGCATAATATTAAAAGTTATTTTGATTTTTGCATGTCCGTCCGTCCGTCCGTCCGTCCGTCCGTCCGTCCGTCCGTCCGTCCGTCTGTCTGTGCGCACGATAACTCGAAAACGCGTTCACCTAGAAAGCTGAAATTTTGTACACGGACATTAAAAAAAAAAGTAAAATTAAATTCGAAAATCAGACAAATCGGGCAACCCTTTCGTGGGGTTGCCATACAAAGATTTCGTTGTCCACGATATATTTGGACACTACCTGAGAACACGTCCACATAGAAAGCTGAAATTTGGTACACTGTGTTTTCATACTAATAGCAAATAAAATTTCAAAAATGGGCTAAATCGGGCAACCCCTTCTTGGTGTTGCCATATAATAATGTCGGTTTTTTACATATACATTGAAAACGATCAGTCCTACACATTTTTATTGTACTAAAGACTTCTTCAGAATAAGAAATCTTATAAAATTGGTTATAATCATTTTTTTTGTCCGACGAGCCGTTCTAGAAATATATGCGAGAAACCAATGCAAAAAATCAAAATTGCTCAAATGGGTGACCATACGAAATTTCATACGTGCATTCATCTAGGGTATCATAAGAATTGGTCTTATACCAATTCTAGCTTTTTCACTTGTTATATATGTTATTCAGTTCCGGGCTCCGATGAAAAATTCAAGTCTAGACCTGTTTTGTAATGTAGCTGCAATCGATAACTACAGCTAGACTACGGCATTTAGGTGGACAGTGTAGCGGTATGAAAAAAAATAGATATGTTCACTACAATTTAATTCTGTTCATTAATTGCTCGATTGCATGTGTAGTTATTATGCCGTATTTTGGCATATATTCAACTAAATGCAATTTGTAGCCTTTTCTAAAGTTTTTACGCTTTATACACTTATTTTTTAATTCACTTTGAGCTTATTTTAACTTAACTACTTGACTATTTTGTTTCGTTGTATATATTCTTAAAATGCCAGATTTGACATGTGTTTAAGTTTATGCAAGAAACTTATTTAAAATACGCACTAATTAGTATCACACAATACTTATCTGAAATCCAAATCCAACAAAAACTTTATGTCCCTTGCCAGCACCAATTGCATACCAATGTCCAGCATGTATAATAATGTACCTTAAATATGGTACTTTTTATTCTATGCTTAATTGCTGAAAATGAAAAATATTTATTATCACTTGATCGGATGCTAGAACTTGCATATATGATCGCTTTGATGAAACTGAGAGAGATCTTAGGGATTGCCATTTTGACATACGTTCCACAAGAAAAATGCAAATTAAGCATATTTTTCGACTTTGCTTGACTTGTATAATTATGTCCAAATGTGCCAATTTACTTCAACTAATTTATTTTAAATTATCCATGAATTTTCGTAATTTATTTTATTAAATATTTTAATTTTTCTGAAATTTATCAAGATGGCGGCTCCCTGCCATATTATGACAATTTCCACTGTGGAACGCAAATATTTCTCATTTTTCTTGCATCTCGTTTCCACTTCTTTCTCTTTCCCAATCATTATGGGAATTAATTTCACCTTTTTAATTAAATTTCTAATTAACTGGTGAAATTCGCACCTTCTAAGCCTGCTCAATAGGTTGCGCGCCGTCGATTTCACCTAATTGACTTTCTCGCGAGTCAATTTGACAGTCGCGATCGCGGTGTTTTAGTTCGAAAATGTCGGGTTTGTTTATGCAGTTTTTTCGGCAAATTATGGATTAATTATCCAGGTAAGTGTGTTTTATTATTTTCTAAGTGTTTAGTTTTAATTATGTGTCAGTTCCAGCATAAATAATTTTCAGGAAATGTGTAAATTCTTATAAATTATTTATGTTGGAAACTGATTTGTTAAAGTCAACAATGATGTAAATTGTTGATTTTTGTTAATTATACGCTTTGTGCCTAATTCAAATTCATGTAATTTTCATATGTAAACATATTTGCATAATTTGCAAATATTTATTATGCAGAGAATATGAATTTTGCAAGAATTGGCATTATTTACATTTGCATGCAATTGTTGTTGTACTGCCAAGAAATTGGTTTCTTGGCAGTTTTGCATCTAATTTGCTTATTCTTGTAGTGTTTTTGTATACTACTTTGTTTAATTAGTTCCTCCAAACTAATCTATATATATAATTTCATTTTCAGACACGTTCCTGACCTGGAGGATGTACCTGAAGAGGTGACTGGAGGAATCAGGAAGAAATTGAGGGAAGTGTGAAATTCTTAGCATATTTGTTTTTAATCTTTTTTTATTTTCTTTTAGCTGTGCTCAACAAGACCCTTGAAGGGAGTCCGCGCGGTTCGCCATCTTCGAATAAGAGTACCAAAACTTGGTTTTTTCGAAATAATTCCTCAACGGTTGATCCTACGACAAAAATGTAAAAAACATAAATTTTAAGAAGACTAAATCTCCTACATTTTTTGTAAAAACACTTTTTTTGCAAGTCTAATGTGTAACGAGGTACAGCGGCGGAAACGTGAACATTCTTCCAAAAAAAATTATACCGGGTCTTTCGTTTATAGTGGTCCATAGGACAGGAGGTGATAGTAGTCACCTATTCAAACAAAACATTGTATGGTAAGGGGAACCGGCATCTCAACGGTTTTGGAGTTACAGGGTGATTAAGAAAATTCGGTAGTCTTTCACCTTTCACAAAATACTTTGCATTTGAAAAAGTACAGAATGCACGTCCACTTACAGAGCTCATTGTATGCAGAACTTAATGACCTTTCCAACGACTGCTCGACCAATCTCGTACTCCTCTCCCTCAAGAGTTATGGTGAACTAAACTAAAGACAATTTGTTGCCTTAGTGACTGAAAACAAGTAATTTAAAAAAAAAATCATCTAATTTCGGTACTACATGAATAGCTTATGTGCTAATAACTATTTAACGGCTACAGTGAGCAGATAGGTATAATAGGTCAAATTAAAGAGGAGAGTTCACAATTTACAGTTTTTATAAAAAAACTTATGTTAACCACAGTTTTGTAAACAAAAACGTTTCAAAGTAAAAGAAGGTAAGAAAATCCGAAATTCTTAGTTTAGCCCATCATAACTCCTGAGAGGAGAGGAGTATAGGGCTGATTGAGCAGTCGTTGGAAAGGCCATGAAATTCTGCATACAATGAGCTTTGTAAGTGGCCATACACTCTGTACTTTTTGAAATGCAAGGAAAAAAAATGTAAATTTGATTTCCAAAATGGGACCATTTCGGCAATTTCGTAGGGTTATCATACACAAATTTCGCTTTTAACTATCTACTTGGGCACTGTCTGAGAACGCGTCGACGTAGAGAGCTAAATTATATTGCATGCTATTTTCATAGCAATAGTAAATACGAGTTTGAAAATGGACTAAATTTGGCAATCTTTTCTTGGTGTTGCCATATAAAAATTTATTTTTCACTATATATTTTGCCTGAGAACGCGTCGACGGGCAGAGCTCGTCTTTGTATACTACATTTTCATATAAATTTTCCAATACAACTACAAAAAATCGGGCGACTCTTTTTACTGTTGCAATAAACATTTTAGTTTATCACAATGTATTTGGGCACTGATTCACGCGTCGACGTAGAGATCTGAAATTTTGTTCACGCGCCTTTTTTGGCGTTCGAAAATGGGAGCAATCGGGCAACTCCATTGTAGGGTTGCCATACAAAAATTTTGTTTTAACTATATATTTAGCACTTCCTCAGAACTCGTCGACGTAGAAGTCTAAAATTTGGACATGGTGTTTTCATAGGAATGGTTAATAAAGTTTCACAAATGGACTAAATCGGGTTACCCCTTCTTGGTGCCGCCATACTAAACTTTGGATTTTTACTATATATTTGGATCCTGCCTGAGAAAGCGACGAGGTGGAGAGCTCATATATTTTGCACGGTGTTTTCATAAAAATTACATATACAAGTCCAAAGTGGAGCAAATCGGGCAACCCTTTTTTGTGTTGCCATACAAAACTTTAGTTTTTCACTACATATTTGGGCACTGCCTCACTGTTTTAAAAAATGTAAAATTAATTTTGAAAATGGAACGAATCGGGCAACTCCTTCGTGCGGTTGCCATACAAAAATTTCGTTTTCTACTATATGTGGGAACTACTTAAGAACGCGTCGACGTAGCCAGCTAAAGTCTTCCCCTTATATGAACATATGCACGCTCAAACACAAACACACACATACACACACACACACCCAGAGACACAGAGTGGTACTCAAGAGAACGGAATTGCCAATCGAGTCAGCTGATTGCGTAGATATTATGCATCTCTAAGCACCGGACCCCTTTCAACCCCAACCTTCACCCATTTCGGCATCTATTTTCTGGTCGGGCTAGGCCAACGGACTACGCTAGTTTGAAATAAAATTTTTATTGTAATACTTTTTACCACTTTACCTTATAAATGGTCGTTTCGGGTAAGTTGACGAACAGGCGCGAAATATAACTTTGGGGTATTCGATAGGAATATTTTTTATAAAACAACCACAATTGATCACATTTATAATAGTTATTTTTATTACCTCATGTAAGTAGGTACACAAATCTTTATTACAGCGTTAACGGAAGTTTCAAATCTGACTGAATTTTTCCAAAGCTCTTCTTCAGTTTTCTACCTGGAAACCGAGACACGAAGTAATTGTTAGTGGTGCTGTTGCGAAATGCAAGTAAGCATTTTGGCGGTGTGGGAAAACAGGTGTGTGATGATTATGAGGAATTGGATTATGAGAAATTGTTAGTTTGATTTTGTGGGAACTTATAATATTGTTATTGAATTAATTCTTAGAACGCTTATTACAATTATATGGTGAGGGACGTAACTCGCGCCAGATGACGAGCTTAACATCTTACCCGAATTGTTCACAAATTTTGCCCTTTACACATCGGAATTTTACTGCAATTGTATTGAAGTTATATGAAAGAAGATGAGGACAATAATTTCGTGGAAGTAGAACTTTGCGTGATTTATAATGAGACTGGTACAAATGAGAAGTAGGTATTTCTGTACAATCTGTCGTAAATGGGCCCATGCCGAGTGTAATGGACTCACTCCGGCTAAAGCGAAGCGCAAGGCCTATGTATGCGATTTTTTTTTCATATAAAAGTAAATATGTGAATTGATTTTATTTTTTATTTTTCTTGTAAGATGACGCAGAATCTTACCAGCAAGCCAGGATGACATGACGAATTTGATATAGCAAGTCAAACAAGTGAAAAAGCAATACTAAGTTTTAATCTATGAAAATCACAAAATTATTAGTTGAAAGTAAACCTATTGGTCTAAATAAATAATTAAGACTTTCGGCCAAAGCCACGAGGATATAAAAATTACCAGAACTTACTATGGTCATCTTACCCTACCTTCCCCACCTACTTAGTTATCTAAACTATTTATTTGATTCTTCTTCTTGGATTATATCTGTATATTTTACAGTTGTACTATTTACTACATAATTTATGAATTTTTGAGTTACATTCCCTGAAATAAAGTAACTATTATGGGATTAAATTAGGTTTATGATTCCATTTTCAGTATATGCAATAATTAAAATATTTAATTCCTTGTTTAGTTTTTCAAATTCTAAATTTTTTTTCAGACATTTTGTTTTCAATTGAGGACCTTGAAGCAAAATTGGGCAGATCCGTTTTTCTCAGTTTTTTACTTTTAACGCCCAAGATACTTAGAAAAAAATTCCTCATTGTTTCGTATACTCAGAATTCAGCTCCGATAAAAAATAGAAGAATTACTGCAAATTTTGGACCTGCCCCCATTACTGTTTTGTGCAAGTTGAATGCTGATCCGGAGTTGCCTCCGTATTGCATCATATAGAAAGCAATTGCATCATTCTTAATTCAGTGCATGATCAATCACGAGACTTAGCAGACGTGTTTGCAACTTTTTTCTACTGTTTGTTTCAGTTTTTATTCGTGTTTATTTGCATCATGAGTGACAAAGAAACGTATGAAAGCAGTGTTAGAGCGTTCAGTAGTGGGTCTTCGGACGTGTACGAACCTCCCGACAAATATTTAACTGAATCTTCAGACTCTTATTTAAGTGAATCTGATCCGAATATGCCGGGTAAATAAAATAGTTATCGATGTTGTTATTGTTAATTTTTTACAGAAATTAATTAATTTACTTACTTACTTACTTACTAACTATACCAGGTCCATCAAAGAAACAGCGTCGTCATGGAAATAAGAAAATGAACACCCCCCAACATGTAGACCTATCTCATTTGATCGAAAGTGGTGGAGAAGCAGGAAAGGAGTTGGAAAATTGGAACGAATCAGTATCTGCAGTTACAAAAAAGAACCGAAAATCTGCAAATCAATCTTGTTGGAAACGAAACATTAGAAAGAAGGCTATTGCTCAAGGGAAGAGCTATATTAATACGAAAGGTCGAGTACTAGAAGGAAGAAAAACTGGACCAGACTATTGTTGCAAAAAGTATAACTGTTTTGTAAAAATAAAAGAACAGGAGAGGAAGGTCACCTTAGACAATTTCAATAAGATGGGAGATCGAAATATTCAGAATACGTACTTGGGAGGTTTAATCAAAACTCAGAGGGTTGTGAGGGTTAGACCAAAATCTGGCACAGGAAAGAGCCGTAGTTGTTCTCACCAGTATTTTGTTAAAGTAGGAATACAATCGGTAAAAGTATGTAGGGATGCTTTCTCAGCAATACACGGAATATCAAAAAAGCGTGTGGATAATATTGCTAAAGCATATCACACTCCGAATAGTATTGCACCTCCGATATGTAAACGAGGGAAACATCGGAACAGACCTAATCGGGTTCGAGATCAATGGATTCGAAAAATTGAGTCCCACGTAAGGAGCTTTCCACGCCGTGAGTCACACTACAGCAGAAACAGAAGTTCCCGCTCTTATCTCTCTCCAGATTTAAATGTAAAGAAGATGTATGAACTATATTTAGAACGGAATGAGCCAGAAAGTGCTAGTAATCCTGAGTATAAACGTAACGTATCATATGACTTCTATTACAGATATTTTAAACAAAATTTTAACTACAGTTTTGGATCGCCTCGTTCCGATACTTGCAAAAATTGCGATATGTTAAACATTAAGTTGAAAGATTCTACTATTGACGCCAGTGAAAGACAAGAACTGAACAAAGAAAAGACTATTCACGAAAGCAAGGCTGCGACTTTTTTCACCGACTTGAAAAACAAAACAAAACTTTCAAAAACGAACGACGAAGTTGAAGTTTTAACATTTGATTTTCAACAAAATCTTCCTCTGCCAAAAATTCCAACAAGCGAAGCATTCTATAAACGACAACTCTGGGCGTACAATTTTTGCATCCATTCAAGGAAAACAGGCCTAGCTCACTTTTACCTTTACGACGAAACTATTGCCCGGAAATCGCCCAACGAGGTAGTCTCTTTTCTACATCATTATATAAATAACGCACTTCCTAAAACAGTAAAAGTACTCTATCTATTCTCGGACAATGCTGGAGCTCAAAATAAGAACTCCACAATAATGCAGTTTTTGTACACTCTTGTGAAAGCCACTGCTATACAAACGATAGTACATCGTTTTCCTGAACCAGGACACATTTTCCTGCCATGCGATCGGTGTTTTGGTGTACTGGAGAAGTTCAATAGAAAGAAAGATTATATTTTTACTACTACGGATTACTTCGAATTTATTAAGCAGGCATCTAAAAATTTTAAAATTGTCCGGGTTGATCAAAGTATGATTCTTAACTTTACTAAACACTATATTGACCATTTCAAAAAAGTAATTGTAAATGCAGAGAGGAAGAGATTCAAGATTTCTCAATACCGTATTTTTGAATACAGCAAAGACCATATAGCTAAAATCAGTGTCAGCATATCAACTGGTATTCCTATTTTTGACCACTTTTCTATAATGAGAGATATTGGGTACCATCTAGCAGTCGAGCCACAGCCCCGGCATCCACTTTACAATGCTCCTTTGTCATTGAAAAAGGCAAAATATGCCGACGTTATGAAGCTGGCCACCAACTACGTCCCACATAATAAGCAGGACTTTTATACAGCTTTGAAGTGTGACTTCGTAGCGGGTGACGATATTTCTGCGGACGATGATGACAACCAGGATGAAGATTAGTGCTATTTTTTCTCATGTACACGGAATTCTAGTACATTTAATTTTGTATTTTTGCAAAAATAAAGTAATAAAATCAATGAACTGTGTGTTTTCTTCCTTATTGTAAATAGAAAGTAACGGTTATTTTGACACTTTGGTGCAATTGAGAGGCAGCTCCAAATTATAAAAATTCACCAAAAATTGAAATTAGAAGTTATGAACTCAATAAGTAGTTAACGTTGTATACATATATATATTTTTCCATTTAGTGTTTACTTTTTAATACTAAGTAAAAGCCACAAATTGTTAAAAAGTTTTTTTTTATTTGCCAAAAATTGTTAAAAATGGATCTGCCTCCCTTTAGCTGCAAGGTCCTCAATTACGGACGACACTAACCTTTCTAGAACTGTGGAATGTTTTTTTTTCCCAATTGATTAACAAAAAGCGCACATTATAATTTACGGAAATCGCTGCGTGTCCGCTTTGTCGATTTTATCGAAATTATATTATCATTTTTTCTTTTATTAATTTCCTATAAAAACAGATTAATACAAATTACAGAAGCTGTTTCATTAGCAACAAATTTTTCTCAATGTTTTTCTTAAAATGTATTTGTTCAAGTGGAATTAAAGCAAAAAGTTTATTTAAGTTTAAAAAAAAAACACTTGCAGCTAATATCTTTATAAAAAAAAAAAAAAAATACTATGTCAATCTCATCTTAAACAGTAAAGATATAGCAACTGCTGCGTAAGAAACAGAAAATTTAAACAGCCGTTTCGCGCGTTGATATAAAAGTTATGAAATCACTTAAAAATATTTAGTGCGATCATGCGTAGATGACGCGTATAGTTATAGTGGTAAAGAATCATGATTGTAATACTACTATTAGCTGCAGTTTGTATCTTTCCTAGCGGAAGTCCTAGTCCAAATCTTTCAAAACACAACATTATCGGAGGTATGGTTGCTGATATTATTCCATATCAGGTATCCCTTGAAGACGATAAAAAACATATATGCGGTGGAGTTATCATTACAAAAAATGTCGTCATTACGGCTGCGCATTGCACGCATTTACTTCCTGGAAAATATCGAATTCGAGCAGGAACAAATACGCGCGAAAAAGGTGGTCAAGTGATAAAAGTTTCTCGCATAACAGTTCATCCTATTTTTTCTTATTTAACCTTGGACTATGATATCGCAGTATTGGAGTTGGAAAAAAGTCTCAAATTGGATAAAAGAGTGCAACCGATAAATATGGCGAACGCTCATGAACCCGTTAAGCCTGGAACAAAGGCCATTATAAGTGGTTGGGGAGTTGAGCGCTATAGAGCTAAAACAGGTGCTCCGAAACTAATGTTTGCAATTGTTCCAGTCTTTGACTGGAATTTATGCAAGAAAGATTATTTTCGTCATTTGACAGAGAGAATGATTTGTGCTGGTGACAGGCTAGGAAAAGTAGATGCCTGTAGTATGGATTCAGGTGGTCCAGTGGTATCAGATGGTAGACTAATTGGTATTGTATCCCACGGTAGGGAATGTGCTGTTGAAGATACGTTAGGAATTTACGTTAATATTGCAAAAGTGCGATTATGGATTAATGAAGTTGTAAAAAATATCACATGTATTAATACTAATTGCTAACTGTAATGACAATAAATATTTGAATTTTTAGTCAAATTTAAAGAACTTTATTAACAGGTATTGCCATTACAAATTGAGGATATATAGTATATATATATATACATACACGGTTTTGGACCTGAGCAACCAAAAGCTGTTTATAAGGTAAATTTGGGAGCTGAATCCAAATCAACAGCCCGTTTTTATACCATAGATGAAATCTATAGGGTATACTAAGTTTGCCATTCCGTTTGTAACGCACAGAAATAATGATGGTAGAGCAAAATGGATTGGACACCCCCGCATAAAATTAAAAGTTATTTTGATTTTTGCATGTCCGTCCGTCCGTTCGTCCGTCCGTCCGTGCGCACGATAACTCGAGATCGCGTTCACTTAGAAAGCTGAAATTTCATACACGGACATTAAAAAAAAAAAAAGTAAAATTAAGTTCGAAAAATGAGACAAATCGGGCAACTCCTTCGTGGGGTTGCCATACAAAAATATCGTTTTCCACGATATATTTGGACACTACCTGAGAACACGTTGACATAGAAAGCTGAAATTTGGAACTTTCTGTTTTCATACTAATAGCAAATAAAATTTCAAAAACGAACTAAATCGGGCAACCCCCTCTTGGTGTTGCCATATAAAAATTTTGGTTTTTTACATATACTTCGAAAACGATCAGTCTCAGACATTTTTATTGTACTAAAAACTTCTTCATAATAAAAAATCCTATAAATGTGGTTATAATCATTTTTTCTGCTCAAATGGGTGAACATACGAAATTTCATACGTGCATTCATCTAGGGTATCATAAGAATTGGTCTTAGACCAATTCTAGCTTTTTCACTTGTTGTAAATTAGTTCTTGTTTTCGAAATATTCAATAAATTCGTTATTTTACTATTTTTGACCATTAACGGCCATTTATTGAATTGAAAAGTATAAATCAGAAATGAACAGAGGTTGAACTGAGTCTTTTATACTGCTTGGGATCTGTTTCATGTATTATGGTCCAACAGTAGTCGCTCATCATGCCTTCGTCCCAAAATCCTTCGTATCGTCTTTCGAATTTCGCTATATCTAGATGTAGCCACTCTCCTTGCTCATCGCTCGTGTCGCCCAATGCTGCCCATGCTGCTGCTTCATCAGACGCTAAACATTTTGTGAAGTTTGCATCAGCCATTATTTTGCGAATATCATGTCCGACAAATATTCCTTCTTTAATTTTTGCGTATGACAGTTTTGGAAATAACTTGATTAAGTACTGGAAAGCCGGTCCTTTGCGATTGAGCGCTTTGACAAAGTTCTTAAAAAGGCCAAGTTTAATATGAAGAGGTGGCAATAAAACATCCTATGGGTTCAAGAGTGGTATAGAGGACATGTTTTGTTGTCCTGGCTCATAATGGGTACGAGTCGGACACATCTTTCTCACATAATGATGGTCAACTGCACGGCTGTCCCACAGACATAAAAAACAGCAAAATTTAGTGAATCCAGATTGCATCCCAACCAATAGACCAATAACCTGTAATGAATTTCATGTTCTTAGGGCATTTTTGCACTTATACCTGGACAAATTGGCAATGGATCACTGTCCATACGTGGAACTGGCTTCGACACTGATGATACGTCAGGATATTCATACCGTGCTAGTTTTTTTGCATTTATACCGACGACATTCATTGAGCAAAAGTTGCAATCATCTAAATGATTTTTCTGTTCTATCCATAACGTTGGCACAGAAAATGAAAAGTACATATTTTCACCAAGTGACCAATTGTACAGCTTTGTTCTGTACGCGTTACAAAACAATTTCGGTACCCATGGCTTGTCAGTGTTTACTACAGCAATACCAAGGTACTGCAAATACGCATCTTTGAGTGCATTTGTCACGATTTTTCCACGTTTTCCGAGCATACATATAACATCCACAAACGTAACAAAAACACCTTGAATCGACTCTACAACGTTTTCTCTGCATTTTCACATGTTCCGAAGCACAAGCACAGTACAAAAACAAGTTCCAAAAGATGTTCGATACAACGTGGTCAGCTGATAGCCATTGTAAGAGCGCAGTACTGCCACCTAGTGCGAACTCGAAAACTAGAACTAGAATCTTGACACACGGATTGAAGATCTGAGTTCAGGGCATCAAATAACGTTAAAAATCGTTTTCAATTGCTCGGGTCTAAAAGTTGACCCGAATTTGTAAAGTTGTGATCAGGTTATTATTACTAGAAGGTAGCTTAAAATATTTCAAAACAATTACGATTACTTGGTATATTTAAGTAAATATTTAATTACCATTAACTAATTAATTGCTTTGTAAAATACAGGAAACTTGAAACAGAAAATTGAGATTAATAAAGTTTTTAGAATGAATTCTTGCATAATTTTTAATTACGGTAAACCAAAAGTGACTTGCTTTTACTTTTATTTACATTAACTTTAAATTTTTGTATATATCTACTGGCTACGGCTGTTCCGGAAGTAATTGTAAATATTCGTAGAGCTGAAAGTAGAGGTGATTTACAATTATGATTCATTTTTTTGTTTCTCGATGATTAATTTTTTATTTTATCTTTAATAATTTTATTTGTAAGTTCCTAATTTGCTTTTTTTTTCTCTATATTTTTCGCATGTTATATTTTAGTGTAGGCTTTTGCATTGCATTTCGTATGCTAATTTTCTTGCTTTTCTTAATGTTATGGCATTTCTCTCGTCAGCTGACATTTTGGGTTTGAACTATGAATTTACTTGATAATACAAACACTGTGGATGAGGCAAACATGCTGAAGACTTTTGTGAATTATTACAAAGGTAATTTAAACATATGTCATCTTAATGTTCGCAGTATTCTTTCGGATTTTGAAGATTTTAAATATGTTTTTCCGGATAGTAATGTAGGTAGATAAAATATCAATATCTTAAACGTGGCTGAATGTTGGCATAGAATATTATATGGTTAATTTACCTGGTTTTACACATTTTAGAAATGATAAGACTTTAGCGAGAGGTGGAGGCGTGGTCTTTCATATAAGAAGAACATTCAGAGGTAGGTAAATCTGCAAATCACACTCAACATCATCTGGACTTGAGCATCTTTTTGTGGAGACTTCCATCGGGTCGAATAATAATAATAATATTGCTCGGTTGCATATATAAGCCATCGCGTATCACGAACTTTGATGACTTTTATAATAATGTTGCACAAATTAGCAGCGCTTGCTCTACTAACATAATATGTGGGGACTTCAATATTAATCTTTTAAAAAATGATAACAGTTCTAGGGATTTCTGAGCGGGCTTACCCACCTTAGGGATGGACGTATTTAACAAATCACCAACAAGATATCATGGAGGTGGGAGCTCCTTCTTTTTATAACCAATAGCTAAGCAATGGTGGCTAACCACAGTCAATTTCATATGGCGGGAATAATTGATCTTCTAGATATTATAGCATCCTTTAATGTACCAGCACTATCTCCAGCATCAATTAGCGTAGAGGAATTACAGCTTGCAGCTAGTGACATTTACTGTGATTATTTATACTGTGTAAGTGATGTAAATGCTCAGGTTACTTACCCCACTAACAACTTATGATACCTTTTCGAAAGATTTGTACCTCTTGAAACTTGTAGTATTTAAAAATTCTAATTCATCTTGGTTTAATAGGCAAATTTAACTGCTTATAGTTGAACGCGATTATGCATACAAATGCTGGAGAAGATTCGGAGGTACACTGCTCCGGACAGTGGCGGATCCAGCAAGAGGCGCGGGGGGCGCGCCTTCCCTCCCTGAAGACTACAAAACAATTGCAGTAGATCTACTGAATTCTTCTACTGCACGTTTTGCAAAAGACATAAAAATTTCTGGAAACGTTCAATTTGAAGCAGAACTTATTCAGGTAAAATCGATGGGAGATTTGTTTTAATTGAAAACACAACGGCAAACAAATCATTGTATACTGATGTAGTGAGTTATCACATTTAAAACAAGATATTTATCTTGGAAAAACAGTTTTATTATTTCGTAAAATGCAATAGTAGAATATTTAGCTAAAACCTTAAAAAAAAATTAAACGCTGATTGGGAAATTCTAAATCAGAACCTTAGAGAAGTCTTGGCATGTGTGAATACATTCCGTAATCTTACAGCAGATCTCAACAATAGTAAAATCGCTCTTGGTTTAACGATAAGTTCAACCAAGTAATGTAAGAAAAGCGAAAGAGTCTGCTTTTCGCACGTATCAATTGCATTTCACGTCTAGAATTGAAACAAGTCGACACGACTGCACAGAACACGTAGAAGTCCATTATCCGGATCGAAAAATTTCCTTTCGATTGGAATGTTGGCAAGCCGCAAAGATAGCAAAGGCTTCTGGTCCCCGGTCAAGACCATCAAGAATAAGTTCAGCAATTTCTCTATGCCTTCACTACTTAATATCGGTGAAGTGGTTGTTGATTCTCTTGATCAAGCTAGTGTCTTCACTGGTAGATTCGCTTCAAATTCTCTATAATACAGCCAATACACATCCATAAGAGGGATGTGTTCAAGGTCCTTAAGGGGATCAACGTCTCCAAAGCCGTAGGTCCTGATGGTTTCTCACCCCTGTTAATTAAAAGCTGTGTCTCATCTTCGGCTAAACCTTTGCGCAAACTATTCTACTTGTCTTATTCGACAGGAAAATTTTCAAATGGTTGGAAAATAGCTCACGTTCAGCCTATTCCCAAAAAAAGTGAGGGTAGCGACGCCTCAAATTATCGACCAATTGTAATCACTTCGATTCTTTCAAAGCTTTTTGAATCAATCATTAACTCCAAATTAATGAAGTATCTAGAAACCAATCAACTCATCGATGATCGGCATTATGGCTTCCGAACTGGACCCTCATCTGGAGACTTGCTGACTTTTCTTATGGAACATTCGAACGTACACAATTTTGGTGTTTTTTAGTCACAAAATCGTTGCTCCACATATTTAAATGGTCTCTGATAGGGTCTGGCATCTAGCCGTTTTAGTTAAACTTAAAGCACTTGGTCTCTCCTCTCATGTTCTATTATAGATTGAATGTGTTTTACCTGATCGCATAATACCGGTTGTACCAGATGGGGTTTCACCAGAACCTCACCCTATAAATGTCGAGACGTCCTAGGGCTCTGTTATCTCTCTTCTTAATTATCATTAATGATCTACTTTCCCGTACTTTTATTCCAATTCATAGTTTTGTCTATGACAGTAGCCTTGGTTTCGCTTACTCTATTGACATTCTTGGGGATTCCAGAGAGAATGCCATATCTGTCAAACGAGATGGCTTGATTAGATCAATTCATAGCGACCTCGATAAAATCAAATTTTGCCGTTCATCGTACCCTTGATACTCTTATGGAATCCAGAGGTAATGTCACATACATATGTCAAACAAGATTGCGTGATTAGATCAATGAAGAATCTTGATCATACTCTCGCTTGGCGTAAAGATTTTCCCGTCGAATTCAAGGCATCTTAGTGCCAAAGCTACCTCATCTCTTTGCAGCAAAATCAAAGCTTTTCACTGCCATTTCTTTTGATGGAGCACTGATTTGCGATACGCCGTCTTTTTACATTCTTGGCTTTAATATTTCCTGTAAGCTAAGGGGGACAGATCACAGCTGTTGTTTTGCCAATGAAGCAGCGAAATGTCTAGGAATTCTGAAAAGGTGTAGAAATATCTCAGCCCATCGAATCTAGAGGTCATCTACAAGTCCTATACCAGACCTAGAATATAATAGAATTTCCATGTCTGGGCCCGAGGCTGGTCGCACAGTCTTACTTTCATTGGATATTGTCCAAAAGAGAGCCTTCAAACTCATTGGCTATGTGGCAATAGCTTGTAAATCTACTCACTCGAACAACGCCGCAATGATGGATGCCCTTCACTTCTTTATCGCTATATGCGTGGTCAATATTCTAAAGAAATATCTCTTCTGATCCCTTGCAATTATTCCTGCACGCAAATCTCGCGCAGCAAACCGCCCATCAAATTATTTTCGGCCATGCAGTAAAATTTCGTGAGGGTTTTTATCCCGAACTGTGTGAATGTGGAATAGTCTACCATTTTCTGTCTTTGCTCCAAGATACAATCTGCGAAAGTTTAAGGGTGACATTCAGCACTTCTATAATGGATGAATATTGGTGAAAAATATATATGTGAGTATATGCAGCCATTCCACATGAAAACGATCAAAAAGTCCATGTCTTGAACCCGGCCATCTCCGATATGGATGAAACTTTCACAATTTGTGAGGAATACCAAAATGGCTCACTCATATTTTTGTGTTCTCCCCCGATCAAATAACCCCCCCCCCCCCCCGAACGCGGTCATGGGTTAGATATTTCGTGATTTTACGATAAATCATCATTTTCCAAAAATTACATCTCGGCTTTTCTTAAAAGCCCTACTAGGCCGAGCGTGAACTTCAGACAGGCAGACAGAACCAATAAAATAAAAAATCAAACACAAATATGGCGACTTACAATGTATTTTTAAACCTACTTAGCGACATCTATTCTTCGTATCTGAAAATTCGTTTCAGTTTTTACATTATTTATCTAATTCTCTTTGATATTTGGTTCTGGAAAGTCATTTTAGTTTTTACATGTTTCATCTATTCCTCCATTTGCATAAAATCTTTTAATTGTTCTTAATTTCTTATACAAGTTTTTATCTGTTTCTAAATTTACCTTATGTCAAAAAAGTTCGTTTTAATAGTGTTTAATTTCTTACACAAGTTTTATCTAATTTAATGTTTACATTTTTTACAGGTTTTTTTTTTAACATTACATCTCTTCTAATAGTTAATTTTAATAGTTTGTCAATTTTTAAGTTTGCCTCTAATCTTAAGTCTATTTTCCATATTTGTGAATTGATTATTTATGCTAAGGTTCGCTAAGTCTCAAAATTAGTTCTGGGTGTTTAATTTCCGATAGTTTCCGCACCTGTTTCTATTGCCAAATTTCATACAGGTGCCAAAATTAGCTCCAATTACTTTTTATTTCTGATACGGTTCTTGTTCATACATGTCAAAACTTTCGTTTATTTCTAATTTTCCATAACTGTCAAACTTTAAATTTATTTCAATTTTCTATACCTGTCAAAGTTTTCAGTTCATTTCAGTTTTCTACATCTGTCAAACGTTTTGTTTCGTTTTAGTATTCGCCAAAATTTTTACCTTTCTAGTTGGCAATGTTCATTTTGCTATTGAAGACGTGTCAAAATAATTATTTGCATAATTTTTGTGACTCCACGTCTAGGCACAATTCCAGCAAAATTCTCGTGCTTTGTGCTGCTACGTGTGGCTTATTTGGTACGAACTGGGTGTCCAATTGGAAAAATTGCTTTTGGTTCAATGTCTACCTCGATAGATCAGCTGACTGAAATGTCAAGGATTTAGTTCGGTGATTGTTTTTTTTTGTCCACTTGGTATGGATTCTTTCAGCTCAATCAGTTTTAATTTGTCACGTGATATGGCAAGAGGAATCAAAATTGCATCGCCTGTTGGCGTAATTGGATTACTACTTAAAACCGTGCCAGTTCACACAGGTTTGAGCAAACTGTCCTCAGAACTTCGAATGAACATAGCCAAACGAATTGATCGCCGCGTAGGAATTATGAACGAAATTGTCCAAAGAATTGATGTTATCAGGATGTATGCGTGGGAAATACCTTTTCAATCTGTCATATCAGAAGCTGGACGTCCTGAAATTAAGCAGATGCGATATGCACGGATTTTATTTAGTGACAGACATGGTTCTTATAAGGGTATGCGCAAGATAACGCAAGTTGAGTGGTTTTGCGATGGTGTTCGGCTTCGTTTTTGAGATGAATTGTCAAAGTCACTGTATACCCAAAGTAACTTGTATGGAAGAACTGTACTGGGTGAATGTATTTTTTTTTCAACTGGGGACCTTTTATACGTTTATTTTTTGTATTTTTGTTATAAGCTACATGTATTTTCTATCTACGTGGAAAAAATTGCGATCGTGATCCACTTCGTTTTTGAAATATGAATTTTTACAGTCACCGTATACCCAAAGTAACCTGTTGGAATGGGAGCAAACTACCCCGACCAAAAATTTCGACTAAATATTTTTCGATGCAAAATTACTTTTGCTTACACTTTCTACCATCTACCGGCGGTTTTTGCCACGTATAGTCTCAGGAATCTTTTATGGTTAATCATTTACATTATATCCGAATGAATTTCGAACTTTCGTTCAAATTCTACGCCAATTTAATCGCAACAACTCCCGCGAAAATTTGCAAATTTGTGAATTTTCCAAGGCAATTTTCACTTTCTTCCGTATCCTGGCATGTAGCTCTTCTTTTTTGGCAAGGTCTCATTGAGTACATAACAAGAAATTAGTTGCTTTTTTTTTGTTCAATAATTTGGCGCCAAAAACCGTTATATTATTAATACACTAATAAAAATAAATTTTGGTTAGTACTGCTACATTTTTCCTGTAACAAATATAAAGAATTACATCGTTTATTTCCTTAAATAGTTTTGTTAATTCTAAATTTGCAAAGTTATGCAAGAACGAAGTTCTTGATGATTATACATTCCTTGTACTTATCTTTCCAGAATTATGGAATGTTTTTTGTTTTCAAAACAAATTAAATAAAGTACAGAAAAATATTGTTTTACGTCGTAATTTCATAAGCAACAAATTTTATTCAGTGTTTTGCTAAAAATATCTCAAGGTCTACGTATTTGTTCACGTGGAATTGTAGCGAAAAAAGATTATATAAATAGTAAAAAAAAATTTGTACAGCCAATATCTTTATAAAAAAAAATAACTACGTCAGTAAAGATATAGCAACTGCTGTACACGTTACCGAAAATTTAAACAGCAGTTTTGGATATATTCGAATTGAGCGGTTTTAATATAGCTCAATCGAAATTGTACGCTGATATAAAAGTTATCAAAATACTTCAAAATATTTAGTGTTATCATGCGTAGAAGACGCGTATACCTATAGTGCTAAATAATCATGATTTTAATAATAGTATTAGCTGCTATTTGTATCTTCCCAGGTGGAAGTCCTATTTCAGATCTTTCAAATGGTATGGTAGCTCATGTGATCCCATATCAAGTATCCCTTGAAGAGATTGAAACAGGAGCACATAAATGTGATGGAGTTATCATTAAAAAAAATGTCATCATTACGGCTGCGCATTGTATTGATATGAATCCTGCAAAATTTCGAATTCGAGCAGGAACAAATACACGTGAAAAAGGTGGTCAAGTGATAAACGTTTCTAGTGCTACACTTCATCCTAAATTTACTCTTGAAACCCTTGACTATGATGTCGCAGTTCTGGAGTTGAAAAACAGTCTCAAGTTGGGTAAAAGAGTGCACCCGATAAATATGGTGAAAGCTGGTGTACCCGTTAAACCTGAAACAAAAGCCAATATAAGTGGTTGGGGCGGTAAGCACTTTAGGTCTACAATACGTGCTCGGAAACTGATGTTTGCAATTGTCCCAATATTTGATTGGAATATCTGCAAAAATGATTATTATAAAGATTTGACAGAGACAATGATTTGTGCTGGTGATGGACTGGGGAAAGTAGATGCCTGTAAAATGGATTCAGGTGGTCCAATGGTAGTGGATGGCAGACTAATTGGTATTGTCTCCGGAGGTATCGGATGTGCTCAAGAAGATAACTATGGAATTTACGTTAATATTGCTTATTTGCGAGAGTGGATTGATAAAGTTGTAAAATATAACACGTGCATTAATAATAATTGTTAGCTATAATAACAATAAATATATATATTTTGTGTGTTCCTTTATTGGAAGGTATTTCCATTACAAATTGAATTGGAGTATTTTGAGGTTAATATAAAAGTTACAAAGTAATTAATTATCATTTCATTATCACTAGATAAGAGTTTCAAATTATTCAAAACAATTACAATTACTTGGTATATTTAAGTAAATATCTAATTACCATTAACTAATTAATTTTATTTAAAATACAGGAAATTAAAAAAAAATTAAATTAACAAAGTTTTTAGAATGAATTATTGTATTACTTTTATTACGTTAAACCAAAAACGACTACCATTTCCTTTTATTTTTTACAATAACTTCGAATTTGCATATAGCTATGGCTATTCCGGAAGTAATCGTAAATATTCGAAGAGCTGAAAGTAGAGGTGATTTACAAATATGATTTATTTCGTTTTTATTTCTCGATGATTCATTATTTACTTTAGCGAGTTTTACATAAATCGGTACCGTATTATACATTTCGAGCCATATGCTTTGTTAATGATGTAAAACTAAATTGAAAAATCATTAAGAGAGAATGGGGCAAGATGGGCAGTCTGGGCAAGATATTGAGTTGCGATATTTTCCTTTAATAAGAAGTGTAACATAGGAACGGCATGTAACGTATACTGTCAGACGCATCAAATATTTTCTGAAAATGCACATTAAAATCTTACCTTCGTTTTTTATAGAAACACTGATATGAAATAGGAATCTTACTTATCCTAAGAAAATTGATAATCATAAATACCATTATATTTTAATTCAAGAAATAGTTACTGAATATACCTACTAAAATAATTAATTATATAATACAATATATATTTAGTTAATAAAAATAATAAAAATATTAATCAACAAGTAAATACTTGATGAAGAAAAGTAAATAAGCAAATAATAATTATTATGAATAGTGAAGATACCCAAGTAAGTAAATATTAAAATAATATTAAATTCACTTCATAACGATTGTAATTGTTTCCACACCTAGGCCAGTTGTCAAAAGAGCCCGCAGCTTAACTCACACTATTTTTAATTGCTATTCTGAACAGTCCCGAAATTTGTTCTAAATCGGGGTACAAAAGAAGAGAAATGAAAGCGGAGGTAAGTGCGACAAGTGTTCCGCAAAGATCAGCGATTTGAAGATTATCCAAATTAGGAAAATATTAAGAAAATTCTCGAACTTCAAATAGTTATTAGAGTTCTTAACTTTTTTCCATGATGAGCGCTTCATAGATGATTTATGCTGCAAAAGTCGAACGCAATAGTGAGTAGGTTACACGATGTTCAGAATTTGGGCTTCTAAAACAAATTATCGTTTTACATGAAAAGCAATACATTTTCATGAGGTGAATAGATACTTACTGTGTATTCAGTGGTATATTGTCTGTAGGAACATCTAATTTGGTTAAAACTTAACTGTAACTGTAATCGGTGATGAAAATACTGGAAATAATTCCTGTTTACTAAAACAGCTGTTATTCAATCAAAAAATACATTTACTGAAATCATAAAAAATAGAAAAAAAAGTTTTTGTAGAGAATAAAAATTCAAATAAGAGGCACGAATATCAAAACACTTATTCTCACCAAAAAAAATTATTTCCCTAATTATTAATGTTCATATTTGTAAACTCAGCAGATACTTTTGAGCAGCCAGATTTCGCATAATGAATTCTAGTTGTGTTGGTAGTCCATATTTTTTACATACACGCCGCGCCGTTGGTATCAAAAAGTAATCAAAGATTTTGTGCGGGTATCTGCGGTAAAAATGTTTGTTCACAAATAAATCAACCCGCAATACGGCGCTAGACAGAATTTATTAGGACCGTCTTCAGTCACCAATTATGCACACGAATTCTGAAGAAATATGGTCGATTTAAAATCTAAGAAAAAATTCAATTAGTGCCTATATTTTGGTTCGTATCCATGATATATTTAGCCGAGATCAGTGAGTTATTGAGGTTTGCTGTGAGCTCTTTTCATACATCATTTTCTTAGTACTACCGTCGATATCTGGGTATTTCTTGTCATCATAAAGGAAACTATTTAGAGGAATATTCTTCAGAGTAATATGTCAAAGTTGTGCGCCATCTTATGTACAGATTACGTATGCTTTCTATATGTGTTATCACTTTTAATACCCATGCAATTATTTTCTTATTATGCAAAAGATTTTGTAATAAGTCGACAAATCGAAGAGGTTCAGCGGGAATACAGTGCACAGCATCAGTCAGTGCGTATTAAAGCAAATGGGTTGAAGCGAACAGCCTGCCGAATTTCATCACATAAAGGCTTAAACACAATTGCGACGACAGACGACAAACGACGACGATATATTGCTGTCAAACTTCTAAAAGCACAGCATCTTATGCGAATGCACCAAATTGCGACGACTGACGTTGAGCGATCGACGACATTTTCGCCGGGATTGATCAATTTCTAATTTTGCCGTCGTCGCTGCAGTCCTACCAACAAAATTAATCGAATGAAATGGTTGTGGCATTCACTTTTGTCTTTTTCAGGTGGTAGCACGCCGCGGTAATTTTAAAATAATGAGCTTTGAGGAAAAATTGATCGAGGAAATGCGAAATCCATAAAATAATTTATAGTTTACAAGGCAGGCAAGACAAATGGACAAAAAAGACGTGGTTTGGATGGATATTTCAAAGCGTTTAATTTAGTTAATTTTCGCATTTTCACTTTTTTCCACACTTTGGTTCATTGCACTTCTTTCAATATAATATAAAATATTCTTGATAAAAATCTCCTTTTAAAACGTTTGAAACATTTAACAAATGAAATTTCAATATCTTCTTCTTTCACAATCGTCGCTCACCGCCTGTCGTTGCAATTGTGTTTCCAATTTTTCGACTGCCTGTTTCGCAACGAATTTGTCGCTGTCGTCTGTCGTTCTGTCGCTCTGTCGTCGGAATTGTGTTTAAGCTTTAAGTAATGCAAAATTTGAATCCATTTAATTAAAAATTAAGTCATTACGGAGATAGTCTGTCTACGGTGTGATGAGATACATCAATGACCCTTTCCAACATTTCTATTCAATTTCACATGGACATTGATTTTTTACATATATATGTATTAAATCAATGCTTAAAGGCACAAATTCGCTAATATTTTAAAATTACGTAGGTGATATTTTATTATGAAATTATTATATAAATAATATAATTAATTTGCCATGGGCAAAAGTTTCCAAAAAATTAGACTTTTTTGGTTTTTCAGACAAAAATTGAGAACTTCATATTTTATATTTTCGAGTTTTTAAATACAAAATTTATTTTACATGTCCTCTTCATCCGTTTTGAAATAACATTTTCCCGATAGAATTGAGAAATTTCGCAATATTATTCCCAATATTTTGATTTTGCTCATATTCAGTATATTGGTTTTGCTCATTTTTAAATAAATGGAAGTTTTAATGGAATCGTTTGAATCGAAATCAGTTTTTATATTTTGAATCCAAATATTCGAAATTCATTTGAATGTATTTAATAAATGTGGTAAATAATCAGTTTGTTTTGAAAATATAAACTTTAAAATATTTGGAAATACTATATATTTACAATTACTATTCGCTTTCGTCAATATCTTTTTTAATTGCGGGAAGTAATTAAGAAAACAAAAACATTTAAATAATTTTATTTTACATCAACATCAAAAATAATAATTGTATTGCTGTGCTGATTTACATAATTTTATCCCTTTAGTTACCGATACAAATTAATTCCTTATTTTTTGCTAGTTTGTCTGTTAATTACCAATAATTAAAAAAAGGAAAATTTCTAAATTGCTTGATTTCTGATAATAATTTTGTTATTTTAATCGTAAAAATTCCAGTCACTGATATAAAGTATTGAAGGAGTAAAGAATTTTATTGTTTAATTCCTTTTATTATTAAAGTAGTTCTTTTAATTCCATTTTCAATCTATGTAATAACTAAAATATATAAAGATTTAAAACTTTTAATTTCTTAATTACATTTTGTAAATTCTATATTTATTTTCAGGAATCGACCCGTGCATTTTTGTTTTCAATTGCGGACGCCAGCTTTTTACACTGAAAATTCAACCGAACAAAAAGTTACGCAAGAAGCATGGACTTGATGATTATATATTCCTAACATGATTCTTTTGTTCAAAATAGATTACTTTTAATACACAACAAGTTTTATTTTACGTGGTACTTTCATAACAACCAATCTTGTTCAGTTCTTTGTTTAAAACATCTGAAGTTCTACGGTGTACAAATACACGTGGAATTGTAGCAGAAAGTTTATTTAAGTAGTAACAAAACACTTTTGCAACTAACATATTTATAAACACAAATTTACGATGTCACTGTCACCTTAAACAGTAAAGATATAGCAACTGCTGTGCAAGCAACCGAAAATTTAAACAGCAGTTTTGGAGGCATTCGAAACGAGCGGATTTGCTAAAACTCAATCGAAATTGCACGTTGATATAAAAGTTATGAAATCAATTAAAAATATTTAGTCTGATCATGCGCAGATCACGCATATTGTTATAGCGCTGAAGAATCATGATTTTAATACTACTATTAGCTGCAGTTTGTATCTTCCCTGGCGGAAGTCCTAGTCCAGATCTTTCAAAGCACAATATTATCGGAGGTATGGTTGCTGATGTGATTCCATATCAGGTATCCCTTGAAGTGAGTGAAACAGGAGCACATAAATGCGGTGGAGTTATAATTAAAAAAAATGTCATCATTACGGCTGCGCATTGTATTTATATGAATCCTGGAAAATTTCGAATTCGAGCAGGAACAAATTATCGCGAAAAAGGTGGTCAAGTGATAAACGTTCTTAGCAGTACAGTTCATCCTAATTATACTCTTGAAACTCTTGACTATGATATCGCAGTTTTGGAGTTGGAAAACAGTCTCAAATTGGGTAAAAGAGTTCAACCGATAAATATGGCGAACGTTCATGAGCCCGTTAAGCCTGGAACAAGAGCCACTATAAGTGGTTGGGGAGTTAAGCGCAATAGGGGTAAAATAGGTGCTCGGAAGCTGATGTTTGCAATTGTCCCAATATTTGACTGGAATATCTGCAAAAATGATTATTATAATAGTCATTTGACAGAGAGAATGATTTGTGCTGGTGATGGGCTGGGAAAAGTAGATGCCTGCATAATGGATTCAGGTGGTCCAATGGTAGTGGATGGCAGACTAATTGGTATTGTCTCCGGAGGTATCGGATGTGCTCTAGAAGATAACTATGGAATTTACGTTAATATTGCTTATTTGCGAGAGTGGATTGATAAAGTTGTAAAATATAACACATGTATTAATAATAATTGTTAGCTATAAAATTAATAAATAAATTTTGTGTTTTCATTTATTGGCAGGTATTTCCATTACAAACTGAATTGGAGTATTTTGAGGTTAATATAAAAGTTCTGAAGTAATTAATTACCAGTTCATTATTATTATAACCGTTTACTAATTAGTTGTTTTTAAAATACAGGAAATTTAAAAAAAATTTTGATTAATAAAGTTTTTAGAATGAATTATTGCATTACTTTTAATTACGATATACCAAAAATAGCTTGGTTTTCCTTTTATTTTTTAACTTCCAATTTGTATGTAATTTACGGATGTTCAGGCAGTAATTGTAAATATTTTAGGAGCTTAAATTGGAGCTGATTTACAATTGTGATTTATTTTTTTTATAACTTGATGCTTAATTATTTATTTTAGCCATTTTCACATAAATTAGTAGTACTCTGTTATATACATTTTGCACCATATGCTTTGTGAAAGATGACAAACTAAATTGAAAAACCCATAGGGGAGACCGGGGCAAGATGGGGACTAGGTTAGCATAGTGAGTTGCGAAAATTTCCTTTAATTAGAATTATAAAACAGAAACGGCATGTAACATATGGTGTAAGATACATCTAATATTTTCTGAAAATACACATTAAAATCTTGCCTTCTGTTTTCATAGAAACATTAATATGAGATTGGAATCTTACTTAGCCTAAGAAAATTGATAATCATAAATACCATTATATTTTAATTCAAGAAATAGTTACAGAATATACCTACTAAAATAATTAATTATATAATACAATATATATTTAGTAAATAAAAATAATAAAAATATTAATCAACATGTAAATACTTGATGAAGAAAAGTACATAAGCAAATAATAATTGTAATATAATAATTATTATTATGAATAATGGAGATACCCAAATAAGGAAATATTATAATAATATTAAATTCGCTTCATAACGAGTGTAATTATTTCCACACCTAGACCAGTTGTCAAGTACTCGCAGCTTAACTTTGTATGCCAAAAAGGTCCGAGAACAGCTAAGGCGAAGACTAAGTTTGAAGAAGGCGCTTCACTGCAGGATTGAAAGGATAAAACCGGAACAATCCGTTACCAAGATTAGAGAAAATTAAATAAAGTAATAAAATTAAGTGAATAATCTCCTTAAATAAAATAAATAATTGAAATCTTTAATCTACTTGAAGGTATTCTTACCATAAAACTAATATTCTAAGTAAAAAACAATCAAAACGTATTAGTAATACTGAGGTAATTAAAATTCTGGTAGCAGGACGGCCGTATTAGGGACAACATAAGGAAATTAAAAATCACCTGTGAAATAAGGCAATCTTCAATTTATGAAAAAATCGAATTATTTAAACATAAGGTAGAATCTTCCTTTGTATCTCCTTAATCACACAATACAGTGTAAGTTGAAATTATTAGAATTCCCTAGATATCAGTATAAGAATCGAAGATTTCCCACGCATATCAGTCTGCCGGAAAAGTGTTGTTGTATGCATCCCTTTGCACCTGGCAGGAGAAGTTTTTTCTCCTGCTACACACAAAAATGAATTACATCCTTGAAATATCGCTAATTATATAATGGCAATTAACATACATACGATACCGCTAAAATATGTTATGATTTTGCACAATTAGTAAGAATAATGTGTTTCAATTTTTTTTCCAATGAATGTATAAGAAGTGAAGATAGGAAAACCATAATTTCTTCAAGCGGAATTATTTTGATTTGGAACCACAAAATAAATATTCAAGGTCATCCTCAAAATCATCGGCAATGAAGCTAATACAGCTCTTGAAATCACCGAAAACATGGCCATGGTCACTAATGTGCCAGTAATATGTCAGCCGTGCTATCGAAGAGAACGAAAATGTTTAGAAGCATATCACTACCTAAAACAATGGCTTTGGAGCAATAACTTGGAACTACCTGTTCAACCAGAGTTATTCACCCTAATATTTCATAGGTAGACGAAGCTTTATTGAAATGAGATAAAAAATAAACAAATAAAAGAGCTAGAAATGGTAAAACCTATTTTTTTGACACTCTAGATGAAATTCCTTATGTAATTTCGAATGGTCATCCATGGGTGCAAGTTTGATTTTTGAAGTAGTTGCTAGAACGGATCGTGGTACAACAAATATCATAGGATTTCATGTTCTGAAGAACTTTGGTACCATAAAAACGTCTAGTACTGATCGTTTTCAAAGAATACGTAAAAACCTAAATTTTCATATTGCAACTCCAAGAAGGTATAACGTCGGGTGGTGTGCGGGCAGTCAGGAGATTATTCAGGGTCGTTTTTCTCGGAAGATTCGAGTTTCAGAGCGCTGTTCTAGCTCTGCAGTTCGGGCGGTCTCTTATTCCAACTAATTCCCACTAAGTAGTCTACATTCCCTCATTGATTAACTTATACTGGCTTATTACTACACGGCGTGGTTGCGGGATATGAGCATGCGCTTACTACTCTTCTGACCAACACGATTATCGTGCGCTTATCGGTAGCGTAGCCAACACGGGATACGAGGGCGGAATGTGTGCGCTTACTATTTCTCGAGCCAACACGACTTGCGGATAAGACTAGTCAGATGATGTGCTTGGTCAAGCTGCTGGGAGGCAACTTATCAATCTATAAGGGCTAACTGACTTTTATAGCCAGTCCGCTGGTAGTTCCCTGGTGCGGGTCAACTCTTACGTCTGTGGAGTTGACTTCTCGATATCGGACTACTTGCGCGGTTTGTGGCTTGAGATCGACTTGTGTGTCTGAACATTTGGTGATCAACTGATTGATTCAATTACTGGCGACCGGCTATTTAAAGGCAGCCTGGCTGCTGGTGTCGAGTGTAGAATGTTCGCTTCCACTATCACACCACCAGCACGTGCCACTACTGAGCTGATGACCAGTAATGTGCTCCTCGCTCGGCGGCTGGCTTACTTTGTTGCTCTATCAGTTCCCCCCTCCCGCCCTAGTCCTAAATGTATGCATAGAAAAAATTTCTTCTACGAATTGTAGCTGGTAATAAGCTGAGGTGAACAGTGAAACCCGTTTGCGAAAAATCTAGTACCTCAGTTCGGAAAAAAAGAAGGAAATACCAAAAAATTGAGTATTGGGGTGGCTAGAAATAGCTATTTAAGCCGCCGGGTATAGGAGTGTGGGTACTCAAACTTCTTCTCATGACCTAAGGTATTCGGTTCTGTACTAGACTTCCAAAATCTACTAGATCAAATGTTGACCCTCTTCCCCAACTTTCTCCCGCTGAATTGAAATAAACATTATTAATAAAAAGTGTTCAGAGTATCATAATGCATCGTTTAAGACAACTCTTATTTCTGTGGATGTCGGGCCTAAAATAGGCATTCCCATTTGAACAAGTTGCATAGTAATGTATAGCCAAATGATGGCTGGGGAATATGTATGTTGTTACAGAGTTACGCGGACCCTTAATTGAAATTCCATAAAGAACAACTTATGCTTTCTACAATAGAAAATTTTTTGCAAATAGCCCCAATAATAAACAGGAAATATAATATAAGGGGAGGTTACCCAACCCGCTGTCACGACTCATAATAAAAAAAAATCTTCTTCCTTATTAAAAAACGACGAGCACTACATCTAGCCCTGAAGGGGCCCTAACACAACTTACCCTTCCTCGCTATGAAGACGCAGATGTTCTGCCTTCTTGCTGCCGTGCCCCATTCACCCAATGACACTGAGAGCAGAATTAATTTTTTGCAATGTCCCTAGTGATAACCTGACTTGAAAAGTTAGCGGAGGAGCGAACCTAGTCGACCATCACAGTTGAGAAAGGGCTCCGGGAGAGTCAGGGAATTACAAGTCTAGCTGTCCATTACGTTATAATTTATTTTGCACTCATAGCGTCTTATACATAGGGATATTCGGAATCTAACTTAACTACAACCCCGGACGGGTGCATACCTAAATTCCTGGAACTATTTTTTTAATTCATCGAAACTTTAATCGTGTGCATATAAAGATTTTAAAATTCATCAATGGTAGTACTATGCTTTAGGGGATATACATGCATCACTTAAAGGTGCATTCTATAAAATGTATCGACTCCCTTTCGGTAACAGAATGAACCAGTCTTTGTATAAAATATTCAAGTGGCTAAACTGTAATATTAAACTTACATACTATTAGCACTAGGATTCCATAACTAGAAATATTGTGTGTTTCAAATAAATTCAAAAAATTCAATAATGTGCACGTTTTCTGTCTGACTTGACTAGTTATTGTCTACAGGTGCAGAAATGAATACCGTTTAGCTCAGCCCAATCAGCTAGTTCATTTAAGCATACAAAAATATTCAAAAAAGATAAAACAATGTTCTAGACTTACATTTATTGACCTGCTGGGGCTCCCCGTAGAGGAGCCTCCTCTGAAATTCAGCTCCATCACTGTCAGGACAGATTAAAAATTATATAAATTTAGTTTCTGCTCGATGGAATCCCTGCGCTAGACTAACTATTGGGATATTCTTATTGAATAATGTATCTCAGCAGTCTGCGTAGCTACGCCAATGTAAACCTTGTTAGTATAGAATAGATGGGTCCTCAGAACGTGTATCTATGATGTACGTGCGATCGCTGTATGTTGAAGCAAATCTGCTGAAGATTTAAAGGCTTATAGAATGTGACCGCAATGAACAAATGGAGCACCAAAACATATATGTATGTGTGCTGTATATACTCTCGCCAATATTTGAAGAAAATGTGTTATTTTCTTCATCCAGCTTTCCTCCTTTTTTTCTCGTTTTCCTTTTTTTTTCGTGTACTCGATGAGCCCGATATCGTTGGATTATCTTTTTTCCGCTTTGGATTTCCACGTTCACCTACCAAGTTTTCCAAAAAAAAAAACTTTTTTCTTCTCTGTTCTTAACCACAAACTCTTGCAAGCCTCTAAAAAATCTTCTTCCTCTTCTCAGGTTTTTTCCACCTTCACCCGAAATGGGTTAGAATTAGAATGCCTAGCTGTCCAAACGTGGCAGTACCGTCACCGTGGGGATCGCACTAGCCATGAAGCCACATGATACAGCATGCTGCCTCGTGTATCTTCGACCATAACAAAGAGGATAGAAAGCTGCAGCGACCCAGTAAGCCTGAGCCCCTTCTCCACCAGGCTCCAGGTAAATCTCTATTAATCTTTTAAGCATCTCCTAATGCTCCTCAAGTGGAATGACGAAACCTAACCTCACTGCCCTGGTGCCCGCTCGGCCAGGGGCCGGATTCACTAACTCGAAGAGTTGTGGAGTTGTGGAGATGAGAGTTCTTTTGCCACTTAACTCTCCACTCGGAATTCTGTAACTCGTGGATTTGGATTGAGATTTGCCAAAATCTCTATTCCACTCGGCAAATCTCTCGACTGTGTTAAATAGTTGTGGAGAAGTAAGAAAAATATTTCTCAACTGACAGTATTGTCTGCTCTTATTGTCCTTTGTGATGTATCTAGGATTTGCAAATTGAATTATCGATTCAGTGCATATCCTGGCTATGTTTCAAAAAATTATGGAAATCCTTGGAATACTTACAGAGAAATAAGGATGTTGGTGTTTCAAGGTACCCGCTAAAAATTGTAATTCACGCGAAAATGGTCAATTTGGTCGTCTTCTAGTACAGAAGAGATGCTATAAAAAATTTAAATTAACACGTTAAAGCTTGTATGCAGGATGAAATCGCATCTACATTTTGTCCCCTAATTAGATATCTAATTAGTTTTTTAGTCAGGTAAATAGTTTTGGAGATAACTGTAAAAGAAGTGAATCAGTTCTTCTTAAGATGAAAAAATGGCCATTTGTTGGTACAAAAATGGGCATATTTTCAACTCATCATTATGAAGAACTGGTAAGTCGTGGCAATTCACTTTCCATGAGAAAAATGTTCACAACAGAGTACTAATGAATGTGAAGTGAAGATCGGAAGAATTATATGTAAAATATAGGGACTGAGGTGTATATGACCCAAGTGCAAAAAATACGTTTTTTAGCGGTAAAATGTCAGTTATGAAGTTAAAACGATCAAAGGAAACTACAACACTCGATTACCCGCTACTGCCTCTTTAATTTGGTACCAAACATGATATATTTTGGGCAACCCCCAATAGGGGTGGTACGACCCCCAACCACAAAGCCCCAACCGCAAATATTTGTTATCTATATTTTTGCTCTACGACCTTTCCACACAGAGTTAGCCGTCCTTCAACATTGCGATACTTCTCACGTTTTCCTTAACTCCCCAAGTATTGTAGAGAGTCGCGAATGGAGAGTTAGAGAGTTTTAATCGGAGAAAACGAAAATTCTCATCTCCCAAACTTCGAAACGCTCCGAGTTACAGAGTCCGGCCCCAGGGGCCCAAATTCCGAAATTCTCCGTGGTTACAGAAACCGACCCCAGGTGGCCATTACAACGAGTACTACCAACCTCATGCAGAAAACAGGCTGCAGCACCCAACGCACGCACAAAAAGTTCTGCTGATATACAACCAGCCCAAGATAGTTCCAGTGGATTTCTTTCTCTTCATTAGCCCAATAAACACCTGTCGAAAGGAATCATACGAATTTTGTAACAATATTATTAATTGGCATACACATTTTTTCTAATATTTGCTCTCAAATTTTTCATTGCGTTCTGTTTTAAGGATTGAACATCTGGTGAATATAGAACGGAGTTCCCTTTTGAAATTAAAAGTAATTTTTAATCATTAGCTGTAGAGCATGTATACGGGGAAATAAAGTAGCAAAATTATGATGAATCTGGAACAAGTATCGTTTAAAACATATGACACAGACTTAGCTAACTAAGTCAAGCTTTGTTTGATGAAATTGTACAAAATTTTGTGAGAGGTGATCTGGAAGAAGACAGAGACAATAATTTAGATTGAATCAAGTTATTGGACGATGAGAACGAAGAATTTGAAACATTTTTTTCTCTGTCAAATTAAGAGATTGGGCTTTGGATTGTCGAGTTAAGCATAACTTTTATACCGGAGGGAGACATGATTTTCAATATTTATATATTTATATTGCAATTATCTCATTTGCAATATAAAATTTCAGTGACACACTTGTGGTTTACGATAATCAGAAATTAATTAGAGAGCTTACATTTGATTTGTCATTTAATCTGTCATTTGACTTAAGAAAGTTCCGCGCACGTGCAAACTACAACCAAATATTATGCAATTACTTATCTATATGGAAATAAAAACGAAATAGACACTTCAAATTGACAACTGTCATACGTTAAATGTCAGATAAATTTGCAGCCAACATTGTAGTATAAAATTCGGTTCTAATAGGTTCGTGTATTAAATGATTATGGTTTATAACTCAGGTCATATTGCAATAAGCTTTTTTATCGCGTATATTTTTCGCAATTTTAATATTAAGTTTCAATATACAACATACTGAGTGTATACCGAGCGTATACCGAGCTGTTTCTCTGTACATATAGACAGATTTGCGGTTTATCGCAAATTGCAATATTGAAATTACAAGTCTGTCTCCGGTATAAGATATTCTACTTGATGAAGGCATTAATTCGCAAGAGAAAAACGGTTGGAACGTTAGCGTACATATATTGTGCCTAATTTGTTGTTTTGTTACTATTTCGAATTTTTTGTTACAATCATAAAGGAAAGTTCTTAGAAAAACATTTTTCACAGTAATATTTCAAAATTGTCGCCAATCTGTACATAAGATTACGTAAACTTTCTAAATGCTATATCACTTCTAATACCTATTCAATTACTTTGTTATTATGCAAAAAAAAATTGAAATAAATATATAATAAAATATAGTCGAGAAATCGAAGAAGCTCAGCCGAAATACAGTGCACAGCATCAGTCAGTGCGTATTAAGGCAAATGGGTTGAAGCGAACAGCCTGCCGAATTTCATCCATAAGTAATGGAAAATTGGAATCCATTTAATTAAAAAATTAAGTCATTACGTAGATATTCTGTCTAGGGTGTGCTGAGATACATCAATGACCCTTTCCAACATTTCTATTCAATTTCACATGGACATTGATTTTTTACATATGTATGTATAAAATCAATGGTTAAAGGCAACATTCGCTAATATTTTTAAATTGTGCAGGTGATATTTTATTATGAAATAATTGTATGTATAAAAAAAAACATATAATTAATTTGCCATGTGCAAAAGTTTCCAAAAAACTAGCCTTTTTTGGTTTTTCAGACGAAAACATATGTGAAAAATTGAGAACTTTATATTTTATATTTTCGCGTTTTTATACCCTAGATGAAATCTATAGGGTGTACCAAGTTTGCCATTCCGTTTGTAACGCACAGAAATAATGATGGTAGAGCAAAATGGATTGGACACCCCCGCATAAAATTAAAAGTTATTTTGATTTTTGTATATAAGTCTGTCCGTCCGTCCGTCCGTGCGCAAGATAACTCGAGAACGCGTTCATCTAAAATGCTGAAATTTTGTACACCGACATTAAAAAAAAAAGTAAAATTAAGTTCGAAAATGAGAAAAATCGGGCAACTCCTTCGTGTGGTTGCCATACAAAAATTTCGTTTTCCACGGTATATTTGGACACTACCTGAGAACACGTCGACATAGAAAGCTGAAATTTGGTACATTGTGTTTTGATAATAATAGCAAAGCAAATTTCAAAAATGGACTAAATCGGGCAACACCTTCTTGGTGTTGCCATATAAAAATTTTGATTTTTTTACATATACTCTGAAGACGATCAGTCCTAGACATTTTTATTGTACCAAAAACTTCTTCAGAATAAGAAATCCTATAAAATTGGTTATAAAATTTTTTCTGTCCGACGAGCCGTTCTAGAAATATATGCGAGAAACCAATGCAAAAAATCTCAAATGGGTGACCACACGAAATTTCATACGGGCATTCATCTAGGGTATCATATGAATTGGTCTTAGACCAATTATAGCTTTTTCTCTTGTTAAATACAAAACAACTTTAGATATCCTCTTCATCCGTTTTGTAATAACATTTTCCCAGTAAAATTGAGGAATTTCGCAATAACATTCCCAGCATTTTGATTTTGCTCATTTTTAAATAAATGAAAGTTTTAATGGAATCGTTTGAATCGAAATCAGTTTTTATATTTTGAATCCAAATATTCGAAATTCATTTGAATGTATTTAACAAAAGTGGTAAATAATCAGTTTGTTTAGAAAATATAAACTTTAAAATATTTGGAATTACTATTTATGTACAATTACTATTCGGTTAGTTAGCCAATATCTTTTTTAATTGCGGGAAGTAATTAAGAAAACAAAAACATTTAAGTAATTTTATTTTGCATCAACATCAAGAATAATAATTGTATTGCTGTGCTTATTTACATAATTTTATTCATTCAGCTAACGATACAAATTATTTTCTTATTTTTTGCTAGTTTGTCTGTTAATTACCAATAATTAAAAAAATTAAAATTTCCAAATTGCTTTATTTCTGATAATAATTTTTTTATTTTAATCGTAAAAATTCCAGTCACTGATATAAAGTATTGAAGGAGTAAAGAATTTTATTGTTTAATTCCTTTTATTATTAAAGTAGTTCTTTTAATTCCATTTTCAATCTATGTAATAACTAAAATATATAAAGATTTAAAACTTTTAATTTCTTAATTACATTTTGTAAATTCTATATTTATTTTCAGGAATCGACCCGTGCATTTTTGTTTTCAATTGCGGACGCCAGCTTTTTACACTGAAAATTCAACCGAACAAAAAGTTACGCAAGAAGCATGGACTTGATGATTATATATTCCTAACATGATTCTTTTGTTCAAAATAGATTACTTTTAATACACAACAAGTTTTATTTTACGTGGTACTTTCATAACAACCAATCTTGTTCAGTTCTTTGTTTAAAACATCTGAAGTTCTACGGTGTACAAATACACGTGGAATTGTAGCAGAAAGTTTATTTAAGTAGTAACAAAACACTTTTGCAACTAACATATTTATAAACACAAATTTACGATGTCACTGTCACCTTAAACAGTAAAGATATAGCAACTGCTGTGCAAGCAACCGAAAATTTAAACAGCAGTTTTGGAGGCATTCGAAACGAGCGGATTTGCTAAAACTCAATCGAAATTGCACGTTGATATAAAAGTTATGAAATCAATTAAAAATATTTAGTCTGATCATGCGCAGATCACGCATATTGTTATAGCGCTGAAGAATCATGATTTTAATACTACTATTAGCTGCAGTTTGTATCTTCCCTGGCGGAAGTCCTAGTCCAGATCTTTCAAAGCACAATATTATCGGAGGTATGGTTGCTGATGTGATTCCATATCAGGTATCCCTTGAAGTAAGTGAAACAGGAGCACATAAATGCGGTGGAGTTATAATTAAAAAAAATGTCATAATTACGGCTGCGCATTGTGTAGATATGAATCCTGGAAAATTTCGAATTCGAGCAGGAACAAATACTCGCGAAAAAGGTGGTCAAGTGATAAACGTTTCTAGTGTTACACTTCATCCTAATTATACTCTTGAAACCGTTGACTATGATATCGCAGTTTTGGAGTTAAAAAAAAGTCTCAAATTGGGTAAAAGAGTGCAACCGATAAATATGGTGAATGCTGATGAACCCGTTGAGCCTGGAACAGAAGCCGTTATAAGTGGTTGGGGAGTTAAGCGATATAGGGCTGAAACGGGTGCTCGGAAACTGATGTTTGCAACTGTTCCAATAGTTGACTGGAATAGCTGCAAACAAGATTTTTATAGTCCTTTGACAGAGAGAATGATTTGTGCTGGTGACGGGCTGGGAGAAATAGATTCCTGTAAAATGGATGCAGGTGGTCCAATGGTAGTGGATGGCAGACTAATTGGTATTGTCTCTGCAGGTACCGGATGTGCTCAAGAAGATACGTATGGAATTTACGTTAATATTGCATCTTTGCGAGAGTGGATTGATAAAGTTGTAAAATATAACACATGCATTAATAATAATTGTTAGCTATATAATAACAATAAATATTTACATTTTTATTAAAATTGATAGAAATTTTGTGTGTTCATTTATTGGCAGGTATTTCTATTACAAATTTAATTAGAGTATTTTGAGGTTATATAAAAGTTATGAAGCAACTAGTTATCATTTCAAAATAATTTCAAGTACTTATTATATTTAAGTAAATATTTAATTAACATTAACTAATTAATTTTTTTTAAATACAGGAAATTTAAAAAAAAAATTAGATTAGTAAAGTTTTTAGAATGAATTATCGCATTACTTTTAATTACGATGTACCAAAAATAGCTTGGTTTTCCTTTTAGTTTTTTAACCTCCAATTTGTATGTAATCTAGGGCTTTTCTGGAAGTAATTGTAAATATTTTGAGAGCTGAAAGTAGAGGTGATTTACAATTATGATTTACAGTTTTTTTATCTCGCGATGCTTAATTATTTATTTTAGCCATTTTCGCATAAATCATTAGAACTGTGTTATACATTTCGCACAATATGCTTTGCGAAAGAAGATAAACTAAATTGAAAAACCTGTAGGAGAGACCTGGACTGGATGGGAAGCCGCTGCAAGTTAGTAAATTGTGAAATTTTCCTTTAATAAGAAGTGTAACACACAGTACGTTTACATGAATACTTGAGTACATGACTTGAAATCAACTTGAAGCTCAGGCAGGGCGGTTAATTTAATTAATTCCCATTACTGGACTTGCATTTTTCTTGATTTTAATTTTCCAATTACTTAAGTTGAAAATTACGCATTAAATGAGCGTTTTCATGATATTTTGCTTACTTCACGCATACTTCTAGTATACTTCAAGTATTCATGTAAACGTACTGACAGAAATGGCATGTAATGTATGTTGTCAGACGCATCCAATATGTTCTGCAAATACACATTAAAAACTTACCTTCGTTTTTTATACAAACATTAATATGACATTGATATCTTACTTAGCCTAAGAAAATTGATAATCATAACCATTGTATTCTAATTTAATAAATAGTTACTGAATATACCTACTTATATAATTAATTAAATAATACTTAGTATTTAGTGAATAATAATAATAAAAATATTAATGAAAAAGTAATTACTTGATGAAGAAAAGTAATTAAGCAAATAATAATTGTAATATAATATTTATTATTATGAATAATGGTGATACCCAAATAAGTATATATTAAAATAATATTAAATTCACTTTATAACGAGTGTAATTGTTTCCACACCTAGGCCAGTTGTCCAGTGCTCGCAGCTTTACTCACACTCTTTTAATTGCTATTCTGAACATTCCCGAAATTTATTCCAAATAGTGGTACAAAAGAAGAGAAAGGAAGACGGAGGTAAGTCCGACAAGAGTTTCGAGAAGATCAGCGATACAGAATAAAGTAAAAAAGAAAGGAATTTTTAATTTGGTAAAATATTAAAAAACAAAGGACAAAAGTTATACATGGATTGCCAAAACGGGCCAAGAACATCGTTGTGTAAGGGGAAGTTTGAAGAAGGAGTTGGTTGCACTGTAGGGTTAAAAGGATAAAACTGGACACCAAGATCAGATAAAACAAAATAAAAAATCTTATTAAATTAAATAAATAATTGAAATCTTTAATGTGATTTAAGGATATCTAACCATAAAACTAATTTTCTAAATAAAAAAATACAAAAACGTATTACTAATACTGAGGTAATTAAAATTCTGGTAGCAGGACGGCCGTAATAGGGACAACATAAGGAAATTAAAAATCACCTGTGAAACAAGCCAATCTTAAATTTATGAAAAAATCGAATTATTTAAACATAAGGTAGAATCTTCCTTTGTATCTCCTTAATCACACAATACAGTGTAAGTTGAAATTATTAGAATTCCCTAGATATCAGTATAACAATCGAAGATTTCCCACGCATATCAGTCTGCCGGAAAAGTGTTGCTGTATGCATCCCTTTGCACCTGGCAGGAGAAGTTTTTTCTCCTGCTACACACAAAAATGAATTACATCCTTGAAATATCGCTAATTATATAATGGCAATTAACATACATACGATACCGCTAAAATATGTTATGATTTTGCACAATTAGTAAGAATAATGTGTGTCAATTTTATTTCCAATGAATGTATTAGAAGTGAAGATAGGAAAACCATAATTTCTTCAAGCGGAATTATTTTGATTTGGAACCACAAAATAAATATTCAAGGTCATCCTCAAAATCATCGGCAATGAAGCTAATACAGCTCTTGAAATCACCGAAAACATGGCCATGGTCACTAATGTGCCAGTAATATGGCAGCCGTGCTATCGAAGAGAACGAAAATGTTTAGAAGCATATCACTACCTAAAACAATGGCTTCGGAGCAATAACTTGGAACTACCTGTTCAACCAGAGTCATTCACCTTAATAATATCCTAGGTAATCGAAACTTTCTTGAAATGAAATGCAAAGAACGAAAACTAAGCAAGAAAAATGCTAGAATTGATAAAACCATTTCTTATGATACTCTAAATGAATACGCACTTGTATTTGCGAATGGTCAACCATCTGTGCAAATTTGATTTGTGAAGTAGTTTTTCGCATAGCTCTAGAACCAATTTCTAAAGATTTCATTTTCTGAAAAACTTCTCGGTATATTAAATACGTAAAAATCCTAAACTTTTATATGGCACTACCAAGAAGGGGTTGCCCGCTTCTGGTATTTTTCAAATAATGTTTACTATTATTATAAAGACGCCACGTACAAAATTCCAGCGATCCTCGTTGACACATTCTCAGACAGTGTTAAAATATATAGTGAAAAATGACATTTTTATATGGCAACCCCACAGGTGAGTTGGGAAAAGTCGTGTCCGTTTTGGAATTTATATTTCCAATGATTACGTCATCAAGGATGCACCTGTTTCTTAACTTTAGACATTCGAGAATTATTAGATCATCCCAAAATTAAACGATATTTTGAAACCCTAGATGCCGGGTAAGGTTGTTCAATGAAAACATATTTCACTTCGTTCTACTTCACTTAAGTTTCAATTGAAATTATTCACTGAACAAAGAACAATTATATTAGTGTAATAACCAGACTGACCCTGTAATTGGCAATTCTATTATGCAAGATAAAGCCAACTGAAATTCTGATTACAATTAAATTTTGTCTGATAAACTGATTCAAAACTAACTGTGATTTTACTTTTTTTTGCTTTGCGCGCGCGTGTATGTGTGTATGTGTGCATAGGTGTGTGTATGTGTGCATATGTGTATGTATGTGGGTGTATGTGTATGTGTGGTGTGTGGGAGGGTGTGTCGCAGGCCTGGGTGCGACCTCCGCCTCCACTACCCATCTCCCACTAGTAGTATTTGGTTATATAGGGTGGTATTACAGTATCGGCATAAACGCTTTTAGCACTTGATGAAATGACTAAAAATATCAGACACATAATGTAAAAAGGGGCTAAGTCTAAACCAATACATTATTTGCCTACTCTCCATGAAGTGTCTAGACTTTTCGTGAAATGCTGAGTTTCATCAAATGTCTACGACATATGTATATATATTAACTAGTAAGCCAAGCTAAGGGGATACCATATGATGCAAAGCCCAGCATGGCAGAAAGGAGATATGGAAAGGATTAGGGGATATTGGGAGAGTGGCGGAGGTGCCGATGTATGTCGCCCTTAAGACTCCGCAGATTGTATGCCGGAGGAAAAACACACGATGGTAAACTGTTCCACATTCGCACTGTTCGGGATAATAAAGCATCACGGAATTTTACTGTACGGCCGAAAGTAATTTGAAGAGTAAAAGGATGTGCGCGGATTTGTGCAGGAATCGTTCTACAAGCGATTAGACTAAATATTTCATCAAAACATTGATCATGCACGTAGCGATAAAAGAGCGAAAGGCATCCAACATTGTGGCGGTGCTCGAGTAAGTCGATATGACAAGTTATTGCCAGATTGCCAATGAGCTTGAAGGCTCTCATTTGAACAAATATCCACTGAAGCTAAGGCTGTGCGACCAACCCCAGTCCATATATGGGAATTCTATTTCATTCTAGGTCTAATGTAGAACTTGTAGAGGAGCGCTAGATTTAACGGGTAGTGATATATGTATATGTAAGTAAATCGTATTTCTGTAATAACATCTGTCTGAAATTGTTAATTGTTTACTGGGAAAATGAGATTTTCTGGGATCATTTGCATTACATCATTTACCAACACATTCCGCTTCATTTTTTGTGGGGTTTTTATCAATCTGATACTTCCTTTATTGCTATAATTTTCCAATATACACAAGACTTTACGTCTCAATGGTAATTACAATCTGTTATCAGCAACGTTTAAAAAAAGGGGAGTTACTACATGGAAAAAATAGAAACCTACATAAAATAAAAATAAAAATACAAATAAGTAGACGGACAATTGATTTACTTAATCAAGTTAATACAACATCAAAATTGAACTAACTATATTATAAAAACGCACATTACAAAGTGATACTACTGTGGAACATAGAATACAATAAAAAATAAAAATAAAAAAAATGAAAATTAAACGACAACTAAATTATGCTAATCTATGCAAAAATGTGTCAATGCGAGAGAAAATTCAGTTAAGAAAATCTGTTACAAAAGTTTCATGAATGTGCTAATAATTCTGGCCCTTTGAATATTATGGGGTAATAGATTCCACAGATGAGTTAGTTGAGCAATGTAAGGCCGCTTACACATCGAGAAACGAAAACGAACGAATATACGGTTCCACACCGAAAATTCCTTTATGCTTACATATCAAAAACGAATGAATAAAAGTTGGGTTGGGTTTGTATCAAAGGTAAATAAACGGAAAAGAGGTTATGTACGACCGAAAAGAATATTCGTTAGTGTGTGGAACGTAGTATGGAACGAAAATGTACTTTTGACAGTTCGGAACGAAAATTTGTTTTTCGTACGAATAAACATAAAAATGTGTTTTAATTGAAATAAAGCTTTAAATATGGATATTTTAATCGTCATAAATAGGAGTACCAAATCGCGATATTGAGAGATTATGTCCCCTGGATGACCGAAGAGGGGGATCATATTACTTAGATAATGGGATTGAGAGGTAATCAATAGCTTTTAAAAGAAAGAAAAGGCTCTCCGTTTTAAATAAATATCCAGTGAGCAGCCGAGTAGCGTGAAATTAAGATGGGATACATGATCGAATCTACGTAGCCCAAATATGAATCTAACATAGTCATAAAAAGCGACATTTAACTTTTTACTGCAGTTAGAGTCAAGTATTGGGAAGACAAGGGCACCATATATAAAGTGCTGTAATACTAGAGACTTAATTCAGTGGCAGTGAATTTTCGGTGAAGACATGCTAAACGAAAACCACAGGCGTCGAAGATTAATATAAATTGTAGAAAGACTCATTCTAACGTGATCACAGCATGTCATCTTTTAGTTGAGAATAACACCTAAATTGTAAAATTTATTCTCATATGAAAGTGAGATTCAATTCAAAATTATTGCAAGGAAAGCCGACGAGTCAAGGGTCAAAGAAGAGAAGGCAATGCATTTACATTTGCTTGGGTTAAGTTTTAGATTATTTGCCTTGGACCAGTTACAGATCCCATTCAAATCATCGTTCATTCTAGCCATACAATCTTCAATACGTCCTATTGGACGACTGCAGATTATCAGCGTAAATGTGAATATCAACATTACGTACTACCTGAGACAAATCGTTGATGTACAGACTAAAAAGCAGTGGTACCAGGATAGATCTCTGTGGGACGCCGCTGCAAAAAGGAAGAAAGGCCGAATACTAATTATTGTCTACCACTACTATCTGGAAACGTTCACTCAGCAAGTCTCCCAACAGGCAAATTGCACCTCTAGAGAAATCAAAGCGGTAGGAGAATTTTTCGAGCGGGTTCTTATGGCATACACTGTTAAAAGCCTTAGGAGTTGAGGAGATCTAGAATGGCGATTTCTCTCTTGTCTAATGCAGCCCGAATGCCGTTTGTGACCTTCGCAAGAGCAATTTCACAACTAGCCTAGTCCGGAATCCAGACTGCCAACAACTCAATAAATCAATACTATTAAAAACTAATGGCCGTACCTATACGATTATTTTAAAGGGAAATTTAGATCTGAGTATAATTTTTTTCCTTTTTATTGAACCGATTGGAAAGTCCTGTTGATTGAGAGCAAAACTGGTATTTCCATGTTACGTTAAAATAACTATGCTAAAATAACTATACTAAAATTGCTAAACTTACAATACGTAATTTTTGTGAGTATAACAAATACAATTATTCTCAGAACGTGATCAAAGTTGTTCTACAAACTTGAAGATATTTTTTATTTTAGACATTTCCTATAAAAACTGGTTAAATATTATCGCACAAATATTCTAACAAAGTTTATTCAGTTTTTCATCAATATATCTTGGCGTTCATATAGAACGAAAATATGTGAAGTTTTTCGTATTAATTAGTTCAAGTTAAATTGAAACAAAAATGTTTTTCTCAAGTTGTATGAAAATTCATTTGCAGCTAATATCTCTATAGAATTGTCTAAACATATTTTTAATAAACACAAAAAAAAAAAAAAAAAAACTACGTCACAGTTATATTAAACAGCAAAGATATAGCAACTGCTGTGTAAACAACAGACAATTAAGTAGCAGTTTCGGAGACATTCGAAACGAGTGTTTTTACTAAAGCTCAATCGAAATTGTACGCTGCTATAAAAGTTATGAAATCTCTTAAAAATATTTAGTGTGATCATGCGCAGATGACGTGTACAGTTATAGTGCTAAAAAATCATGATTTTCATGCTACTAGTGTTCGCTACTTTTAGTAGCTTCCCAAGTGGAAGTCCTAGTCCAGATCTTTCAAAACTCAACATTATCGGCGGTACGGTTGCTGCTGTGATTCCATATCAAGCATCCCTTGAATGCAATAAAACACATATATGCGGTGGAATTATCATTACAAAAAATGTCGCCATTACGGCTGCGCATTGTATTCATCTGAATCCTGGAATATATCGAATTCGAGCAGGAACAAATACTCGCGGAAAAGGTGGTCAAGTGATAAAAGTTTCCCGCAGTATAGTTCATCCTAGTTTTGAATTGAATACCTTGGACTATGATATTGCAGTTTTGAATTTGAAAAAAAATCTTAAATTCGATGAAAGAGTGCAACCAATAAATATGTTAAATGCTGATGAATCCGTTAAGCCTGGAACAAAAGCCATTATAAGTGGTTGGGGATTTAAACGAGAATTCGCTAAAAAAGGTTCCCGGAAACTGTTGTTTGCAACAGTTCCAGTCGTTGATCGGAATACCTGCAAGGATGATTATTATTATTATTTGACAGAAAGAATGATTTGTGCCGGTGATATGCTGGGAACAGTAGATGCCTGTAATTTAGATTCAGGTGGTCCAATGGTAGCTGATGATAGACTAATTGGTATTATATCCTCAGGTATCGGATGTGCTATTGAAGATACTTTGGGTGTTTACGTTAATATTGCTTATTTGCGGCCGTGGATTGATGAAGTTGTAAAAAATATCACATGTAATAATTGTTAGATATAATGATAATAAACATTTAAATTTTTATAAAATTTAAAGAAATTTGTTGTGTTTATTTAGCAGAAGGTATTTCATTTATAAATTGGCCTATTTTGAGGATATTCTAAAGTTATGAAGTAATTAATTACCATTTAATTACCCCTTGAAAAGATTTTAAAAATATTCATTACAATTACAATTACTTATGGTATTTTTAAGTAAAAATTTTAATTACCATTAACTAGCAAAAGTTATTGTGTTTAAAATACAGGAAATAGGAGAAAAATGAAATTTTAATTTTATATTCTTTAGAAAGAGTTTAAGTTAAGATTTTACAAATTTCCGTGTTATTGGTGCTTTCGTGCTTAGCTCTTCTAGAAACATATACGAAGGTGAATCAAAAAGTTCTCTAAATAAAACGCAAATTTGTAAATTTTAAAATTCTTGTTTTTTTTTTGTTTTTTTTTACATTATCACCTTTTACATCGATACATTGTTGCATGCGATGTTGACATATTTTCAAACCTTTTCTGTAAATAGTTTGATCCCTTTACCGCACGTGACCAGATATGGACTAAAGGCTGGATGAATTGAAATTTCCAAGTAAGATCTCTTTCAAAATTCCTCGAACTTATTCTGAAAAAGGAATTTGTTGGTGAAATTTTTCGGGCCGTTTGTTTTGATTTTTCTTTTTTTTTCCAAAGTCGCCTTCAATTCCCTCAATACATTAGCATCATAATAGCATGCCTTGATTGTGTTTTATAATTCCAGAAAACAGTTGCTATCAATTTGTCGGTGGATCATTTAGTGTTGATATTTTTTATTTGTGTACCGGTGATTTTCTTGATAACATCTGTTTGGACTGAAATTTGCTTTCTAGGTCGAATTGCTAAATTCACATCTCATCATCTTTTATGCGATACTATTTATCCCGGCGGCACTCGCTACTGCGTAAAAATTACCACAGAGGGTCCTAAATGTGGGTTTCTATTTTCTTCGGAGCCTGATGGCAACTCACCGCACCCCGGGAGGCAGTCTGTTTAAACGCGGCGCTTGTTGACAACGGACGTGTAAAGTGATTATGGGTGAAAAACACACGGTTGCGACGGTTCTTCTTACATTACTTTTTGGTATGTTCAGTTATATTTTTGTTTCTTTTTTAATTGAGGAAGAAGACAGTGGAGAAGCAAATGTCTCGGAGGTAGAAGATTTTGAGGAACGTAGTGACCATGAAAGTGAAACTGAGCAGGAAGCAAATTCAGACCCGCCCTCAGATAATATTTACCGACAACGTTCAAATTCTGACCAAACAAATTGAAGAGAATGAAGAAATACAGCCAATAGATCAAGAAATATGTCAAGATTTTTTACGTGAGCACCTGCCAAGTATGGCTTAATCTTTCGGCATTCTTCATGCATGGATTGTAAAGATCAATCAAATTCCTCGTGTCGAAGCAACGAGTACCATTATGCCAAAATTGCATTACATGACATCAATTTACTGGTAGAAGCGAGACCTGTCCCATCTCTGCCGATTTCAGGTCACGGCACCCTAGACCACAGCCACTACGATGCTCCCATAAAGGGGCCATCCCAAGTTGATGTGGATAAAACCTTGTTATCCAGGGCTCCTCGAACCCCGTAGTACCAAGTTAGCTAATGTCAGGCCGCCCATTAGGTATGGCTTTCGTAAAGCATGATCAACGGACCATGAATACTCCCAGTTTCAATATTTCATGCTAGATATCTTTTTCAAAACGGTACTGGTAACTCCGTTCGGGCCTAGATCTTATTAGCAGTGTCCAAATGAATTGTACTTGGCCTATACAGGTAATACAATCTTTTGGACGCTGGCAGAGGGGACCACGTGAAGGTTAAGATATGCCCAATTCAGTCTGGATAGGCTTTGAGATTCACCATTTGGATCTCATAGCTGACCATGCATACTAACCATATAAGCTCTACTAACATACATACCTGATTTCCGTTATTTATCAATAGATGAAGAGTACATAGTTAGAAAATGTACCTTTGAAGTATCTGAGGCGAGGGAAGTTTATTGGGAAAGACGGAACAACTCAGTGGTAAGCTTGTGCGCCATCGCTACGGGTACGAACAAGATCCTATAATATTGTTTATCATTTACCGGGACCAATAGGCGAAGTAAGATCTTGCTCATCCATGCTAGAAGCCTGGAGTATTATATTTTCGAAGATTTTACTGGAAAATATCGTCCAGTATACCAAAATTTACATTCACAATCTGAGATCCAAGTTCTCTTGAGAACGCAATTGTTAGTGTGTCGACATTGTTGAACTTAGAGCTCTTTTGAGATTACTATGTGGAAGACTGAGGAGCAGCCACCTGAACCCAATAGATCTTTGGGAAAAAGATGGAAGTGGTTACGATATATGTATGCATAGCCACCATTTCACGCGAAGGTTTCATTTCTTTCTGAGAATTTTGCATTCTGACGATATTCGCTAGCGCTCTTTCGCGAAGTTTTCCGAGAGATCGAGAGATCAATGGCAATATAAAAAAATATTATGGTGTTGGCAACGATGTGATAATTGACGAAAATTTGTAGAAGACGCGTGGTCAATTCAGGCAATATATACCAAGCAAGCCAGGTAAATATGGTATAAACATTTTTGTGATGACTGACGCGCAAAAATTTTATATTAATAATATGGAAATATACGTTGGAACAAATGACCAAGCGATGTCGTCAAGCGTTTTGTAGAACCTATAAATGACGGCCACGAAAATGTCGTGATGAACAACTGTCTCACCAGCTTTTCTCTGTTGAGTGATTTGCTCAAAGGTTATGGATTGACAGCAGTCGGCACATTGAGGAAGAATAAAGCTGGAATTCTACTTGTATTTCATTCTAGATCTGATATAAGATTTGTAGCGCTAGATTTGACGGGGCGAAATATTTCTTAAACTTTTAAGAAATGCAAGACATCTCTATGTTTCTTTGGCAACAGAAAAGATATTATCTATCCCAGCTTGACTTACTGGAAATATTAATCCCAAAAATGCTTAGTGACGGTGAATTAGAAATTAATGCTCCATTAAAAAAAACGGAAATGGTTAAGTAATGAATTGCTTTAAAGAGATGAGACAGCTTTGGGGGAATGGTTAGACGTCAAGAAGAAATCGACAAGTTGAAAAAAGTTTCATCGCGGATTCATATAAAACTAAATAGATTTATGCAATAGCAAGTAACATTATTTGAGTCTCAATAGACCTAGAATATTAGATATTAGGTACTATTAGCCTGGTAAATAGTATAAAAGCATGGTAAAAGTCAGAAGCAAGATTTATGCAAATTTATGCAAATACATATACAAACATACAAGTGTCATAAGTACGCGTAATGCGTAATGCGTTCATACAAAACTAAATCGTTTTATTTAATAGCAAATGGCATCATATCGGTCTAGGAGCACTCAGAAAGGTTTTACTTAAAACCAAATGGATTTACAATAGAATGAATTGTTTTAATCGCAGCCATCCTAAGATCGAACAGTTTTATTTCGGCTGTACAAGTAGCAAATAGGCTTTAATGTGAAATCGCCATTTTATACTCAAAATTTATTATTTTTAAATTAATTATTTTCAGGAATTTAAGCCGTTTCAGAAGTCAGGGATATCATTTTAAAACAGTTTTTTTCAATTCCGAACGTATTTTAAATAATATCAAAATTAAATATATAAATATAGTGTAAATAAAAAAAACTTTATTTTATAATTATTTCTAAAATTTTCCTAATTTTAATTAATTCTGAGGAGCGTTATTATTTTTCGAGCTATCCTATGTAACATAATCAGTAAATTTTCAATCCCCGCCCGTAAGATTTGCTAATTAAACTGTTAAAACTGCACTTAAAATAAAATTGAATTACATTTCAACATACGAAATTATTATAAAGTGGAACAAATAAATCTATTTAGTTCTATTATTATTATTATGGATTTAAAGATCACTTTTATTTTGCAGTTTCAAGTCTAAAAGGTTTGCTTAAATAGTACTTCCAATGCCTTTTTCTCTTAAAAAAGGTTTGAGGAGTAGTTTTATGATGGTTTTGTGATCACTTTATGCGGATAGATTGATGAGTTCAAATTACGCTTTTAGTTTTATGAAAGGTTTTATAGAGGACTGCAAATCATCGCAAGTAGTAATCCCGATAAGACCAGTAAGTCTTAATATCCGCACCTCTGAGCAAAAGGGTATTAAGTCCAAAATTTCAATTTTTCCATTTTTTGGCTCATCTGGATTTGAATTTCGCGCTTATTTAGTAGTCTACTACATAAGACGATTGGACGTAAAATAACGAAAATAGCATTTTATGAACAGTATTAAGTCCACTTTGCTTCTGGAGCAAAACAGTATTTTCTTTATATCACATGTATTAGGTCCAACATAATACATAAATCACCCAGGGCAAAACCATATTATGTCAAAAAAAAAGTATTAAGTCCCACATAATACAATTCAGACAAAGTATTAAGTCCACGATCACAGCGTGAGCCAAGGAAACAGTGCAAGTCTCTACACGTTTGTACAGGTTTTTAACGCACGTATTAGTTTAGTTCACTGTCTGATATGTTGTGATGCACTTGCTATTATTGATTGCAAAATAAAAATTCGTTTTTTGTTTAACTAAAGTGGTTTATGTTTATTTGTAAGTGGCTTAATGCAAAAGCTACCAATACTAGCTAAACATTGGAGATAGATCCCACAGAATGCTTCAGCTTGCTCTGAAAAATACAGGGTGCACCAAAAATGAAGACTCTTTAGTGGAAGGTCTCTCAAGCCAACGTAAGTCCTCTTACGAATTAATATTTCTTGTAATACATTAGTTCAGTGGCGCAACCAGCATGCTTAGCGTAATATAATTATTATTTTTTTCTGTTCTCAAGTTGTTCCTGTTGATGAGAATTATCTACTTATGTCAAATGATGAAAATAGCCGGACCAAAATTGATTCAATGGAAACCGTAGAAAGTAGAGATGTGAAGACCCCCTCACCTCGTTTGTTGGATATATCTTATAACTTTCATAATTTGCCAGTAAATACAATTGAAGTACAAATAAATACACCTGCCATGGCAGATGTTGCTGAAGCCATCAGTTCAACAAGTGGTACCTTAGTTAGTAAAGAGATTAATAAACCAGCAATGTCGCCTATTCCGTCTACAAGTAATATAGGCGAAGATAAAATAGACCCATTCGAAGATTCTGCAAGCTCTTTTGTCCCTAGCATTAATTCCAGCAGTGAGAGCGATTCTGAATCCACGCATGATGATGGTGATGAGGAGAAAGAAGAGTCCCTAGATACAGACAAACAGAAGAAAGGAAAGAAACGTGTAAGAAACGAAAATATGTGGCAAAGAAATTTGCGGAAAAAAATGAGGATGTCTGGCAAAAAATGTAAATCCTCGAAAACTAAACGGACTACGAAAGAGAAAAAAATACCAGAACCTTGTAGAAACTGCCGCTTGAAATGCAACGAAAAGATCTTAGATCCTCAGGGAACACAAATTCACAGAGAATTTTCGAATCAGGAGACAAACATTGAACAAAAAAGACAGTTTTTATGTTCTTGTCTTGAAGAAATATCTGTCCAAAGAAAAAGAGAACGAATAGGTAGTCGAGCTGGGAAACGCCAATATAGCTTGAAGTATTTTTTTAGTATAGAAGGAAAAAAATATCAGGTCTGCAGAAAGTTCTTTTTGAGTACGCTGGATATTTCTCAAACATTTGTTAGATATGCCCTGCAAAAACGTCAGTCCGGTGGAGTTGTCGAATGCATCAAAAGAGGAAAGCAGCCGTCAATTAATAAAGTGAGCAATGAAGTAAAGAATAGGATCCGTGAGCATATCATGGCTTTTCCATGTGAAGAATCACATTATAGCCGCAGAAGTACAGCAAAAAAATATTTAGGAAGCCATTTAAATATTTCTACAATGTACCGGATGTATAAAGAGGAATGTACCTTGGAAAATATTCCTTTTGATAATGTTGGCAAGGAATGGCTTTACAGCCAAATTTTTAATACAGAATTTAATTTATCCTTCGCCGTTCCTTCAAAAGACACTTGCGATATGTGTGACGAGTTTTTGATTAATCTAAGACAATCAAATTCTGACGCTGAACGTGAAAGTTTACAGGCACGATAGCTACAACTCTCATTTATTGGAGGCATATAAAACTGTCTAATGTGGGATGAGTCAGTTGCTGGCCGGGGTGGGAACGAAATGGCCTCATGCTTGGTCCGATACATAAATTCTTTAGCTCAAAGCATAAAGTCTGTGGTTATTTGAACCGACAATTGCCCCTCACAAAACCGCAATTTACAGATGATCATGTGCCATTTTTATCTGCTTGCATTGAGTCCACATATCAAAGAGATTAGTCATAAATTTGTTCTGCGTGGACACACACACATGGAGGTGGATAGTATACACTCAGTTATAGAACGAGAGGCTAAAAAATGTCCCAATTTTCAAATTATTACCCCATGGGATTGGTTACAGTTGGCAAGGATTTCAGGCTAAAACAAAAACTTCAAAGTGTATGAAATGACAACTAGAGATTTTAAAGACTTCAATAAAATGTACAATTCTTCCAATTCACCATTACAAAATATTAAAAAAACCGAGAATAACGAAAAAATTTTAATTTCGAAAACCGTATTTATGCAGGTTAGACAAGAAACACCTGGAGTTCTCTACTTTAAAACAGATTTTGATCAAGATTTCAAAAGCGTAAATTTTAATAGAAGATGTAGAAATCTCCAATCTGCAGAAGAATCGGTAGTTCCCTTACGAGATACTTTATATCCGATAAGTACAAAAAAATTCAAAGATCTTCAAAAACTCTTAAAGTGGGTTCCACTAAGATTCCACAATTTTTTTCAGAACCTTGTGCATGAGGAATCAATTATGAATGGAAATACAGACGATTAGGGTAAATACCTAATACTTTTTTTGAAGCTTTTTATGTTTAGCCAGCTTTGTTTATTATGTAACTATTATAATAAAGGGAATACTACATGAAAAACACTTTTGTTAATTGCTTAAGAATAAAAGGTCAGTTACTTTACAGCAATTTGTATTTTTTCTTTGGTTCTTGTTTTTAAAAATACATTCCGGTACTTATGGCTTTACTATAATCATTTTTTTATTTGTGCAAAGAAATTTTTTTCCAGCATAAAAACTCAAAGCTCCTACTTTACCATAATTATAAAGTGCAAATTTCAAATATTAAGTCACAGTTATGAAATTTTTCCATATTTTCTGTAAAAAAATTTAGTTTTCAAAAATATTGATAATTGCAAAAACCGACCATTATAATTATTCATATTATTCAATCAAGTTTAAATTGTTAATTTGTACATGCTACAAAACAAGAATAAATAATAATTATTTCTACTTGTTTTGTATCCTGTACAATAAAATTATTGTATTTTACGCTTTCCTGTAAAATTTACATTTTGTGACTTAATACCCTTTTGCTCTGGGGTACGGATATAGTTTTAAAAATAGGCCCACACAGCTTATTGTACCGTGGGCCATTTTAGTTTTATAAGAGTTTTTTTACGGTCATGTTATTGTTGGCTTGGCTTTATAGCCTTATTACAAGTTTTATGAAATAGCATAGACAACGTTATGTAGGCTATATTAAGACTAAAATTGTTACTTGGGTGCGTTACTGACTCCTGTTCCATTTCCTTCCTGTCTTCATGTGCTTGTAATGTAAGGTATATCCCTATGTTTCGAATAATAATATAAAAAAGCAAAATATATACATATAAAAAAAAACAGTAGAAAAGCTAGAATTGGTCTAAAATGAATTATTATTATACCATAGATAATAATTTCGTATGGTCATTTTTTGATTTTTGACGTGATTTTTCGCATATATTTCAAGAATGGTTTGTCGGACCGTAATCTTGAAAATAACCAATTTCATAGGATTTCATATTCTGAAGAACTTTTCAGTTAAATAAAATCGTCTAGGACTGATCGTATTCACAGTATACGTAAGAAACCTAAATTTTTATATCTATAGCAACAACAAGAAGTGGTTGCCCGATTTATTCCATTTTAAAATTATATTTACAACTTGTATGAAAATTCCGTATACAAAATTTCAAATCTCTATGTCGGCGTGTTCTCAGGCAGTGTCAAAGTGTATACGAAACGAAATTATTGTATGGCAACCCTACGGAGAAGTTGCCCGATTTCTCCTATTTTCGAACTTAAATTAACTTTTTTTTTTTAAAAGCCGTGTGCAAAATTGCAGCTTTATAAGTGTTTATCCTCGTAATCGAGGGTTACAAAAATTAGAATAACATTTTTTCATATTATGCATTGGTGTCCAAACCATTTTGTTCTACCATCATTATTTCTATGCGTTACAAATGGATTGACATTCTCAATATGTGCTATGATTTCGTCCTCTAAGGTATAAAAACAACCTCCGATTAGGCGATTTTCTCAATAATCCTAATCGTTACCCAATTTTTGCATGACAGTCACCGAAGAATTCGTTTTCAATTTACCTTGTCGAAAAACAAGTATAGACAGGCGGACAAATATAGACAGGCGGGCAAATATAGAGAAAGGAAAAATCGAAATGTTTACCTTGGAAACAAGAATATTTAATTAATTTTTCTATCCCATAACTATCATGAATTTATTTGCTGCATACAAATCACTTGCGAGTAGGTAGCCAGTCTCTGCTGTTTCGCTGCTGCATACAAATTGCTGTTGCACCATTTTACCTAAAACACCTGTGTGAGTTATAAAATTCCTCCTCACCCTCCCCTAAATTCAAGATACAATAATTCCAGTGTTGTTGTTGTTGTTGTTGTTGTTATTGTTATTCTAAAGAATATTCAAATCGCCGCCAATATACATATTATTATGATCCCCGCGTCAAAAAAGTGACTGATACTTTCGGTGTTAACAAAAGATAAAATTGAAAAATGAGACGCACAAATTAATTTCTGCTCCATGGAACCAGTTCCTCCTTAATCTCAGCAGCATCTTCTGAGAGGCATTTATTAAGTGGATTCCGGTCGCTTCTGCCATGTCTGACATTCTTCTTAAATTAACCGGTTAAAGTCGACGTTTTCATTTTTAATTTAGCTGAGGTTGCTGTCCTGGGCTGCTGTAGTTAATCAAATCAAAATTCTTCGCAAAGAAGGAATACCACCTACTTTTGTACATACGTACATTCCTGTGAAAAAAGGACGATAAGAACATGTACCGTTTCGCAGGTGCTAATTTTTATTGCTGCCAGTTATGTATAGAATTTTAATTAATTTTAATTTATTTAACTTGATTAAAACCAGTTGAAGTGAGTTCTCTATATAAATGGAATGTGAGGTTAGCATATATTCAGCAGAAGCAGGTTTGCTTTATTTGTTTTAGTTTCGTTTGTTTGGATAAACAGAGATTAAAATTAAATTTCAATATTTTAATTCACTTTATTGTGGGGGGGGGGGGGTGTCTAAAACTCTGTTTATAATTAGTCATTAGTGGTAGGAAGTACGATATTAATGTACTTTAATAAATATAGACCGGCCACACATTAGATTAGATTAGATATGTTGTGAGGTAGGTGTTAACTAGTTTTGCATTCACGGTGGAAAATTCACATAAAAAATTAAAAATTTTTGTCTATTTTAATTCTATGGGTAAGACTGTGAATGGAGGACTGTTTTGGGGACAAGATAGAGTAATTTTTACCTCGCTAAGTGTAAGTAAGTAAGAACTCCGATGTCTCGTGAGCGGATCCTGGTAGCCTTTTTGAAATGGTACAGTAAAGGGAAGTTGGGTATCTGAGCCCTGTAATTATTTTAAACTTTGATATCTTGAGAAGCAGGAGTTCTTTTGATTTTATTTTTTAAAGGTGTTGATGAAAGGTTTTGTCTTGTCATAGTCCTTGCAGTCCCTCCAAATACATGGATTTTTTTGCGATATAATTGGGGTAAGTCTGAGGTATCATTTGGAACTGCCACAAAATGATTCCTGCCTTACAGAGATATGTATGTAGTTTGTGACCCTCCTTTGGCTCAGCTTTCATATAACATCATTGCCGCTATGATCCTTTGGTTATGGTGTTGACATGAGGATGCTTTTATTTCTGATCGGTATCATTTTGAAGGTTTGCGGACACTGCTCTGTTTATATCTCATTTAATGAAGGTACTGATGCATTCTGCCCTATAGTCAGACTATCTGATGCAGTATTCCGGACTACATACACCCAATCCGATTATATTCTGTATACCACACCACATCATAGATCCTTGTTGAACAAACGGTTTGTCATTACGAATTTCCTTAATGATCTTACAAAATTCAGATATTTTTCTTATTTGCTCGAAACAGATCTGGTTTCCTAGGCAATAATTTGTATCCGGAATTAAATTATTTTTTCTCATTTAAGTACTCGATAAGTACTAAACGAATATCGATTGTTTAAATTACGCATAAAAAACAGTTCAGAAGTTCAGTTCAACGTAAGTATTATAAGAATTCCGGTTTTTCGTAATTCACACCGTCTTTTTGATGCGTAATGCAGTTAAGTGTTATAAGTATTTACAATGTAGTACCTTGACAGTACTGAACATTGGAATTGAGTCATTCATGAATATACATACGTCTTCACTGTCACTTTTATAGAGCTCTTGTTTTTCGTTGGAATTCTGAACATGCATACAGATAACACTGCTCAAGTCTTTTATTAATTTTGGATAACTGCTTTGCTCTCAATTATTTTTGTACGTTTGGCTTTCGAAACCAAACGGAAATTAGTTTTATACAAACTTTTTCATCAAGAAAATGCATTTTATTTAAAGGAAACTTTGTTTGTTATCATATCAATAGGAAGACGCTCAAGGGTTGAACGGCTACTTTTAGGATGGCCGTTATCATTAGTTCCAGAGAGAAGTCTTTTACTTCTCACTTCTTAATTGTGTATTAATATCCAGATTAATCATTAATTTTCTACCCATTCCCGGAAATTGTATTAACACCTTTAATAAAATAATTTGAATAGCAATAATATCCCCAATGACCCATGATTTATGTTATTGATGCCATTACAGGTGCGGCACATACGCAAGTATTGAAGTTAATTTGATAATTTCTAGAATTGTGTGTTAATCCACTCCTCAAAAAACTTTATCTATCCCGGTCGCGAACTCCTAAAGAAAATTGTTAAAATTATTAGATTATCCGAATCCCAACATCAAATACTGGCGAAGGATTTATGATATGGAGCAAATTTTGAACGCATCCTAGAATCAACAAAAACCCCCACTTTCTGACATAGAGGCTCCATCCACACTACTTATAAAAAAAAAGTGAGCAGTCTTGTTCAGTCAGTGCTCTTGAAATTTGAAATTTACAGTCACCCCACACATTTTGTTCTACCTGTAGGAGTTTGGTGTTAATCAGATTTATAAAAAAAAAACATCTATGTAGAATACTTTTATCACATTCTTATCACGAAATTGATATTAATACGACAGAAAATCAGAGTCAAATAAAGTGCAGTAATTTTTAAATTAAAACCGTTTTATAAAAGTCCTGTTCACAGGACCATTTGAAAAATTTTATGTTATTATTTATATTTTTTTGATAGAATAAGTTAAGTTTTTGAAGACAATTGACATTTGCTGATATATTAGGAAGCAACAATAGCTCGGTTATCTATTGTGTGTTAAGGTCCTCCGACGAAAAAACCCCTCCTGGAGATTTATCCAATTTAAAAATTCATCCGTGTAAACTGATAATGTGAGCTGTTTATCTTTCGATTTCACTTTTATTCCTCTCTGGAATTATAGCAAAGCAACGTTTTGTAAAATTCAGCGTTGGAAGAGTATATCTGGTATTAACAGGTAATTTTTCGAAGAGGTCATCAGTATATACTGCTCTAATAATGGTCCAAATTGCTCCAGAAATTTGATCTTTTCTGTTTTAGGCCACTTCTTGGATTCGTAGATATCTAGGGTCAGTAGTTGGAGCATGGCTTTCACTGCTCCCTCGGACAAATGACTCTATAAAAGTTAGTGCCCTTATCAGGAGCATTCCATTAAACTAAAGTATTTTCAGTAAAGATTGACTGTTTCTATTGATATTTATATCGAGTATGCAATCCATTATTTATCCCGAAAAAAATGTTTATAGGCATAGTATGCTGTGGACTCTTTTCATTCATCAATAAATAACCACGCCAGGGTATACAAAAAAAACTCATCAGGAATTGCATCGACTTCACCCGTTGTGAACCTTAAATAGGTTTTGAGACGACGCAAAGTGGGAAAAGAACGTCCATTCGGAGTTGTGATCACAAGAAAGTGCAAAAGTTATTTCGTATCAGCAAGAAGCTCATACTCTTCAGTACGGCTGGTTTTTGCTTGCCGTATATGTATAAGTGAGGTCAACTTGGCTTTTTCCAGGCATATACGGCAAGCATGAACCAGCCGTACTGAAGAGTATGAGGTTCTTGCTGATACGAAATGCCTTTTGCACTTTCATCAGTTGCAGTTGCACTTTAGCAACAATCTTTTTTGTTATCAATTTTTTATATTGATAATATTTTTTCTACGAAAAGTCTTCTTGAGTTTTGGGTATGAAGTTGTGGTCACAGCTGGCATAATATTCAAATTTTTTTTGACATTTTGGAATGCATCCTTGCTGCCGATATCATGATCCTTGATAGAATTGTTAATTGTTTTATTTGCAATTCGGCCGCCCTCCGATCTTGACTCCATTGATCTATACTACAGATTAATTTCTGTGTAAAAGTGTAAGTTTCAAATAATCGTCCACACGCTGTCTCATCTAAAGACATTAGAAGTTTGATAAAATGCTGCGACGTTTCAATGAACAGCTCTCCAGATGTGTAATGAACAGATCAAGGTATGGTTTGAAGAGGTGTGGTGGCTTATATTTTAGGCTGTAATTCTTTTTCTTTAATTGTTTTTTTATTTTTTTATACGCTCGCGGACTGTAAATCGACGTAAGTTGCTTTGGACTCATGCCGTTCCAAACTTCTCAACGTACAAACATTGTCTTTGTCTTCCTTTTTCTTCATAAAAATCAAAATTTCGGTTACGATTGGCGCACCAACTTTCGTTCTATTGTGAGCACCTTCACGAAAAATATCGGATCGAATTTCGTCATCATTTACGAATATGTATTAGTTAATTAAATTAAAGTACATTTGCATGGAAATAATTTACAAAAACTGCTGCGTCACTAGTTCAGTAGTAATATGTGACCGTAAATGTCGCTGCGATTCAGTTCGCACAAATTCATTGCTGTTGAATTTATGTTGCACAAAGAATTTTTTTCGTTTAATCCATGGGAGGGGTTTCATCTTCCCAAAACCCTAACCGTACCCGCGGGTCTGTTTGACAGCATTTTTAGCATAATTCCACTACCATTGATTTATAAGGATCAAATATGTTGATGACTCATTGACATGATTGATTCTAAGAGAATTTTTTGGAGAATCTAAGTCCTCTGTGAAATTTAAAGCTGTAGCTACCGTTGACTTCCATGGGAAATGTGTACTTATAAGTAACTCCTGCGCCTTTTCACTAATGTCAGTAAACGAGCCATATTTAAAAAAAAAAGGTTATGGGCTACTGAGCTTCTTCCAAAGGATCTTTTTTAGTTGAAAATGTCTTTTCTCCATTTAGCTCTGTTGAATAACTTCTTAATATTACTTCTGTCTGGATGAACCATGGTCCTTATTCCACCAAGGTTGATAATACTTTTTGGAAGGTTTTTTTTAGCAGACAAATTACAATGAATACTACGCTAACGGCCAGTGTGATTTATGTGTCTTTTAACCAAAATACAGATTTCTAGCTTATCTGAGCCTTTTAAAGAGAGCTTTGTGAGAGCCTTGTATGACATTATCTCTGACCTATAGTTCTGATGCTTAAAATTATGTGTACGTTTAGGGAATATTCATATTCACGGAATATTCCAGTCTAATTAAAGAATAAAAAAAACGTAGGATGGGATGATTTAGAATCTCTGACTTACTAAGTAATGAAAAAACTCCGGCAAAATGAATAACTTCTTTCAGGACCAGCTAGAGAAAACACAAGCTTTGTCACTTCCATTCAAAATGTTCAGAATTACATTTACTGGACACAAGAAAAAAAAACTCCATCATTTCCGATATAGAAAATTTACATTGAACTCATCCCTAAAATTCCTGACCCTTACCTAGCAAATTAATCGCTTTAAAAATGTAAGCCATTTAACCCCATTAAAGTGATTGACAGCATTCCGGTAGCATGTTAACTTTTTACCTCAGTTATTAGAGGCAAAACCTATTCTTCGTAAAACATTTTTAGTAATTAATGAAAGGTAAAAGGTTGTGTGGTTTGTATATCCTCCAAGGAACTGTAAAATCCCCCAAATAGTTCACTCCTAAAATTAGATTCAATTTGATTGGGTAATGAAGGTAAAACTCCGATATCAGTAGCTATAGAATAGTGTCGAAGGTAGAAATAGTTACGTCGTTATGTAGGTACCTAAACAAGCTGCTGACATAAAACAAATCATTCAAACGTTGTCATAAAGCCATTCACCCATTTCTCAAAATATTCTCCATTGTTCGGTTGTTCCTCTGGGAAATTCTCTATGGGGACCGATACTCTGTAAATTCTGCGCATAAATTTGCAAGTCGTTCGCCTTCAAATCGAGAAAATCATAAATCATAAACAGAACACAGAGCAACACAACTGTGCGATTCCATGCTATAAAACACCTGAATTGACAGATATACGTTTAAATTCAGGCACGATTGTGGTGCTACTGTTCATCGTACAGAATAAATTTATTATTTTATGAGATTGGAAGACGCCGATGCCGCCGACACCACTCTGAGCCACCACCTCAACCATTTGTCTTACAAAAAGACTCCATCACCTTCCATGCAGATGTGAAGGATGAGGAGGAGGAGGAAGCAGAGACCTAAAACCTGAGCAGAATCTGTAAAACCTCGAGCTTTTCAGGTTCTGTCGAATTTCAAATTTCTCAGCCACTAGTATAAGAAGGTCACATGGGTTACGACGACAAACGATAATTTATGGTTTGATTAATGCTCTCGAAATTTATGTCTATACGGCTCGGGAGAACTTGCCTTGCCGGCAATGCTAAAAAGCCCATTTCATCTTCATCCTTGAGGATCGTTTACCGTATAGAATATGTATGTAGATATAATATTATACTATCTAGGGACGACAATCTTAGTCCAATATCCAAGACAACGACGCCACTATAGCTAAAGTATGATGTTGAATTTTGCAATTTCTGCTTCTTTACACTCCTCCTTGCAAAAGTGACTTAAATGTCCTCGGCTAAATCTCTGAAATATATTCCGGCTTAGCTTGTGAATGTGTTACAGCATTATATTCGCATTAAAGAAAATCCTCTTATAGAAAGTATGGAAAACAGAAAAGAAGATTAATTTCGGTATACTTCTTTGGTTGAGTCTATGAAGGTTTTTGTTGTTTTTTTTTGCCCTAAAATGACAATTTATAAAGCACGCTGTAAGGAATTCTCTAGCGTAAAAAAAGTAAATAAAATTTCCATTAAAAAAGGACATAAATTGCTAGATGAGGTCCGAAAGAAGCGTTTCTATTTAATATTACACATTTGAAGATATTTTTTTATTTATATTTTTTATGAATTTGATTTTTAATTTAATTTCTTATTTTAATCAATGGTTAATGCACTTAAGACTGGGGTGCAATTACAGCAATGTGTTACACGCAATTTTTATGTACGTATAATGCCATTATTCACTATTCGCCTCAGATAATTACCAGTTTCAATCCGTGGAAAAACTTGTTTTTTTTAGCAGGGTACTTTTATGGTGGCTTTATATGGCATAGATTACAAAAGAGCTAGATGTCGCATGTAGTACCAAAAAAGTATACAAAATTTATATGGCTGAGTGATCCATTCCGGAATGGACAACAACATTTGAAATGATGTATACGTCGAGTGATTCATATTTTTTCGTATCTGAAGTGTTGAGGAAGTCGATCAAATGTATACAAAACTGGTGTTATCAAAACACCTGCTTTCGGCATGCTCTTCTAAAACATGTTATGGTCCAATCCAGAATTCACTAACCATTTCACAATCTATAGATTCAATTCAATTCAATTCAATTCAATTTATTCAGCAATTGGCATTGTACAAATGAAAATATAAAATTCTTTTTGGTTGCACAAGCTAAAGAATACAATAACTAAAAAAAAAGATTTTTATACTAGATAGTAACTCAAACTTATATCTAGACTTACAAAACTACAAAGCTAAGAAAGATGAAGAAAATCAATTAATTTAAATAGAAAGAAAACTTAAAAATGAATTATAATAAACAATTACTCTAAGAAGAGTAGTGAATTAAGGCATTGTGATTGAAGGTGGCCAATATGCTTGACATAAGCGATCTTCACAACGAAGCTGGCAAAGAATTCCATACTTTGATAGCTTGGATGAATAACAGGTGTCTACTAACAAGGCAGCTAGCATTAGGCAAAATAAGAGTTATTGTCCGGGTGGACCGAGCGAACGTAAGTAAGTCAAACAAATATTTGGGCTGCGCAAGTTTAATGATTTTAGCCACATGTGTAATCAATCGAAACTGCAAGTAAGCTTCAAGAGTACAACCGAAAACTGCAGAAACATGCGATGAGACGTGATCAAATCTACGAAGGTTATATATGTACCTAATCATAGAATTAAATGTAGTTAAAAGCATCCTTCAGCAAACGGAATCAAGCCTGCCACAGATCTCGCACCGATAAGTTATTAAGGGAACCAGTAGTGTGCGCACTAAATGCAATCTGATTTCAGTAGGTGTAAAGAAGCTTGTCGCTCAAAGCAAACGAAGGCCACCGTAAAATCTACGCATGACAAACTTAATGTAGTCGTTCCACTTCAAGGTCTTATTAAAAATTACCCCAAGATTTCGAGCCGATTCGACATATGGAATTGTGCTATTATTAAAAATGATCGGAGGAAAGTACGACGTGTCAATAAAAGTCCTGTAAATAACCAAAGCTTTCGATTTCGCCGGATTAATGAGAAGATTATGTAGGATGGTCCATTGGTGGATACTCTCGAGGTCCTCATTTAGGCACCTAACGCCATCCTCAATTAAACCAATAGGCCTTGAGAGATACGCCTGCACATCATCTGCAAACAGGTGCATATAACAGTGCTTAGCACAGATAAAAATATCATTTATGAACATAGAAAAAAATAATGGACCCAGGATTGATCCCTGAGGAATCCCAGATACAACAGTTGAAAACACCATTTGTGCACGATTAGAAAGGTAAGAATAGACAAATATCGTAGCCTGCAACGAGAATTTAAAATTATCTACCAGTTTCTTGCAAAGCAGTAAGTGATCAACAGTAACGAAGGCCTTGGAAATATCGAGAAAAATTAACCCCACGAACTTATCCTCATCAAGAGCAATTCGAATATCATTAGTTACCTTCAGTAAAGCAGAGGTACAACTATGGTTGAGTCGAAAGCCAGACTGACAATCATGTAACAAGTTATGGGCAGCAACGTATTCAGATATTTGAAGAAAAATTACTTTTTCAAATATTTTGGAAAGAAAAGGAATAATACTAATCGGACGATAGTCAGTGTGAGCAGAGCTTTTAGGGATTGGTATGACCTTTGAAAGTTTCCAGGAATTTGGAAACTGGCATCTCATAATGCATGTATTGCAAATATGAGCGAGAGGTGCAAGAAGATGAGGAAGTAGAATACGGATAAATCGTGGATTAATACCCTCGATACTTGCCGCATTTGACTTAATACTGGAAGTTTCAGTAAATATGTCAACTTCGGTAACGCGAGAGAAGCTAAAAGTATTGGAAGCATGGGGAGTCATCAAGGAGATATCAATTGCATTACCATTATACAACCTCGCATGAGATAGAACTGTCTATTAAGCTCAGCAAGATCTTCTGTGCAACAAAAATTATTAGAGGAACCAATGACTAGAGATTTTAAATTCTTCCATAGTTGTTTAGAAGGAAGATTTACGTTTAGAATAGATGAGAAATATATTTTATTCTCTCGACGGACGGCATTGGTAACCTGATTGCGTAAGGACCGAAATTGGTTCCAAAAAGCTGTACGTCGGTATCGTTTCCATACAGAATATGCCCTATTGCGCAACTGAATCAAGCGTTTAATATTTTCGGAAAACCAAGGACAGTCCATTCGCCTAACACGTTTAGTGACAAGAGGCACATATTTATCGTGGAGATAATTGATCGCATTAATTACCAATTCAACTTGATCGTTAACATCATCAAGATAATTAACGGTATCCCAAGGGAAGAAGGTAGCCTCGTCATTTAAATTAATTGCATTATAATTACGGAAGGAAAGGAAACTCTGAATAGAAGGTGCCTGCAAATGGAGATTATATATGAGAAAAATTAGGTCATGGTCTGATATACCCGGCAAAGAAGCCTGGTTCATGAAGTTTATTTTGGATTGATCAGCGATTAGAAAAATATCAAGGAGCGAAGAACTTGAATTGGTAGCCCGTGTTGGTTCGCTACTGGGTCTGTAAAGACCCAAGATAATATAAAGTTATCAAATGATTTTGAGCTAGAACCATCAAGAAAATTGATGTTAAAGTCGCCACAGATAATGACATCACAAAACTGTGGAACGATGTGGGAAAGATCATTTTTGAGATTATCAAGATTGATGTGAGGTGGTCTATATACGCAGCCAATCAGACATTTATCAAGACCTGAACCAAGCTGACAGAATATATAATCGGAACCAGCAATAGAGCTTTCACTACACAGGACAGGTTTCCAATGATATCCTCTCCTGAAGTATATAGCCACACCGCCACCAGTGCGGCATGAGCGATCATTACGAAGAACTTCATATCCAGATATCTCAACAAGCCAATTATTCAGATCAGGCTTAAACCATGTTTCAGAAACACAGATCACATCCATATCAGAACCCTCGAAAATCATCCGCATTTCATCAATTTTCGGAAGCATGCTTCGTGCATTGAGGTGACAGATTTTCAACCCATTACTTTGCCTAGAAAGAATATTAACAACTGTGCGAATATTACCTGATCCATCCAAGCGATTTATGTTATCCACCATTGGAATAAAAATCAACAATTATATGCACACCGCCAATCTCAATGAATGCAAAAGATAATAGATTAATTAATAACGAGAACTTAATGCTTACAATAATATGATAAAAGTATTTCATGGTAAAATAACTACGGAAAACTATCTTAATTAGGTAAGATGAGGTGCTAAATAGAAATCTAATAATTAATCTCATGATTGATTAAACAATATAAAACAATCAGATAAATCATATTTGAGTAAATTCATTAAATCAGTTAACCTAGCCCTAAGAAATACGTGCAAACTAAAAACGACTGAGAAGTGAATCATCCTCGATAAAATCATTAGGCACCGCGTCCAGCATTCAAAATTAATTCAACATATAGAAGTCAATTAAAGAGCATCCAAGGTCAGAATTCCTACGAACCTACGAACCCACACATAGCCCGACTGAGAATAAACACTGAGTAGTTGTTTTTGTTTTTTTAGTACAAGAGCCTTGCGAAGAATTTGGTAATTTAATGATGTCAGACTCTCATTGATGTAAATCGGAGGCGAGTCGGAACTGTTATCCATAGCATCCATGCACATCCACAAACATTTGTATTTATTATTATTCCTCCGCAGAAATATGGTTTTTCGGGTTGCTGCGAGAACGGTGTTTTCATCCTCTGGGCAATTGAATTTTATTATAATAGCAGAATCTTTAATATTATCGTTCCCACGTCCGACCCTGAAAATACGGTTTGGCGTAACACCTACAATGCTAATATTTGAGCAAAGAGAGGTAAACATTTCAGTTAGATCTTCATTCCTCAAGAATGGAACGCCGGTGATTACAGCATCAGAAGCCTAGTGCTCTGGTATGCCATGCGACATCTAGTCTTGTACCAATTATGGTGATAGGTACCTCCGGCGGGGGGGGGGGGGGGGATGGCTCCAAACTAGCATGTGTTATATCATATTAAAGGTCTCGCCGATTACTATCTGATGGTATACTTTTTCCGATTCTGAAAATTTCGTCGTGATGTTTTTGCCGTTGAAATTTTCATTGTAAAATTCTTCATACAAAAAAGGTCACGTTTTACCGTGATATTGACGCATTTTGCCCTTTTTCAATTGTCTCAGAAACAATTTATTGTACGCAAAAACTAACTGGATGTCATAATATGTTGGAAGTGTGGTTCGGATAATTAGGTGCCGGTCCTAGAGCACCTAAAGGCGCCACGTAGATTTTGAGTCCACTGGAGAAACTCCGATTTTAATAAAAATTTGTTACGGGCTAATTTTCTTTCTCCTTTGTTAGTTTGTCTGTCGGATGTGTTAATCATGGGTTATGTTTCAATATAAATAACGAAATCGATGAACTGTTGACTTTGTGATCCTTGTTCATTTCAGGGGGCGAAAGAACTGCCGGCAAAATATTCTCAAGTTAGCGAGCGATTTAACCGCAAGTCAACATCATCCTCAACACATGCACACCGACTCACACTATAAATCACACCTTAGATAATATTGTGCAGTAACACACATCAAAAGAGACAGACAATTATGCATGCAGTACGCAATCACATCATGCTGATCTACAGGGTCACCTATTCACAATGCACAGGCATGCGGCAACACACACACACATATTAGTTACCAATTAAACGACACTAGAAGAGCATCAATCTACATACACACATATATTACACTCAAACCATCACACTACGCATTCTGGACATATAGGCATATATATATATGATAGTTAAGGCTTAACATTTACACATTAGCTTTTATTTTTTTTATTTCTATTAAACATAGGCTTCATATTTCTTAAATCCTGTGTGATGCAGTGACCTCTAAATTAATTCCTTTTCTATCATTCTTAGAAACCATGAAATCTAAACTGCAGAATTAATCTATAGATCACTGGTTGCACTATTAGCTAATTTCCTATAGTAACTTATGTTCTTTTGTGAGCAATGCTACACATATATAGGTTTTCCATTTTCCTATATTTCATAATTATTTTCTTTGAGCTATATTTGTAAATTACTTTCTTTTTTTTAACGCCGATGGTTCTATTGAAATCATGGAGGCGGGATCATAGTCGATTTATTCGAAATGTGGAGATCATCCTGAGCTTCATTCTCACTTTAAAGAAACTCGTAATAGACTTCAGGATACAGGCAATTGAAAGTGATTGTGGAGTGATTTTTGGATACAGTTTTGGGGCCGGCCACATGCTTTCGAGGAAACCTCTCCAAGTTAAGTACCTTGTCTTTTATTGGTTAGCTAACCACTTTTGAATAATAATTTCCTTTGAACATAAATTTTTTGTCTTCTTACTTCATTTTAAGAGTTTGGGAATATATATATATAGATGTAAGTAGCTTACAGTTCCTATTGGATTATAACGTGATTACATACATACATAATCCTCTTTCATTTCAACCTATTGTGCCCTTCTTCATACTGTACGACGAGATAATTTTGTAAGTTTCGTGGTATCTTTTGTATTGAAAAACCACGTGGCGCCCATTGAATGCACGAGTTTGTTGGGCCCCAAGACCCTTCTCCATTGAGCTGCCAAAGTTGCGCGACTAGGGGTGCATAACAAGCAGTTGCCTAAACGGTGAAATTTAGAAGGTAAAAAATTAAAAAAAATCCCGAAACACTCGCATTATCTATTTCCATCTACTTCGTCTCCGCTACCATTCAATAGTGGTTTTCTTTATTATTTATTTTTTTCCAACTCCTTACTTTTATGATTTCTTTTTAGACAATTTTAAACTTTGCCTCTTATGTTTTTTTTCTTCTTAATTTTCCACAAAAGGTTTCTTATTTTCAGGGACCGAATCAATTATGAGTTTTTACGGAAAAAGCTTAATATACTTGTTTTTATTTTTACCAGAAAAAATAAGAAGCCTTTCCAGCTTAGTTTTTTTAGCTACGAATTATTATTGGTCAGGAATAACACATAAAGTTGGCTTTATTAGGTAGAAAGTCAAAACTGATTCAGTCTTTCACATATACATACACAAAAAAAACTGGAAAGGAAAAACACATTTGAGACCAACATTAGATCTCACGTCTAGAAAGATGAATTTCCCATTAGTTCCGTGGGAAAATGAAGAACAATACTACAAACTGAAAGAGAATAAGCTGTCAGAAAATAGTAAGATAAAACAATCTCCATTTGTTTAGTTATGTATTCCTAACGAAGAAAAAGGTTAGATTATACCTAACCTGACAAACTCAATTTTTTTACGGTAGACTTTTACATCTTTATAATGTTAGAATAATAAGAACAAAAACAGGAGCGTTTATTTTGTACCCGAATGTCTATAAAAATGACGAAAAGCAAAAATACCGCACAGAAACCTCGATTTCGATCATTACTTGCAAATAAATATCTCTTGAGCTTTGAAATGTCACTCAGCATGAATACTCCGCCACTTAGTTTCTCTTTTCGCGATTGCAATATCATAGACACAAAGTCCTTGTTCGAAGAATGTCACAGCTTACCGCGGTGTAGAATTTTTGATTGCATTTCTGTGGATAATAAAGTCTAGATTTTAACCTCATCAATCTCATACCTATTTGATAAGTATGTACCAATCAACACGAGATTATCTGTTGTTAATGGCTGTCCTTTGTTCACAATGAGAGTTCGTAATCTCATTGCAGAGCGTGAGTTCCTCTACCAGCGTTACAAACGTTTTAGAACATTTGAGGCAGGGTCATTGTATAAAGCTGCCCGTAATAAGGCTACCACGGCAATCAGGCAAACTTCAGTAATATTCCTCCAAAATCGACGCTAACCTCGACCCAAAAAAGTTGTGGCGGAACCTACGTTCGATCGGAGTTTATGGAAAGGATAAAACTAAATGCAACTTCGATCCAGACGAGCTGAATGCATCGTTTACTCTTGAAAATCGTTCCGTTCCAACTGCCTCCAGCATTCGTCAAGTTAACCCGCTGCGCAGTCCTGAGATTACTCCAAGTGGCTCGATTCATGGTTTTTCGTTTTGTGGAGTAGAGATTACTGAGATTCTATCGTCTTGTAACTCATTTCGATCCGAGGCAACTGAACCGGACAACTTATCACCTCGATTTATTAAACTAATACTACCTATTATTAGTACATATATCCTTCATATAATAAATTCATGACTTACATTTTCTTCATTTCCCTCCAGCTGGAAGGTAGCTAAAATTCTTCCAATACCTAAAAAGAGATCGCCAGATTCTCCGGCTGATTTTCGTCCAATCAGTGTACTTTGTTTTTTTTATCTAAAGTGCAAGAAAAATTAATGTACCAGCAAATACTTGAACATGTGGAAAAAAATAATCGTTTAACTCAATGGCAATCAGGCTTTCGAGCATTTCACAGTTGTGAACGTCCGATATTAGAAGCGCGATGGATAGTGGAAAATTCACTACGCTAGTCCTTTTATATTTTTCAAAGGATTTTGTTAGATTATGGAACTGTTATACAGAAGCTCTGTTCGTTTTCTAAATTTGGCAGTTCAGCAGCGTACATGCTGGATAGCTTTTTGAGTGAGCGTGGCCAGCGGGTTAGGATAGGCAATGCTTACTCTGCATTTTTGCCTCTACAGTATGGGATTCCCCACGGACCGATATTGGATCCGCTGTTATTCAGTTTATTCATTAATGACTTGCCGCAAGCAGTTCGTGATGTATAATTACACCTCTATGCAGATGATGTTCAGGTTTATCTAAGCCGGCCTATAGGTCTTCTCGAGGACTGCTTATCACGTATTAATAGTGATTTGGATAGACTATATACCTGGTCCATTGACAATGACTTAATTCGGTAAAGTCACTGGAGATAAGTTTTCACAATAACGCTTTCGATGCATCCGACGTCCCTCCAGTGGTCCTGAACTGATCTCCACTAGCCATGCTGCATAAAGTCACCAATCTTGGGATTGAATTAAACTGTAGTATGAAGTGCTGTGATTATGTTAAGAGACTGGGAAAAATTTATGCTGGGCTGCGCAGACTTCGGCTTTCGGCCGACGTATTGCCTTGTAACACTCGTCTAATACTAGTGAAAGTATTGATTCTGCCTCATTTTTCCTTTGGAAGCGTTGTTTTCCCCAAATTAGATAGTATATGTGCACGTAAAATGGAGGTAGCATTCTACGACTGTATTCAATTTATATTTAGATTGCGAAGATTTGATCACGTTTCCCCATTTAAGCTTCGATTACTTGGGTGTTCTTTCAAATCTGTTTTAAAGCGTCGGGCGCTTTATCTACTATTCGGCGTACTGCGGTCCTATAAGCTTGAATATCTCCAGGAACTTTTCCAGGCTACTTCGTCTCAGCGGTTTAAAAACGTGGTAATGTCTCGTTTCTATAGATCAGTTATGGAAAGTTCTTACCTCGTCCAGTCTATCAGATTATGGAACAGTTTACCCATTGCTATACAAACCGCAAACACCGTCAATGCATTTAGAATGTAAGTTCGAACTCATGTAAAATAATCTCTTTATTAATAGTTCTAATTTTCTTCTATGCTAAGGAGCAGTTATTTAAACTATTTAAACTAAACAAACTAAATTTAAAATAAATTCAAACTGAATTATAAGATGCAAGCATCAAACAATAATTTTTTTTTTCTCTTTTTTTAATTAACTATCAATTTAACGTAGATTATTCTTTCTTTGTTTAGTTATAGCAAAGTTCTCTTCTATCACAAATATATCTAGTACCGACTTACTTATTCGTACGTCAAAAGATTTGTAAATCTTGTGTACATCTATAAGCAATAAATTATTGTTATCTCAGATGATAGCAAACCGTCTCAGATTTCCAACGAATGTCCAATCAGCCTTCCTGTTACCTTCCGTCGGAGGTTGTAGGACTTCAAGGTAAAAAAATTGGAAAAACATTCCTAATTTTTTCAAATTTGAACGATTTTCCCGCCAAAATACATGATAGTTATACAGCTTTTTTACAATATTTATAAATGTTACCTTTCATTTGACTATGCACATAAAGCTACCTAAATGCAGCAGTTTTTGAGATATTCTTGTTTTTATGATTCATAAATTCATTAATTTGCTAATTTTACGTCAGTAGCAAAATGAATGAAATTATCAATATAACATAAATTTATTAATATTAGGAGTTATTATTACCATATTAACAATATATTAATGATGACGGAATTTTTCACTTGAAGGAACTTACCAAGTTTCACACACATATCCTGTAACCGTAGGGCTATGATGAGAAATAATTTTGTTTATTTTTGCAGAAATTTTTTCGTTATTTCATTTTTTTTAGCTTTTTCTTATATGTTTATGTAGCACATCTATACGTTTGACTACATAATAAATTAGCATAGATAGTGTACTGTAAACTATACTGTACTGTAAATTTCATCGCGTCTACAGACACCTTGTAAAAATAAAATGTATAGAAAATAAACTAAGTTACTATAAATCGAAATACACAAAAAGTTTTAGAAAATAAAGGATGTCAACGAAAAATTCAGATTCTCTAATATCTTGTTGCATAATAGTCAGAATTGTAAAGATTTAAAAAAAAAATATAAATAAATCAGTAAAAAGAATATAAAAGGAATAAAAATAAGAATATAATTATTCTATCTTAAAAGAGTCTTATACAAAAATATTACCAAAAAAATATATAGATATATATAATAAAAATAAATCTTTTTATTATTTTATTAATACGAGAATATAATTTTCTTTCTGTTTTGGGACATACTTCAAAACAAATATTTGGATAAATCGATGTGACGAGTTGCGGTTAGTGTCAACAACCCCCTCACAACCGATATTTATCACCTAATATTGAATTAGAATCTATATGACCTCCATTAGGATTAACTCCACTTAATCCATTCCAAGTTCCATTACTTATTTTATTACCATCAGCTGTAACTGTTACATGAGCCCATCATAGATTAAGAAGAAATAATCATGGACTGGCTCAAGGATTATAATTTACAATTATTTTAGGAATTTATTTTATTATTCTACAAGTTTATGAATATTTAGAAGCAACATTTACTATTGCTGTATATGGATCAACCTTTTTTTGTAACAATTGGATACCATGGAATTCATGTATTAATTGGGACGACTTTTTTTCATTAATTTGTATAATCCGACATATAAAGTTTCACTTTTCTAAAATTCATAATTTTGGATTTGGAACAGACAACAGACGCTTGATTCTGATATTTTATAGACATTGTATGATTATTCCATTTCATTTCAATTTATTGATGAGGACGATAAACTACTTATCTGGTATATAAAGTATATGTAACTGCCATTTAATCAATAATATTAATAATACTATTTATTACATTAACAATATTAATAACTCTATAACAATTCAGTACTTATAATATTATTAGTATTTACTTTATCACACACAAATAAAACATTAATAGATCGAGAAACAAAGTCCCCATTTGAATGTGGATTTGATCCGCATTCATCTGCACGGTTACCTTTTTCAATACGCTTCTTTTTAATTAATATTTAATTTTTAATTTTTGATCTAGAAATTGCACTAATTTTTCCGATAATTTTAACCTTAAATTTTTCTAACTTATTACCATGAATAATTATAAAAACAATTTTTTTTTGTAATTGTATTAATTGGATTATACCACGATCAGTTCTAGACTTTTGTAATACAATAAAAAGTTCTTTATAATATGAGGTCCTATGAAATTGGTTATAATGATTTTTTCTGTTCGACGAACCGTTCTAGAAATATAAGCGAAAAACCACTTCAAAAATCAAACTTGCACAGAGTGGTGACCATACGAAATTTAAGGATTAACGAAATCTAGGAATACGCAAAAATTCTTACTTTAGACCGTTTCTAGCTATTTTATCATTTTCTTTTGTATTTTATTTTGAATCTAGAAGTCTTGTCTATCTATATACAAAAAATTGCGATGGTGTTCAGCTTCGTTTTTGAGATATGAATTTTTATATCCACCAAATACCCAAAATAATATGAGCACTGCACTGAGGGGAACGTATTGTTACGTGCCACAAAGTGAATCAAGCGACATCTGTTAGGAATGGAAGCAACTTTAGGTTAGTGTCATCTTAGTAAACTTTGGGTTCGGAGAACGGAATATTCAGGAAGGTTCTAGGATAATTCGTAGAGTATAAATACGGTGCTCTGACAGCTAGGAGGCGGAGTATTATTTCAGACAGCGAAGAGAGAAGTGAACGAAGTAAACTATTTGGATTGCGTTAATTAGAAGTACAGTACTAGCGATAAATAAAGAGTTTATTTGATAATTATTTGTGAATTTGCGAGAGTAAACAGTAAAGTTAAATAAAGAAAGAACTTTTGAATTATATCTGAAATATTGTGTTTTAAATAACGAACTAAGGCCACGCTCGTAACAACTGGTGTCAGAAGTAAAATAAAAATCGCGAAATAAAGTGGTGGCATTTGACTTTGAAATTCAAAGAGTGATTAATTTTGTGAAATCGCGCAAGAATGGGACGCAAACAAGAGGAGCTTCGCATACAGGAATTGAAAGTGGAGTTGGGGAAGCGGTCATTGCAAACGACAGGTCTAGAGAATGTTCTACTCGAGCGACTTAGGCAAGCTTTGATAGAGGAAGAAAAGAATCCTGAGACATACATTTTCGAGGAAGAATCAGAAACTGAAGAAGAGCCTGCGATGAACATAGAACAGCTTTTGGGTACTTTAATGACCAAAATGGAGCTTTCAACCCTGCAGGTGAAGAATGCTCTTGAGGAACAAAAGAATGCTTTTGAGGAACAAAAGAATTCTCTAGAAGCCCGTTTAGACGAACAAAAGAATGCTTTCGAGCAACAAAAGAATTCTCTCAAATCCCGTTTAGATGAGCAGAAGAATTCTCTGGAATCTCGTCTAGATGAACAAAAGAATTCTCTAGAAGCCCGTTTGGACGAACAAAAGAATGCTTTCGAGGAACAAAAGAATTCTCTGGAATCCCGTCTAGATGAACAAAAGAATTCTCTAGAAGCCCGTTTGGACGAACAAAATAATTCTTTGCAGAATTGTCTAGAAAGTTGTTTGGAGGAACAGAAGACTTTTCTTAAAAATTCATTTCACGAGCAAAATGTGAAAATTGAAGGAATCCAGCAGGAAGTGCTGGAAGTTCAACAGCAAGTGTCGGAAGTGCAACAAAATGTTTCGGAGAAGCTTGACAACTTTAAAGCAGATTTGGACAGAATGAAGTATCGACAATCTCGGCACGAAGGAACTGAAATATCCGGTGCAGGCAGAATGAAACCTCCAATATTTGATGGACAAAATTCGTGGCATATTTTCAAGAGACAGTTTGAGGCAGCTTCCGAAGTAAATGGATGGAATGACGCAGACAAAGCTACAGCTCTGGTATTAGCACTTCGAGGTCCTGCGTCAGAGTTATTACAAACTATTCAGATTGAAAAGCAACGTGATTACATTTCACTAGTACAGGCGATAGAATTACGTTATGGAGATGAACACATGCAGCAAGTATATCGCCTGCAGTTACGCAACAGGACTCAAAAGCATGGCGAGTCACTACAACAACTGCAGGCTGATGTGGAAAGATTAGCTTATCTTTCGTACTCTAGCGTAAATGCGGATTTCCTTAATGAAGTGGCAACAGAAGCATTTGTGAACGCCATTGCAGATCAAAATTTACAACAAGCGTTAAGGCTAGCAGGAAAGAAATCAACAGCAGAAGTATATATATGAATCTGCCAGGCAAGCTTCTCGAAGTGCAGTACGAGTGAGAGAAATTTCGGTGGAGGAATGTCCTTGTAATAGAATACAGCCATCACAGAGCAATTCTTCACGCGGTATTCTGCGATGCTGGTATTGTAATAGACCAGGACACCTCCAAAGGGACTGCAGAAAACGTCGACGAATGGAAGCGCTAGAAAAAGGGCAGAGATATCGAGCTGGGCAGCAGACTCACAGCAGAATACCGCATCAGAGACCACTCCTTCGCGTGGTGTCAGTCGATGCTGGAAATGTAGTAGACTGGGACACCTGCAAAACGACTGTAGGAAACGGGGACGAATGCAAACAACAGAAGAAGAAGGGAGAAGATGGCGAGCTAGAGAGCAAGCTTGCCGTGGAGAGACTAGACTGCAACCTCATGACTTTGAAATTCCATACCGCAAAGGACGTATCCACGGAAATGCAGAAGCTTTTTCACAACGTCCATGCAATCCTGAATGGAAACATTGCGGACGGATGGAAGAAAAAGATGACGATGACTACAATGATGATAACGAAAGTCGAAAGACGAAAGGAAAGAAATCCAAAGATGATGATGATTACGGTGATAAAAGTAAAAATAAGAAAGGAAAGAAATCCAAGAGCGAGGACAATGAAAGAAAGAAAAAGACGAAAAATAAAGGGTCTAAAGATGCTGATAATGACGATGATAAGGGTATAATGAAGGTCGGAAAAGGTAAAGACAAAGGTTCTGACGATGATGATAATAAGAAGCGCAAAGGCGGCAATGAAAAGGATGACAACGGCAATCAAAAGGGCAAGAAAATTGAGGACAAAGGAATCAAAGATAAAAGACGAAAGATAAATCAAAGCATGGAAGAGTGTTTCAACAGAACATTAATCAAATATCTCAGGAAGGTCTTCAACTATAATCAGCGCGATTGGTTTCGACATATTCCTATATTTCTAATGGCTTATATATCAGCTGTTTACAATATGACCAGACAAAGCCATTTAAGGTCATTTTCGGAAAGGAAATGCGCTTACCTAGCGACCTCAAGTTTGGTATACCCAAATGCGAACAAAAGAAACCAGAAGACTACGTAACAAAGCTCAGACAACGATTAGCTGATGTGCATGAGGCCACGAGACGTTCTCTAAAGTTATCACAACACTGGGGGAGACCGTATGCAGTTAAAACTAAAATTAATAACATGCCATACAAGAATCAGCGCGGTACAAGATGGCAAAAGAAAAATCGTTCTTCTAGATCGCTTGGGTCAATACGGAGAGCACCAAGACCGTGGACCATCTGTTGTTCGGGACGTACAAATTTTAAGAAGGGGGCAGTGTTGCGTGCCACAAAGTGAATCAAGCGACATCTGTTAGGTATGGAAGCAACTTTAGGTTAGTGTCATCTTAGTAAACTTTGGGTTCGGAGAACGGAATATTCAGGAAGGTTCTTGGATAATTCGTAGAGTATAAATACGGCGCTCTGACAGCTAGGAGGCGGAGTATTATTTCAGACAGCGAAGTGATCGAAGTAAACTATTTGGATTGCGATAATTAGAAGTACAGTACTAGCGATAAATAAAGAGTTGATTTGATAATTATTTGTGAATTTGTGAGAGTAAACAGTAAAGTTAAATAAAGAAAGAACTTTTGATTTATATCTGAAATATTGTGGCCTTTGGTTCGTTATTTAAAACACAATATTAAACATTTAATATACAAGTTCTTTATTTCACTCTAAGCATATAAAATTCATAAGCCTCCAATTAATCAACTCAACTTTAAATATCGCTAATACTGTACTTTCAATTATCGCAATCAAATTATAAGACTTCCGCCTGTTTATTACTTTCGCTTGTTAACACTGCAACGTCTAAGACAAGACCCTTCCTCTGGCGGCGACAACGGTTATATTTATACCCTAGAAACTCTCCAGATTATTCTGGAGTGTTCTATCCAAGAAGCTTCTTGACTATTCTATTCATTCTATTCTTGAACCTTCCCGAAGATTCCATCATCGAACCTGAAGTTGTTTACTCTCCATTGCAAGTAGATGTCACCAGTTGTCTCTTTCTGTTGCACGTAACAGTATTGTTTTTTTTGTGTGTTAGTTTCAAAATAAAAATACTTACAACAAAAAAATGTGCTAGATATCGCCAGTAGAAAATGAGAGTATGAAACGGTCTTGATGGAGAAGAATACTTCCGTTTTCTTCATCAAATGCGTTCGTTTTTTATACTTACAATGTTTACGTTCAGCTCGTTACGTACAATAATGCGTCTAGTATTATTTTCTCTCTTTAAAGATAGTCGATGAGAACAATTCCATGAGTATCCCAAAAAAATGGTTGACTGTGTACGGTGATCCGGTAGGTGAAATAGTTCTACTTCTTCTTCAAAGTACATAGGTCAACCTTCCACAATCCTCTATTTCCAGCACTGTAGTGGTGCATCCAAGCTCTAACCAAAAACAGTCATAAATCTGCTCAAAAAAGCCCATTCGTTTCATTTATATCGCTTTAGCAGGACCTTGGAAATATTCATTCGAATGCGCTTTTGGTTCAAAGTCGCAAGGTCGACACTGAACGAGCAGTTACGTTAGACATACTTAAATCTGCATGTTTCTGCGATATGTTCAAAATCCTTTAACTTGATTCATCGTCATCCAGGATGAGAAGATGATTTTTTTTTATAGTCGTTGGCCGTTCTGAATACTCATCATCAACAAAGCTAGAATTGTATGACCAAGTTTAAAGTCAAGTCGCCCATTTTTTTAACGGTGGCAAATGAAAAAAAAATCGGTATGCAATTAGAAAGAAAATAAGTCGTACGATATTTGGTTTTATTTACACAAGCACCCAAATAAACACCAGTCAAGCAATAACTTAGCGTTCAAAATGACTGAAATTTTTAGAGATATCTTTCAAAGCATTCACAGATTTTGACGAATAACGACATCTGTATATTGATGTTGAAACTAATTCAGACTACCCTCCTAAGCTAAACTATTGATTAGGTGCCGGGTTGAAATTGACTCATTGGGATTACAATCTTAGTCTATGGTTCAGATCGTAGCTCGCTGATATTCAGTTCATATAGCCAAAATTAATGAGAATGCAAAAGTACAACCAAAAGTTTCCGTTATAACCAGAACGACATTGTTTTTTTCTAAAAACAGCCTGATAGTTTAGAGCTAACCAAATTTGTTAAATAATTTTGTAATTTTATTTACTTATCGAAAATCCTCCAAGAAGGCTTTGTTAGAATTGTTAATCACATGTTAAACAACCAGATTTAGTGTAATTCAACTACCGTGTTTTTTGACGACTAAGTGCCTGTTAATTATTATTAGTCTTATCATCATCTTAGAACATATTTTCTTTCGCGTTTCAAATAACATGAATCATTAAAGACTGGAATCCTGAAACACATGATGACAGACATTGAAGGAAAACAAAAAACAGGAATACGTTCGCATACATCACATACTCGTCAAACAGGATTGATTTCCATAGTGAACAGAGAAAATATGAGGAACAAGAATTCGAAGCGAGAGCAGTGAAAAAAATCCGAAACAGCCATTAAATTCGACATAACTTAAATATTATTCGAAAGAGAGCTTATATGGCATATCTATCAACTGGTTTCCTGTTCAATCGAATTTCATCAAAGATTTATGTCCTTCTATATCATTCATCTATTCACACTATACATATAGTCAAGTCACCATTTCCAATATCCATTGAAAGGTTAGAGTGGGTGGGTGGTGAGGGAACATCAGAACATCATTTTTAATCTGCTCGGATTTGATTCGTCCGTCTGCTTTCCGTTCCAATGTATACGGATCCGGAGCATCCATAAATCACTGAACGAGCATGAACGGTGCAATTAATAATTTTTAGCATAAGCCATAGAAGTACTCCAGGTGGAAGCTTCCAGTTTTATTTAACAATTAACCCATCAAGAAAGATAAACTGCCAAAAACTTATTAAGTGACTTTGCGGAAGCGCATTACACACTAACTTACACCACCCGAAATTATTATGATGATGCTATGGATTTCAGCATATACTTTGTATTTGGCATGTTATGTGTGTATGAGGAGGAGACATAAGCGTTGAAGGTGAATACTAGCTGCGGCAAGTTATAATTGATGTCGACAGATAATAATTAGCTCTCCCCGTCCCAGTTTTGATGAATGCCTGTGCAGGATGGAAACGTTTGTGTGGACGATAAATTACTGGAATGACTTCATAAATATTTTCTGTGAATATTTCCTTTTATCCAATTTTCGGTTACAATGAATTTCGACGGTCTTATGTTAGAATTTAATTGTTATTATAAAATATTTTAATTAGAATAATGGAAAGGACTATCTGCCACCCCCCCCCTCCGATTTAAAAATATTTCTCACGCCGTAACTGCATTAAAATTTCTCTGTAGGGAGTTAGACTGAGTAAATGATAAGCGCTCGTTACGGTTTAATTTTCGGATCTCGTACAAAAGGGAATAAACGTATTTGCAAAGAATGCTAGTTCTTATTTACAGATGCAAAAGATTTCGATAACATCCGGAGCACCTTACGATTAGTCGCTGTTAAAGAGCTGGTAAAGAAAAATATGAATTTTCTCATCATTTTGTTATGGTAGTTTGGTTAAGTGAGTTTAGTGAGAAAGAGTATGGACGTGAAGTCCCAACTGGTACTCCCATGGTAACTTTCAGCCAGGACGTCACACTAGCTCGGCTCAGCTAATGGCGATGAGTATGGGGTAAGTCAAACAAAAACCCTGGTACTACCACGTACCATAGACAAAAATTTCGTGCCTGAAGAAACCCCACCCCGATCACACACCCAGTGCTGATGGGACCTTGCCTCGACTTAACTGAAGATGATGATGGTGAGGATAGGATGGCGCTTGTCTTAACAGTGCAAATACTTTGTTCTGCTTACTACGTTCGCTTCACTCTCTGATGTAAGACTGCCTCCTGGCGGTGACAAGTGCCTCATTTATACTCTACAAATTTGTTCAGAACCTTCCCGAAAATTCCATTCTGAAAACATCGATTCTCCGAACCTAAAGTTGCTTATGTCCGTAATTTATAGATGTCGCTTTTCTGTATTATGATACTCCGGAAGTTGTTTATGTCAATACTTATGTCTCTCTATATGTCTCTTTTTCTATTGCACGTAACAATACCTTACTTTCTTTTATAGGTGTTAACTGAACCATTTGCCAACAGACGTAAGTCCTTTCTGACTATAATTTAAATAAATTCTAATATTTTATATTGTTGTAGGATTTGATTTCATGCTGCAGCTTTGCCATTCCTCACGGGTGATATTGTAATGTCATGTAGTTTACAGTGGGTAGCTTAGTCCGTGTTAATGCTACAGAGATTTAATGGAACAAGATCCCCTTTCTGAAATTCTTTATCCAGTCTGTACCAAAAGCGTAACGGCGAATATTAGAAGTGTGTGTCGGATGTACAACTGTAACTCGGCATGGGCGCCAAGTCTATCCGAGTGCGGTCTCAAGCAGACGAGATTCCCTTTTGTGGTTAGGTATGGCGACACGGGCAGGATCAGCACACGTGTCCGGGAAATTTCCTTCATGGTGCAATTGCATAGCTTACGGCGATTACCAGCGTAACCCAATGAATTCAAGAGTTGGATGTATCCATGAACGCACGACAAAAAAATTAAGTGGGAGCCTCCCTTGTGCCGCTCTGCGTCATCGAGTAGTCGCGCTTAGTATTATATTATTATATTAATAATTTTATCCATTTTAGTATTGTTTAATCCATATATATTAGGAGATCCTGATAATTTTATTGCAGCCAATCCTCTTGTAACCCCAGTTCATATTCAACCTGAATGATATTTCCTTTTTGCCTATGCAATTTTAACTGCAGCTTCCTCTATAGCGAGGGCAGCAGTGCCAGAAAGTAGGCAATTATCTTTTGGAGATGAGCTTTTATAGACATTTTCACTGCAGATGCTTAAGAAAAAATGCAAAAAACGCAGAAAGCGTTACATTTTAGGTACAGAGAGTGTGATAGGTCATTTTAAAGCTAAGCTTTTAGGCTTTTTAAATATGATATGAAAAGTTGGTAGTGATGACGGAGGGGCGGGGGACGGGGGGCAAAACCGTTTACCGGGGCATAATCGAGCATTACGCATTTTGCGAAATTGAAAGAAATTTAATAAACATCGTCCTCAGTATGGCGTCAGCCATGCTCTTGGCCACATCGCTGTTTAGCTTCGTCCGACTAGTTTTTTTTTTACTTTCTGCGACAAAACCGGTTTTGAGAGGAAAGCGATCTTTCTTTTATGAGTTTTTGTCTTGCCTGCACTCACAAGTAGAATCGCTCTCTGAGCACGGCATGCAGGTGAATCCATATTTGGGGCGTGTATATTTATAATAAGTGTTTGTTAGAAGCTCAAAAGAGTGTTTTATGATCTTCTTTCGACAACAACCTGTGGGGCAAAATCGAGTTGTACATACCCGGTTTTGCCCCAAAAGAAAAATTTACCATTGCCGATTATACTCCACTGATTTGCTTGCTTTTTTCATTGCCACTGTGATCCATTATTACTAACAATAAATTTTGGATAGTACGGAAGATTATTAGAAAAACGCAGCGACAGAATTGGTGGAAGAATAGCATGCAAAGTGATATCGATGAAATATTGAGTGGTAAAATCAGATATAAGAAAGCCGCTTAAGCACACAACTTTCCTCAATCAACATTGGAAGATATGGTGAGAGAAGTTAAACAGGGTATGATATCCATCGATAAGGCGTCGAAGAAAACTAGAGAACGCTTATTTTGTTTATTATTTATTTAGCAACGTTTACCCTTTGAGCTAGCATAAAGAAACCTTGTTACACATAATTTTAATCGGCCGGAAGGTATGGCGGGTTCTGATTGGCTTTCAAATTTCATGAAGCGGCAACCTTCTTTATCACTTCGAGCTCCTCAACTAACGTTGACGGCAAGAGTTATGGGTTTTAATAAGCCAGCGGTGGATACCTATTTTAAACTTCTCTGTGAGCTTATGGACCAATATAATTTTATCCTAGACAACATTTTTAATGTCGACGAAACGGGAATGTCAAGAGTTCCGAAAAGCCAGTCAAAAATAATTGCTGAAAGGGGTCGTCGCCAAGTCGGTTTTTTGACTTCAGGTGAAAGGGGCAAACTCATAACTGTTGAAACTTGTTTTTCCTCTGCCGGCCATTTGTCCACTTTCAATGATTTTCCCTAGGAAAAGAATCAAAGATTAGCTTAAAAACGGAACACCGCCAGGGACAAAAATGGTGTATCATAAAAGTGGTTAGATGGAGGCTGAAATATTTTTGCACTAGCTGAAGCATTTCTGCAAACACAAAGACCATCAGTTGACGAGCCTGTACTTTTACTGTTAGACGGCCTTACAACTCACACCAAAAAGTTGGAAGTGATTGATTGGGCGCGAAAAAATGGGATTGTTTTGTTATGTTTTCCCCCACACTCACGCATCGCTTACAACACTGCGATATAAGTATCATGGGACGACTAAGCGCAAATTTCAACCAAGAAGTTAAATTTTGACTTTCGTAATAATCCTAGTCATGTTGTTACTCAATACCAAATTGGGAAGATCTTCGGTGCTTTCTATCCTGAAACAGCTACTCTTCAAATTGCTACTTGATGTTTCCGGAAAACAGTGATTTGTCCAGCGTATTTCGACATATTTTCAGACCATTATACTTGTCCTGCCGAAACAAGAGAAAATGTGCTACCTGCTGCTATTTCTACTGTTTATGCAAACGAAGTTCCTCCTACTACGTCAAACCCAGTGAATTATACTGAACCAAATTATCTTCGCATTTCAATGGAAGAATTGATCATCGATCAACAACCATCAACTACTTCAAGACTTTCTATATTGCAAAGTTCCTTGGTTTCTTCATGACCAGGACCTTCGGGATGGGATTGAAATCCCAGCTTTCATCTTTGAAACAGGAAGCTTCTGACCTACAAAAATTTGTGTCTCCCGAAGATATTTGTCCCATACCAATGGCTACCAGGATGAAGATTTCGAAGAGAAGAGGATAAACGGTGATATTAACCTCCTCATCAAATATGACAGAGCTTCAGAATAATTTAGCAAAGAAGAATAAACGTAGCAAGGTTAGTAGTATGGAACCACTATCTATTTAAAAATCCACAAGGTGCGGTAGAGACAGAAAAAGCTGACATTTATTTATATTGTCAAGAGCAATATTCGGCAACGAAAATAAGAAGATGGGTGGATAATGCTTTGCTTGCCGCCTGTGGGCACACGAAAGCTACACATGTCTAAAAGAAGAAGATTTGGACGACTTTAAATGCGATTAGTGCATAAAAAATATCTAAATCCGGTATTGCCCCATCTTGCGCACGGTTCTGCCTCTTCCCCGGGGCAAGACCGTTTTTTAGACTGAAATATTTCTCTTTAAATTTATGACTTAAATGGGGGTCATATCGTGTGAAGGCCGTTTTTCTAGAGAATTTTTCGGGATTTTTAACTCAAAAATGAAAAGATACTGAGCTTTGAAATTTATATACGTACCATTTTCAAGTATATGTATACATTTTTTCGGATAAAAATAATAGTATAAACTCGAGTGGGGCAGCTAGAACGGCACCTCAGAATGAGGCATCAAAATGGTGTCCATGATTCCGGCTGATTGGCTCATCAGAAATGAAAATTTCAAAAAGCATGTTAATCTGTAAGCAAATTCGTCGGAACTAGGATCTTTTGAAAATATTGAAAATAAATTTTTTTACATGCTTTTAAACATTAGAGCGTAAAATTTCAGAATTTTTTGCGATTATTTTGTTATGTAAAAAAAAAAACGATTTAATATTTTTTAATAAACTTAGTTCCGACGATAGCCACATGTCTGCTGAATCTACCACTAAAATTTTAATGAAATCGATCGAACCGTTTTTAAGAAATCGTGGACACTAGTTACAAAAAGATAGTTTCGAGAAAAATGCGTTTAAAAGTTCAGACGTGAATTAAACCATATTTAAACCATGAAATTTGGACTTGCCACTAATCAGCTATTCCCGGTCCATATAGGGGCCCTTCCTCTTGCTCCTGGAAGTCCCGCAAGGCAACTTGGTCATCGCTGGCAGCATTTCTGGCCTCCCTTGCTGCATCGCTGACGCACCACTCTGAGCGGGCGATTCGGGCTTCATCGCGATGATACACGTAATTTTGAGATTGTCGACCAATCAAGCAACCCATTGTATGCATTACCTTTAAAATGGTTCTGAAACCTTCGTTAAATATAAGGACAGCCAAAAATGTAGCTATATTAACTATTTTAGCGCCGGAATGCAAATGTTTCGGAGCAAAGGTCCAAATCAACGAGTTCAATAACTCGTTGTTGTTTTGTGTCTCTACTCCCAAACATCGTGTCAAAAGATTATCATTTGACAGGTCTTCATAAATTGGTTTCATTACTTCTTGGACCTGGATTGACAAAGGTGCCTTATCATGGTGAAAATCGTTGAGCGTTCCCTTAGCTGCAGCCTGCTGCCACTTACACCAGCTGTTTTCACGTCCTGGACAATTTTGGTGCTGTGGGTTTTCATTAGTCGAGCTCTTATGAAAAAGTCGCCCATACTTCTTTTTTCATATCTTCTATCGATTCGGGATAGCGACGAATCACTAAGCCGTAGAATTTCGTCATCTCCGTAATTAATTTATCTGTTAGTTTGCCCGCACCTTTACCGCCAATGCCTTTAGTATTTTTTTTCATTCCGAAGTCGCGTTCCCATGCGTTTCTCGACGTGTCCTACACATTCTTTTTTTGTAATGACAGTGTCTCCGTATAGGTTAGCTTATAAAATTCCATTGAATGTTTTGCTGTCGCCATCACCAACGAACGTCGACTACTTTACGCCATGCTTTTCTTCCGAAGAGAAAAACATTTTGAGTATAGCGTCTATCTCCATATTACCGGAACTTCCGGTATGATTGACGGTGCAGTCAGCTTCATGGGATGCATACCATTCCTCGTACTCTGCTGGTTGACTATTTTTAATTCTTTCATTAAATCATCACAAAAGCCTCATGACCATTGCGTCCAACACTTTTCTTGAATATTTTCCGATTAACGTAGAAACTCCAAATACAGATTAAAGCCCGCGTTCTTTCCACGTTACATCCGCGGACACTGTTAATTCGAGCTTTGGATTTCCAGCTTCTTCATTCTGATTTTTTTCTAGCGTGCCAGCAAAGGATAAGGCAGAGTCCTTTACTGCAGATGCGGCTGGCTGTGTATATATTTTCCAATAGTGAAGTATATGTAGAGTTTCCAATACCTTGACACAAGTCCATTAAACTGCAGAATAGATTTACTCCTTCGTGACCAATTGCTAATAAGCGCATAGCAAAAACAAAGCGGCGATTGATGTCACATGCGTTTTGAATCATAGGATACGAGTTTATCACTTTTTGTTGATTGCAGTTGCACGATACGATTTTTTAAAATCCTATGCCTAGGAAAGACGACTCTGTAAAGGTCACCCCACCTTTACATTCTTTGCATACTACATTTGCAGAAATAGCTGAGAATACAGATGCAAACTCTAAAATGCAGTACGCAAAACTCGGAGCGAGAGGTAGTTCCACGTTCATGCTTTCTTGCAGTTTTTTCGCCGATGGCGATGTAAATTCGACATCTCTTTCAAAGGAATAACGATTTCCTTGAAATTTTCTTTTTTTTTCTTCTGTGACCATGAGCATGGCTGCCTTGAGAGCCTTTCCTGTCATTCATTGCAAAATTGAAGCACACGTACAGAAAAATATTTTGATTTCAACGACTAAATAGCTGTTACGCTGTCGACTGCCAGAGTGAAACTAAACTAACCGTACCTATATAATAGCTCTTATACCTCGCCCCTTCGCTCGACCGCGCGAAAATCACTTTACCTGTTTATTCTAGACTTACTCTAGATTCATTTTATGCAAAAAAAATCGATTTTTTTCAACTATCACACGGGATGACCCCCTTAAATTTATTTTAAGTGGAAGTTAATATAAAAAGTTAAAGGAAAATGGAGGCATATTTATGTTTATCGTATCTAAAAGTAATGCAAATAATTCATTCCAAAAACTGCCTTACTCTCAATTACTTTTTTCTAGCTTCCAGCATTTTGAGTACAATTCTCATTACTAGTGTATGTCGGTTGTGTGGATAAATAAATACTAATTTTACGAAATAATTATAACTATTATTTAATTATAAGAAGAGGACAGACAAGAACGGCAATCAATCATTTAAGGAAGAAGTATAGAAAGTTCCTGTCGCTATACAGACGGATTAGCTACCAAAGTTGTATATGTATTTGTTAGAGTCAAATTGATATTTCCGTTCAGAAAATGACAAGAGTTGCCATATTAAAAGATGTTACTAGTTTAAAATGTACTAACTAGTTAATGGTAATGAATATTTTTACTTTGATATACCAAGTAATTGTAACGGAAAATTTTAAACTCCCTCTTAGTGATAATGAACTGATAATCAATTACTTCATAACTTCAATATAATACCCTAATTCAATTTGTAATGGAAATACCTGTGAAGTAAGCACAGACATTTTCCCTTAAATTCACTAAAAAGTTAAGGGTGTATTGTCATTATAGCTAACAATTATTACATGTGATATTTTTTACAGCTTCATCAATCCACGACCACAGTTTTGCGATATTAACGTAAATTCCTAATGTGTCTTTAACAGCACATCCTTTAACGTAGGATATAAGACCAATTAGTCGTCCATCTGCTACCATAGGGCCACCTGAATCCTTATTACAGGAATCTACTTTTCCTAACCTGTCTCCAGCACAGATCATTCTCTCTGTCAAATCTTTATAATAATCTTTTTTGCATATATTCCAGTCAAAGACCGGAACAATTGCAACCATCAGTTTCCGAGCACCTTTTTTAGCAAAATCTCTCTCAAATCCCCAGCCACTTATAATGGCTTTTGTTCCAGTCTTAACGGATTCATCAGCATTCACCATATCAACTGGTTGCACTCTTTTATCGAATTTAAGATTTTTTTTCAACTTAAAAATTGCAATATCATAGTCCAAGGTATTCAATTCAAAGCTAGGATGAACTATACTGCGAGAAACTTTTATCACTTGACCACCTTTTCCGCGAATATTTGTTCCTGCTCGAATTCGAAATTTTCCAGGAAGCATATAAGTACAATGCGCAGCCGTAATGATGATATTTTTTTTAATAATAACTCCACCGCATATATGTGTTCCTGTTCCCGTGTCTTCAATGGATACTTGATACGGAATCACATCAGCAAACGTACCTCCGATAATGTTGAGTTTTGAAAGATCTGAACTAGGATTTCCGCCTGGGAAGATGCAAACAGCAGCTAATAGTAGTATTAAAATCATGATTATCATGATTCTTTAGCACTATAACTACATATACGCGTCATCTACGCATAATCACACTAAATATTTTCAAATAATTTGATAACTTTTATATTTACGCGCAGTTTCAGTTGAGCTTTAATAAAAATGCTCATTTCGAATGAATCTGAAACTGCTGTTTAAATTTTCTATTATTTGCATATTGTGACAGAAGTTGCTATATTTTTAGTGTTTAAGAGGACATAAGTACATCGCTTTTTCTTTTTCTCTCATTTGTAAAACAATTTTTGGGTAATTCTATAGAGATGTTAGGTACAAATGTATTTTCCTGCAGCTTAAATAAACTTTTTTGCTTTAATTTCACTTGAGCTAATTTATACGAAAAACTTCAAATATGTTCGTTCCATATCAACCTCAAGATATGCGAAAACCTGAATAAACTTTGTTAGAATACTTGTGTGATGATATTTAACCAGTTTTTATAGGAAATTAATAAACAAGCAAATCTGTACCTACAAGCATTCCCAACAACTTGTTATATATAGGTTTGTTCGTTGAAAACACCGTGTAAATCTTTCCCTACAATTTTCCCCAAATTTACCCGGGGTTTTGTGCACTCATCGAACAAGGTTTTTAAAACACCGGGTAAATCTAATGAAATCACATTTCTCTGACAGTTCTCCTGAGCATAATTTAACTTCTAATTTCCAGTGATTTGTGAAAATTTATTTATAAAATAGGTTAAATAATTAAAAATTTAAGAATAAATAAGTATTAAAATGCACAAAAAATATTTCCCAGTTTTTTCTTAATTACATATTTTTTATTAGCTTTTTCGATATTATCGCCTTTTCTGTAACTTTACTCTGAAAAAATTACAATTGGTTCATCTGTGACCAGATATAGCTCCATCATTTCTGCAAGAAATAGTTGTGCTGCACTATTTTCACTTTTATCATCAGATGTTTTGTCACCAGATATAAAATTACTGTTTGGATGATGAAAATCAACAGAAATGATTTTCTCTATCGCAGTGGCTTCTTTTCGAGCCACTATTAAACCCTTTCCTGACATCTCATTTAAGAATTTAGAGAATTTCTTATACATATGTTGTTTGCTTCAAACCTACTTGCTTGTTGGTAGCTGCAGAGATAACGTGAAGTCTATAAAAAATTACTTGTTAATGATCATGATCTTAGTCCCTTATGCTATAACACTGACATCTAGTACTCAATAGCTGTTGGAGGAACGAAGCAATCCATGTCCGGGAACTCCGAAATCGGGCCAGGTGAAAATGCCGGATATATGACAGGACATTTTAAGATTCAAGTTTCTGAAAGTGAGGTGGTAAGGTGGAGAAAAAGAAAAGAGCCAGACATATTTATAAAATTTTATTAAAGAGCAAGTAAACTGGAAAAAAAACCACAAATAATTAAAAGAAAAATAAACGACCACAGAAGGTGAGATTATCAGCGATTCTCCGAAAAGAGGAAAATATTCAGGGAAGCACGAAGTCAGTACGCGTCTCAGTCTACGGAACACCCGGAAAAGAGAAAAAAATCTGGTAAGTAGTTTTAGTATTAGATGGATTTATAAATTACTAAGTTGACAGTGTGGTTGATGTGCTCGTAGCGTATTGCATGTTGCAATATGCTACACTGAGCTAAGTACACGTCTACCTTGACCCGTAGCAGCATGATGTGGGCGCGGACTGTTTCCTATATGGATGGAGAGCTATACGCGCCGAACGCACCCAAAAGAAAAAAAGGAAGAGAAGAAGAAGAGTTTGAGTAGAGGGTTGTCAAGTGTCCGAAAAACGAAAAGATAGAAGCTGTGAAAAGTAATATAGTTTATCTAAAATTTCAAAAATACAAGTGGAAAAATAAAGTTCTAATAAGGACAAATCAGAAGTAGAGAACACAGCGAAGCATAAATAATCAAGAAAAGATAAATCAGATTGGTCAGAAGCGGGGATGGCATAACTAAATGCGAAAAACCACAAAGCCATCGGCAGAAGAATTTATATAAGAAAAACAATACCAGGTGTTGCAGCAATATATATCTTAAGAAACGACAAAACAAGCCATTAAAAGCAGGTATGGTAGTACTAAGATTTAAAATAAAGCAAAAAGGGGAAAACGAATCCTATAGCGGCTAGAAATTTCTGTACGGGCGTTGGAAATTTATATAAAAAAAACTAATGTGACAATCATTGCATGTTCCTGCATGGGTTTGGCAATATTATAATGACTACGAGGAACGTGCTCCTTCAGTATACTCTGCGGAGTAAGGTGTTTTTTCCACCACGCTGTGGCGGTGTCAACAAGTATAGATGGCCTGGGCAGGGTATAGGGTCATATTTCCATCAAGATTTAATGTGACGGTTCTGGAACCTAAGAACCGCGCCTGTACATATACCATAGTAGGAGGTAGGTCAGAGAAGTGTTGTGAACTACTCTCAAACGCAATATTTACGAAATTTGGAAGTTAATGAAGGTACCACTGCATAAGGCAAAAGAAAGGAGTAGTCCTGTTGACAACTCAAAAGAAAAGTGATGAGATTCATATCCCGACAAGCCATAAAGACGTTTTCACCAAGGTCTGGTGTATCTACCGTAAGTGTTCTCGATGTTTCCAAGAGACTTTAAAAGTCAGTCATATTAGCGACGAATATGTAAGAAAAACACAATTTGTAGATCATAGTTTTCCTAAATCTTTATTAATAGCTTTGTCGATGAACTAATGGCAAGTTAATGAATGAAGGCATTCACTTTATTAAATACCAAATATTTGTTGTTGATTTCTGAAAGGAATTATAAATTTATTATATTATATACTTATATCCTTTTCTGCAAGTTCGACTATATTATACTATTCAATTATATATATTTGAATACTATATTATATATATATATATTTTGCTAAATTAACCGTCACTGATGAACACATATTAGCTATACGTACTTCTTTATGTATTAGTAATAGTTTTAGAAACTGTGCAGGAACATGAAATTTTGTAAATTTCTGTAAAGAAAACTCCAGGTGGACTCTTCGGGTTACATTGGTTCTTTTTTTTATTTATTTGCAGAAGTTGATCTCCAGGAGGCCTTCATGGAGGAAAACGTTTCATAGAGGTAATTAAAAATAACACTGTTAGGAATTTTCCTGTTTTTTTTTATTAGAGTAATTATGTCTATTTGTAGGAGTAGGTATTTAGCCTCATTGAGTTTTCTTGGAATTTGTGTATTATAAAGTTTTAATAGAAAACCGGTACGCTACGGGGTGAAATTAAGCTTAGTCTTAAACTCACGTATGGTCTAAAGTTATGAAATGTCTGGAACATTCGATGACAGTGCTCTTATGTAAATAAACATCTTGTAGCATATCCCGTGATGAGGCAATAGTTTCTTTTTGTTCTCCCTCACTCTCGCGGAGCGGAGCCCTCTCAATGTAGGGGTTGACTAGGTCCGCTACTCCTCTCTTTACAGGTCATCACAGGGATACTGTATTATATAGCCCGCAGTATCGCAGGGTGGTTGGGGAAATGGCTTTGGAAGCCGAACACCTGCGCTTCCACTTGAGTAAGTAGTAAGTAGTGTAAAGGTCCCTTCAGGACTGAGTGCGTGCAACGGCCTTTGGTTTGTGGGCAACAAATTTTTTTTGTATATGGCTGGTGGCACAGCGGCAGGTTTTCGTGGAAACTCCCCACACTCTCCGCCAACCAATATCCGAGGCGAGCTAGCGAGCCGCACTGTAGTCAACGCTCATGCTGGCAGTCTGGACTTCACGTCCAAATACATCATTCTATACTGTTTCATAACAAACTAGTAACGAAAATTAGAGGAAGTCTAATAAAAACACTTTCTGACGAAAATCTATGGACTTGTCTAGTGCTGACCTTGTACAGGAGCACCTGAAATTAAACAAAAATTAAGTTGCTTCGCTATGAGTGTCAAGATATCATTTAAAATATGATATATTTATTTTATAATGAAAAACTTTTTTTATTTATTTGTTTGGCCTCTGGCGTCTACTCTAAGAATGAACTCTATCCTTGACACAAAAATATATTTTTTTAAAAATACATTCCAAAAAGTCTTGATGTGTATTTTAATTAGAATATAGAGAATACAGAATGATAAGCCAAATTTAGCGTAGTCAAATTCTGGTTGTGTTAGCATCTGTTGCTGTTGTAGAGAAAGCTGAGTGGAGCCGTATAGTAGAATCAATATAAAGAGCGGGGCAACAAGATATGTATATGGCTGAAAATATTGCGTTTGCTCCCACTGAAAAGGTTTTTATTGGATGTTCCACTACGCCAAGCTACCCAGCTGTCACAAACGTAAACAAATCTCGGTGAAGGAAGGAATTTTTGGATATTTTTGTTATGTATTTTTAATTTAATATAAAAAGGTGTGTAAAGAACACAAAATAATCTTTTATAACTATACTTGCCTAAAAAATGATTTCCCACGTCGTACGTTGGTGTTGTTGTGGCAATTTTTCACCGAACACTTGTCATTCTGAAAATACATGAACATCACTTAGAAATTTATCACTGTAATATCAACAGATAATTACTTACACTCTTTACTTTATTTAGCACTACTTTTAAATAAAATATCTTTCACTTTTCACAAGTTTTAAGTTAGTTTCAAATTGTTGCAAATTAGGGAACTTCGTTTGATAGCTGAAAATACATTTGTCTCTTTCTTCAATATAATGCTGACCTACTTCACGGGACGCTGAAAAAATCCACGCATATGCGCACGAATTTTACAGGTATCAACACTTCCTGTTATCTCTATATTCTAATGTATTAGTGTGTACCTGTATTCAAAACTTTTTTTTTAAAGTTTTTCAAAGTGTTTTTCCCTTAAAACGTCAAATCAAACATTTTACTTTCTTTACAATAAGCGCAAATATTATTCCGACAAAATTAAATACATAGAAAAAAGTATTTTATTTTATTTTCAATAACAAACAAAAGGTAATTGTTGAGCACACCTGAAATAAATAAAAAACATTAGAATTGGATATAAAATGTATTTCATACTTCCCATAATTTCTGCACTCCAATTTCCTCAAGGACATCCTGCAGTGTCAGGAACTAAACTGAAATTAAAAGAAAATACATAAAGTAATACAGCTTGACTAAAATAATGAATTAATCAGCAAACAATTACAAATTTTACAAAATATATTTATATGAAATCTGCCAAGAAAAGAATTTCTTGGCAGTACAACAACAATTGCATGTAAATTCAACTATTGAAATTTATTGCGAAATTCATATACTGCGCATATTAGGCATTTGCAAAACATGGAAATAGGCTTACATACGGAAATTACATGAATTTGTAAACTGTAGAAACACTATAATTGATAAACAATTTGCACCATTGTTGACACTTCACAAATCATTTTCCAACATAAGTAATTTATCAGAATTTGCATATTTAGTGCAAATTATTCATGCTGCAGCTTACATATAATTAACAATAAACACTTAAAGAGTGACAAAATGTACTCACCTAAATAATTAATCCCTAATTGTGGCGAAAACACAAGAAAACAACACGGCACTGACGAATAGAAATATCGCGATCGCGACTGTCGAATTTACTCGCGGAAAAGTCAACTTGGTGAAATCAAATGCGCGCAACCTGTTGAGCAAACTTAGAAAGCACGAATTTCACTAAGTAAGCAGATATTTAAGAAAATGGTGAAAATAATACCCATAATGAGTGGGAAACAGAAAGAGGTGAGAATGAGATGCAAGAATTCAGAGAAATATTTGCGTTCCACATTGGAAATTGTCATAATATGGCAGGGGGCCGCCATCTTGATAATTTACGAAAAAAGTAAAACTTCTAAATAAATAAACTAGGAAAATTCGTGGATAATTTAAAATAAATTAGATGAAAGTAATGGGCATATTTTAAAGTAATTGTAAAAGTCGAGGAAGTACGAAAAGAATATACTAAATTCGTATTTTCCTTGTGAAACCTATTAAAAATTGGCCGCTCAGAGGTTATAAAAAGGAGGCGAGCCCTAAGAACTCTCTCATTTGTAATAGCGATCTTACATGTTTAAGCATACGATCAAGTGGTTCTTCTGTTCAATTTTCAGCAATAGCATAGGATAAAAGGTGCCAAATCTTAAGGTACATCATCACACATGCTGAAATTTGTGTGCAGTTGGTATTGGCGAAGGGGCAACATTGTAAAGATAAGTATTGTGTGAAAAGTAACAAATAGTGTATAAATTTAGTGGTAGGTTTCTTGCATAAATTTAAACACATGCCAAATCAGGCATATTAATAATACATGCAACGAAACAAAATAGTTAAGTTAGGTTAAGAATTAAAGTAAATTGCAAGTAGTACATGAATAGTGGCAAATTCGTGCAAACTTCTAAAATTAAATTGAGCGAAATTCTCTTTTTAAAATGGTAACCTGTTACTGGTTCTTGGTCATTTGTATTTATGTCCACAAAAGCCGGTTTCAGGCGATCGATAGAAATAGTGGTTCTTTTCTTCTTGTCATTTTTTTAAATAATCTTAAAATGGTTCTCGTATGGCTTTGAACGAACTATTCACACGAACTCACAATCTCTTAGGTCTTTAGGAACAAATATCTTGTTATTTGGTGGTTCTAAAACTTAAGAGAATCGGTGGTATTTGCATTATCCAGTCAGTATGATTTGTTTTTGCTCTTAACGAAGCATTTAATTGCCTGTGGAAACGCTCTATCATTCCATTGGATTGCGGATGATAAGGTGTAGAGCGGATTCTGTGCTATCCTAATAATTTTGAAAATTCATCAAATAAATTTGATTCAACTTGAGCATCTTGGTCTGTTGTTATTTCAAGTGGTATTCCGAAACGTGAAATGTATTGCGTGTACAATGTCTTTACTACTATACTAGCCGTAGTATCCGTTATAGGGTATTCTTTGGCCCATCTTGTGAATCTGTCGGTTACAGTTAATACGTGAGTAAATCCTCTGAAGGTGATAATGGGCCGATTAGATCCAGCTGAATGTATTCAAATCTGCCAATTTCCGACTTAGTATGTTTGTAAATTTGATATGGTCGTAGAATATTGCATATAGTAGTATGCTACACTGAGCTAGATACACGTCTATGCGACGCGTAGCAGCATGAAGGGGCACGCACGGTTTACTGCATGGATGGAGGTCGAGATGGGCCGAACGCACCCGACAAAGAGAAAAAGAAGAGGAAGAGAGGGTTTCCTGTCACTTTTCGGATGGTTTCCATTTGGTTTTGTCGGAAAAAGTGCAAAAAAGTAAGAAGAGAAGAAGGTGAAAAAAGATCTGAATGATTTTAAGAAAAATTGTGGATAATAAAGTTTTAAACAAAATAAACAAGAAAAGTCAAGTATTAGAAAAGAGACCTAGTACAAGTTCAAAAGGAGAAAAAGGTTTCCAAAAAGGCTAGATTGAAAAGGAAGAATGTCCGACATGAGGAAAAGGAAGGATATTAATTCCCTCTGGAATTTTAAGGGAGTATACTTTTAATACCATTATCCCATTTGGGAAGTAGTCAAATTAGTACCAATCAAAAAGACAATAACGGATGACACGTAAAAACATTGCGAGTAAGACGCATGTAACTATTAGGTTAAGTACGACCTGGGGCCACATGTCCCTTTGAGAGATCGGCGAAGCAATCAATCGATCTATATTTCTCCATTCTGTGATTATCAAAGCGATCGTATTCTGAAAGAAGACACCCAGGGGCAGGCATTTTAACGTCAAAGCTGAGTGAAGGAGCGTTTAACCAGAAGAGATCGAAAATTTCACGGCATCACATAGTACCTCGAACATGCGGGGGCAGCTTAACTTGTACCCTGAAAGGCCTTGGTAACGGTCCTAATAAAATCGGGTTCTGTTACATTACACAGGGCTGCACCATATTCGTAAAGATAAGACGCTAAAGACGACAAGATGACGGAAAGCAACATACCACCTCGCGGCATATTGTAAATTAATAGTAGCATAATAGATTTATTTTGTTCAATTGTCTTTCGACGTTCAAACTCCTTTGTCACCACACGCAACCTATAGTAGCGTATCATAGAGTATTTGTAAATTTGGAATTGACATTATTACTTGCATTAGGATATAGCCAGGAGAGCAAGTGGTGCTGAGGAAACTTTTCATTGGTTCATAAAAGGAGCAAGGAGTGGCGTAATAATTTAATATGCCATGACGACCACATATATCATATTTGAACAGCTAAATTTCAGTTATTTTTCTCATTTATAGTAACTAAATTCAAGTTGTAATGTCTGCAAAACGACAAAAGTCTTTTCAGGAAAAGCACAACCGCCTCCAGGGAGCTCCTTCGAGGGAACCAGACATATGTAAGTTGAAGCTGTGATATTGTCATTCTGATCATATTTGATTATGTGGTTACTTATATATATTTTTAAATTGATGCATATACATTTTTCTTATTATCTGGCTATATCTATGCATATTTAAATATATTGTTGCATATATATATATATATATATATATGTATATAAAATTGGTATCCGTAGTGTTGCTGTTATACAGCATAATATTCAGTCATTTTGTCATCTCGTATGCTTATTTGATGTTAACGCGGTGATTCATACATATCAGGATACATTGCATTTAGTTATAATGTCATTGAATTAACGAAATAGTTTTTTTTTTAGTTAAATGAATTACAGAAGTCCATCCGCTGATCTAATTAAGGTCATATGCACATATTTAGATTTCTTTTTGCGTAATAATGGGAATCAACTATAGTGGAATTAGTTAAGTTTGTAGGTACATAGCATTAGTTTACTCGTAGTATAACCTATAAAAAACCAGTCGGTGCTTGTGGAATCAGGGAATACCACGTAGATCACACCCTTGCATTCGTTTTGTGAAGTAGAGAACAAACCCCCGTCCGGGTATGTTAGCAGTGAGAATAGCGATTGTAAAATCAAGCATTAGAACAGGTTGATGTGAGGACATACATCAATAAATGGAATCTTTTATAACGTTATAATGTTTTAAAAGCATTTTCTTTCCTTTCGCTCTCCCGAAGCCCTCTTAATGTGAAGGTCGACCAGGTCCCCTACTCCTCTATCTTTTCAGGTCAATGTAGGGACACTGAAACCATCTGCCCTCAGTATCGTTGGGTGGATGGGGCAAGCAGTAGAAGTCTGTCCATCTGTGCCTTCACGCAGGTAATGGTAAGTGGTCTAAAGGCCCCTTCAGGGCGCGAGTGTGTTCTACGACTTTTGTTTGTAGGCACGAATTTTTTTTTATGGCAGGTGGCAGCGGCAGGTTTTGGGTTAACCCCCCCCCCCCCCCCTAAACTCTCCTGCAATATCCGAGGTGCTAGCGTGCCGCCCTGCAGTCAACACTGTCCACCAATTGATCTGTCAGCTCCTGGTGGCAGTTGGGATTTCACGACCAATGTAAATCATTCAACATATGAACCATAACAAATTTTTGATTTTTGACAAGATAAACATGATTTTACCAAAAATTTACGTCTTTATTAATGGTAGGACAAAAGTATCCCAGTTACTCTTATTCCAGGGTGTGATAGAGTATGTATAAGTTCGAAAATAATTCCCCATAAAAGTTTAGGAATATAAAGCCGTGAAGTCTTTGTCGTAATGTCACACCAAATTTTATTTTTGGAAGAAGTTAATTTTATTTCCTTTAATTTAAACTTATAGTTTTTAATAGTTCCCTGAACGGTCATTGAACGTTTCAATTCTTCGTCGTTTCTTTTGTTATCAGTGATAATATCTAAGTCTACTTTATTTTTATTTAGTTCACCAATACTTTCATCGTTAATTACTATTCTTGATAAGGAATCCATAACAACATTCGATTTTCCTTTAATATGTTTAATGTCCGAAATGAATTGGGTTATGAAATCCAGATGTCTGGCTTGTCTGGGACTTCTTTCTTTGTCCTAGTCCAGATTGCAAACATTAATTGTTTGTGGTCCGTGAAAATAGTAAAATCTCGATCATCTAAAAAATATCTGAAGTGTTTAATGGCGAAATAGATTGCTAAAAGTTCTTTGTCAAAATTTGAATATCTTGTTTCGGGTGGAGTTAATTTTTTTTAGAAAATTATTTTTATTGTACTGATGAAAATTCTCTTTAGCGGACTGTATTATAATATGTGACGGGTTGCCGGTTTTGAAACGATAACACAGTTTTTAACTCAAAGTGTAAAATTTTATTTAATAATTTGTGCTATTTCAGTTCTTATCTCTAATATCACATTTCACTCTCAATTCAGACTTAATACTAAGTTAAAATTCAATAAAACTTAACAAATAATTCAGTAAAAATTCAAAATAAAAATCAATACTTTTGCCCGTAGGTCCAATGCTGTGGGCTGCTGTGTGTTTATCTTTACTCCTGTAATGAAGAAGAAGAGTATATGTTAAATCGTTGGCACGAGACGGGTGTTCTATGGGAGAAGTTTTACTCTTTCTCAAATATTAGTACATTTAGCTCGAACTGCTACGTGAGGGCAGTTCAGTAGTTTTTAGCTCGAACTGCTACGTGAGGGCAGTTCAGTAGTTTTTTGATCGAACTGCTACGTGAGGGCAGTCGAGTTTTGATAACGAAGAGCATGTTCTCATGAATATAACAACTTGTATTGCTGCTATAAGTGATGTTAATAACACGTAACCAACTACTGGGCAGAGAGCAGTTTTTAGCGTGCTGGTACGTGAGGGTATAAAGGCAGCACTGATGACGTTTATCGTGTGCGTACCTTTTTAGCTGCAGCAAACCGGAATATTGCTGCGTATGGGATAGCAATGATGGCCCTTGGGACGCTTAGTCTTGTGCGCTTTTATGAGTGCAGGGAATTGAGTACTGATACGTGTGGGATGGGAGTTCCTTCCACTTTGATCAGATTTAACTTCTGAATGTATTTATTGCAAAGTTAACCTCTGGAAATAGATCTGCACTCACTATTATATCAAGTTGTCTAGACCTTCGGATTAACTCCTGGGTGAAATTGTTTGAGTTAACCTCACTTTTGCAATCCTTGGGATTAATTCCTAGCTGACGTACTTTGAGTAAACCTCAAGTAATGTATTTATTTAGGATCAACTCCTATATGATAAGTTGAGTTAACCTCAATTGTGATATTCCAGAATCAACTTCTGCATAAAGATTGAGTTAACCTCAAATATTTGTGACGGGCAGAATTAGCTTCTGGTTTAGGATTGAGTCAACCTCAAGTACTTAGGACGGCCAGAATTAACTTCTGTTTGTTCGATTGAGTCAACCTCAATTTCTGTATGTAAAATTAACTTCTATTGGATTTCAGAATTAACTTCTGATTTGGATTAGGATTTGCTCCGAACAGACTCCAAGGCTTAGGACTTGAACAGATCAACTCTGATTTGGAAGTGGGTGATTTTGCTATCGTTCGCCGCCTTTTTATAGCTACTGAGGTTGGTCATCTGATGAACTCCTCATAGCGTTGCCATAGCGACGTTTATACGAGTTGCTGCGACGAGATCGTCTGTTTGACGTAATGTCAAAGTGATGACATGTCAATTGTGTATACACGAAGAAATGTGTATCTTAGGTAAGTTTTGTTTAATTATGCTGATTTTAATCATTTTTTAATCATATTTTGTTATCTTTAGCCTGTGGAAATCGTCGAGGGAGTATGGAAACTGATTGTAGGAGATGATAGGAGTGTAAAAGAGCTTTATTATCAGATAAGTATTGAATATTGTTCAATTTAAAACGTGATTCTTTGTGTGTTTTTGTTTTATTTTTAGGAACTACGACGGCTGTTTATCGAGGGAAGAATTTTCAGTTGGTAAACTGAACAACTATTCTAAAACTGCTCCTCTTGCTACGTCTGACGCGTCGACTGTTAAAATAAACTTTCCGTCTTCGAGAGGAAGGACCAAAAGGGTGGAGTTAAATAGAGCTTCGTGAATTTTTTTTAAAAACGATCTCGCAATCTTGTGGCCAATCAAAATTTTTAACATCCTTGGGTTTCTTTAATAACTTGGATAAATTTATATACATGGTGTTCCGGGAACTATGAAAGTAGGGCTTATTTGGGATCGAAAACGTCATTACACATTTTTCCATTTGACGCTTAGCTTTCAATATTTTCGAATTTTTATTACTTTTCGCAGTTTTCGCAGTTACCTAATAAAAAATTGTTTTTGACAAAATTCCATGTAATTCACCTTTGAAGTAATTCAAAGGTCGTTTAACACTATCAGATGCTTCAATTTAAACTCGAATTACTTTGGAAATTGTAGCTTCTGGGAAATGTTTTATTTATTATAAGAATCCGCCAAGTGTCCAATTTTAAAAAAGTGATTAGTTATAAAATTCAAATAAATAACACAAAAGGTAAAAAATAAATGATGAAGAAGTCACGTTTTTTGCGAAAAGTAATAAAAATGTGAAATCTTGAAAGCAAAGCGTCAAATGAAAAAATGTGTAATGACGTTTTGGATCCCAAATAAGCTCTACTTTCATCCGTTTTAGTTTCGCCCATAGTTCCCGGTACACCCTTATATTTGATATAATAATTCAGCTACACGTAGATCGAATCTATGATGATAGTTTACATTTCCACAAACTGCTAAAGTTGCCTGATTGATTTTGGAGAAGGAAAACTTTTGAACGTCTGTAACCTCCGCAAGGTCGCCAATCTGTTGAGTCTTTTTTCGGCAGCATAGAAATAAATAAATAAATAAATAATTCTTTATTAAAAGAGCACAAGTGAGATTAATCTCATTAATTTGCGCCTACTCCAAGGTAAATTCAATACAAAAAGAAAACTATGAGTCACATAAAAATTTCGTTATACATTAATCTATGTTGTACTTACTATAATTAAAACAAGAGTTAAATGAATGCAAGTAATACGTGAAATTAGAAAAATTAATTAATTGAATTCATGAACACTAATGATATAAGATTACATACTAGAAAAGTGATTAACTGACAATCTCTTGAAGCTAACAGGACAGCGGGTTGTTCTAATTTCAAATGGGAGGGTATTCCACACACAAACACCGTAGACGAAAAACAAAAGAGTACTGAAATGCAACATATGCCGCGGTACAAGAAGCAACCTGTATGAGCTGATGTGAGAAAGATAATATTATCACGCAAATAATTAGGGCACATAGAATTAACTATCCTGAACATCATATAGGCAATTCTAAAACGAATATAATTATCAAGCGAGCAACCCAGTATAGTTTTGGAGTATTCAGAAATATGTTCACGTCGACAAAGCCTACAGATGTACCTTGTACATGAGTTATATGCAACATTTATCCTATTACGACATGTACTATTCAAGTTGTCAAGAACTTCACAGCCATAAGTTATATTTGGTAGTAACAGAACCTTCACATTACGAATTTTGTATCTCTAGGAGTGTGGGATGCATGTCGCCATAAGCCCTTTACACCACCAGAAATTTTTCCAACCTGAGCATTTGTGTGCTTTTTCCAATTAAGAGATGTATCAAAATACACCCCGATATGCCGAACTGAGTCAGCGAACGGAATATGCACATCATTAAGACACATACAAGGCAGATGAGACGTATCGACGTGATCTTTAAAGATAACTATAGATTGAGACTTAGCAGGATTCAGAGTAAGATTATTCATTTTTGCCCAGGTAGAAATAAGTTCCACATCCATATTGGCTTTGGTCACATTCAGATGCAGATCATCTATACTTGTAGATAAACACAAAACTGGACATCATCAGCATAAAGTTTAAAAGAACACTGTCTGAGAACTTTCACTAGGTCATTTATGTAGAGACAAAACAGTAGAGGATCCAAAATTGACCCCTGCGGTACCCCCAATTATAATGATTTATGCTGGGAACACTTATTCCGTTTACAACCGCCTGTTGCCTGCCCGATAGATATGAGTACATAAGCTTTAGAATGCGGCTTGAAAGCTTGTGTTCAGTTTTGAGTTTATTGTACAATATATTAAAATCTATAGAATCAAAAGCTTTACTGAAATCAAGAAGACATAGAATTGTTGCCATATTATTCTCTGTCTTATTCTTAATATTTCCAACTAAATTTAGCTAGGCTGAGACTGTACTGTGCTGGGCGCAAAATCCAGATTCGGCAGAGCTTAAGCGTCCATACATTTCAATATAACCTATAAGCTGGTCAAAAAGAAGCCTTTCAAGGACTTTTGATAAAACAGGCAAAATACTAATAGGTCTATAATCAGATGGTAGATTTGCCTTATGAAGTTTTTTCACAGGTATGATCTTTGCCAATTTCCATAGCGTTGGGAAACTTCCTGTTGTAATAGCTGTGTTGAAGATGTTTCGTTTCGTTTCATTTCAATTTGAGAAAGTTTCGTTTAACTATGTAATATTATTTGGAACAAATTTCGGGACTGTTCAGAATAGCAATTAAAAAAATTTTAGTTAAGCTGCGAACACTTTCAACAACTGGCCTAGGTGTGGAAACAACTACAGTTGTCATAAAGCGAATTTTATATTATTATCATATTTATTTATTTGGGTATCTTAATTATTCATAATAGTTATTATTATATTACAATTATTATTTGCTTATTTACTTTTCTTCATCAAGAATTTACTTTTTCATTACTATTTTTATTATTATTAATTACTAAATATTAAGTATTATTTAGTGAATGAATTATTTAAGTAGGTATATTGAGTAACTATTTATTAAATTAAAATATAATGGTATTTATGATTATCAATTTTCTTTGGCTAAGTAAGATTCCAATCTCATATTAATGTTTCTATAAAAAAAAAGTAAAGATTTTTATGTGTAGTTTCAGAAAATATTAGATGCGTCTGGCAGCATACGTTACATATCTTACATACCGTTTCTGTGTTACACTTCTTATTAAAGGAAATATTCAATTTCGCAACTCAATATCTTGCCCCGACTTCCCATCTTGCCTGAGTCTCCTTTACCGATTTTTCAATTAAGTTATATTTCTTTCACAAAACATATGGTTCGAAATGTATAACGAGTTGCTACTGATTTATGTGAAGATGGTTAAAATAAATAATGAAGCATCGAGAAATAAAAAAAAATAATCATAATTGTAAATCACATCTATTTTCAGCTGTTAGAATATTTACAATTACTTTCGGAATAGCCATAGGGATATACAAATTGGGAGTTAACGTACAATATTAAAGGAAAAGGAAGTCGCTTTTGGTGTATTGTAATTAAAAGTTCTGCAAATAATATTCATTCCAAAAACTGTATTTTTTTTTTAATTTTCTGTATTTAAAAACAATGAATTAGTTAATGGTAATTAGATATTTACTTAAATATACCAAGTAATTGTAATTGTTGTAATTAGTTTTAAAAATTTTAAACTTCCTTCTAGTGATAATTATTTGCCTATTTCATAATTTTATATATATTAATTCAATTTGTAATGGAAATACCTGCCAATAAATGATCACACAAAATTTCTTTCAATTTTACTAAAATGTTAGATACTAATTGTTATTATAACTAACAATTATTATTAATGCATGTGTTATATTCTACAACTTTATCAATCCACTCTCGCAAAGATGCAATTTTAATGTAAATTCCATACGTATTTTCAAAAGCGCATCCCGCACCGTGGGATACAATACCAATTAGTTTGCCATCCACTACCATTGGACCACCTGAATCCATTTGACAGGCATCTACTTTTCCCAGCCCATCACCAGCACAAATCATTCTCTCTGTCAAATGACTAGAATAATGATTTTTGCAGATATCCCAGTCAAATATTGGAACAGTTGCAAACATCAGTTTCCGAGCAGCATTTTTATCCATATAGCGCTTAACTCCCCAACCACTTATAACGGCTTTTGTTCCATGCTTAACGGGTTCATCAGCATTCACCATGTTTATCGGTTGCACTCTTTTACCCAATTTGAGACTGTTTTTCAACTCCACAATTGCGATATCATAGTCAAGGTTTACACGAGTATAATTAGGATGAATTGTACTGCTAAGAACGTTTATCACTTGACCGCCTTTTCCACGAGTTTTTGTTCCTGCTCGAATTCGAAATTTTCCAGGATTCATATAAATACAATGCGCAGCCGTAATGATGACATGTTTTTTAATTATAACTCCGCCGCATTTATGTGCTCCTGTTTCATTGTCTTCAACGGATACTTGATATGGAATCACATCAGCAAACATACCTCCGATAATGTTGTGTTTTGAAAGATCTGGACTAGGACTTCCGCCAGGGAAGATACAAACTGCAGCTAATAGTAGTATTAAAATCATGATTCTTTAGCACTATAACAATATGCGTGACCTGCGCATGACCATACTAAATATTTTTAAGTGATTTCATAACTTTTATATCAACGTGCAATTTCGAATGAGTTTTAGTAAAAACGCTCGTTTCGAAAGTCTCCAAAACTGCTGTTTAAATTTTCGGTTGCTTGCACAGCAGTTGCTATATCTTTACTGACGTAGTTATTTTTTTTTTTTTAAAGATATTGGCTGTAAAAATTTTGCTTTTTACTATTTAAATAAACTTTTTTTTGCTACAATTCCACGTGAAAAAATACATAGAATTTTAGATATTTTCAGCAAAACACTAAATATAATTTGTTGCTTATGAAATTACGACGTAAAACTATACTTTTCTGTATTAACTTGAATTTGTTTTGAAAACAAAAAACATTCCATAATTCTGGATGGATAAGTATAAGGAATGTATAATCATCAAGAACTTCGTTCTTGCATAACTTTGCAAATTTAGAATTAACAAAACTAATTAAGGAAATAAGCGATGTAATTCTTTAGATATTTTTATTTTTACTTATATTATAGATTTTAGAGTGATCTTACGATGAAGCGCTATTTTCAAAAATTCATACATATGTCAAGAAAGTAGCAACCCATTGTTTTCATTCAATGCCAAATGAAGCTTAATGCTTTATATTTGTTACAGGAAAAATGTAGCAGTACTAACCAAAATTTATTTTTATTAGTAATAGTATTTTTTGAAAAAAATGCGATGGTGTTCGGCCTTGTTTTTAATGTATGAAATGCCTATAATAACATATTGGAAATGGTTCAAGAAAGTCCCGAGAGATGGCATCAGTTAGCAAAAATATGGATTCAGGAATACAAATATAACGGTTTTTGAATTTGCAGAAAAAAAGAGCCACATGCCAGGATACGGAAGAAATTAAAAATTGCCTTGGAAAATTCTCAAATTTGCAAATTTTCGCGGGAGTTGTTGCTGTTAAATTGGCGTAGAATTTGAACGAAAGTGCCAAATTCATTCGGATAGAATGCAAATGATTAAGTATAAAAGATTCCTGAGACCATAAATGCCATGTGCGTGAGTTTACAAAAACCGCTGGTAGATGGCAGAAAGTAGGTACCCAAACTTTTTATAGTTTTTATTATTTTTAAATAGATAAATAACGTCTGATCTTCGTGAAATTTCGTACAATAATCTCCTAGAAAGTGTGCATCAATAAGAAAATGGATTCATCGACAATTCGTATAAGTTAGTTTCGAAATGAATTTTTCAGGCAGAAATTTTGGCCGTCGAAAATTAATTTTCGGAGGGAATTTAGGAGATGATGAAAAGTATATTCATATTTTCAGCTAAAATCAGAAAAAGTAGGAAAAGTAATTTTTCTTTGGATAATATAATATTAAGTCGAAACTTTTGGTCGGGGTGGTTTGCTACCATACAGATTACTGTATGACCTCTACCTTACAATTAAAATACAAAAAACAAACGTACAGGAGGTACCCAGTTGAAAAAAAAACAATACATTCCTCCAGTGAACTTCTGCCATACATACAGTGACTTTGGAAATGCATCTCAAAAACGAAGTCCATTATCATCGGAAGTTTTGCACATATGCATATATACGTAGATAATGTGATAGTGAATAAAACTGCGTCTTTCAAAAAGTTCTATTAATAACAAAAATAATTTCGTTTGGTGCTGCTATTTTTTTTTTTGTAAAAAATATGAGCTTCATTTGGCAGTTGAATGAAATCAATCGGTTGCTACGTTCTCGAGATATAATTTTTTGAAAATGACGATTCATCGTAAAATCACGAAATATCTAACCCACGACAGGGGAGGGGGTGAGGTGGTAGGGAAAAACACAAAAATACGATTGAGCCATTTTGGTATTCTTTACAAATTGTAAAAATTTCACCCAAATCGGAGTTGGTCGGGTCCAAGTTAAGCACATTTTGATCGTTTTCGTGTGAAGAATTAAAGTAGGTACACACTAGAATATATCTACTACTAAGCGAATAGTAATAGTCAATAAATAGTATGTCCTAATATTTTAAGGTTTCTATTTTCTCAGCAAACTGATTATTTACCACTTTTTCTTGAATACGTACAAATCAACTTCGAATATTTGGAATAAAAATATAAAAATGGATTTCGATTCAAACGATTCCATTAAAACCCCCCAGTTATAACTTGGAGACCCTGCTTCTTCGTCGATATCACGACTGACACCACTGCCCCCAGAGGAGATGGATTTATTTTTGCTTTCACACAGTCGAACAACATCCAACAAAATGTATGGCATTCGAACTCGTCTTGGATATACCCACGGCATCACACGTCCTAGTTGCTTGTTCGGCACTTATAACTTAGCTACACTCAATATAAAATGGTCCTAAGCCTAACTCTTACATGCCCGACGTTGCCTACAGGCAACAAAACGTTACTCATAAATGATAATCAAACGCAATTATCACGAGATGATCCAAGATATGACAAACTACACAAAGTTCGACCACTATTAGCAGCGCTGAAAAAAAATTGTAATAATATTGCTCCAGAAGTATTCAATTCTGTAGATGAACAGATTATACCATTCAAAGGTGATTGTTTCTCCAGTTTCGCATTCACGTAGTACTAATGTTTCTACTAATATATTTTCACAGGCCGTTCACAATTGAGGCAATATCTACCAAAGAAACCACATAAGTGGGGTTTCAAGGTTATATCTCGAGCAGGGGCGTCCGGTATTCTGTACGATTTTGAGATATACATCGGGGAAGGAACATGTACAAAATATGGCCTCGGAATTTCTGCAGATATCGTTTTACATTTGACTGAGACTTTGCCAAAACACAAAAATTTCAAAATATTTTTCGATAATTGGTTCACATCTGTTCATCTAGCTGTTACAATAAAAGAGCGTGGTTTTCACTGTACTGGCACAGCATGCCCAAACAGACTTGGCTTTCTAACCTTACATTCAGATAAAGATTTGTTAAAAAAGACAAGGGGGTCATTTTGATTACCAAACAAACGTTGATCATGATTTAACCTGTGTAGGGTGGTTTGATAATAAGGGTGTACTACTACTATCCACACATCTCGGGGTAGAGCCCGTTAAATGCCGTCGTTGGAGCAAAGATAGAAAAGTTTTCATCGAAGTTGATCGGCCTAAAATTGTAGCAGACTATAATAAATATATGGGTTGTGTTGATATAGCAGACATGCTAATCGAATTATATAGAAATGATCACAAATCAAGGAAGTGTTATACGAGAATTATTTACTGGTGCATAAATGTTGCAATCGTCAATGCTTGGCTGATGTATCGTAGAAAATACCAAATGCTTCATAGTGATGAAAAATTCATGAAACTCATAAACTTTCAATTCGATATTGCCAAAGGATTAATACATAGCCAAAAATTACCACCATCATCTACTCGTAAGAGAGGTCGTCCAACTACAGATGCGAGTGCTGTTCCTACCTTAACTGAAACTTTCAGTGAGAGCTGTAAAAAAGAATCATTAGCATCAACTAGTTCTACTCCAAGAAAGCGATTTACACCCATCAGCAGTGACATCCGTTACGATCAAATAGGACATTGGCCACAATGGGGAACTAAGAATCGATGTGCTCTCTGCAAAACAGGCTGGCCAAGGAGTAAATGTAATAAATGTAATGCCTATTTGTGTTGTAATCCCCAGAAAAACTGTTTAGTGGCTTACCATACTTAAATAAATATGTTTTCTTTCGAAAAAATAATAAAGCAATAAAAGCTATTTTCTTTGGTCTCCCTGCCACTTGTTACCTAGAGGCAACAATCTCTAAAATGTATACTTAGCTTCCGAGAGGCATAATTTATTTTTTTATAGCATATCTGGCACCTATGAATAAATATATGTGTATAAAAAAAACTTGCTACTGCGGGATCTAGGCGCGGGCATCAAAGGGCTAAGGATGCAATTAAAAAAATGCTTCTATAGGACATACAAACACTGCTATATCGGTAGCATGTACTAGGTTGATCCTTATGATAGATCAACGCTGTATTTATTTCAACTGGAGGTGGCTTTATTTGTGCTTCCATCAATTTTATGTATGTAGTTCTGTTAGGAAGATTTTCGGTTGTAGGCAGGCAAATATGTTCAAGCCGCGCAGGCGAGAGAAAATTGTAAATTCTTGAGGGGAATTTCAAGTTGGATAGGGGAATATTACTTTAGTAGAGTATAAATGGCTTGAAATATGATGAAAAATCATACAGTCGGAGGCAAAGAAGCAAATGTGGAATTATTGATATTTTAATTTAGCTTATGTATTTAGAATTTATATGTCACCGAATCGGATTTTTTGGTTGTCTTGATCTATCATGCTCATATGTAACTCAGGAAAATCAAATCTATATTCTGTTTTTCTGTATAAACCTTACCTACTATGTATATATTACCTTATTAATGTATGAGATTGTCGTTTTTAAGAAGGAGCTCAAATACTGGAAAAACGTTTATTCCTAAAATTGCTACGTTTGAAAAGATTAATTTCTCAGTTTCACGAAGGCGACAAATAATGCTTTATATTTCATAATATATATAATGTCATAAACGAGGACCATAATTACCTTCTGAATGCAAGGATAGGAAGCTCAGGTTATCCCTGACCAGAATTATTTTCTGTATGAAAGGATAGGAAGCTCAGGTTATCCCTGACCAGAATTATTTTCTGTATGAAAGGATAGAAAGCTCAGGTTATCCCTGACCAGAATTATATTCTGTATGATAGGAAAAGAAGCACGATTCTTTAAATTCAGATAAGCTCTGATACAGATCAACTCTGTCAAAAGTATGGTGCCATCTACTGAATTTCGTCGGATTTATATAGCCGCTGTAACCACTTATGTCTATTTCGCTAATTGGTGTTGCCCTAGCGACGTTCGCTTAAATTTTATTTGAGGCGAAAACAGCTGGCAGACGTAATTTCACTCGCTGTCATTATAAACTTGTAAATATACGGAGGTAAGTATACATGGATAACTTTGTGATTATTTTCTCTTTTTAGATCAAATGGTGGCAGCTTTTTATACAGCGTGGAATTGTGGTCGGATTAGACACTTTTTTAGAAGGGAGATGCTTAGTTCTTTTTAACTTAGAACTGATATAAAAGACGCTTTAATTAGATAAGTGTTCTATAATTTTGTTATATAGTTTGATTTCAGTGATTCTTTGTGTCTTACTTTTGTATTTTAGGTAGATTCAACGTGAAGCTGGAAGTAAATCGAAGGAATATTGTTCTGCTTGCTGCATTAAAACTTTGTGAACATCTTAAATAGTAAATCATCGTTAGGATCCTAAACATCAGGACTGAGGACTGAACACATAGTTTTGTTCTTTTTGTACGTGAGTGATATCTTTTTGGGAAATAAAAACTCTACCTCGTTAGCACCAAATGTTTTTATTATTATTTATTTTCATCTTTTATCATTTTAAGTTCCATTATGTAGAATAAATTTAGACATTTTTTTTTCAATTTTTCACCGTCCGGGTTTCCTCGGATTTGTCCTAGTCCGGGGTTTTAAAATTTTGAAAACTGCTTGTGTAACTGGCATTGTTTGCCTGTGTATTATTTTATTTACCGCGCGCACCACACCCAATGTAAAATCTCTATACAACAGTGCGTCAATTCACGTAAGTAAAATAATTATAAATGCCAGCATACAAATACGGGAAGCAACTCAAGTTGGCGACATTTCACGAGGTAAAGAGAATACCCATAAAAAAGAGACCTCTGTATTCATAAAAATTAAAATAAACAACAAAGAAAACGAGAAGTATTGCGTGTGAATTCTACTAAGAACATGATATTCCTCGACATAGTGCCTCGACAACAATTTGATAAGTTTTACTGGATGTTTTTTCCTAATATAACTGAGAATACTCCATGCATTTCAATTAAAACTAGATTTTTTTTTTACAAAACAAAAGCATCAATATTGATGACACAAAATTGATAGATTAATGGATGAATTTACAAAATTTCAGTCAAAATCTACGCGATCATACAAGCTTTTAACGGCAAATCAACTTTAGCTTAATTTTTTTAAAACATCGAAGGTTCATTTGTACACCGAGGTATCTACGATTGCACAGAATTTTTTTACATACCAGCTCGTAATGCCAACAAAGAGAGAGTGTTTTAACAATTTTCAACGGTGGATCAAAGAAAGAAACTCACTCAACATACAAACGGTTTCGCCACAAATCAAAACGAAATTTAATTTTAAAAATTTTTTGTATTGACTTTTATAAATTTGTAAGGTAAAGATAAACAATGAGAGACCTTTGCTCTCTAGTTTCCGATTTGCAAAATCTAAACTCTCCAAAATGTTTACACGGCAAAAGAACTTTTCTCTCAGATCAAAAAATTAAGTCTCTGAAGACCATATGAAAAAGTCTCTAGAGAGAGACACTTTTCGAAGTGTATACACGAAATTTTGTATTTGGTCTCTAGAGATCTCCAGAGATCTGCGTTAATTGTCAAAAAAGCGATTATTATGCAGAAAGTGAAAAAGCTTTACAAAAAGATATGTAAAAGTTTTACGGCATAAATGATAAAACAACAAATTTGGGTGATTTTTTTTTTTTAAATAGCCAACCTCCATTGACGAAATATATCACTACCTTAAAGCCATTACTATCCCAACTTGAAATTTTAATAATTTACGAACAACAGGATTAGTATTTTCATACCCATAGGGAAATAGAAATAATAATGGTAGAGCTGCGTGAATTGAACACTCACGCATAATATTAAAAGTTATTTTGATTTTTGCATGTCCGTCCGTCTGTCCGGCCGTCTCTCCGTCTGTCTGTCCATCTGTCTGTCCTCATGTTTACTCGATAGCGCATGTACTTAGAGAATTGAAATTTGCACACGGCCTTTAAAAAAACGTTAATTTTAGTTCGAAAATGGGAGAAATTGGGTAACTCCTACGTAGGGTTGCCATACAAAACTTTCGTTTTTAATATATATTTTGACACTGTCTGCGAACTGGTCAACTCAGAGAGCTGCACTTTTGTACTTGGCGTTTTCATAAAAATAGTAAATGGATTCAAAAATGGGATAAATCAGGCAATCCCTTCTTAGTGTTGCCATATGAATATTTGGTTTTTTATGTATACTGTGAAAACGATCAGTCCTAGACGTTTTAATTGTACTGTAAAGTTCTTCAGAATATGAAATCTTATGAAATTGGTTATAATCACTTTTACTTTACGACGAACTGTTCTAGAGATATATGTTAAAAACTAATTCATAAATTAAACTTGCACAAATGTGTGCCTATACGGAATTATATACGGGCAGTTATCTAGGTTACGGTATCATTGGTCTTAGACCAATTTCAGCTTTTTTACTTGCTTTTCTTATAGAAGGTATTCTTTATATAACTTTCTGAAATAATTTAATGAACATTGCCTCTGTGATAGGTATTTGGATCCAAAGTTATGATTTCTTTAATATAGCTACAGGTATGTGTAGGGTCATTCCACAGAAAATCGACAAATGTTCTGAATGGACCATCTCCGATTTTGATAAAATTTTACAGGTGGGTTGGTCTTCTTGTTGATAGTACTTTGCTGAAATATTTTTCGTTTTTGTCCATTTTTGACGGCGATATGGTATTTTAAAATTTGGAAAAAGTGGCAAATTTTGCTTGGAAGCTGTAAATTCAAAACTTTATATCTTAGGATGTATGCATCGTAAGCCCATGAAACAAACTCCATTTGTTTAAGCTTTAAAGCTCATGAAAAAAATTAGCTGAGGTCCTTTTACTGAAAATTTGTTTTCAAGGATAATGGATATGTTCGTTATCCTTGAATATCTCAAAATGGGCACTCTCGTTTTCTTTTATTTTTTTTTAATTTAATCCTTAATGGCTTTTGAGGAAACTGTAGAAAGGAGAAAATGGAACTCCTTGAAGTTTGGATGGAGTTATTTTTGAAATATATGTAGTTCAGAAAACTTTGAACGAAAATTGATTTTGTATGGTGCGTTATCAAATACTTGTATGCAGCTGGTTTTAAAAATTACAGTGATACAGGAAAATAAAAAGAAATACACATACTACAACTTTTAGATTGATGTCATATATATACATATGAATATAGTTATATCAGAAACCGCAACTAAAGAACTCATTGTTTACTCATGGAATGGATAATGGTGTTTATATTCTAACAGCCAGTAAAATGAAATATATAGCAGAGTTAATTAAATTAAGGAAATCTCAAATATAGAATGTACATAGGCCTCATATTAATTTTAATTTTACTTATAAATATTTCTAAGATTTTATTTTTTTTTTTAACCATGGGGAACAGGAGATACCCAACCCAAGCACGGAGGCCACAGCGGCCCATTGCGCTATCCTGAATCCCATTCACCAAAACCTTCCTGTCCTCTTACAGATTTCTCAGCTCATCCACAGATAGAGTGGGAGACCCTAGAGTATCTAGTCTGCTCCGGGCGAAGGCCGGACACTCACACATAAAGTGCTCGGTTGTCTCAGGCTCTCCCTCCATGCAGGACAGACACTCAGGGCTGTCAACAACTCCCATCCTTGTTAGATGAGCGTGAAGTGAGCTGTAGCCGGTGATGATGCCAACCACGGTTCTACATTGTTTCCTTCCGAGTCCCATGAGAAAATCGGAGATATTCGCATTGGGCCCATCAAGAAACAGTTTTGTACACCTACAAGCACTCAGGTTCTCCCATCTCTGCTGATATTTTCTATGGACATCCGCTTTGAAGAGAGCCCCGATATTCGAGGTGGGAACGCCTACGGCGGGCTCCAGTCCGAAGAACGGAGAATGGGAGCCAGCCCTAGCTAAAAGGTCAGCCCTTTCATTCCCCATGATCCCCATGTGACCAGGAACCCACGGGGACACATTGTTGTGATAACACAAATTATCCACTGACAACCAGCAGTCCCCCAGTAACTTAGACGTTATCTGAGGGCCATTCAGAGCCATCAAGGCTGCCTGACTATCCGAAAGGGTAGCGATATCTCTCCCCTTGATTTGCATATCAAGGGCTAACTTCGCTGCCATTGAGATGGCGAAGACTTCAGCCTGGAAGACAGTGGTGTGTTTTCCAAGTGAGTACTCCGTTCCAAAATCAGGATCAGGAAAGTAGACACCTGCCCCAGCTCCCTCATTAGTGAGAGAGCCGTCGGTGAAGATTTTTAGAGCAGACCGGGGAAGGCACGATAAGGCACCTCTCTCAGTCCACGATTCCCTTGCAGGAAAGCTTACAGAGAAGCGACGCCCGAAACGAAGCTCTGGTACCATCGCATCCCGTGGCATACCGGCCAGAGGGTTTTCCAAGTCCAGCCGATACGCCATAGAACAATGAGAAGGGCCAGTCCAGCCGCCCTCCCAACATCCCCATAAGCGCAATCTGCACACAGCCCTTTTGGCCTCTGACTGAATGACAAGATCCAAGGGTGGCAGATTGAGTAAGACCTCAAGAGCCGCAGTAGCCGTAGATCGCATGGAGCCCGTAATTCCCAAGCAGGCAAGCCTTTGCAGTCCCGCCAGCTTCCGGATCGCAGTCCCCACAAGCGTCCTGGGCCACCATACACAGGTGGCATATGTGAGCATGGGTCTGACGATCGAGGTGTACATCCAATGCACAACCCTCGGTCTCATGCCCCATGTGCAACCAAAGGTTCTCCTGCATTGAGCGAAGACCCTCATAGCCGCATTAACTTTTTCCTCTACGTGTATTCCCCATGTAAGCTTCGAGCCAAGGAAGACTCCAAGGTGCTTGACATGAGGAGAGAGTTGCAGAGTGTGTCCAAAAAGTACCCCAGCTTACGTCTTCTGGAGGAGAGCACCAAGTTGCACTTTGTAGGGTTCGCTGTCATATCATATCCCAAGGTAAACAGTCCATGATCCAGTCCCCGTTCATTGACAGTTACCATTGAGTGGAGAGCCATCTCCGTAGATCTGCCCCTCCGGTAAGCGTGCTGTGAGGTGTTTAAGAGAGAAGCCTTTAAGGGTACTTCCTTAATATATTCATCTACCAGCCTCTCCAGGCATTTCAAAAGAAATAAGGAGAGGTTTATGGTTCGAAAACTCTTCGGGTCCATGTAGGAAGCCTTACCAGGCTTCGGAACGAAGGCAACTCTCACCTTCCTCCACATCTCAGGGACATATCCAAAAGCGATACATGCCCTCAAAATGGAGTCGATGTATGGGGCCAGCACCACGCTCTCAGCCTTAAGAAGGACAGGCAAAATACCGTCTGGACCCGGGGCTTTAAAGGCCGAGAAGGTTGAAATTGATCATTTCACCTTCTCGACATAAACTACCTTGGCGGCAGTGGACCAATCTCCACCAGTGCATAGAGGTAGCGGATAATCGGAACCTGCCTGCAGGTCTTCTTCAAGCCTGCAGTCAGGAAAATGCGTCGAGAGAAGAAGTCTACAGGCTTCCTCTTTCGATGCCGTAAAGGAGCCATCTGGCCCTCTCAGAACACTCAGCCTAGCCGACGGGTCGCCCTGAGCCCTGAGCAGCCTAACCGGTTCACGATAGAGCCTTCTGGGAGCCTTTCGGAGTACACTAAGACTACCGTTCCACCACCTTCCAATGTCCGTGCTAATGGGACAGGAAGCCTCAAAAGCCGCAGTTACAGCGGACTGCAGCCTTCCAACCGCCTTTTCCAAGGCGGCAACACTTCTGAATCTCAGCCGGAGAGTCGAGCATGGAAACTAGCTCCCTGTGGTATCTCCCCCAATCAGTCCGCTTCGGATTCCTGTATGGTTCCACCTCAATGGGGTCAGCACCCATACAGATCTCAATGTAGCGGTGATCAGAGAGAGACTCCTCTCGCGAAACCCTCCAGCCGGAAAACTGGGGAAGATACTTATATATATAAAAAAGTAAATTAAACATATTATATTATTACCAATACGTTTATTTTAATATTTTTACGGTAGTTGACCATTTCAGGATATAATCCTAGCTACATTATGTAGATATATTATATTAAATCTGAGTACTCAGCACACTTCATCAATTTTCGTTCGAAGTTTTCTGAACTACATATATTTAAAAAATAACTCCATCCAAACTTCAAGGAGTTCCACTTTCTCCTTTCTACGGTATCCTCAAAAGCCATTAAGGATTAAATTAAAAAAAAATAAAAGAAATCGAGAGTGCGCATTTTGAGATATTCAAGGATAACGAACATATCCATTATCCTTGAAAATAAATTTTCAGAAAAAGGACCTCAGCTAATTTTTTTCAGGAGCTTTAAAGCTTCCTTAAACAAATGGAGTTTACTTCATGGGCTTACGATGCATACATCCTAAGATATAAAGTTTTGAATTTACAGCTTCCAAGCAAAATTTTCCACTTTTTCCAAATTTCAAAATAACATATCGCCGTCAAAAATGGACAAAAAAGAAAAATATTTCAGCAAAGTACTACAAACAATAAGACAAACCTACTTATCAAATTTTATCAAAATCGGAGTTGGTCAATGCACAAATTTATACAATATTTGTCGATTTTCTGTGTACATAGTTACATAGTAACTACACATACTAAAATCGAAAAGTTTTAAAGATTTCAAATTCAGTCTAAATTTTGTTTAATTCGAGTAGCATACATCGCAGGAGAAAAAAAACTTGAGTTTCAGCAAAAGAAGAACATTGGAAAAATGCAAATTTTGTTCTATTTTCTATGGAATAACCCTATTATAAATTAAATAAAAATTAATAAAAAACTTTACCAAATTCACTCCACAGTTAACTGATAGGGAAGAACTCACAAGTAGTCTCCGGAGATGTGGAGACGAAAAATGAGCAAACTTCGAAGACCAGAGACCGAACATGGGAATCCAATTGATTTGAAATACCTGACGGGAGACCACAGACCAAAAAGATCGCTAGTGATTTGGTCTCTTTAGTGATTTTTTGCATCTTCAAAGTATATACATAGGTCTCTGGAGCTCCAGAGACCGAAAAGTGATCTCTGGACCGGAGGTTAAATTCTCTCGTCATGTAGCTTCACCTTTCCTGAGCAAGGAAGCTATTTTGAAAGCTTTTTGGCAGACTAAAAATTATAAACTCTAATAAGTTGGTATTGTTAGTTCATTTAATTAATATTAAATACTTTATGATTTTCTTCTACAGAAGTGAAATTGTATTTTTAATTTTAAGAAAATTTATTCATGTTCCTAAATGTAAGAGAGATTTAATTTAGTTCATTGCCATTGCTTCATTTTATTGTTTTTTTTTAAATTGACTAATTTAATAATAAATAAATGACCAAAGACACCTATGCATAACAATTTGAACCTATTTCATTTGTAAGTAAAATAGAAAATAATTTATCAAGAATGTCCGGGCCTTCGAACTCGTTGTCCTAGTTTAATGATTTTACAGATGGCAGCCCTACCAGGGCCTGATGATGAGTTAAACTTAATCCGAAACGTTACCGCCCTAATAATAAAAATTATACAAAACAATTAAATAAAAAACTTTTCATATCGGAGAATTAAAAAAAAATCCTTAAAATTTTCTCATACATATTAATAGAATTATAATTTCCTTCAAAAAAGTACGGCTTGATATCTGCCTGTCATATGGAGTAGATGAGTAGATGAGCGATCATACAAGCAACACATTTATTCATAAAAGTCTGAAAGAATTTTATCTTCTATAAACATTTTAAAGCCTCTATCATTTATGGCAAAACTTTATCCTTCCTTCTGTTACTCTGTGCGCTAAACTGTGCTTCAAACTCCATCAGGAATTCTCTAAATCCCGTTTCTATTGAAGTAAAAGAAACACCCTAAGATTGCGGATGCTATTCAATTTTCTGCAATAGCATTCCAAAATTGTCGTTTCCATTTGTATTAAACAAAATATCCTGTACCACGGCAAGAAAGATTGAGAGTTACTCCCCCCCCCCCATCATTCCCCACGCTGCGTCACAAGCCCTTTCCAATCTGTCCAAAAATTGAATAAATTCAATTCGTGAAAAGTCAAAAAAAAAAAACACGGAAAATTCCAGACATCCAAGCAAATATTTTCTCTCGGCTTCATTTCTGCTTTAGTTGCACAACTCCCATTCATAGTTACACGGTCGGCGATGGTAGAGGCAGAGGAAGAGGAAGCGCCGTAATATTTGCTTTCATGAAAAAAAAATTCTGGAACGTCCATCTGCTTATCCATCGTGTGGAAGAGGAACGAACGTTAAGCTTCGATAATGCAATTGAAATGTTCCAGTTGCCGTTTCAGGGCACATCTCTTGACTTACGCCAATTCTGGTAGAAGTTTAAATTCCCTAAGGCAGCAGGAAAAATATAGAAAAAAATAAAAAAATTATTCAACCAGAATTCAAAGGACTCTGAATATTTTATTTTTTAAGACCAATGTGATGTTATGGAATTTCATATCTCCTTCCTCCTTTTTTGGCTTCACTTTCTCAACTCAACTTTGGATGGCTGGAGGAAGTTTGTCATCCTGTCAGTTTCTCCGGTCAGGTACTGAACAAATAAAAACATTATTTCCGTCCACAAGTTGTGGTGGTATACTTGTATTAGGTTACACGTCGGTATACGACAAAACTTCCAAATATATATGTAGGATTTTGTCGAAGGTGGTTTGGAATTGTTAACTTTGTCAGGTCCTCAGTTAGAATAAAGTCAACTATGTGGAAATAAGATGCTAGCTATATGTGGATGGTGCTATAAATATAGGTTTCGATTTAAAATGCCACTAGTTATCCCACTATTCAACGTGACTTAACTTGTTTACTAATGTTTAAGGGGGAGAGATCTGCAAAAATAGTAGGCGACCTTGGAAAAGGGCTTGTACTTTCTTTTGAGCTTATGTAAGTTCTTATAATCTGTTTTTTTTTTGTACACTTTGGACAGGTCATTATAGCATTGAAATAGAAATTGTGATTCAAGGTCCTTGGAAGAAAAGCAATGAAAGAGAGAAATCTGTGCTGAATGATAATTGCGCGATATATAATATAAACAAAGAAAAAAAGAAGGATAACAAATTGCATAAATTAGGACCGCTTAGCATTTGTTTTTTTTTTTTTTTTGTACTTAAACAATCAATAGTAAATTCTGCAATATCAGTAATCAAAAAGAAGCTATTAATATAAGAAAAGGATTGTGAATACTAAGTACTGTGCAATCAAAATATTCTATTAATATTATTAATATAAAATTTTTGAGTTGTCCTAAATCCTGGAAAATGTTTAGTTCCTGGCCACCAAACCTCTAATTCCGGTCAAAAAATATTCCATTTCCGGCTAGTTTAAACTTAATGAAAACTATAAGGATTCATGTCGTTATTTTCAAATATTTTCTTTTAGTATCTTTTATGTTTTACATAATGGAACCGGATGTATGTAAAGGATGATGCAAATGTTTGGTACACACTTCCATATGCCATTTTACATCGTTTGATAGCTCTTTTTGAGCGGAATGAAAGTTAATATTGCACTTAGTTTCATATCCCTCTCAGTTCAGACCTAGAGGAAAAAAAAAGTGCTTTAAAAGTCCTTTTTAAGCGCTTCTGCGGAAGCACAAAAGGCTTCGATTGTGCTTCAGTTTCTTTTATATATTTTAACATTGCATGTCCGCAGAAATAAGCACTTGTTTTTAGCTTCCTTTTAATCACTTTTAAAGGACTTTGTGTGAGTCGGTGTTTATGGCTACTGCAAGCTAGAAGTACTTTGTTGGCTGGTTTCCATTATTTTTGTTTTGCGCTATTATCTTTTAAATCGGTATAAACTACTTGGCTATTTTTTCGAGTTGAGGCACACATGTGGTGTATAGTTTCTGGTTTTTTATTATCAATATTATAAAACTAGCATTTTTATTCGTGCTGGAAATATATCATCATCATCATGTCAACTAACAGCATTAAATCCACTACAACTGCAGGCGTAGAAACCCGAGGTAAGAAAAGCAAACCAACTGCTTCAATTGTTATGCCCAAGCCAGGCATTCCAAGTGTGAACAATGCTGATCGGTCTACAGATACTGGTGCATCTCCGTGTTTTGGTGTGGTCACCATACCATCGAAACCTGCTGTGATCTCACTCACTATATCCAAGGAAGACATGTGTAACGTTAAGTTACGTTAAGAAGAGAAAAAAAAATATTTAAAGCACGCGCCACTCAGTTTTCCGCGGATAAGTTTAAGAAACAACGCCACTTAGTTAACATCCAACAATTTTTCCGACACAAGCAAATATTATCAACCAACTCCGTTTCACGCCCGACAGTGATCTGACTCTCGGTCCCAGGATGTAAAATCTGTTCCTACTCAGTAACTAAAATCCTGCATGCAGGTATGTAAGCAAATCTAAATATTCAAGAGTACAGCTGTTCTAGGAAAAGGAAACGATTAATTAATTACTTTTGGGTTGTTAGTTCTAAAGTGCTAGGATCAACCGAAGGTAGGGCAGTAAGTGATACTGCCACTTAAACCTTTATGACCAATTGTCTACTTACTACGGGCTGTCGGCATGCTTATAATAAACAATTCTATTTCCTCAGAATTTGTCCTACAGACCTTCTTGGTATTATCACTCATGAAACGGAGAAGACTATTTCTTTGCAGTCCCTTGTTTAATTTCTTTTCTTGTATATCCAGTCGGCGGGATTTTCCGACTTGGTTCTACAGCTCGGCCATCCTATCATATCACCGTCCCCGGTGATGAGTCTAACCATATTCTGCTGTCCACATTATTTTCGCGAACTACATATTTGATACAAATCTTAAACCACGAAGCCACTTAGCCACACAGTAAATTCCACACAGCTACCAGTTTTACCTAATATTGCCGTACACACAGTACTTATTAGTTCGCACACTAAGTATACATATATCACTTAGCAGCCAGAATTAACCCAGTAATTCTGCAGTTTATGCTAGCAACCACTTAGATTATTTAGTCCCACAGCCTTAGTAGAGTTACGGTACTATCTGGTGGGGTCAGAAGCTAGAACAACACAAAGAAAAAAAGGTTTTTTTTTTTTTTTATACATATATAAACTTAGTTATTTAACACCAGAACGCACAGAGATTTCTTAAATAGCTCGAAAATACACTCAGTCGCCGTCCTTCTGTTCATCTTCATCCTCGTCATCGATGTTCATTTCTTCCAATAAACACCATGGCTTAATGCGGTCCGCAGCATGAACGGATTCATAAGGTCTCTGGCTGATCTGCGTTGTGTTCGTGTCGGTTATGACATAACGGTCATTAGGTAGAATTGCTTTTATTCGGTATGGCCCTCGATAACGTGGTTGAGCTTTACGCGACTCTCCTGTTGAAATCGGTTCCTGCTTCAGGAGCACCAGATCCTCTTCTTGGTACCTTCGTGGGGCTTTGTGCTTTTGGTTGAAGTTCTCCGCTTGTTTCCTTTGTTTTTCATTAATGCGTTCTAGTATTATTTTCCTGAGTTCTGAAAGGGGTAGGTTCTCTTCGGTCTCGTTCTCTTCTTCGTCTTGGAGTGCTAATAACAGTTTGTTTTTCAGAATGGTCCGGGGGTGATATCCTAGTAGCAGCTGCTGTGGAGTTTTTCCCGTGGCTGCATGCTTTAGGCTGTTGATAGCCCATTGTATGTTACCAATACGCTGATCCCAATCGCGGCCATCGGCTTCTTCTGTTAAGCTTGATATTGCTGATTTGATTGTTCAAAAGTATCTTTCTATCTGTCCATTTGAACTTGGTGTCTTGACCGAAGTCAGTATATGTTTAATCATATTGTTATTACAGTACTTTTGGAACTCTATTGAGGTGAACGCGGTTCCACGGTCACTGACTACTCTCGTTGGCATCCCGAAGTATGGAGTAATTTCATTGAGAAGGTTGATTACCCCGCGGGTATTTGCTGATCGTGTTGGCTTAAGGACGATGAATTTCGTAAACGTGCAAATCATCCCAATTAAGTGGGTATTTCCCTTTTTACTTTTTGAGTACGGGCCTAAATGGTCCAAGTGGACTGTATGGAATGGGATAGGCTGTCTTTCGGGTTCTATACACGCGTTGATATATTTCTTTGCTACCTGCCTCATATTCGGGAACCAGAAGTGTTTTTGTAACGTTTCTACAGTACGAGCATGACCGCAGTGTCCCATATCATCATGCGCCAATTTTAATACTCTCCAACGAACTCCTCTTGGCACCACAAATCGTAAGCCTTTATCAGTCTTCTTATATACGCGACTCCCTTCTAGTTCGTAGTTGCCCTTGATCCCATTTATATCTTCTCCACTAGTGATTGTTCCATTGAGAATATTTTTGATTTCCTTTAATCTACAGTCTTGGTCTTGCAAGGTGGATAGCCAGTCTTCCTCTTGCATCCCTACTATTAGGACTTTATTGGCTACCGTCTCGATCTCATGTCCTTCTTCGTTCGGACAACGGCTAAGTGCGTCTGCATGGCTCATGTGCCTTCCTGGTCGAAACACTAATTCGTAATCAAACTCAGATATTCTAAGCCACCAACGCGCGATTCGCGGTACTTAAGTTTTTTTTTTCTGCGTCAGTCGAAGAGAGTTGCAATCTGTTACTATCTTAAAATGTTTATGAAGCAGATAGTATTTAAAACGCTCTAAGCTTTCGACTACCGCTAATGCTTTAAGCTCATAGCTGTGGTAACGACTCTCACAATCAGTCGTAGCTCTGCTAAAGTAAGATACCGGTTTAACTTCTTCGTCTGCTTCCTTTTGCATTAGAATTCCTGCTATTCCTTGGCTACTTGCATCTGTGTGAAGCTCATGATCAGCGTCTTTGTTGTATAGCGTTAAAACTGGACGTTGACCTAATTTTTTCTTCAGCTTCTTGAAAGCTAAATCCTGCTCCTCGGTCCATGCAAATTCAACGCCTTTCCTCAATAACTGGTTTAGTGGTGCGGCGATTAACGAAAACCCACAGATGAAACGCCTGAAGTACCCTGCGAGTCCCAAGAATTGTCGCACCTCTTTTATTGTTGTTGGCCTTTTGTATTCTGTTACTGCTGTAGTTTTTATTTCGCCTGGTTGTACTCCTCCACTAGAAATTGTGTGTCCTAAGAAGTTTATATTTTTTTGAAGAAACGTACACTTTTTGATGTTAAGGGTCAAGTTAGCTTTCCTTAGTTCTGAAAAGAAATCCTTCAAGATTTCAATGTTTTTCTCAATGCTTTCGGTCGCGATCAGGACGTCATCCATGTATGAGATTAAATTTTCTGAGTTTACTCTCTTAGTTATTTCTGTCATTAATTTCGTAAAAACTGCGGGGGCATTCGTTAACCCAAAAGGCATTCTCTTAAACTCGTAATGCCCCTCAGGTGTAACAAACGCAGTATAATGTTGACTATTAGGATTAACCAGTATTTGATAATATCCATTCATCAGGTCTACTGTTGTAAAATACCGCTTATTCGCTAGACAATTAAGATTTTCCTCGATGTTAGGTACCGGAAAATGTTCTCGTTTTGTTATCGCATTTAGTTTGCGATAGTCCACACACATTCGATATTCTCCACTTTTTTTTGGTATCATGATAACTGGATTCGCATACTCTGAATTCGATGGCTGTATTACATCTGCATCTAACAGTTCATTGATTCTCTTCCTAAGAACATATTTTATATTATAAACTACTTTATATGGGTGATACCTAACAATTTTCTTTTCTTTCAATTGTATATTGAGTTCTACGATGTTAGTTTTCCCCATCTCTTCCATATTATTTGAAAAACAGTCTCTAAAATTATTAACTACTTTTAAAAGGTTGATTTTAATTTCTTCGTCCAGATTCGCTGGCGTATTAAGATCCATAATGTTAAAGAGCTCCCTTTCTTTAGATTTAGAATTGTTTATTCCTATCCGGTTTTTTATTATTTCAAATTTCCCCCATTGTTTGACAATAGTAATATCTGGCCTATCTAAAAAGTTTAGACCCACTATGACTGGAGTTGATTGGGCATCTTTCGGAACTACAAACATGACTATTTCTAGTTCTACATCAGATACACAGAGTGAAGCTCTTATCTTTCCCTTTGCTCGACAACGATTTCCTCCAAACCCAACTAAGCTTATGTCGCAATCTTCCTGGTCCCAGTCATATTTTGTCACCAGTTCGTCGCAGATTGTGGAACATTCACTTCCCAAGTCCAAATAGCCAACTAATTCGATACCGTTGACCTTCACTTTAGGATGATATTCGTTTCTATTCTCTAAATTGTTGCTGTTCGTGACTATTTCCACATTTGAAATTCTTTTGTGTGCAGGACATTCCTTGGCGACGTGACCTATTTTTCGGCATAAATAACATACCCTGTTTTTGGGTGTTGCTTTACAACTACTTGCTATGTGTCCCCAATCACCACACCTGTAACATTTGATTTCGTTTCCTTTCTCCTTCCATTGATAATGTACTAGATTGGAGCTCCCTTGTGGCTGTACTTTTTCGACTTTTTTCATCGGTTGTGCGTCATATGGGTATCCCCGTCTAATTCTTAATATATCAGCATTTCTATGACTTGCAGTATGCTTATTTTGCTCATAACCCCGGAGCAAACGTCGTTGTGTACCGTGTCCCTCTATTTCTTCATATCTCTTAATTTGAATTAGTAAATCGTTTAGTGATTTACAGTTCGCAGCCAATAGCATATTGATCAGACTGGAATCATCCAATCCCGATATTATATATTTGATTGTGGACAATTCGGGAGGATTTATTTTTGATGCTAACGCGGCTACATTATAGAAATAATTTTCCACACATTCCTGCTTTTCTTTTCTCCTTCTCATTATCTGTAAGAGGATTGATGTTTCGTCTGTTTCCGCAGGAAAAGCTTTTATAAACTCCTTTTTAAAGTCATCCCACGTTTTAATGTTGCTTTGTTGACATTGGTACCAAAATTTTGCGGCACCTTCTAATCGAAATATAGCATACATCATCGTCGCCCTATCGTCCCACCCATAGATTTTTTTGAAATTTTGTATATTTATTGTCCATTCGTTGGCGCATAATGACTCTTTGTCCGAAGGATTAAATTTAGGTATTAAAAGACTCACCTCTGTAATCCCCATTCTTTGAAAAACGGTTCCATTTGAATCACTTGTATCCTCCACGCTCGCTTCCGTTATCGTGTCGTCACCTTGGTTTGGTTTTCTTACCGTTAATTCTCTCTCGTACTGTTCATTCTTCTGCTTCAAGGTTGTCAGTTCTTCTCTCATTTTTTTAATTTCATTTTTTAGCATTTCAATGCTTTCACTTCCACTTTCCTCGGGATCACTCATTGCTAGAATTTCACTTAATTTGTTTTTTTTTCAATATGGGTGTTACACTCCTTTTATTCTTATTACACTTATTATTCCTTTTATACCAATAAGCACTTTTACTTGTATGAGACACTATCTAAATATGCTAACCGTTTGAGTTAGCGCTACCTTGTAATTTCAAGTTTTAAGTACACACACAACACAAGTTTTGGGAATGGATTTTTTTAATCCCACTTCTGAAAATGTAACGTTAAGTTACGTTAAGAAGAGAAAAAAAAATATTTAAAGCACGCGCCACTCAGTTTTCCGCGGTTAAGTTTAAGAAACAACGCCACTTAGTTAACATCCAACAATTTTTCCGACACAAGCAAATATTATCAACCAACTCCGTTTCACGCCCGACAGTGATCTGACTCTCGGTCCCAGGATGTAAAATCTGTTCCTACTCAGTAACTAAAATCCTGCATGCAGGTATGTAAGCAAATCTAAATATTCAAGGGTACAGCTGTTCTAGGAAAAGGAAACGATTAATTAATTACTTTTGGGTTGTTAGTTCTAAAGTGCTAGGATCAACCGAAGGTAGGGCAGTAAGTGATACTGCCACTTAAACCTTTATGACCAATTGTCTACTTACTACGGGCTGTCGGCATGCTTATAATAAACAATTCTATTTCCTCAGAATTTGTCCTACAGACCTTCTTGGTATTATCACTCATGAAACGGAGAAGACTATTTCTTTGCAGTCCCTTGTTTAATTTCTTTTCTTGTATATCCAGTCGGCGGGATTTTCCGACTTGGTTCTACACATGTTAAATGTTAATATTGGTCAATCGACGGAAATTACTGATATTCGATCTAAACAATAAAACAATAAAAAAATATGAAAAGTGATTTTCGAACTCAGTTGGAGGAAATGCGGAAGATGTTTGCCGGTGACTTGCATGACATGTCGCTTGCTTGGATCTAAGAATTGATGCCAATTTCCAGGAGGCTCGTACCTCGATGAACTCCCGCGAATTAAGATTGGATAGGCTTGAACGTGAACGCTTATCCAAGGATGTGTCCACTCTCACGGATTGACCCTCATCATCATCCATTAGATATTAATTTGAATATCTCCTTGCCAAAACCTTCTCGTAATGAATTTATAAAAAAACGGAACTTCACATTGGGAGATTACACTGGTTTGTGTGGCTACCTCAATGGTATCGACTTTTCCTCGGGTTATTTCGACTGATCCTATACAGTCCTTTGAGAAATTTTACGAGATAGCCAACACCGGTATTCGAGAATATATACCATTAGCTAAAAGGAAAACCAACCATTTTCCGAACTGGTATAGTCACCAACTTATTAAAGTTCTTCAAGTTAAAGAAAAATATCGTCGTAAATATAAGGCTCACCAACACCCGGAGCACTACAAAACTTTCTCTTACCTTAGGAAATTATCTAGGACCTTGCTAAATCAGTGTTTCAAGAGATATGTGGATGCAACTGAACTTTCACTTCACGAGAATCCCAAAGCTTTCTGGACCTTTAATAAACATTTCAGGAATTCAAATACCTCTCCCAAGGAGATGCTCTACAAAGAAGTCACCTCATCATCTTCTAGGCAAATCTGTGAATTCTTCTCTGAATACTTTTCGTCTGTATATTCTGATAAGGAATCCAATCTTGAGTTCACATCTTTTGAGACTAACTGTAACTCTGTTAACATTAACTTGAGTTTCAACTCTTGTGATGATGTACTCGAAATATTAAATAACCTTAATTGTAATAAAAATCCCGGACCTGATGGTAGTCCTAACCTCTTTTACAAGCAGTGCTCTAATAGCTTAGCGAAGCCGTTAAGTTCTTTATTTAATTTATCAATACTTAGAAAGGTTTTCCACCTATATTAAAGAACGGGTTCGTTACCTCAATTCTTAAAGCGGGAGATCCTAGATTAGTTACTAAATATCGTCAATTATTCATTTCCAATGCACTGGCTTTAATATTTGAAAGAGTTATGTACAATCAGCTCCTTTATCAAACTATGCCTTTTATATCAAATTCGCAGCACGGATTCTTCCCTGGGCGCTCGACGGTTACAAACTTAGCTCTTTTCACTGATACCATTGCTTCTGGTCTGGATGAGAATAAACAAGTTGATTCCATACACACTGATTTTACTAAGGCCTTTGATAAGATCCGCCACAACCAGTGTCTAATAAAAATGTTAAAAATAGGCTTCAATATGGACACTGTCCTTTTCTTCCAGTCATACTTAAAAGAAAGAGAGAGTATGGTTGTCTTCAACGGCTCCCAATCTAGTTCTTTAGAACAGACATCTGGTGTTCCCCAGTGCACAATACTTGGTCCCTTTATTTTCCAATCTATATCAATGATTTACCGACTGAAATTACTTCGGACATTTTGTTGTACGCTGATGATGCTAAAATTTTTGAGTAATTAATGACATCAATGACTGTGAGAGCTTACAAGATGATATTAGAAAGCTCGAAAATTGGTGTAAAAATAACCATTTGGACCTTAACGTAGACAAATGTATAAGCATGATTTTCTCTAGAAAACGTCACACAATCCAATTCCATTATAAAATAAACGATATTTCCTTATCATATGTCAACGAAATAAAAGATTTGGGAGTTACTTTCGATAACAAATCGCTTCCCACTTGAACTTTATTACTACCAAAGCTTATCGTCTTCTTGGTTTCATTTTTAGAACATGTAAATTTTTCAAATCAAGCGCCTCTTTTATTTCTCTATTTAATTCACTGGTGAGAAGCACCTTAGAATATGCGTGTCAAATTTGGAGCCCCTTTTACACTTGCTATAATAATCTACTCGAATCTGTCCAGCGAAAATTTACCAGATTATTATTGTACAAATTGGAACATAATGTGTTAGGGTATAATGCGAGATTAACCCGATTCAACATCTTATCTTTAGAGCGTCGTCGTGTCTTTCTCGATAGTGAGTTTTTGTACAAAATTCTGAACGGCGATGTACACTGTCCTGACTTGTTTTCCAGAATTGGTATAAATATTCCCTCAAGATATGCAAGACAATATACTCCTTTTAGATTGCCATTTTCTAGGACAATTGAATTTCAGTAACATTGATATTTTCAGTTCTGGCCCTCTGACGTTTAAAAGACTAGTCTTGAATGAGATTGATCACTGATCGTAACAGACATAATTTATATTTCTCGATATGTTTGCTTATTTTCTTTCTATTTTTGCTTTGCTTTGCCCTTTTTTTCTTTTTCTGAATTATATTTTTATTTTTTCAGTTTGTAATTACTTAGTGTTTTAGTATTTTGTAGTTTTTTTAGTTGTTTTTTTTCTTTTTTTTTCTCTTTTTTCTTTTTTTGTATTGTTTTGTAATGTAAGTATATATATTATTTTGCTTGAACTTTTGTTTTTGCTTCACTTCTTTTTTATTTTTGTAATCTTCTCATATTACTTACTTTTAAGGTAGTATCCTAATGGACTTAATCTGTGTACTATCTTATTAACTTAAAAATAAATAAATATCATCATAAATGGCATTTCATCATCTCCAGGTGAGAGTCGTGTGGGTTTGGTAAATGGATTGTGCTCGGCTCTTGAAATTACACTACCTCAAATAAACCAAATCTTTCGTGCCAAAAATCACCATAAAAATTAATTTTGATTCTGCAATCATTGTAAAATGTTGCACTTCGCATGACAAATATTTGTTCCTAGGAGCTTTGGCCCGCAAGAGAAGAAATAATAACCGTACGCTAACATTTAACGATATCGGTATGAACTCTGATAAGCGCATTTATGTACATGAACGTCTGACGTCAAGAAATTATTCACTATCCCGCTGCGCACTAGGGGGCATGGGAAACAGAAGCGGCTGGCCCTGGTGTTTACTATTAGGGGCCTTGTATACGTCCGTAAAAATATGGGCGATGAGGCGATTTGTATTTCAGACGAATCTGCTCTTAATCAACTTGCAGCGGCTAGAACATGTTGTAAATAGCTTGGTGCATGATTTTGCCCTTGCGGAATACTCAGGTATTAATATCCAAGTATTTAAATAATTTAAATAAACTTATTTTGTATTCGTTAATTCATCTAATGCTTTTCCAGATAATTTTATAGCTTTTGTTATTATTTGCTTTAAATTCCTTCTGTTCAAGCAGTATCAAATAGTTCCTAGTATTATTGTTGATCTTGTTTGCTTACTATTAATGAATTTTCTTTTTGGCTCTATTTTATTTAGTTTTATTTATTATTATAGCAATTTAAGATTCTTATGTTACTTATATAGATTTATTTCTTGTTTTGCTCTTACAAAACTAATCTATGAGTTTAAATTATTATTGCTTGTTATGTTGCTGTTGCCATTCGGTGCTGTCTGTTTGTTATTAAATATTTTAAATCATGTTACCTAGAGGAGTTGCTTTGACTGATGGCCTGAGTATACAGCGTGTCTTGCTTGGAGAAATTTGTAAACGGAGTACAGGATTGAGTATTTATCACTTTAATGCGCAAAGTATACTACCCAAATTGGATGAATTTCATGAATTATTTAATGGACTGCCCAGGGGCGAATTTCCCTATAGGCCGAGTAGGCCCGGGCCTAGGGCGGCAGATTTAGGGGGCGGCAAAACTTGGTGGGATTTTTGATTTTTTCTTGTAGTTGTGGGTATTTCATTACATTTTTATACTTTTTCGTTTTTTTAAATAAAATAATTCGTTGGAAAGTGTTATTTTTAATTCTACTCCATTTTTTTCAAATCTACTCCGATTTATGAGGCAGCCTACTCCGCTAATTCTAGCCTGGGGTCCCTTCACTGGATATAGATCATTCAATTTTTCGTGTTTTACGGGGAGTAGGGGGGCGGCAATCTTCCATAGGCCTATGGCGGCCAAGTGATCAAATCCGCCCCGGGACTGCCTATTGATGGGTGTTGCATAGACGTGGTTAAGTCCGGATGATAGTGATGATTTGCTTACCTTATCCGGTTATAGACTATTTCGAGCAGATCGTAATAGGCATGGAGGCGGTGTTGCTGTCTTTGCTCGTAATTTTCTGAATGCACGGCTTGTTGCCTCTTCTGATGCAGTTTCGGACATTAATTATGTTTTTGTTGCATTTCTGGTTGGTACTGAAAAGTTTGTAGTTGGTATTGTGTCGAAGCCACCTAACATACTTAACTTTAGTTCCCTGCAGTCCTGTTTATCCACTATTAGTCATTCATATTCTCATTATATCATAAGTGGTGATCTTAACTGTTATTTACTACCTGGTAGCAGGACATCTTCATGCCTTATCGATTTTGCGAGCTCTTCTGGTTTACATGTTGTAAACTCATTAATACCAACTCATTTCACAAACTCTAGTTCAACATTTCTGGATGTATTCCTGACTGCAGACTTAGGCAAAGTTACTTATTTTAACCTTTAACCTTTCTCATGATCATGATCTTATTTTTATGTCATATGATATTGAAGTGTCTCGATCCGCTCATACAAATTTTTTGTATCGTGATTTTGGTAATATTCAATTTGAGTCTCTTTTGAATGCAGCTGATAATTTAATCTGGGATCAAATTCATCATGAGAATTCTATTGATAAAAAGGTTGGAATTTTTCAGAATTTTATTTTAGATCTTTTTCAAAGATTTGTTCTTCTTAAAGAAGCTAAAATAGTTAACACTAGTTGTACCTGGTTTACTGTACGCATTAACGATCTGATTAGGCAAAGAAATGAATCTTATCTATGCTGGAAACGTTTCAGAACTCGTGATACATGGGAGGACTATAGAAGGTTGCGGAACTAAATAACTACTGAAATCAGAAACTCCAATACAACTTACTATAGTTCCAAATTCTATATTGAATTGCCACCAGCACTACTATGGCGAAATCTCCGATCTCTTGATGTCAGTCGCGCTTCTAATCACGATGTGCACGAAGAGCCAAATGATCTTAGTCGCATATTTTTGTCTGCATCTATTATTTCGGATTATACTTCCACGAATATGAATTTGAAAACCGTTTTATCTTTTAATAGTGCAATAATGCAATCTGTTTTTCCAATGTGATGGAAATTTGCCACAGTAACACCAATACCCAAATACACACGTCCCAATATCAATGATTATAGGCCTATTTCCATATTGCCATATTTATCGAAATTATTTGAGAAGTTACTTGATTTTCAAATACGAGAATATTTACTTCGTAATAACTTGTTTTGTTGTTATCAGTCAGAGTTTAGACCTAAACATAGTTGTACAGCGGCTTTGCTCAAGATAAGTGATGATATCCGTGTTGCTATTAGTGAGGATGAGGTTACGTACTTAGTTCTTCTTGACTTTAGTAAAGCGTTTGATTTAGTTAGTCATCAGCTCTTTCTTATAAAACTGTTTTCTTATTTTTGTTTCTCTGTATCGGCAAGAAACTTGATTGAATCCTATTTATCTGATCGCTTTCAACAAGTTCGATGTGGTAACTCTTTCTCCACTTTTCTTCCAATAAAAGCCGGTGTACCGCGGGGATATATTCTTGGCCCATGACTTTTTTCCTTATTTATTAATGATTTACCCAATGTTATTAATTATTGTAATTTTCTTCTCTATGCAGATGATTTACAAATTTACACATCTAGGAGGTTGGGCTTAGTAGAGGATGCAATTTTTTGTATTAATAGCGACCTTGGAAAGATTAACTCATGGGCAACTGATAATGGTTTGCTTCTCAATCCTAACAAAACTACAGCAATTGCTATATATAGGAATGCTCTTGACACATCTTGTTTCCCAAACATCACTCTGAATGACACTACTATCCAATTTTTTGATAAGATAAATAATCTGGGTATAATATTTAATAAGGACTTCTCCTGGTAAAGTCATGTCGATAACGTTGTTGGGAAGGTATATGGAGCTCTACGGAGCTTAGTTATATCACCATCTTGCCTGCCGTTAAGTACCCGCCTAAGATTGGCTAAAGCTCTACTTTTTCCTATTATTGGCTATGGTTGTGAAATTTATGGGCATCTTGATTCTCTTTCAATGCGTAAACTGAATGTTGCTGTAAACTCCATCACGCGTTTTGTTAATGGTCTTAGAAGTTATGATCACGTCTCCTCATACTCTAATCAATTGTTAGGTCTTCCATTTAAGTTTTATTTTCCGTACCGTCATCTAATTTTATTGAATAAGATACTACTTGGATCAGCTCCTCGATACCTTGCTGATAAAGTCACCACTGCTCAATTTGAACGATCCTTAATGCTCCTAGTACCAAGACACTAATTTTTAGTTTCTCAAAGGCAGTTCTTTGTGCAGGCTGTCAGACTATGGAATTCCCTACCTCTGCAATTACGCAGACAGCACGAGTGCAACAGTTTCAAAACTATAATATTTAATTATTATGGCAGTTTGTAACTAGCAACAGTTTTGTATACTATACTTTTATTGTATTACTTTTTTTAATAATGTAAATTTTTCCTTATCTATAGCATTGATAATTAATACGTATAATGAATTATATTTTGAATTGTTCTATTTTTTAAAATGCTTAATTTTTTGCTTATTTATAGCCTAGTTAAGTAATACATATAGTGAATTATACTTTATTTTGCTCTAATTTTTATAATGCTAATTTTTTCGCTTGTTCATAGCCTAGATTATCTACTATAATATATATAATGAATTATACGTTGTATTTCCTACACATAAGTTAAAGAATTTTATTCTTACTTGTGTAGAGTTGCTCATACCTATAATGAATAAATGAAATAAAGCAAATTGGAAGCTCTGCACGATTACAGCTGCTACATTGTCGGCACAAATATTTACCATCATTACAGAAACTTTAAAGTTTGACATTTATGACTGTGTGAAGTTAAAGAAAATCACATACTTAGTTTAAAGTTTAGAATTTTAATTCAATATAAAGTATGGTCAGTCTACTCTGAGAATTTTTTAAATCGAACGTATACGTAGATAGAAGCTTTGTCCTTTTGTGTACGCAGAACAAAAGATACACAAAAGAACACCACATACAGTTCCAGTCACAAATGCTTTTCCCAGTGTAGCACAAATTTAAAGTCAAATTATTAAGCTGACAGTATTTCCATTAAGAATCTAATTTTCTAATCTGTGGATTTCATTTACAAATTCTGCTAGATATTTATTTACGTTATCCGGCTTCCGTGGGCCAATATACGCAGCAATCAAAAGCAATTGAGCTTCGTTACATATATATGACTATCAGAACCAGCTTAACACAAGCTCGCTGCATTGACACGTTTAATAAATAAACGGTCAACAATACATGCGTTTCATCATTTAGTCGGTGTTAGTATTAGTATGATAAAATAAACATAAACCGAACACCGGATAAAAATACATGCAATGCACAAAAACACTGACTAATAAAATTAAGTATTATATAAACGTTTTTTAAAAACATGCTTAGAAACGTCAACAACAATATTCTCAGCCATATTGTTAACAGTAATGCACATACGATTAATAGGTTCATACGTGCTAAAACTAGACCTTAGGAGTTAACATTGAACAGAGGTAGCCGTCTAAAATTGTGCCCACTATCACGAAAAGAGATTTTGTTAAGCAACAACGGAGAATCGATACTCGCGTTTAAGAGCTGATGCACAAAAGTTACATCGGCAACCATGCAACGTTTCTCAAGCCAGTGCATATTCAAAAGCTTCAAGCGATCCAAATAGGGTGGATGAATTAATGAATTATTCCAGGGTAGGTGCCTGAGAGCAAATCGTAGGAAGTTCCGTTGAACAGACTCGACACGGTCGATGTGTGTACCGTAAAATGGAGGCCAGACCTGGCTAGCGTATTCAAAAAGTGGTCTATAAAGCAAGTGTACAAACGCAATGTTATGGTAGGACTCGAGAACTCGCGGGACCAACGTTTTATGAAGCCCAGCATTGAACTACTCTTTGATACCATGTAATTTATGTGGAAGATAAAATTCAATCTATGGTCACATTTGATACAGCACCCACACGGCGAATCGAGGAATTCGAGAACAAATAATCGTAAGAAATTAGTTTCTGATTCTTGTGGAAAGTCATAACCTCACATTTGTCTATATTGAGTGTCAAGTTATTGCTTTTACACCAATCGTAAAATCTGTGAAGCTCACTCTGTACCTGCTTACAATCGTTAAAAGATTTAATCTGGGCGAAAAGTTTAATGGTTTAATGTCGTCAGCATAAATCAGGACCTTGCAGTACCTCACAATAGAGACAATGTCGTCCATAGACAGAATAAAGGACAGCGCGCCCAAGTGACTTCCTTGAGGTACACCGGACGAAGCTTTCAGAACTCTTGAGATGGAATGTCGAAATAAGATTTGATATGTTCTGTTATCTAAATAAGACTCCGTCCATTTAAGGAATGTTAGAGGAAACCCATTCTTTTCCATTTTAAAGAGTGTCACGGAGTGAGATAACTTGTCGAACGCTTTACTAAAGTCTGTATAAATACAGTTTGTCTGGTAGCCTTTTCCAAATCCGCCAATGGTAACTGAGACAAATTCCAACAAGTTAGTGGCTGTAGACCTGCCCGAAATAAACCCATGTTGGTTTGAAGAGAGTAAATTCTTACAGGATGTTGATAGTTGAGAAGAAATGATAGATTCGAATTATTTGTGCATGCAAGATAATTTTGCAATAGGCCTATAGTTAGAAATGTTATTTTTACTACCTTTTTTGTGCATTGGTATGAAAAAGGAATCTTTCCATAGCTGGGGGAAACAACCACTATCGAGCGATTTTTGGAAAACAATTCTCAACGGAGCTACCAGGGAAAGGCAGCAAGACTTAAAATAAGCTGGAGGGATCCCATCTAGACCCGTCGAGAAGTCATTTGGAAGCCCATTAATATGATCCTCTTGTGTAATTGAATGGATAGTGAATGAAACGTTATGATAGTCATTCATATGACTGAAGTTGCTATTTTGAGGTGGAAAATTTGACGAGGCAAAGGCCTTGTCAAAAAAAGAAGCAAACATTTTACAAATATCAGACGAATCATCCCCAGCAGAGTCTTTGTACTTCATGGTATTGGGATAGTTGTCTAATTTTTTCTTCATATTAGTAAACTTAAAAAAGATTCGTGTGTTACTAAATAATTTCGTACGCATGCTTTGCACATACTCATCATAAAGTGTATGGGAAAGTTCTTTGAACTCATTATATTGTGATGGCCCAATATACGGAAGATTCTTCCAGCAGCCAAGGGCGCATTTTAGTGAAATAATTAGCAATTGCTAAACAGTAACGTCGCATTGTACTGTTCTGCAACTGTCGGTTATTTTGCTGATTAGCTTAACAGCTGGCTGCGATGAGCGCTTAGTGGAGCAATCGACGATTACAATAATAATTAACCTTCGCATGGTAATTATTATGTAAAGCGATTGTTTACTACTGAGCGACTCAGGTGCTGCAACCGGTAGAACAAACGGCAAGGTTGTTGTCGTTTGTTTACATCCGCGTTGTTAAGTAAAGTCTACTTCCGAATATTGGTGCATAAAAGACCAATGACTGGACTGGCGAGTGCCTGTAGTATTTTTTAGCCGCTCCGTTATCACTCATCGCGATATCAAGTTACATTTCGGTTCAGATTGGTTTTGCTTTTAAAAGGTATTAAGATAGGTCAGTTTGTTTTATGGTTTAATAAAGAAACTGTGTTAAAAGAAATTCGAGTATCGCTTTTAATTATTGGATTCGTTAATTCGATTGCTCAACGGGCACGACAATTTGGCGCAGCCGGTAAAAGTTTAAGTGTTGCTGTAATACAGGTATTGTGTTTGTTGTGTTTTTACTTTTGGGAGTTATGCTTTTTTAGCTGCTCCATTTTTTGTTATTTTTGGGAGTTATGCTTTTTTAGCTGCTCCATTTTTTGTTATTTTTGGGAGTTATGCTTTTTTAGCTGCTCCATTTTTTATTATTTTTGGGAGTTATGCTTTTTTTTTAGCTGCTCCATTTTTGTTAATTGTGGGAGTTCTGCTTCTTTTAGCTGCTCCATTTACTTTTCAGGTTAATTAAGAAGTGTTAAATTAAGTTTATTAAGTTGGATCTTTCAGCCTAAAGATACTATTGTAATGCTGAGTGTGAGTTTTGGTGTTAAGCGTTAATAGTTATGGGCGTTTGAAAGTTTTCTCGTGTGCTAGGTGAGCAATTTAAAATATAAGTAGTTATTTCATCGGGGTTTTTCTGTTAAATTATTTGATGTGAAGATAAAGCAAAAAGTGTGTGAGTCAGTGAGTGGCGTATAATTGTGAAATATCATGTGCGATTTTATATTATAAGAAACTAAGTATTGAATGTTTCTTATAAAAAATAAACCAAACTTAATTCGCTAAATCCATGGATGTAGGTAAACAAAGTGCACTCTCCTTCCTGTTATCAAAAAACACAATTCAATAAAGGAAAAAATAAATATATATATCTAAAAAAAAAAAAAAAAACTCAGAATATACATACCTACCTACATATAGATTAGATAACAAAAGGTAGGGGAATATATATATATATTTATGGTAATAAATTTAGATAAAGGGCTTTTCTCGTTTCCACTTCATTTTGATAGGTTTGGTTCCTCTTTCTTGGTGTGCTAAGTAGTGTTGCAAGAGAATGCTGCTAGTCTTACCATATTTCAGCTAAAAAAAAAAAATTACACTTACACATGTTGCTACAATCCCTGAGACAGAGTATATATCATTATTAATTTTCTACAACATTAAGGCAAGTGGTTCAAAATCTTTTGAACCATTTAGAGGTTCTTTTTGTGTATTGTATGGTAATAATAAGTATTTCTGTTTCGTGCCGGTTTTGCGAGGTATCGTTGGGGTTTGTTGAATTCCTATAGCTCTAACGTGATTCCACTAAGTGGATCTAAAAAATTTTCTTTTAAAAGTTGTCGGTAAAGTACGGCCACCGTGCCAAAATGCAGTTAGTTACACTCTGTTTTAAAATTTTATGCGCTTTTACTTAAATTGGGAATACATTTAATAAGTATTCGAGTACTCGCGAAGAATCTTTCTGGATTAAAAGTCTTTGTCAGATTTATGTTGGAGCATATGTACGTACGTTTTAGGTAATTCAGTAAGATACAAAAGCGCTGATAGGTATGATCAATGAGAGGCGGTAAGAAGTATATTTCGCGTACCTGTTAATATCGGTGTTAAGAGTGCTAAGTGATAAGTGACAAGTGTAGTGTTTATAATGGAAATATGTGCGTGAGGTATAACAGTCTCACAGTCCTAAATGTCAACAGGAAGAAGCAATATTTTAACTAAGGAGGAATTGGCACGCTTTCAGGCCCAGGAAAGGGAGTTAGAGATAAAAGCACAGGAACTGAAGGAAGGCCAAGCAATATTGCGGAATTACGAGCAGGACTGGGAATATATTGGGGAACATATAACGGCAGAGTTACAGAAACGGTGGACAAGAGAGGAAGAGAAGGAATTGTTAAAGAAACTGAATGAGAGTGCTAAAAGCAGTACAAAGGGCGAAGCTTTAGACCTATTGGTAACAGCAGCATTCGAAATTATCCAGAGCCGTGAAGTAGAAGCAGAGCAAGTATTGGAAGAAATCCAAAAAGAGAAGAAAGGGCTGATAAAGAAAATAGATTCACTAAAGGCACAATTAAGAGAGGCTGAGGAAACTACAGCGGGGTTAGAGGAAGAGTTGGGGCTCGAGCGATCTTCACAGAGAAAACCGATTCAAGAGGGTAATAAGGTGAGTACGAGTAAAGGGTTCAGGCCGAGGAAATTGTTATTTTGAGAACAGCATAAAGAACCAGAAGAAAATTTAGAAAGAGAGCTAATCAGGAGAAATAAGCAGGAAGTAGCGCCGAGTGGAAAAGTAAGAACAGAGCAGAACCAGATAAGGCCAGAGGAAAGAAACATCACAGGGCAAGACAACATGGCAGACGTGCATGAAAAAGTGATGGATCTAGTATCCAAGTATGTACCTATACTATCTGGCGAAAGGTCGTCCAAACTGGCGAAGGAAGTGTATCGCTTTCTAAGCTGCAGTAAGGATCTACACGATAGACTGACAGAGGAGCAGCAGAAGATTTTTATCAGGTGCATAAAGTATCGCCTAACGGACGATGCGTACTACTTGGTAAGCTCACAGGAACCAAAAGATTTTGATGCTTTACAGCAAGTAATCAATTCGGCCTACATACCAAAAAAATCGTTTAGCGAATTGCGAACGGAAATGCTGGCATGCAGGCAGAGGCCTGGTGAGGATATCAGGGAGTTCGCAGACCGGATGAAGGAATTGCTCGACCAAATAAAAGCGGCGGTCTCAGCGAAATACCCAGGAGGTGATACAGGATTGATAGCAGAATTAGAGGCAGATGCAGTAGCGACATTTAAAGCTGGCGTTAGGAGTAAACCTACTCAAGTATACCTCACTGGACGGAAATTCGATTCGCTAGAAGGAGTACAAGAGGAAGCTACATACTATGAAAAAGATGCACAAAGGCTCCAAGTAAGAGACCCAGAAGTGGTACAGGCAGGTTGGAGGTCTAACTCATTAGGTACGCAAAACAGTTGGGGAGCAGGCGAGGCCGGCCCCAATCGAGTTCAGCGGCCGCAAAGACCAATTTATTCCACTGCTAGACCAGTATCACCCATAAGATACCAAGGGCCGGCAGCCAGGGTAACCCCACCGAGAACCATTCATTGCTTTAAATGTGGACAGCGGGGTCACATTGCGAAAGAATGTAGGACACAGCCCCCTTACTGCACCAAGTGCAACAGCTATGGTCATGAGGTAGCGGGCTGTAGGAAACAGCAGGTACGTTTCGCAAATACTGCGGTAGATAGCCCAGGTGAATGTATTCAGCCCGTATCGGGAGTTCTCTATTGTCAATTCTGTAGGACATGTGATCACTATACAGAAAACTGCCTCAGAAAGTACCTAGCAGAACGCGCTGACCAACTGGAGGGAAACGGGGAGCGGCAGCTGGGGAATTCGTCCACAGCTGCCTTCCATTAACAAACTCCAGAGACACATCGCCGAGGGGGGATGATATTTCAGTAGACTTAAGTTTATTGAATAATTGTAGCATCACAGTTGAAGCAGACATAGGGATAACAGGTAAGTTAAATCTTTTGGTTGATACCGGGTCCACATGTAATTTAATAAAATTTAATAAGATAAAAAAAAACACATTTATTCAGCCTCAACGAACTATTACTATTGGGGGTTTATTTGGGGCTCAAGGAAAGTCCGTAGGGGTTTGTCAATCCAAGTTATGTATAGATACTGAAGAGCATGCTTGCGAGTTCAATGTAATTTATGACACAGACTCAATACCAGCTGACGGAATACTGGGTATCGAATTTCTTAAGGATAGAGCTATCATCGACTGCATCAACCAAAAACTATCAATACGGAATGTAAAAAGGAACAAGGAGGAGAAGCCTCTTTTTGCGAATGTAACAGGAAAAGAAAGTATTAACGTAGTGACATTGGCCAAAGCTTGTCAAAGAAGCGTTAGTCAATCTAGTAACAAATATCCTCGAGAAATCTCAACAGAAACAGTGAAACAGAGCATTAAAGAGAGAATTACAGAGCTAAAGGACATTATTGGTAAAGCGATGGCAGCCTCAGACAGCATAGACCGGTATCTAACACAGATAAACAAGAGAAATGAGAGAGTGAAAAAGATGACGGAAGGCCTTGCCCAGAAACAATCCCAGCAGAAAAACGAGATGAAGGTCACCCGGGATGCAAAGGCGCTGAAACATGAACACAGGCGGGGAAATACTTTGACCGCAACCCTTCATACGGAGGCTGGTCAACTAGATGATCGCCTGGTAAGGGATGAGTTCATAACATGGCCTACAGGCATGTGGGGTGAAGAGCAGGTGAGAGTAGCTGTTGAACGGGAAAACGAGCTAGGGCATCCTCGCACGGAAGTCCAGCTCAATAATCCCCGGATGAAAGCTTCTGCACTTGTTCTTGAACGCGAGAGCACGAATGGACCAATAATACGCTTGAAACCCAGAACAGAGCAACTGGTGAGAATCCCAGTTGAGAGTGAGGCTGAAATGCTATGTATGGCCGAAGAAATATGTCCTGGAGTGTATTGCGGAAATACAATAATCAGGCCTAAGAATGGACAAGCCTTTGTGGGAATCATAAATGCTAGGACTGAGGCCGTGGAGGTAAAAGATTTCAAACCAAAGTTAGAAGGACTGAACCGGTATTCAGTAGTACCACTAGCGGATAGTGAAGGGAAGTATAATAAAAGGCAACAGCGACTAAAATTAATGAAACAATCACTGTTGTTGGGAGAAGATCTCAATCCAGAGGAGAGGGAATCCGTGACTCAGCTCTGTTACGAATACAGTGACATTTTTCATTTGCCAGGAGACAAACTGACCTATACTCCAACAAAAACCTTTCAATTACCTCTAATGGCCAACACAGGGCCCATACATAGAAAGCAGTACCGAATGCCGGAAGCTCACAGAGAAGAGTGTAAAAAGCAACTCGAAAAATTGTTAGAGGATGACATAATAGAGCATAGTGATAGTCCATTTAATTTTCCAGTACTCCTGATACCCAAAAAGGGTACTGATGAAGCTGGGAATCGCAAGTATAGGTTGTGCGTAGACTTCCGTGAACTCAACAAGGTCTGTATCCCTTGTTCATATCCACTTCCGCGAATTGAGGATATTTTGGATCGACTAGGTCATTCTAGGTACTTTTCAACGTTAGATTTAGCTAACGGATATCATCAAGTACTAATCGATCCAGCAGATAGAGAGAAAACGGCTTTTAGTACCAATTTCAATCATTTTCATTATAAAAGATTGCCATTTGGGCTAAAGACAGCGCCTCCATTTTTTCAATCGCTCTTAAACAGCATATTAACAGGGTTACAGGGAGTAAAATGTTTCGTGTATCTCGATGATGTTGTGATATTTGCAAAAAACTTAGACGAACACAACGATAAGTTAAGGCAAGTATTCCAACGTTTTCGGGATCATAACTTGAAACTACAACCTGCTAAATGTCAGTTTCTGAAAAAAGAAGTGGTGTATCTGGGTCATGTATGCTCGGAACAGGGAGTAAAGCCAGATCAACGTTTAGTGGAAGTCGTAAAAACATTTCCAAGGCCAAAGACAGTGCGACAGGTACAGTCTTTCCTGGGGCTAGCTAATTACTATCGGAAATTCGTCCCTAACTTCTCACTAATCATGGCTCCAATTAATAATTTATTACGGAAAAAGGTAAGGTTTGATTGGGGACCCAAATGTGATAAATCATTCACCCTGAAAAAAGAGGCTCTCACTACGCCTCCATTATTAGCTTATCCGGATTTCACGAAGGAATTCACGTTACTGACGGATGCTAGTGGTGAATCCCTAGGGGCAGTTCTAGAGCAGGAAGGAAGGCCCATCAGTTACGCCAGTCGCACACTCAATCCGGCCGAGAGGAACTACTCGACAACTGAACGTGAGCTACTAGCCATAGTCTGGGCCGTAAGTAACTATAAATGTTATCTGTTGGGCAGGCATTTCAAAGTAATTACTGACCACCAACCTCTTCGGGGTGTTTTCAAGGTTAGAGATACGACGTCACGCATGGTACGATTTCATCAGAAATTGTCAGAGTATGATTTCGAGATTTTATATAAAAAGGGAAGAGAAAATGGCAATGCGGATGCTCTAAGCAGAATACCCCAAAGAATAACAGAAGCCAAATTCGAGGAGAGCGAAATGCATCCATGCCTAGCTATCACTCGGGCACAAGCTCGAAGAGAAGATTCCGAAGTAAATGATACATCACCTATGGAATCCGAAGAGGAATGGGGTGACCTCGATGAGGCAGAAGTAATAGCAGGAAAGGTGATGGGTGATCCGAACCCACAGCATATCACAGATCCAGATGAAGTTGAGCCGATCTTGAAGGACTTCCATGACTCTCGGTTTGGAGGACATCTCGGAAGAGATAAGACCTTAAAACGAGTAAAGCGCTTCTATCATTGGAAAGGGATGAAAAGGGATATCGCGAAGTATATTAGGCGCTGCCCGCAGTGTCAGAAAAATAAACACAGTCGAGCTACTAAGATGCCGTTGGTGATCACTTCAATCTCAAGCAAACCTTTTGAGAAGGTGTACGTCGATTTGGTGGGACCATTGCCGTTGAGTCACAATGGCAACAAATACATCTTATCCTTGGTGGATGATCTCACTAGGTTCGTCGACTTCGTAGCGATCCCGGATCAGGAAGCGAATACTGTGGCACGAGCACTGTTCGAGCAAATTCTCAGCCGATATACTCTACCAAAACAATTAGTTACTGATCAAGGAGCGAATTTTACAGGAGACGTGCTGAAGGCCCTCTGTAAGATGTTGAAAATAAAAAAATTACAGACTACTGCCTATCATCCGCAGTCAAATGCCGTAGAGAGACAGCATTCCACGTTAGCAAGCTATTTGAGAAGTTTTGTAGATCAAGACCCGCGGAATTGGGACGAATTCCTGCGGACGGCAGCTCATGCCTACAACAACTCGGTGCATTCGGGCACAAAATTGACACCAATGGAAACTTTATTCGGATTCGTCTCGGAAGTTCCCAGTAGCTTGCAGCGGAAGCCTGAACCGCTATACAATGCCGATAAATATCATAATGCGTTACGGTTTAAATTGCAAAAGGCATTCGAACTAGCAAAGCAAAACTTGATCAAAAGTAAATTGTCCGCCAAGAAGTACTATGATAGATCCGCGAGGGCGATAGAGGTGCATGTCGGTGAAAAGGTTCTGGTTAGGGACCCGGCTCGGGCGGGAAAACTGTCGTCAATCTTCAAGGGTCCTTATGAAGTAATTTACGTTCATAGCCCAGAGAATGTAACAATCCTTATCGGGAGAAAGCTCAAACGGGTTCACGTGAATCGGTTAAAAAAATTTGAATGATACTGTTATTTAGTAAATTTTGTTTTTATTTTACCTTACAGGTAAAGCAGCAGAATCGTACAAGAACGGACGAAAGAAGAGACCTAGTGGCCCGATTCGGAGTCCGTTCAGGAGACGGACGCTAAAAGAAGCCCAGAAGAGCCGGCAAGGCATAAACATATACATTTGTAGAGGAAATTTAATATTGGAAGGAAAAGATCATTAAAAAAAAGAGAGAATTTAAAAAAAATAATAAGTAAAAAAAAAAAAAAAAAAAAAAAAAAAAAAAAACAGAAGTAAAAACAAAAAGGGTAAGAAAAAAAAGAGAGAATTAAAAAAAAACTAAAGTAAAGAGATTAAGAAAAAAAAATAATAATATTAAAGTAAAGAATAAGAATTAAAGTAGCGAGAGAAAGAAGAAAAAAGAAAACATACTCATTGAAAAAATTGGTAAATAAAAAGAAAAGTTAAGAAAAAGAAAAAAAAAGGCAATTGGAAAGAGAAGTGTAAAAAAGAAAAGAACACTTATAAAAAAAAAAGGTAATTGAAAAAAAAGGACGAAAGGTGGTAGAGAGAGAGAGAAGGAGGAAGTGGATAGATAGTAGAATAAACTAAATCTGTACCGTGATTTATTTTATTTTACTAAATAATAATAAAAATCGTACTAAATAAATTATATACAGAGTGGTTTCTTTTATTTTTGTATACTAGGTAGGATAAAATTAAGAAGGTTGTCATATAGTTAGTTGGGAGAAGTTAAGAAGGTGAATATGGAAGCAGTCGCCATAATCTTGTTGATGTTCATCAGTTTGTCATACGCTGGGCAGGCTGGCTACAATATAAAGCCCCTAATGCAGTCCGGAGTATTGTTCGAGCAAGTAGGAAAAGCAAACTTTTACACTAGGCATTGGACTATTCTATCCAAAGTAGAAATGCCGGACTTGGCGGTCGAGCTGGAGTTCGCAAACAATTGCAGCAAGCTGGTTATACAGCTCTGCACAAAAATCAACCACAGAGAGAGAGAACTCGGGAACAGATGTGAGCTAGCCACTAAGGAAATAGGAAGTTGGATGGCGAAGATTAGGAGACAGGATGATGAGTTGAAGCACCACACCCATGCGGAACCGACTCTTCGAAGGAAACGATCTTTCTTTGATGGTATAGGGTCCCTGTCAAAAACACTTTTCGGGACCATGGATCACGCAGATTCGGAAAATATCTACTCGGCTTTGAGGGATCTAGATGGAAAAGAAAACCGCACCTTCACCTTGCTTCAAGAGCAAACAACAGTGATGACATCGACGTTTAATCTATTCAATGCGTCGCGCGTTCAGGCAGCAGCAGAGCGAGAGGAACTTTGGAATAAAATCAATGCCATCACCGCCGCGCAGCAAAGTCAAGACCTGGAGATAACAACGTTAACACGGAGAGTGGAGATAAATGAAATACTGACACTAATGACCCTCCAACTGCGAGAACTCAGCGATGTCCAAGAAGGTTATGCGAACATGTTAGTCGCACTGAGCATGGGAAAACTTCACCCCATGATTATTCACGCCCGGCAGCTAACAGAAATTATGACAAACGCTACAAAACAATTGGATTTAGCAGAGGAATTTCTGGACTTCCAATTGTTGACTCAAATTGCTAAGGTGAGCGCAATGCAGGGTCCGCAGCACATTATGGTCAGAATAGACATTCCTCAACCGGAGAGAGTGGCTTTTGAACTGCACAAAGTATACACCATTCCCGCAGTAGTTGATGAGGACGGCTACCATGTATATGAGTTGGGAGCCGAATTTCTAGCAGCAAATAATCACGATCGCCAGTATGTCCTGCTAGACTATCAACAATATGAGAAATGCCAACAACTGACAACCCTCGAAAATCATTTGCGTTTCCTGTGCCCACAGTTGGGACCAATCGTCACAGCCATTGGTGATAGCTGTGTACTCAACCTTTTTCGAAGTTTCAACGTCAACCCGCTGGCATGCAAGGAAAAAATTCTCCCAAAATGGAATAGTCTAGTCCGCATGATTACCCGAAATCACTGGTTGTTCGTGATGGCCGACAAGACGAAACTAGAGGTAAACTGCCGCGATACACCTACAGCGATTGGAGAACTATGTTCTACCGGAGTATTATCAATCGAGGAGCACTGCCACCTTCAGATCGCCGACCTTTTGTTCACATCAGAGGACCACGCTCAGCGAAATATTAGTCTTTGGCAACCCTCATTTTCGGAATTACCATCATGGGATAGCGTGAGCACCAGAAATAGATCTACAGAGCCTATGGCTGATGGCGATCAAAATCGTAAGGTACGGCTGTTAGCTGCCGACAATGCCAACCAAGCCTGGAGAGATCATGCAGCCGAGATACAAAAAATAAATGAGGACATCACACGAGAGGAAATACATCGACAACAAAGTCAGCCCCACACCATCTATCTAGCCGCCACCTCAATAATTGGGCTGTTAAGTATTGCCAGTTTTATGTTAGTAGCAGGAGTTCTGATCCGCAGGAGATGTCGGAAGCAAAAACCAGTACCGGCTAGATCAAGCAGATTGTCGATATTGCCCATCACCCGGAGTTCAATAAAACCCACTGTAACAACAGGACAGCCTACCGAAGACAAGGAAACGAACGATGGCCTCCAAGTAATCGTGCCTACTACAGCAACATTGCCCACAGCAAACCTGCCTACGATAGTCGGAAAACAGCTGGTACAGCTAGCGTAGTAACAACTGTTGTAGGGTTAGATATTTTGTTACACTAAGTGTTATATTGGATAGGACAGTGGCAACCTTTAGATAGACGGAATCACTCTGAATAATTAGACCAAAATAAATATTGTATTCAAGTTAAGTGTAAGAATTGCTAGAAAAAAAAAGGAAGGAAGAATAACTTTAAGGCTAGATGAGTGTAAAAATTGTAATTAGTGAGAGAAAAATTTTGTTGTTATGTTATGATAGTATTTTTGTAAGTATTCGGGCTGTAAAAAGAACTTTTTGTTATTTTGTCATTATACCTATAGGTAGTAAGCAATGTTTTCTAACGGGATAATACGTGTAAATGAATTAATGAATTCTTGTCCAATAGGTACATACAATTTTAATGTAATAGAAATAAATAACTTATTACGATAAGTGGGAAAAGTTTCAAAGTAAAAGACATGTGAAGTAAAAAAATAGAATAAAGAAATATAATAGAAGAATGTAAACAAAACACAAGTATGCAGTTATTTATATTGTTGTTAATTAGTAAAAAAAAAAAAAACAGTAAATAAACTAAAAGAGAAAATAGAGATGTTGTGAGAACACAATAAAAAAGAAATGAGATAAAAGTAAGAAAGAAATTAAATATGTAAAGGAAGTATTGAAGTTAAATGTAAGAAGAAAATAAAAAGAGAAATGCTGTAAAAATAAAAAATGTAAGGAATGAAAAAGGAAGATAAAACAATTTAGATAGTAGGTATGTAAAGAAAATGTAAACAATCTGAACCGAACGAGAAACAAAATATTCTCAGTTGTTAATTAAGACTGTTTCACTCTCCAGATCTAGTTCCCTGCGGAAACTAGTTTTTCCAAGGGGGGAGGGATGTGATGGCCCAATATACGGAAGATTCTTCCAGCAGCCAAGGGCGCATTTTAGTGAAATAATTAGCAATTGCTAAACAGTAACGTCGCATTGTACTGTTCTGCAACTGTCGGTTATTTTGCTGATTAGCTTAACAGCTGGCTGCGATGAGCGCTTAGTGGAGCAATCGACGATTACAATAATAATTAACCTTCGCATGGTAATTATTATGTAAAGCGATTGTTTACTACTGAGCGACTCAGGTGCTGCAACCGGTAGAACAAACGGCAAGGTTGTTGTCGTTTGTTTACATCCGCGTTGTTAAGTAAAGTCTACTTCCGAATATTGGTGCATAAAAGACCAATGACTGGACTAGCGAGTGCCTGTAGTATTTTTTAGCCGCTCCGTTATCACTCATCGCGATATCAAGTTACAGTTCGGTTCAGATTGGTTTTGTTTTTAAAAGGTATTAAGATAGGTCAGTTTGTTTTATGGTTTAATAAAGAAACTGTGTTAAAAGAAATTCGAGTATCGCTTTTAATTATTGGATTCGTTAATTCGATTGCTCAACGGGCACGACAATATGATGTGAGGAAGTTGTTGTTACCTATAATGTCCTTATCCCTCATATTACTTTTCCACAATTTATTTTTTCTAAGACGCTTCAGTTCTTTATTGAACCATGGTGGAGGTGTTTTAAAAAACCGCTGACACTCGTGCGGAACGTGAGAGGAAAATAAATTGAAAAGAATTATGTAAAATTTAGAAACGTCCTCATCAACACTATTACAAGACAGCAGTGTGTTGAAATCAATAGAGGTAAGCCTACTAGAAAGTTCCGAGAAGTCAGATTTTCTAAAAGTGAAAAAGTATTGTGTTTCGTTACTATTTGTTATGTTTTCGGTTTTATAGCAATATGTAATTAGTAGGGGGGCGTGGTTTTTGTCAAGTGTAGACGTTATAACTGGGCTAGGTTCAACTGATAAATTACCCGCGTCAGTAAAAAATTCGAGGTCTAACTGCCTACCAATGTCATTCTTAACATAAATGATTTGGCTGAGACCAAGAGATGAAATAGTGTCGAGGAAAAGTGATTTCCTTGTTGTCAAGTTATTAAGTTGAAGATAGTCATCGTCATCTTCAAACTACCCATTGAATATTGAATAAGTTAAAATCACCAATAAGTAGTAATTCGTCAAGAGCTTCCATTTTACCATGGATAAAATTAGATTTTAAAATCAGTAGGTCATAAATATTCCGACATTTGTCATCAACAACATTTACATAATCAGGAGGAATATAACAACAAAGTATGTATAAGTCATATTTTAAGAGAGACAACTTGAGACCGATGAGTTCGATGTCGAGAGTGTTGGAGAAATTGGGAAGCTAAATTTGGCTGTAATTAATGTGTTTTTTACAAGCGAAGAGTACGCCATCGCCATGAGATTCAGAATCAGTATGTCTATCTCTTCTAAAAATTTGATAAGAATTGTCAGGGATTTCAGCATCGCGAAAGCCATGATTCAGCCAAGTTTCAGTGAAAGCAACTCTATATCAAAACAGTTTGCAACAGAGGATTTGAAAATTTGTGCAGTTTTTGTCCGAATCTCCCTTACGTTTTGATAGTAAAGGGAGAGCGATTTGAGTTTTTTGAGATATTACTATTTATTTTAACTGAATTACTAAGTTGGCGCCCAGAAGATACGAATAGTTTAGTAAAAGCGCCAGAGGGCCAAAATGTGGGATCCAATAACCTGTCCCGTACATCTTCTGAGACGGTTAAAACAAAGGATGCAACCGGTTTAGAACTTTTACTAATCTTTCGACAAGAAATAACATCCGTTGGGATATTTTTGTACTTAAGATATTTCAAGATGTCCTCACACGAAGTTTCTGGAGAGAAACGAGTGACGAAAACACACGAAGGTTTTGGTACTGTTCTCAAAGGGACGCCAATACACAGATGCAGTATCATTCGTTACTATGGAAGCAGATGCGGTGTTAACTGGATCACAGTTTGCTGTAGACTGAACAGAGTGCTGATTTGAGCGAATCGCCTTTTTGGGATTATGGTGGCGTCTACGACAGTTCCTCTGGTTTGTAGCTGGTTTACTACTATGAGCATCAGATACAGGAGAGTTAGAGTTTACTCCCTGCTGCACGATTGGTAATGGTTGAGGGTCAGAGTCAGATGATACTTTATCCCCTGGAGTCAATTTCCTGACATCAGTTACCATGGAGCTGATTAGTCTTGAGTTTTCGGAAACCGTAGATGACCAAGACTCGATCTTGCCTTCAACTTGCCTTAAACTACGCCGAACATCATCAATAACTGGAATGATAGCGTATTGTTTCAATTCTGAGGAACAGACAAAGACTCATCTTTGGAAAACAGTGCATGAATATCAACTAGAGAGTCAGATAGATTTTGAAAGTTTAAAGATTGGTTATGTGACTTTTCGAGCAATTTATCTGAATTCATGCTTGGTACATCAACAAGATTAGATTAGATTAGATTAGATTAGATTCGTAGAGGGGTGTGTAGGCGTCAGCCTCGCAATCACCGCGACCTAAAAGATCTATTGTGAGTCCCCGTTGAATTTATTCCCTTTCTAGGTTCAGACTGTTAATAAAGTCTAGGATCCTTCTGGGATTGAGGTTCCGTACGGAGTTAGGTGTAGGAAAAGCATGTTCGAGATGGAGTAGTCTCCGCCTGGTCAATGCTTCGCAGTTGCAGAGCAGGTGCTCCGAGGTTTCATGAGCATCCTGGCAAAAGCGGCAGGATGAAGTCTCAGCCAAGCCCATCTTGTTAAGGTGATACCTCAAGGGGCAATGGCCTGAGAAGTGTTCTGTAATTATTTTGAGCTCTGTTTTCTTGAGGAGTAATAGTTCTTTTGTTTTTCCTCCAGAGGTGTCGATAAACTTTTTTGCCTGACGAAGTCCTTGTAGCCTTTCCCAGTATAGGGATTTTTGTTTGTTCTCCCAGTTATTTAGGGCAGCTTTGAGGTAGCACTTTGAGGTGCCACAGAATGGCTCCGGTCCGACAAAGGGAGTTTCCGCTCCTCTTTTGGCTAGGCCATCAGCAATTTCGTTGCCTTTATGGCCCTCATGTCCAGGTACCCACATGAGGATAACTTTGTTTCCTCTTGATAAATCTTTTAGGGTTTGTAGACACTCCCAGACTATCCCTGACTTGATGGTGTAGGACTTTAAGGCCTTGAGGGCAGCTTGACTGTCCGAGAGAATATTAATAGTTGAGCCATTTATGGCTCTTTTAATGCAGGTATTGGCGCATTCTTCTATGGCCAATACCTCGGCCTGGAATACGGTAGGAGTAGAGCCCAGGGCCTTTGATATATGGCATCTGGGGCCGCATACGCCCAGTCCGACTCCACTGTTCGTTTTTGAACCATCTGTATACCACACCATCGATCCTTGTTGAAAGGACGGTATAGTGGAACGCCATTGCTGTCGGTTTCCTAAAACCACATCGAATGTTCTTACAAAATCCACCTTGGGTGTGATTATATCAGATATTGTCGTCATTTGCTCAAAGCGTATCTGTTTTAAGATACTTAAATGACCAACCAGATTCCCTGGTTTTAACTGTTTCTCCTTTTGCAGTCTAATAGCACTGGAGATTGCTTCCTTTTTCACCTGCAGATGTAGGGGTGGAAGGTTTAGTAAGGCTTCCATGGCTGCTGTGGGATAGGTCCTCATGGCACCAGTTATTCCTAGACAGGCAATCCGTTGTGTTTTTTGAAGCAGAGCCTCAGCCTTCTTTTCATTAGTTTTTGGCCACCATGCGAGGGCCGCATAGGTGACCATGGGTCTAACAACCGTGGTGTACGTCCAGTACATCATTTTTGGCTTCAGACCCCATGTTCTGCCAATGAAGCGACGGTACGTGTAGAGAGAACCTATCGCTCTTTCCGTCACTCTAGACAGATGCGAATTCCAGGAAAGTTTCTTATCTAAGGTGACCCCCAGATATTTGACTTCTTCTGAAAATATCAATTCCGTGTTATCGAGAAGAGGAGCCTTTAGTGAAAGCTTTGATCTTCTCGTGAACGGAACGATAACCGTTTTGTTTGGGTTTACACTGACGCCTTTGGTTAAGCACCAAGTGTGGACTTTAGAAAGGGCTTTTTGCATGAGGTCGGATATGACTTGGTCATGCTTGCCCCGTATCGTGACTACTAGGTCATCCGCGTAGCCTTGTACGGTAAAACCCGAACTGGTCAGCTTCTCTAAGAGATCATCAATCACAATCGACCATAGGAGTGGAGAGGGAACTCCTCCTTGTGGGCAGCCTTTAGCTGCAGTGATCGTGACTGAACAGTTTCCTAGAGTAGTAGTTATCCTCCTGCTTCTAAGCATGGAGTCTATCCAATTAACCGTCGGGGGCTCGAAGCCCTTGTCCTCGGCAGCTGATTTAATTGCTTCGAAAGAGGTGTTATCAAAAGCACCTTCTATGTCTGCAAATGCACATAAGGCCACCTCTTTTGCTTCAAGAGCTTTTTCGAGGTCTTTAACCAAAGTGTGGATGGCAGTCTCGGTAGCCTTGCCTGCTTGATAAGCGAATTGTTTAGAATGAAGTGGTGATTTAATCAAAACTTCACTTCGAATATGTAGGTCTAGGATTTTTTCCATGGATTTAAGTAAAAATGACGAGACACTAATTGGTCGGAACGATTTGGCTAGAGAGCTAGCTCTTTTTCCTGGTTTGGGTATAAATACCACCCTGACGTCCCTCCAGCATTTGGGAATATACCCCAGAGCGTAACTGGCTCGAAAAATGTTTTGTAGTGGAACAAGTATTTCTTCAACCCCTTGCTGTAGTAAGGCAGGAAAGATGCCGTCCCCTCCAGCAGATTTAAAGGGTTTAAACGTACCAACGGCCCATCTAACCTTGTTAGGAGTGAAGATTCTTCCCGCAAGGCTCTTACTCCTGTTAGAGACCCTGTAATTGCCCACCTCAATTGGGTCTGGAGCTACTATTCCTTGAACGGGACTGGTAGAGTCGGGGAAGTGAGTTTCTAATAAGAGTCTGACTGTTTCCTCACAACTCTCGGTATAGTTCCCATCTTCCTTTTGAAGTGAGCATATACCATTCGTGTGATCCTTCGAAAGTACCTTATGGAGCCTGGTAGCTGCGGGCAGTTGATCTATGCCATCGCAGAAGGTCCGCCAGGTTCTTCTTTTAGATCTTCTTAATTCTATGTTATATTCCGTTAGAGCCTTTTTATATTCTCCCCAGGTACCAGAGAGCTTGGCTCTGTTAAATAGTTTTCTGACTTCTTTTCTTTTCAAACTTAGTTCCCTATTCCACCAAGGTACCTGCCGATTACAAGTCTTTTGCTTCAGAGGGTAGCTGTGTTCGAATGAAGTCAGTACAGCCGTTTGTAGCTGCGTAGTGGCTGAGTCCAACTCCTCCGTTGTGCTAATGCTACTACCGGGAGAGTTAACTACAGCCTTAAGATGTTGTCGATAGAGTTCCCAGTTAGTTAATTTAGGGATTCGGTACTCTAGACTTGAGTTAAGTGCGGCTTCTATATCGAACCTGATATGTCTGTGATCGGACATGGAAATCTCGTTCGATACGTGCCACCTGCTTATTTTTGTGCTTATGAACATACTGGCAAGTGTTAGGTCCAGGATCTCTTGTCTGATAGTGTTCATAAAGGTTGGCTTATTACCTCGATTTAGTATCTCTAAATTATTAGATATTATAAAATCGTGGAGGTACTCACCCCTGATGTTGGTATCCGTGCTGCCCCATAGCGTGTGATGTGCGTTCGCATCGCATCCAACGATAAATTGCTTTCCTCTTCGTTTGCAGTAGCTGATGAGTCTTTTTAGCTCTGTAGGAGGTAGTGTATCCGCATCTCCAGGAAAATAGACTGAGGTCACTACTACCTCGTGACTACCTCCCGGAGTTGGTACCTCGAGAGCTACTGCAACTACGTCCCTCGAAATGAACTGCGAAAGAGGAATAAAATTTAGATTAGTGTTGAGCAGCAATGCTGCCCTGGGATATTCATGCTCATTACTGTAAATTAACTTACATGATTTTGTGGGAAGTCCTTTAATGCGGCCTTGATGTACCCAGGGCTCCTGTATGAGCGCCAGACTAAGTTTCTCCGAGACAAATCTCCTGCTAAGCACGTCTGATGCCGCTTTGGCATGATGGAGATTTATCTGGAGGCAACTTAGATGATGATTAGTCATGACTAGGATGACTTTTTATGGCCGCTAGCAGCCTTGATAGGAGATCCTTTCGGATTTCCTTTTTTGCCCCGCTTCGCACGGGCAGGAGGAGGCTTCTTCTTAGTGCCTTCGGACTTCTTTGCGGAAGTCCCCGGCTTAGCCTCTGCAGTTCCGACTGCTTTACCGGGGCCAGCCTTAGCCTTGACAGAAAGTTTAGGCCTGCTGGTTCCTGATGTCGATGGCTGAGGCTCATCAGTCAGAGTTTTAATCTGACCTTGGCCATCCCCAGCCTCCGCCACAGTCTTTACTGCCCCACCCTTGGGCCTAAGTTGGACTGAGCCGAACTTGTACCCAATTGTGTAATGAGCCTTTTTTAGCTCCTCCATGGACGTATGGTCCACGGAGAAGGTTAGCTCTGTTACGTGTGGTTTTTGTGTCTTGCGTAACACAATCCACTCTGACACCTTTAACCCCGCGTTCTGACCCTCGATGTAGTCGAGAATCAAGTCCGTAGGGTCCTCAGCGCTGTTGGGAAAGTATTCCACAAGGAATTTCACTTTCCTCGACCATGACAAGGTTGGCTCCTTCCCAGGGTTTTAGCTCCCCAACTACACCTTTTAGCCACGTCACGGTGTCCTGATTGGCGCAGTTGATGACCATCCACCCTGGTCTAAATGTGGAGCCCAGGAATCTTGGCTTCAGGGGGCTTTGTTTTCTAGCCGCGATCTCTCTCAAGATAGCACTCTGTACGGACTTCAATTGATCCATGTTGAGTGCCACCTCAGGATAACCGACGGGAAGAATACCCACCCGAACGCTCTCTGCAACCTCTTTATAGGAGGGCTGCTTACGCAAAGGCTGGGAGACGTGCTTCTTTGAAGGATTCTCCGTTGCTGCCTTGCTGCGTTTGGCGCTAGGTTGCTCCACTTTAGGAGAAGAGTCGTCAGAGCGAACCCGTTTTTTAAGACTCTCCTCATTCCGCTCTTCTATCTGCAGTGCAGCAATCCTTCTAGCCTCTGCCTCTGTGTGGCCATGTTTTAAAAGCCATTTAAACCTTTTTTTGGCCGCGCCACTGAGCTTTGGCTTGCGCTCTTTGGATGTGGGAACTTCAGTATTCCCGCTGTCCTGTTGGCTATGGTCTGGTGATCTAAGGAGATCCTCCTCGTCTAGGGGGAGTGTATCCATCGCATAGCCGTCAGATGAAGGACTTGTAATGTCCTGGAAATTTTCGGGTTCGTTAAGAGCCCCGGATTGGGTTTTTGGTACATTTAGAGGTGCACCTCCCTCAGAAAAAACGGGCTTATCTATTTTGGTCCCACGAGTATGCTCGGAAAGGTTGGTCCATCTCAGCAGGGCCGGCATGCCGAGATAGGGCTAAGGTTGAAACCGGAGGTCGCCTGGTATCCGGAGTCCATCGTTATAAGACACACTCACGCAGGGCCATTCATCCCATAGGCACGATTGTTTACACCTGGGATTGCGGGTTTTATCGAGTTTTCCTCTCTAGATCCGCCGTATTCAGTCAGGTAGCCAGCTGCACCCCAGGGGATGCCCATCAGCTGCCTGTGCAGGAACATCTCGGGCAGGATGTGACTCTTCGTCACGTACGGACGGTCTTGACAGAGTGCCTTGCATGGCAAGGTCCTCCCCTGGTAGGCGTTAACGTAATTAATCACCTTTACCTTGTTCCCATCAACAAGATTAAGTAGCTTGTCAATTTTACCATGTAAGGTGTTAAGGTCTTCGGAAAATACTTCAAGACCAGTCCAGTTCCTAGAAAAGTTATTAAATTTATCCGCAATGAGAGACTGAATAGAAGAAAGAGAGTGAAGACTTTCGGTAAAACTTTTGAAAAACCTTAAAGTGTGGTAGGGCTTTATATCCGAGCATTCGCTGCAAGTAGTAAGTCCAGTAAGATTTACCACATATACCATCACATGCAATCATATCTTCTGGTTTTTTAGAAGAGCAGACTTTACACGTCACCATGCTAAAGTGACCGCGATTGAATAAAATTTTTAAATTTTTTTGAATAAAATTTTTAAATTTTTTTGTATAAAATTTTTAAATTTTTTTGTATAAAATTTTTAAATTTTTTTGAATAAAATTTTTAAATTTTTTTAAATAAAATTTTTAAATTTTTTTAAATTTTCGGAGACAAAAACCAAAGTAAAAAGAAAACTTACAAAATTAAGAGCTTTGAGAGTGTACCAGGACGTTGAAAGGTTTGTGCCCCTGAAGTGAATATAAAAATAATATCGCTTAGTTGTCTCCGCTAAGTCAAGAAATTCAACAACGAACAGATAGAGGGCGGAAATATAGTTGCAAAACAATAACAAAAAATTATAAAATATATAACTAATAAAAAATTATCATTAAAAATAAGTACCAGTAATAACGAAGAAGATCACAATTGCAGATAAATGAATGAATGAACAGAAATCATATACAAAATATCGGAACAGCTGCAAACACTTATTTGAGTTAAAATCCAAGTCGTAGGCAAAGCAAGTAGATCACAAACAGCACTACGGTACCGAAAAGTCCAAATTACAAAATTCCATTCAAACACCAAATAAATAAACGATCAGGTCACTAAATTAACAAAAAAAAACACCGGCACAAAAACAGATACTTCTTCTGACAACTGGGATCTTCTTCTTTATGTGCGAAAACCCCCTAATATTGGGCACAATGATCTCCCAGAATTTTTAAAAAGTCGCATACCGTCCATCCCAATATCAATTTTTATGTATTCTTTATTTACCTTTAAAGCCATATATTTAATGGCTTTCTCCAAGCCGAAGTGTATATAATGACAAGGCGTAACCGAAACCGGAATTATTGGACTGCTTTTTATTTAAAAATGTGTTTTCATCGACTTTGGTAAGCTTACTCCATTTTTATTTAAAATTCCGAGAAGATTATCAAAAGCATACGCGTTTTTCTATGCCTTCTACACCAGTTCATTAAATTAAATTAAATTATGCTCATCCGGCTTACTGTAGTTATTATTATTTACATTAAAAACTGTTTCAGTGGTCTCGTTTGAATTTATTTCAATTTCAACATTATTTGTTAGAGTCAACTCCTGTTTATCATGTATTACTTCTTCTAAATCCGTACTACATAAAGTAGAAGTCACTATTTCATTAGTGGTTATTTTCTTTATTTCATGCGTAGCCAGCTTTCGGAAATGTTACTTACTTACGACTGCTTTCATTTTTATAGTAACTGTAACGTTAAAAAAAAACCAATAGCTATAGGATAACTTTTCCAAATGTAATGCAGGTTTATGAAAAAATTATTATTCGATTCGTTAATTGATGGTGTCAATTTAATACAAGACAAGTAAAAAAACTAGAATTAGTCTAAGACCAATTCTTTACCCTAGATGAATGCCTCTTTGTAATTTCAGTCATGCATCGGGGCAAGTTTTATTTTTGAAGTTGTTTTTCGCATATAGAAAGCTTCTAGTGAAAAACGAAATTTTTGTATGTCAACTCCAAGAGAAAGTTACCTGATTTGCCCCATTTTCGAGCTTAAATCTACAATTTTATTAAAAATGTCATATGCAAAATTTCAATTTTCTAACTAGACACGCTCTCGTTATCGTGCGGACAGACACACAGGCGGACGGACAGACTGACATGCAAAAATCAAGATATATGACTAATCGTAAGGCATAAATACGAAAAATAAAATTAGCATGATCAGGTTCCCATTCAAAATTTGCTTCGAAATTGCTACAGATTGCGTCCAGAAAAGCACAAGCTACAAGCGCTTCCTTCGAATCGGTTTTTTTTTTTTTATAAGCGCTTGAAATTTTTCTCGCTAGGGAGTTACACTGTCCTATACATGCCAGTTTTATCAATAGCCAAAAAACGAATTTTTTGGTTATTTGATAATCCACTGCAATTTTGTACATCATTACCCGGGGGTTACAGCTGCAAGTACAGCTTGCATGCAAGCCTCCCTTCCAACGCGATTTCAAACTTGACAGCAGAAGGCAGCTCGGTTGATGTCTTATCAGCTTGCATGAAAGTTTATTTAAAGAACGGCATCGAGACGTAAAGTCTTGCGTATATTGAAAATTTATAGCAATAAAGGAAGAAGCAGAATGATAGAAACCCAAGAAAAAATTAAGAGGAAGGTGTTGGTAAATGATGTAATGCAAATGATCCCAGAAAATCTCATTTTCCCAGAATTAAATTTATCAAATTCTCTCAAACATTTCTTTTCCGCCATTTTGAAAACTACATAAATGTCAAATTACTATCTCCCAGCTGCTATGGTTTTTCATCATGCAAGTTCGGCTGCCAGCATGGCAGTAGAGGTTACACGTGCAAGAAGTATGGCAGTGCAGATTGCATGCAAGCTGTACTTGCAGGTTTAACCCCCGGGTTAGAAATGAGTCAGCGTCACATGCTATCCAAAAACTGGTTTTGAGTTCACTCCTTTCTCCACTTTCTCCCTCTGCTAACGGTTAGAGCAAAGAACATATATCATATCAAGGAACTTCATCTTGCCTCTAAAAATGCACGTGCTACTTTTTGAGCGCAATTGTTACCCCGGCTAGAGGTGGAGAAGGGTTGGGACTGAAACACCTGTGGGCGCCACGTGGTTTTAGAGTCCACGAACTCAAAATGCTAAATTGAGGAACGAATTTAAAAAAAATAAAAATTAGACAGACCAAGATCAGTTAATATGCTTAGTTTATTCACTATAAATTATCTTTCGTTTCTGTTCGTTACTGGCGAGGCAGCGAAGCATACAATTGACTGACCTCACTGACCTTGAGATCTAGCACACACAAAATTGCTATCATGCACTTAAAAAAAATGATATGCACTTAATAAAAATTGATAAAATCAAAACAAACAAAAAGCCCGTGAGATTTATCTTGAGACAGCTTCTCTTTATAATAACAAAAAAGGAAAGAAAATACAGTACTTAACTTAACCCTTTCGAGGAGGGTTTCGTATACGTGCCTTATTCACTCCTCCTTAGTCCAGCTCCACCGTGAAATTTCCTTTAGATACCCCACTTTAAAATTTCCTCCTCAATTTTCTTTAAACTCCAAATAGTCCTTTTTTTTCTTCGTTAGCCTCTTTTCCTTTCTTGTATCTTTTTCCTCTTTTCTTTTAAAAAAACTTCCAGCTGCGTACTATGACACTTGCTTCACTTACTGCCTGACTTTGAGTGCCCTTGAGCTGTCCGCTTCTCATACCAAAGCCTTTTCCCCTCTCGAATCGACCATTATTGCGGCTTCCGATTTATATTCCCCGTATTTCATATTGGGATTTTTCCCAGTTGGTGAATCGTATGACGGCAATTGATTTGAATTTTGAAATTTGTTCTGCCCTCTTGATTTTATTGCGTGATGTTATACGGAAGTTATATTTGATTTACGTGAAGTTTTCGGATTTGTATTTTAACACCTTCTTGTGACGGGCGAGTATTCATGTCGTTTCAAGTTATTTTTGCTGTTGGAAAGTTATGCTTTGGGCTGCGAACAACTCAAGTATATAGATAGCGGGTGTCACAGGTAAGTCCGAATCTGATATAGATCTCTAATTTCTTCCTTCAGTTTTACGCTATGGGTTCCGTTTGCGAGCGGAGGTTGAACCGAGAAAGTAAGATATTGTATCTAATTTCTACATTTCGTTTGATTCGCGATAAGTACTGTATTCTCTTTCTGATTTTTTTTCCCCCTTTCTTCTTTAGAATACTGGTTGCACATCGCATAGTTCACTGCTCGCCCTACATCATCTTGACAAAGGTACTTCATTAATGTATCTAGTTTGCTAAAAAAAATATCTATACCTACCTAATCTATTTACTAATTCATTTGCTACATGACTATCTTATCTAACCATTTAAATTTAATTCCAGGAAGTAGATGAGGCCGTTTTGTATTCCAAGGAGTATCCAGCATGAGTAGAATGAAAATAGCTCACAATAAATCCGTTCGATGAGTATATTTGTATAATTTGTAGGTCCATTATATAAATCTTGCAATTTCTGGTACGTCTGACAGTAACCAGTAGTACTAGCAAAGCCCGAGTAAAGGCGTAAAGGCTCAATGTGTGACCAGAATGAAGAAAATATTAACCGTGGACTATTTCTCTATTCTCCCTGTCTCCGCCACCCCATAGCTGTTCATGTAAACACGGCAATGCCCATAGTTTCATGTTTCACTTTACTGCCTGACTGTTTGTCGCCCACCAATTCCTATTCCATCCGCTCATCTTACTATTCTTTCTCTCTGCTCTACTACAACCTAAATGAAAATTCTCTCAATCAAAATATTCTTGAAACAGGTTTCCTAGAGAAGAGGTGAAAGAATCAAAGAGAACATGCAATGCAATGCATGTGGGCATGATGCGGAGTGCAGGCACTGATTCTGCTGCTGGTGCTATGCAATCCTCCACTCTCCACCGTGGTGAGTGGCGGGTTGTCAAAAAGCAAAGAGTTTTCGTAAAATTTATGAGAGCGGGTCTTAATAATACAACCCGCTGTATAAAACTTTTCAATATACGAGATGCGTATTCTTTCTGTTGTCTGATGTTTTTTGGTTAGAGGCAGAGCCTAACACTTCCAGGCATTGCATTATCAGCAACTGTCCTAATCAGACCCATCGTAGAATATCAGAAATTATAAAGATGTATACATTTTGTGAATACAAGCTGTACATTCCGAAGGTGTAGAGTGTATCGAGAACACCAACAGAGTAATAACTGGGCCGAACAGAAAAGGTATTCAAGGTATTCTCACTAAGAACCACGTTACACCATTAGCGGACGAAATGTCGTGTCATGTTAGAGAACACAATATTCTCTCTCTTCTGTATCTGCCTTTTAAATAGAAATGTATATACATTAAAGGACCAAATTTCGTCACAGCTCATGTGTCAACATTTAATGAGAATACCTTATATCCTATGTACCGTGGGTCGAACTACCTCAATTCTTCAATGTCACTCATGACTTCAATACAGCCCAGTGATGTTAGTGATATGATGAGGAACGCTTTAAAAGCTGGTTCTAAGATAGATTTTAACAAGAGAGGTGCTGTGACTAATAAAGAGATGCATTTTTGGACCGGTCGCAAGTGCGATGAATTCAATTCCATGTAGCTCCCTCACTAAGCCAGATATGTAAAAATTCAAGAACTGCTTTAGGTATGTTTCTCACAAAACCGCGAACTTGAGATTACATCGAGACACTTGCAACATTGTTTAATATGTCAAGGCCAAACCTTGAGCGGTTGACTGCTATAGTACGAGAATGCCTTATCAAGACTACGGTGTCATTCATGTAGGACTGGAACCTGTAAACAGAAATGATATTATTGATTGAAACCGGACTATACCAAAAGCTACATATGGAGACGATGAAAACACGAGAGTAATTGTAATTTGCGACGGGACTTACATCTAAATAGTACATACATACAGTGCTATTACTCCGATCGGAAAAGAAGACAAGACAAGCGCCATCAGAATTCTTATTCCAAAAGTTAATACCTTTCCAATGATTAAAATCAATTATTTCTATAGGAGCGGGTACCAGAGTCCATACATTTATTGGCATCATCCTTTACTTATACTTTTTGGCTGTTTACATAAGAAATCATAACATATGTCTACATTTAATTTGACATTCAGTCTTAATATCTTTTATTCATCCGAAGTTTTTAAGTCGACTACTTCTACTACTGGTAAGGAAGAAGAATCATTATTTAGACCAGCGATCGCCAACCTTTTTGACCTCACGGACCAGTAAATTCATAATTTAAGTCCCGCGGACCACTAATAGGATTTTTTAAGTGTTAAATATATTTATAAAAAAAAAAAAATTGTGATCTAAGAACTCATCAAATTTACCTAGTTAATAAAATGAAACTATTAATTATAACCAAATTATGAAAGATTAATAATAATAAACCATAATAAAAGAAACAAAATAACCAAAAACTCTAAAAACAAAACAATTAAAAGATGGTTTAAGTATATCAAACTTTTAGCATTATACATTCCTAGTGTAATGGATGTTCCTGCTTACTTGAAATAAGATTATGGATATTTGGATCCAATGTCGTTACTGCAAGACGGAGAACTGCATTTATTTCAAGCCAAGATCGGCATACCGTGTTTTGTTGGATGTGACAGATGAAAAGGTCTTTTCACATAAATAAGTTGTGGAGAATTGAAAAGGGTATTCCCTTTTTATGGAAAGCCAAAACCGAGATGTTGATAAGGATGAATTAAATTTAAATTTGAGAGTGTCGTCAAACGATAGAATTTTCGCTGTAAACGGATCTATTATCCACATATTACCATGTCTGGGATCTTCACTCTTTGGCTAATAACGAGCAAAAGATTCTGTATATGATTCCAAGTGCTTTTTAATTAGGGTTACCACTTGCTAGTTAACATCATTCTCCTTCATGCATTCATCAATATTAGAAAATATTTGCAGATCGTCTTCAATCAACCGCGTTTGCCACAGTTATATATTTTTTTTGAAACGCATCCATTTTACTTCGTAGTATGAACACGTCCTTAAGTTGTCCTATGCTTAGTTTATTTAAGAGAGAAAAAATATCGGCCAGCTATGCAAGCTTTCCTAGCCATTCATTCTTAGACAAGAATTTTTGCAATTTCGGAATATTTTTTCCTGAAAAAATAATTTGACTTCTTCCCGCAAGGCGAGTAGTCGGACCCTCGACAGCCATATCACCTCAGTATAACGAGATAAATCTACTCGGAACCCATTTCTTCACAAAATGCCCCAAATATTCGAGAATTGAGTGCTTTGTGTCGAATTTCCTTTATAATTTCAATGACATTTGATAATACTTCGTGTAGTTCTGGGAACATTTTTTTTCGCTGCAAGTTATTCTCAATGTATAATGCAGTGTGTAAATAAAATGTCTGGGTCACCAACATTCTTCACCTTTTCGGAAATAACTATTAAAATCTCGGACCTGGTTGTTCTATCCGGCAAATTAAGCGAACAGAGTAGTTCTTCACATAACTCTCCTGCATGCTCAAACCTTGTTATGGAACTATGATGAGTGATTCACTTGGGACGTAAAGTCCCGACTGCATGCATGAGCTGACAGATCACTCGACGGACAGCGTTGACTGCAGGGCGGCACGCTAGTTCGCCTCAGCTATTGGCGGAGAGTGTGGGGAGGTTCCACGAAAACCTGCCGCTGCCGTCAGCCATAATCAAGAAAGAATTTCGTGCCTACATATCACAAAAAGCCGACACACATTCGGTCCTGAAGGGACCCTTACGTCACTTACCTGTATACAATCCTTGAAGGCGCAGATGTTTCGGCCTTACTGCACGCCCCAACCACCCATTTGACACTGAGGGCAGTTAGTTTACAGTGTCCCTAGTTGACCTGTAAAAGAGAGAGAGACTAGTCGAGTCTAGACGACCTTCATCCTATGTGAGAGGGCTCCGGGATGGTGAAGGAAGAATTAAAACTCTCAGAATTTCATATTTACGTTATAATTACAGGGAAAAACCAAAAAAGAAAAATCTCATCGGTTCAAAACATATGTATATAAATATGTGAAAATGAATATCGATCAAATAGGCAGGTATCGTATTAAATTATAAATATCTATGAACAGGTATAGTTCCCATTTGAAAAGGTATATAGGTAAGTATACCATGATATCATAAAAGTTTTTGTAAATGAATAATTCTTAATTGGTACAGCCTACTATTTGTGTTTTCCTGAAGGGTAATCACAACAGTATCATCATTCGGGATAATCGTGCCCATAAGTGAATGAACAATCTACAACAAAATTTGTTTCCTCATTAGTAACAATTTCCTAAAATTAGCCCACCGAACCTAATTAGACAACACTCTAATTCCGATATACGCTATCAAAATAATATTACTATCCGGAAAAATTTCCAACCTGATTATGAATGCCTCTATCTGAAATGTAGTCCAATGCAGTAGAAAAACAGTTCCATTCAGAACAACGTTCAAAATAGAACGGTCATAGATATTGCATTAATTATGTTTGCCAATACTGGCCTAATGTAAGTACATACAAAATAGGATTTCGGTTACAGTGGTGTTCGTGGACAGCCTCGATGGTACATGATCATAGTCAATATTTTGGATTCAATAAATAATATATTGATAAAAAAATAATACTAAATACTTTGGCTTACGTTTTGCTCTGCGTGTTCCCTCGAAGGAGCTCTCTGGAGGCGATAAGTAGCTTAGATGGCTGAAACAGCTTCCTAATCCTGCTTAACACTGCCCGTCCGGAACTTTAACGCTTCCTTTTTAATTCAAGTCTTCAAAACTATCTAATTTTAGTAATTTAATCGTAATCACTAATTATTTAAGTTTAGAGTCTTCAATCAAATTCATTTCGTTGTAAATTATTAACATAAATGCTGTGGAAAAATTCAAGAAAAAAATGATCCTCTTAACGGGCTTTACCCTAATTCATCTCGCTTTAGAACATTGAAATATTGAAGTAACTTAAGAGTTTTGTCGAAAAGGACTAAACTTCTCGTCTGTGGGGCTTTATGTAATTTCACTTTTACTTTTACTTTGAATATTGCACGTTTAGAATTCACGCGCCCTCCTCTTACTCCTAGCTATTGCAAAATTTTTCAGAGGTTTAATTGCTCTCTATTTCACTGAACTCTTAACGTATATTGTAACTACCGTATATATATATATATGTATTAATATAATAAAAACTTATTAGAGATATCTATTTCAAGGAACTTTACTTAACAGATGTGCAGGCAAGCCTCCCCTTTTCATCTTTCATCACAGCGTGAAATTGGACGCCATTTCGTGTAAAATCTTAACATCTCCGTTATCTCCTTGGATAAATGGGGTTCAGGGCTCCATGGTCCTACTTCTTTGAAAGCCACTTTCTCTTTTTCCTTTTTATTTTATTTTAAGATATTTATATTTTCTTTGCTATATGAAAGGAGTGTGACGAAATTAGTTACGGATGGGTTACAGCATTTGACTACTTACTTGTGATGTTTGTCACATAGCCTTTTTATTTTACCCTTGTGATTTGCCAGGCGACATTCAGAGTCGGGTGTGTCTGAACCCCGCCAAAAGTGGTAAGGATTACGGATAATCTACTCATCCATTGATGATGCGTTCCTCAGAATCACTCTTAGATTTTGCTATTCACCATATACCACCAAGTATTATAAACGATGCCGTAATTTAGGAAAATTATCTTCTATACTTCACTAATAAACTACTTTCATACACTTCACGGCTATTGTACGACCAAATTAAATTCTTTTCCTGACTTCTTCGGAATGGCGACTTTAGTCAAAAAGGAACTTCTTCCGCCCTCCCAGAATCTTCTTCTTCTTCTGTCCCATCGACGTGTCACACGGAGACCGATGAACCGCATTTCTCTCGGTCGGGGTGCGTTTTAGTTTTCTGCTCTCGCGGCAGGCTTATATGCTTGCTTCAGTACGTGTAGCATATTGCTATATGCAATACGCTACGACCATACAACCTCACAAAACAAAGAAGGAGTGCTTTGCTTGTAATGTCTGTAGATTCGTTTAGATGTATTGAATAAATTGATGAATTTTTCACCATTTTTATTATCTGTTTTTCAATGTCATCGGCCATATCTTCGATTCTGCGCTTGATAGTATTAGCAGACATAAGAATTGCTTAAAATTTCTGAACAGCCTGCATTCCTAAAATCTGTTTACAGGAATTTAACATGCAAGGCTTAATAAATTCTTCGTGTACGGCTTTTTGTATTTCGCGATCTGATTTCCTATGAGATAGGAAGCCTTTAGTAATGATTTATCTTCCATTGTCAATTTTCTTAAAACAGTAACTTGCTTTGTCTTCTTTTTCTGAGCACCAAACTGCTGGTGCATAAGTAGCTCATTACGTCACCCCTAACGTACTCGTTCCCTATATGGCATACCACTTTGACAACATACTATATGGAGATCCTTCCGATATTCGAGAGGAAAACGCTCCGAATCTGGACTAGACTCTACCGGAGGCCATGTAGTAAGCATTATCGTAATCAGGACCTGTACGAGAAAGCCAGTATTTCTCCGATAAAGGACTACCTGGTTGAGGTAATGAAGAACCAGAAAGTCAACATCCGCAATCACCCAAACCCAATTTTACCAAATTTTCCCCCTTTCCTAAGATAATCATATCCTTTTGATTCGGTTGAAGAAACTTTTCCTTTGAAACTTTTTTTCTGCTTTTTCTATTCAAACCCAACAGAAATGAGCGAAAAGTTAGTTTGACAAATCTACATCTTGCCTTGCCATAGACTATTTGTGGATATGATGTATGTGTATCTACGTTAAGTATATATCTGGCTTTCCCTGTAAGTTAATCAAGCATTTGGTCCGTAATAGGGTGACAACAGGACTTGAAAAGTCCCCCAAAGTTCAAGTAGAGCTCAATAGATTTACTACTGATGACTAAAATGACTTTACAAGGGTTCCTTAAAAGTATTTCCGGCTATTTAATCGCCCACAGTTCACAGAATAAAAAAAATCAAATGGGTAAAAGGAGGATAATAATAAAAATTTGAATAGTGTCGTAGAATCTGTGAACTTTAAGCTTTAATCTGTCATTGGAACTACATATAGAGAATAGCGACAGTAATGATTCTCTGACCATTTCCAAACTCTTTTTAAGTTTATAATACCTTCTTTTTATAATTGATATTAATATTAAGCAGCACATCCATTTGATGGTAATTCTTTGGGGGTCATTGTCAAATGTGGTTGGTCAAGAGTTCGGAAATCTATGAGCCGGCACAGACCACGGAGGTTTTTTTCAGTGGTGGATTAACCATATGGCGGGATAGGGCGATCGCCCAAGGTGAAAAGTCATAGAGGCCGAATCGAAAGTAGAAAGTAAAAAAAAATTGAAATTTAATCAGACCAACCGATAATAACGCCTAGTAGCTTTGCTTTCCATTGCATGTTTTGTCGCGAAAACAAATACAGCGGTTTATCCGTGCTTTATGAGCGATTACAAATGCCGAGCCGCGGTGTAAGTGGTTCTCCAATCATCAGTGGTGAATTAAATAAAACTACTTTTTCGTAAAAAAAAACTACAGGAATTCTACTCTTCAGCATGTTGGAAAACACGAGATAATCTTTACAATTTCTTAAAATGTCAAGCGAAGTCTGGGTTTATATTGTTGCAAAATCACTAAAAAGGAGAAAATAGATTGTAAGTACATGTAATAAAAAATTGTGAATTTTTCAAAAACTCGAATTTGTTACTAGTTAAGTAGCCAATGAAGTAGTAGAGTAGAATCAATCGCACCCAGTTAAGCAAAAGGTGGGGAAATAAAGATTTTTCTCACAAAAAATAAAATAAAACGGTGATATAGAACCGCAAGGATAGGATACTTTCTAGTTAGTAAAAGAACTTGTATCACAAATCTAGTGGGAATAAATTGTCACCTTTATTTAGAGTTTTTTGTTTAATTTTTGTAACATGAAAAAGTTAGATTTAAAGATCTAAGCGGGAATACTTCACGGGAGACGTGAAGTGGAAAATCTAAATAGCCCCGGGCGGGATTATGTTAAGAGAATATTAGATTGCGGTGAATACCGATTTTCTTTTATTGCAGCAGGGCTGATCTACTTGTCCATTACTGCGCTTTATTATTAAGATAAAAGTGTTGAAAGAAAGGCGAAGATCATCCGTGGCTAGACCTTAAAGAACGTTCTTTCCGCGAACAGGAAAGTGTGTTATTCCTATTCAGGTAGCAAAGATTGGAGATTAAACCCCGTTGCCGTGATTGAATGTCAGTCGAACGATTGAATTGACTTACACTTTCAACTGAAGCTTTCAACACGAGCTGTCTTTCAATCCCTCGTTGAAAGCACACTCTTCTTTTAACATCTACTGAGGCACTCACACACGAATACTTACCACATTTGTAAAGTTCCCCATTTTCCAACAATTTTTCCGAAGGAAAACAAATCCAGGGATTCCATAAAAAGTGCTGCACTAAGTCCATCGTTGATAAGCTGCTTGGCCACAAAGAACCGAGCGAGAAGTTTATGTATAACCGAGAAATAATCTCCTCAGCCCAGTACACCGTAGCTTCACGGCGTTCTACGCTAGCAAGTCAACCCAATCACTTTATATGCTGCACATACCATTCGAAATACATCACCTTTGCAAACTATACTCGATTTTGTGATAGACCAGCGTTTCCCAAAGTGTGGGGTGGGTCGCGACCCGGTACCGGGCGTCGTAGAAAAATTTTACCGGGTTGCGAAAAAAAAATGTAAAATCACAAAAAAAAATGTTTTTACATATTATTTTTTCTACATCAGTTTCATTGCCAAACGAATCTTTCAGAAAAACTGAGAAGCTGCGAAAAAAAACAGCAATGATATATCTTTATTAAAAACTGACTTTTTGCAAAAAAAAAAGGACTTTAAAATTAACGTTGTGCAAAAAAACAAAAAATACTACTTGAAATACGGCTTAAACGTGGTTAACTGGCTGTCGTCATCATAATCCCATAAGATTTCCATCTCCATCCAAGTGGGAGGCGTCTCGTTGAACAGGCAGCAACCATAATAATACCACAGTGTGGTGAGATGACGACACATAAACTTTTCTGTTAGGTACAGGGATGTATTAATAAGGGTGTTCGATAATTCGTTAATTTAGTTATAATTTTAGTAAAACCTTTAAATGACAACATAATAAAAAATGAAAACAGAGGAAAGTTAGTCTGAAAAAGTGAGCATTTCAGGCTAAAAACTAAAAAAAACTGAGAAATTCAGGCTAAAACAACTGAGCACTTCAGGCTAAAAACTGAAAAACTGAGTTCAGATAAGAAAAACTTAGTTTCTCAGCAAAAACTGAGCAGTTGGCAACGCTTAGACACTAGGAATAGTGGGAAAGTGTGTATTTGTACTCTTTCATATAGCTTTATCGCCGCCGCCCACGTCGTCATTCAAAATATTACCTTCTCAGGTACATGCACCGCAAACTAACGTGTGTCAAAAGAAGCTGATATATTTTAAATTTTTCTATTTTATTTGACAATAGTTATTAAAATTAATTATTAGCAACTTCATATTGGTAAGTAATAAAAATACAGGGTGTCTCAGAACGACCCGACTATTTCGAGAGTGAACGAGACGCAAATAAATCTGGGTGGGAGGGGGGGGGGAGAGAGAGTGGCGTCTCTCACGAGATCTGTCTTTACATTTTTAGTTGCCACCATGCCTAAGGCCCAAAAAACATTCACGGCCACAGGCCACTGGCCACTAGCCACTTGAGGCTTGTGGCCGACTGTTGAAGCCAACTAAGTTACATTCACGGCAACTACCCACTAGCCACAAGAACTGTCACGGAATTGTCATTTGTGATTACAAGCAGAAGGCGAAAAATTTTGTTCTAAAGTTAATATTTTTAAAGTAAATTAAAAAGTGAAATGGATGATTTTACTGAATTAATGGTACTGTTGTGCTGTGCAATTGTGAGCTACATAACCCTCATAGACTTCGTTTTAAAAGATAAGAGGCAGTGGAAAAAGGAAATCTATGACCCAAAAGAACGGGAACTACGAGGATTTTTTAACAAAAAATTTAAAATTGTGCAAGAGAAAGACGAGCAGCAGTTCCGTAAAATAACGAGGATGGGAGTGAACCAATTTCAACTCCTGCTTTCATTTTTAAAAGAGAAATTAGAGAAGATTTCAAATAGAAGACCAATAAGCCCTGAATGTCGGTTGGCTTTAACATTACTGTAATTTTATATTTGTATATTGTAAGAATATTTTATATAATGACAAATATTGCAGATACTTGTCGCATGGAACATCCAGACAAGTACTTTCGTGGACTTTTAGGATGGGCGTTTCAACAGTCCGAAATATAGTCCTTGAAACCTGTAAGGTTATATGGGAGGAATTGAGCGGTATTTATTTAGCAATGCCTAATGAAGCAGAATGGCGAACTATTGCTGACAAGTTTCTAAAGTTCAGTGGAATGCCAAACTGTGTGGGAGCAATTGATGGTAAGCACATCAATATTACTTGTCCCCCTAATGCCGGCTCCGAATATATGTATACATTCTGTTAAGCTTAACGACGAAGTATATTGTCCAGAGAACTATGTAGATCATTATGACGGAGATGTGTTTGTTGAAGGTCTTTGGAGGAGAGAGGGCAGTTCACTGCCGTGTTTTCGGATGTCAACTGGCTTCAATACAAAACGTGAAGTTTTCCGGCTGCGAGATATTTTAAAAGATTACTTATTTGAACGTCATAATTAATTTTTTTTTTTACTGAAAATAAATAATAAATGCCTTTAATAAACAATGTTTATTGTTGTTTCTATTAAATCTATCCACTTCTGTGTGACATCATCAAATACCTAAGCAAACAGAGTTTTCTTTTAATTAAAGACTTGCGCAGTTAATTTCTGAAAAAAATATCGTCCTTTTCTGACATATCGTTGTGTAAGCGAAAATTCAAACGGGTTAAATATATATTTATTGCAGAAAATCATGTATACATTTACTTTTGAGCGTGTGACTTAATCTTCTCCTTAACTAGATTTAAAATTTCCTGCTGAAGATTGAGGACTTCTGCGAAGGGAAGTTCAGCCTCTTCGACAAGCATTGCCACGCTTTGAAAAAAAGTTTCAAGTTGCGATTTTTGGTGCAGTCTACTTTGGACAACGTCGACTATGGCACTTAATTGATCTTGAGCTGATCTCACGATACTTTCTTTGTCAAGGCGTTGCTTCTTTCTTGGAGTTTTTCCATATGAATCACTCTCAAAAGAAGAAGTATGCTCCATCGTCGGTCGAATATCAGCAGATTTGCTGGTGGATAGGCGGCTATCAGTGCGAGGAGTATCTGCTTCCACAGTAGACGACATCGTTTGACTTTCCTCGTCGTCAAGGCCAACTTGAAATAAATCGTAATTGTATTCCTCCATAATTTCTGCAGCGTCTTCTTGCAAATTAGTTGATGTTCTAGAAATTAAATTAAATTAATATTTATAAATATTTTATTTATACAAAAAGTATTACTCTCTATGATCTTGGAAATCCTTTAAAATCACCAGGTCGTAGTAATATTTCCACGTCACTACAGAACCGGTTGCACTCCCAGACGCCTTATTCCCTTTAGCTTCCTCCCTATTGAAGCAATCCCTTAACGATTTTCACTTCCGCTTCCCTTCAGGGACTGTAAACATTTTAAATATAATACACAATTAAAAAGAAATGATAAAAAAATATTAAATAAACTAAACTAAAACGTGAGAAATATAATTTTACCTGTAATCCCCAACATTTTCGACAGCTCCAGCCACTTCTTGTCTTTTGCTTTCATGCATTTATACTCCTTCAATTTTTTATTATGCATAAATGTATGTATTTTCATGAAATTTATAAGCTTCTCTTCCATATTAATTTTTTTCCAAAATTATTACTATTAATATAAAGTAGGTACTTCTCACCGATAAACAACTTTCGCACTGAGAAATAAAAGATCGACTAATTACAAATCTACCGCCATTTAAAGAAAACTTGTCATATCTTCTTCTTCAATGTTGGTAGTACCGGGGCCACGAGCCACAAATTTGAGATTTGCCCAAACTTGGCCACGGCCACAGCGTGGCTTGTGGCCAGTGGCCGCGAATGTAACTTTGACAATTCATTTACATTGGTTCATAGGCTTGCATCCCGTGGCCAGTGGCCTGTGGCCGTGAATGTATTTTGGGCCTGACAAACTGATCTCGACGTTTCCTAATATCGAGGTAGTACTTACTGAGAATTTGTCACTGCCTGTAATCTACCAACGCCGCTGGAGAGAGGTCTTTTCCACATTACAGGCCTAAGCACAATTGCGATGGCAGAGCGGAAAATGGCAGACGGCAGCGGGAAATTCGGTTGCCAAAACAGGCCGTCGAAAGATTGGGAGCACAATTGCAATGACAGGCGGTGAGCGACGATTGTGAAAGTATTAAGTACTGAAACTTCGTTTATTAAATGTTTCGAGCGTTTTAAAATGAGATTTTTAATAAGAGTATTTTATATTATACTGAAAGAAATGTAATGGACCAAAGTGTGGAAAAAAAAACCTGAAAATGCAGAAATTAACTAAATTAAACGCTTTGAAATGTCCATCCAAACCACGTCTTTTTTGTCTACATTGTCTTGCCTGTCTGCAAATCATAAATTATTCTCTGATTTCATACTTCCTCAATAAGTTTTTCTTCAAAGCTCATTATTTGAAATTTACTGAATGCCAAAACAATTTCATTCGATTAATTTTGTTGGCAGTGGCGTAAATAAGTGCTACTAGGGCCCGGCTCATTTTTTTCATTTTTTTGTCTACATCATGCGCTTAGCTAGGTAGGGGCACGGGTGGGCACTGCCCACCCCAGTGAACCCGAAACTGCACCGGTGCCCCCCCCCCCCCCGCAACCCCAGAAAATTACGCTCCAAAATTATAAAATTTCAATTAATCGATCGATTATATTTCAGTTTCAACGAAGCAAGCATGAGGACATAACATTAAAAGCATAACCAAATTGAGCTGTGCCTACATCTGTAGTTGATTCCAAATTTATGAAAAATGATTTTGTAATGAAGCGGCACTCAATAATCGGCATTCATTACTCATAATAAGCCGCAAGCATACATCTATTAAAGCGCCACAAAAATAAAACGCACCTATGCTGTAGGTATACATGCATATGTACAGATATGCCTATTTTCATACGAGTATCTCTCACATTTCCCTAGTCATTAATTCTTTTAAGAATACTCAAATTATAAAACATTTTCATTTCAAGACAAATTCCTAATATGTATCTAAAGCTTAGTTTACACTTAGTCACTTGTATCGGGATTTTTATGGGGCAAATTATATACAAATGCTTATTCATTTGGTTGTGCTTGACACAAATGCTCATACATTTTGTATATGTTGATTTTGCTTTTCGCTATACTTTTGCGTTTAGTTCTGAAGTCCAGTTTATCGTGTGTTTAGTTTTGTAGAGCGGGCGGTTGAATTAAATTAAAAATCATGTCATCGTGGTCAAAAGAAAAGACCTTACCTACTTCCAATAGAAAAATAAGAAAATGTAATATTTGGGATGTCAGGTCAAAACCATTTAAAGACTTTAATGAAAAAAAAAATGATAAGTTAGAAGAAATCGCTCAGGAGTTAAAGTGTACGAAACAAAAAATTGAGGATAAGTGGCATAATATAAAAAGTCAATTTGACGGAGAACTCGGAAAAATTAATGTTAGCAAAAATCCGGCTGCGGAACTGATTAAATATATTCCTCATCATGGGATGCATTCAAACATTTACAGCTCTTGCAGACTAGTAATTAAAGTATATCGACAAGTGCCCCTCTAATGTAAACAGAAGACAAGAAATTTCCCAATACATACATACATGCTAGCCAATAGCGTAGGCGAAAAGGTTCCATTTCGCTTGTATAAGCGAAATAGACTATTTCCAATATTCAATTAATATATAAATCGGAAGGCGTAACCAAAATTATACACATACGTTAATTTATAAATATTCGCCCCTTTAGGCAAGATTTAGGCTGCACCACCAATTATCGAAGAAAATCGATCGATGATCCTAAGTAAAAAGCCGGAGCGTCGCTGTAACTTAGGCAGTAGTTTCTAAAACTAAATCAAAAACGAAACAGGAGACCCCCGACCCACGGTAAGATCTCTTGTTCCCCTAATAAATAACAAAAAGGAAAGTTAAGAAGTAACTAAACAAATGTTAAGTCAATAAGTCAAAAATAAAAAGCGTAATAAGAAAAACTTAAGTTCTGAGTTTAGAAAGTCAAAATGTCAAGAAAGAGGTTTATAATCGAGGCTAGTGAACTTCTTGCTTAAAAGCACCCCAGTCCTTGCTATAATTGGAAAACGTACCCTCACAGCAGTTTTAACAACTGGAAAAATTGAGCAGAGGTAGATGTAATATCTTGAAAATTACTTAATTTTTTTGTAAATATGATGACAAATTGCTTAAATTCATCAGTAATTATAAAAAAAAAAATTGAAAATAGATAGCAGCTTCCATGGTCATGTAAAACATGCTTAAATTAAAAAATTATGAGATAAATGCTGAAAATTTGAGAAAAACTATTAAAGAAGGGTATAAACTTTCTAAAGCCGCAATATTACTCCTAGTGAACTCCACCGGCTGTGAGAGAAGGTTTTCTGTGGTTAAAAACGTTGCTTAGAAGCACAATTCTTCAAGAACGATTCTCTCGCATTTCACGCATTTTACTGCTCAACACAGAGCATGTTATTATTAAAAAAAATTACATCTGAAAGGGTATTGAGTCGATTTACAAAAAAAAAAAATAGTAAACTAATGCTTATTTAATTTAATGATTATGACGATATTAATTTAGAATGTAGTGATGGATGGTGACGAATTCAAATTAAACTATAATGCACTGAGAGAAATTTTCATTGAAAATAAACTCTATTCCATGTCTATCAAGGAAAGTTAGGTGCGAGTTTGAGCTTAGCAGACATTTCGTCTTATTCAAATGAATATAGAAAAAAATAGATTATTAGTAGTAAATATATTTTCTCAATTATCTCCGATTATGATAATAGCAGAAAATGTTATTACAGAATATATGAGAAAAGGTTATATATCCTAAGAATAAAATTGCTTAAATGTAGTCTACTTCTCGTTATTCTAGAAAAAGATTTATTTTAAACGTTCCAAATTAATTTTTAGTAGGTAGGTATATATTATGTTGACTTCATGTAAAATGTTCTTTGTTTTAGCAAGTCAGTTTCGTTGAATAAGCGATAATTTTCCTATAATAAGAAAATTTTTCTCGTGTTTCTACACATATTAATTAAATTTGGTTTCTTTTAGATCTACGGTTTTATTGCCGTTAAAAGGAGTTTTCTTCTTTCTGTGAAAGTTTTCTCACTTCAGTAGAAATCATAATGCTAGTAGATTTACCTATCTTATATTCGATCTAAAAACAACGGTAATCAATCAAATAGTTTCCTTGATGTAAGGAAACTTGGTGTTGCTGAATAACGTCTTAGAAACTTTTACATATTTTTGAAAAGCAATACTTGATTGAAGAATATTATTTTTCAATTTTTGTGTAAAGCTTGCCCCTACTATGCCCACCCCACAACAAAACCCTGGCTACGCCCATGGTCTACATTAATAAGTTTAAGACCAATGAGTAAAACTTACCTTCTTCACAACTTTCCGAAACGCCGATCTTTTGATGACAAGAATTCGTCCATGACACTGTCAATATTAATATTCCGACTTTCTTCATTTTCGATGCTCAGTATCGCCAGAGAATTCAGCCGCATCTGTGACATGGTACTACGAAGGTAAGTTTTTATAAGCTTCAGCTTACTGAATGAACGTTCGAGTTATGCTGTACTGACTGGTAATGTGAGATAGAGCTGTAGAGATGTACACAGATCCGGGACACTGCTTGTTATAGCAGAGCTATCTACAATTTAGAGTGCAACTAGTTCTCTAATAGTTGAAATTTCTCGAATTCTTTCCAGCATCACGGATCGAAAACTTAAAACTTGTTGAAGAAAAGTAGGCGATAAGTCTTCTGAATAATACTCGCAGAGGCGATTTGCTTTCAATTCCATTATCTGTTAAGCCACTGAGAACTTGAGGTTGAAAGAGAGAAAATCTTTCCGTCAAGCTATTCATACTTTCATAGCGCACTGTCAATTGTTGAATTTTGATATCCAGACAACCAACGGTTAAAAACAAATATTCGGAATTTTTCTCCCGGATTCTGTATTCCTTCGTCTATAGCCAACTCATCAAAAAACTTCCTCACATTGCGCGGAGTATTTTGCTCTGGAACACAAGGGTAATTATAAATTCAAATGAATTCATTTGTTTTTTTATTGCAGTGGCCTCCGTCTTTTCTATAGATTTATTTGAAACTAGGGAGATATTTTCAAGACAAATCATCACTTGCACAAATTCGTTTTCCAAAGCAAACAAACTGTCAAAACGTGAAGACCACCTGGTCGGACAAAGTTTTTTTTAACATTCGTTTGGTTGTATAATTATCCAAAGCACTATTCAATTTCTCCCACCGTGGTAAACTTTCACTAAAAACCACATAAATGGTCTGCACAGTCGCGAAAATACTTCTGATTTCTGCAATGTCACTAACGGACTCATTCAGTACCAAATTCAAATTGTGTGCCGCGCAATGTACATAAACGGCGGTTGGCACTCTATCTTTGATACGAGCTTGTAGACCATTGTACTTGCCACTCATATTAGTCGCACCATCATAACCCTGGCCATGACACTTTTTCAGATCCAGCTGATTACTTTCGAGTATTTTCATAAATTTCGCTTTTAAAAGCTGTTCCACTTTGACCTCCAAGTTCGTAGAACCCAATATGTGCTAACATATCGAATCACTATACTTAACTGATCGACTTTGCTTATGTCCTGAGTTGTATCCACCAAAATAAAAAAAAATGGAAATTCCTCAATGTTTTGGATAATAGATCTTCTGACCGAATTCGAAAGAAGAGAGATGAATTCATTTTGTATCTTATCACTCAAGTATTTCGTTTTGCTTTTGTCATTGTCAAAATGAGCTCGTAAACTAGCAACTAGCTCAATAATACTTAAAAAAATTCCCTCGGTTATGCGAAGAAGGTTTTTCATCATGACCACGAAAAGGTATATTACATCTCGCTAGTCTTAGAATCACATTTAGAATCCGTGAAAGTATAGCTTTTATTTTTTTTTGTTTTCTTCATTAAAAAAGCCTTTCTGGAATTGATTTCTTTTTCTTCCAATTCTCGTAAGTTACACATGATGTGAGATGAATGGCTGATGTTTCTTGTATTGTTACCTTTTTTGTTAATCCTTTCCAGTCATTAATTGATCCATTACACCAGGCATCGGTAAAACTTTTGTTGTTCCGATCGGCGAAAAGCCAACAAACATGACCATAGACCCCGTTTAATATTTTTGAATAGCACAGTCAAAATCTATGAATTGTTTGCTTACTTCTTGTTTTTATATTATAGTACTCTGCGCTGAAAGGTCTCTTTGTTAAAGGATCCCTAGGAAAAGGGCCCTTTGGTTGATGAGGATCTATCTTTACAATTTTCAGTTTTAAATCATCATCTCAATCACGAATGTAATGGCCACGGTCAGTGTCAATTATACCACAGATGGCATAAGAACTAGATGTCGCATAGCATACCGTAGAAAAGTATACAGATTTTAAATGGCTGGTCCATTCCGGAATAGACCACAACATGTTTCTGAGGCACCGAGAACAAATGTTGCGTTGACAGCAGTTTTGTATACATTTGGTCGACTGCGGGAAAATATGAATCACTCGACGTATCTATCATCATTTCTCTTTTCATGTTGCTGTACTGATTAAAGTAAAGGAATGATGCAAAGCACAACATATTCGGTGCGGTGGGAGGGACGTTAACATTACTTCGTTCTTGTCTCGTTTTTGGAAATACTTTTAATTTTGCTGTAGTTATTAGGATTTGGTTTGATTTAAAAGAAACCACTTTATTAAATTCATTTGCCGCTGAGAGTAATTTTTTGGAATGGTATTGCATGACGGCATGGCACCAACTAAATATTCTCCTATCGAACTTAACAATTTTCCTAGAAATTTACAATTCGCTCTGTCTTTGACAAACTATACATACGAAGTCTAGACACGTAGAACAAAAATATGCAACGCTTTTGTAGAAAATAAAATTAACGATGCCTCGACTAGGCACTTGATGACGTGCCCAAAGGGTAAGCCGGCAATGCCTCGCTCCATACAAAATCACCATGACCACAACTCGATGAAGGGAAGGCCACATTCTTTTTTAGAAATTAACTGGAAATTTCTTCCTTCAAATTTTCTTGCATTGGCCGAGGCCGAGAGCTCTAATCAATGATGCCTTCTATCAGGGAAGGCCGCAATTTTTTCTTAGAAATTTAATGGACAAATTTTTCCCTAGAATTTATACACACTTTAGCAGGGCGACAACATTGCTAAGAGCGTAGGCGCGTAGCCAAGCAATAAGCAAAAAATATTCTAGTAAATTTCTAAGAAAAAATTGCGGCCTTCCCTACATCAGGTCGAGGCATTGTTAATTTTATATTGGAGCGAGGCACTGGTCTGTATGTTATTAGTTTGGCTATGGCCCTGTCCTTTGACGTAGATTATGCTCGCCTCCAGTCACCACAGCGGCCGATGACAGCATCTATTGAATGAAGATCGCTGTGAGTACGTTTACGCCCCAACCACCTCACCGAATATAATGTTGCGCTGTGCATCATTCCTTTAGTTTCATGAGTACAGCAACATGAAAAGTGAAATGATGATAAATACAGCGATTGATCAGTGATGCCAGATTGGGCGCTTTTCCGCAAATTGGGCTATCTTTTTACAAAATTTGCGCTTCGATTTTCATGAAAAGCGCCCAACGCCCAATTGGGCGCGACACTGCTTTTTCTGCGCTTTTTGGGCTCTATTTAAGGATATAAAATAGAATGACAAATGGGTTTTATTCACATTAAATAATTCGTGGATATCTCATTCTAACTAAATAGAAGAAGGGGTTATTTTTTCGAGACCCGTATAATATACAAGTTTACAGGCAATTTGCGTGCGTGCAATGTTTAAAAGACAAGTACCGTGGTACTGGTCAGTTACTGGCTTTGTAACCGAAAATCAAAATTTCGTAAAGAAATTTTGAGAGCATACTGCATGTTTCGATTAGCAGTGCAGGACGATCTCATCAGGTTCATTGCTGTCCTGAACTGCCTGCTGTCTACACTACAGTGAACTAATGGTATTTAATCACATTAAATTATTCTTGGATATGTCATCTAACTAAAAAGAAAAAAGTTTGGAATTTAATTAAGGTAATATTTTATATTTGTTCAGAAAATGTTCAGTTCACAGCAAAAAGAAAAGCATATATATACATTAGGTAAGGGTGGCCCAAAAATGTATGGATTTGCAAAAGTGTTAAAATGTTCATTTAGAATTTGTTAGATAATGCAATTTCAAACTTCAATGCAAAATTTCAGTGAGATTCAGTAATGTTTACAACTGCTCGCATCGAGAGTGGCGATTTTTTGGCTGTTGGTGTGGTGTTGGGTGGACTGTGACTAAAGCCTTTTCAATATTTCTTTTATAACTTTGTTAATTGACTTTTTTTGTTTTCATTTTAAGGAAGCTTAATTATCAACTTATTGCAGTGAAAGCAGTTTTAAAAAAATTGAATATTTCTATTTTTTATAAATTTTTTAAAACGAAAATTCGGACCTAGAGCGCCAAATTTTATAAAGAAAAGTATCGCGTATGTATACTTTTTCTAGTATAATGCAATCTATAATCGATTAAATCGTTAAAAACTTATCAAATAGCAACCTCTTTATCAGAAATTCAGCCTTTTTAAAAACAAGTAAAAAAGCTAGAATTGGTCTAGTACCAATTCTTATGATACCCTAGATCAGGAGTGGCGAAAGCGTTGACCGCGGTCGACTAGTCGACCGCGTAACTATTCCTAGTCGCCCGCCTACATCTCGGATGCCAGTCCCACACAGCGTGCGACAGACAATATAATGTAGAGAAGCTCTAAATTTTTTCTTAGAAATTTTTTTTTTTCAGAATTTTTATGTATTATGGAGGCCGACAAAACGGCACACATGAAAGTATTGTATCTGAAAATACCTCCGTCGGCTACCAAAGTGAATAAAAATTTTGCCGAAATATTTTCTGTAAATTTCCAAGAAGAAATGACTGCTTATTGCTCGTCTGCTCGTCTGCGTTCATAAAAATTGTTAGCAGCCCAATCACCCATTGACACTCTCCAATAATGCATAATTCCAAGGAAAGAATTTCCAGTTAATTTCTAAGAAAAAGTTTTCAGTTAAAATTGAGGCCTTCCTTACATCAGGTCGGGTCGAAGCATCGTTGATTTTGTATTGGAGCGAGGCATTGCTGGCTTGCTCTTACGACTAGGGAATCGTTTTACTGGTAATGTATTAATTTCTTTAAGCTTGTAGGTAGGTTATATAAACTCACACGACCGTAGTGCAGAGCGGACATGTGTGTGGCCCTCTCGGGTTTTAGAACTGACACTCCGATATAATCGGCAATCTTCGGCCATAGACAAACTAATAACTACGGCTCTGCAGGAAATGTCATCATCATCATCTCATCAGTGGTCTTTTAATACGGTTCAGTTGCGACGTGTTTGTATCGATCCCAACGACAGTTAGCAGTATAGTCACAGTAGGCATTATTTCATGTAAGGTTCTATTTTTTACCATGCTCTTTTGTTTATTGATAATAAATTTAAATTATTTTAGTTTTATTGTTTAACTCACAATGAGTCACCCGACCACAAGTTCCAAGAAGCGTATAATGATGAATGGGAACAGGAATTTTTTTTCACGATGAAAAAGGGTAAATGTATTTGCATTATTTGTTTATAAACCGTAGCACTTCCAAAAAGGGCCAATGTTGATAGACACTTTAGAACAGTCCATAAACAATATAAGAATAATTATCCATTTGGCACGGAGTTACGGAAAGCAAAAGTACAACAATTAATGACACAATTAAATATGCAACAGTCACATCTTGTGAGAATAAGTACGAAGTCGAAAACTGCCACCATGGCCTCATTCAAGGTAGCTGAAATTTTATTAAAACATAAGAAGCCCTTTGAAGACGGCGAAATATTGAAGGAGAGTTTCATTAAAGCAGCAGAATTATTATATCAAAAATTTAATAATAAATCTGAAATAATTGCTTCAATTAAGGAAATGTCGCTGTCGAGAAACACCGTTATGCGTAGAACAGAAGCGATGAGTAAAAATTTAGAAGAGATTCTGAAAGAAAATATTAATGAATGCAGGTTTCTATCCTTACAATTCGACGAATTAACCGATGTCACTGATACCGCACAGCTATGTATATTTATTCGAATGTGTTTCCAAGATATGTCTGTTAGAGAAGAACTACTAACAATTTTACCGATGAAGAGACAAACGAGAGGTCAAGATGTATATAATTCGTTTAAGTCTTTTATTACTAAAACAGAATTTCCAATACATAAGCTGGTATCGATTACGACTGATGGAGCTCCTTCTATGGTTGGGAAACATAATGGATTTATAGCTCTTTGTAAGAGTGATGATGATATTCAAAGTTTTACCAACTACCATTGCATTATCCATCAGGAAGTATTGTGCTCAAAGATATTAAATTCAGATGATGTTATGAATTTAGCATTCAAAATAGTTAATTCTATTCGTGGAAGCAGTTTGCAAAGACGCAGATTTAGAGCATTATTAGAGGAATGTTAATCTGATCTCGGAGAACTACTATTACGCACTGATGTAAGGTGGCTAAGCCGTGCTAAGTTTTTAAAAAGATTCTTGGATCTTTTGTATGAAATAAAAGAATTTATGAAAACTATTAATAAATCATATCCTCAATTGGATGATGATAAGTGGATGCGTGATCTTGCTTTTCTCGCTGACATTACAGGAAAGCTAAATGAATTAAATTTGCAACTTCAAGGAAAGAACAAAACATTGACTGAAATGGTTAGCGACGTGAATGCATTCAAGGGGAAACTTACATTCCTAGAAGAACAATTGAAGAAAGGAGATTTAAAACAATTCGAAAATATGGCAGCTAAATCTACAGATAAAAACTCATATGAATGCAATGAATATGCTAATAAGTTGTCTCTATTACGAAATGAGTTTGATAGAAGATTTAAAGATGTTTCAAAAATAGAGGATATAATAGTATTCATGTCATTCCCATTCAATGATAAAATAAACATAGAAAAAATATCAATAAAATTAAAAGAATTCTTGGATGTGGACCAAATACTAGTTGAGAATGAAATCCTAAAGTTAAAATGCGATACTTTTTTGAAATCAAGAGCTTTGTCTCAAAATAATTATTGGAATTTACTTTGTGAAGAAAAATATCCATGTTTATGGAAATTTGCAGCATATTTAACAACCTTTTTCGGTTCCACCTATCTCTGCGAAACAACATTTTCTACCATGAATGCAATCAAAACAAAACATCGCTCCCGTTTGACAGATGATCATTTGGCAGCATATTTACGAATAGCTATAAGTACATATAAACCACAATATGAAAAGCTTATCGAAAATATGCAATGTCATGTTTCCAGCGCGTCCTTTATACGACATAAATAATAATAATTAATGTGTATTTAAAATAATATTGTTGTTTTATTTATTAACTAATTAGTATATGAGAAGAAATCATTATTTTCTCTTATTAAAATAACTTGATATTGTATATGTTTAGTATTATCTGTGTTTATTTTAAACTTATCTTTGGCCTTAAATTACTACTTTTCTTATTGTCACTTAACACTCAGGATTTTGGTAGACCGCCGCCTATATTTAAAAAAATAAGTTGCCCGTAGTGATCATAGGTTTGACCACTCCTGCCCTAGATGAATGCCCTTATGAAATTTCGTATTCTCAACCTTCTGCGCAAGTTTAATTCTTGAAGTGGTTTTTCGCATATATTTCTAGAACGGTTTGTCGTACAGAAAAAAGTATTATAACCAATTTTATAGGATTTTGTATTCTGAAGAAGTTTTTAGTGCAATAAAAATGTCTTGGACTACGTCGACGCGTTCTCAGGCAGTGTCCAAATATATACCGGAAAACGAAATTTTTGTATGGCAACCCCACGCAGGAGCTGCCCGATTTGTCTCATTTTCGAACTTAATTTTAGTTTTTTTTTTAAAAAGTGTGTGTACAAAATTTCAACTCTCTAAGTATACGCGCTCTCGAGTTATCGTGCGCACGGACGGACATGCAAAAATCAAAATAACTTTTAATATTACGCGTGGGTGTCCAATTCATTTTGCTCTACCATCATTATTTCGAGGTGTTACAAACGGAATGACAAACTTAGTATACCCTACAGATTTCATCTAGGGTATAAAAACATTTCGGCGCCTTTTGGGCTATCTTTTTTCTTTATTTGGGCACTTAGTCCATGGCATAATCTGGCATCACTGCGAGTGATTCATATTTTCCAGCATCTATCATGGTTAGGGAGACGACCAAATGTGTACAAAACTGCTGTTAAAGGAACATTTGTTCTCAGCACCTCTGAAACATGTTGTGGTCTATTCCGGGATGGACCAGCGGTTTAAAAACTGTATACTTTTTCTGGTACCCTATGCGAAGCTGTGCTTTCCTGGGTTGCAATTTCGTGGGCAGAAATATTTTCCAATTTTTGTGCCACATTATCACCACTACATTCAACCTGTACGATTTCATTATAAGCGATTTGCTGACTTGGACCTGGTATTGGCTCATCACTTACACTTTTAAAAAATAGATCAATTTTTGTTAACTTTTTAACAGCTTCGTCTCTCTCACGTTCTTTTTTACACGAAACTTTTTTCGCGAAAAACTCGGTCGAATAAAATTTTCAAATAAATTGAAAGTTTGCTGAAACCAGTCGGTGGTATAAAATCAATTTTTTTCCACGAAAATCGGAAAATCGCTTTTTGGCTGCCAAAAGTCTACTTTAGAATAAAGAATAATTAAACAAAGCTAAAGTAAAGTTGACTTAACAACAAAACAAGTTAAGAATCAGGCGAAATTTCCCACTGTTTTACATTTAAAATGTAAATGAAATAAGAAGCAAAAATAACAAAAAAATCAAACTCTCTTTAAAAAATTTTCGAATAAAGACAAAAAAGCACCGACATGCAACGAAACAGGATGGCTAATGATTTATTTTCGTAAATAAGAGAGAATTGGCGGAGTTTTCCAATTTTATGCTCATAAAATGTTCCCGCGCTTTTGTGCATGCAAACAGGTTTTTCTGAAATATTATGACAATTGTCCCAATGTTTTTCGCAGAAATTCTAATGTTTGTTGGTATAATTCCATGATATTTGTACAGCACGCTTTTCTGTTTACATTCGTTTTGCTATGAAGAGATTAAGTGGTAGAACTCATGCTGGATTCTCTGATATTTTCGGGAAAAATGAGAACTTCATTTGATAGGAACTTTACATCTCCTTTCAGCATCTTGGCAAAAGCGAAATTTATCTTTTCCTTAAAAATGGGAGGTAGTGTGATCCGAAGTACATTATAGGCTTAAACACAATTGCGACGACAGACGACAAACGACGACGATATATCGCTGTCAAACTTCTAAAAGAACAGCATCTTATGCGAATGCACCAAATTTCAACGACCGACGTTGAGCGATCGACGACATTTTCACAGGGATTGATCAATTTTAATTTTGCCGTCGTCGCTGCAGTCCTACCAACAAAATTAATCGAATGAAATGGTTGTGGCATTCACTTCTGTGTTTTTTAGGTGGTAGCACGCCGTGGTAATTTTAAAATAATGAGCTTTGAGGAAAAATTGATCGAGGAAATGCGAAATCCATAAAATAATTTATAGTTTACAAAACAGGCAAGACAAGTGGACAAAAAAGACGTGCGTTGGATGGATATTTCAAAGCGTTTAATTTACTTAATTTCCGCATTTTCAGTTTTTTTCACACTTTGGTTCATTGCACTTCTTTCAATATAATATAAAATATTCTTGATAAAAATCTCCTTTTAAAACGCTCGAAACATTTAACAAATGAAATTTCAATATCTTCTTCTTTCACAATCGTCGCTCATCGCCAATTGTGCTCCCAATTTTTCGACTGCCTGTTTCGCAACGAATTTTTCGCTGTCGTCTGTCGTTCTGTCGCTCTGTCGTCGGAATTGTGTTTAAGCCTTATTATGAATAGTTTGATAGGATTTTGAGGGATTTAATAGGATTTTGTCGTTCGGGTAATCCTACGTTCTCTCGATTTTTGTTTTTAACTCGTTGTCTCAGTTGCACTACAATAACGCATAGCCAAGTTCTTTTCCCCATTCATGCAGAAGACGAAAGTAAGAATTAAGAAAGAACAGTGCTGTCGTTTGTACTCCGAAAACTAATAGCGTACTCCGGTACTACTCCTTTTATGAAAGTACTCCGCTTTTCATTTCTTCATACTTAAAACTCTTATATATATTGTTAGCAAATAATCTAAAAGGTTTTGTTCACCTTCGTTTAAAACTATACATTCGTAGTCAATTTTAGTAATAATATCTATTAACGAGTCCGGTTGAAAAGTTGGGTTAGGAGCTAACACATCCCTGTTTTATAATTTTCTTCAGCGTGGGCGTGCAGCGCACTAAAGTGTAATCTGATTTGTTTTAGCCAATTACACCTATCTAGTCATGTCGTTATGATTCGTTTTTTAAACGCTGTGATTGATGTTTATGAAGTGAATAATGAACGCTCTTTACTTGAAGAACTCCAAAAAATTCCATTCTAGCCCAGAAAACGTTTATTTTAATCCCTTTTTGCCTTTTCCTATGTCTTTCATATTTTCTTCATTTTCCTTCTCACAAAAGCTAAGTCCAATTAATAGTAAATTTTTCATGGAAGGTTTGGTTTTTGTTTATAATTCGACGAAGGTATTTAGCGATTTATTATAACTATATCATTTGTTTACTTTAATTCAAGTGCTGTAAAAATGTTAATTTTTTGTAATAAAACAATATAAAATTTGTGAACTGTGACACAAAGGAAAAAACTTGAGAATAGTTCCCAATTTTCAAAATACGAAATTCAAGGAACTACAGCCTACACCATCTCTGTGGAAAATTTTAGGGACTACGCTTAACATTGTCTTCTTTTGTTGAAAAACTAACGAAATATTTCGTCAGTAAAACTGGTTTTTGTATAAGTTTTTTTCTTTTAAATTTTGTTTTAAATATGATGTAGACCCCCGCCGATTTAATATAAGCACAGTTTAGTTTGCATGATCTGATTGAGATACGGTGATTGACTTCTTCTGAACAATTCCACAGAAACAGTGGTATTTGATTAAAGAGCACAAATTTTGCAAAATACGACATTCACCATCTTTTTTAATTAATGCTCATAATGTTGTTAGTAAGAAGTTAAATTTTCAAGTTGGGACTCAATGGGTTTCGAGGTTTACTGAACTGTTAATGGGTCACATTTGAGAACAAAAAAAAAAGATGTCCTTGGTGAAAAATTCTTACGGGATCGAGGATAACAAAATGGATTTGTGTAACATTTTTTTCCTAAAAAACCAGTCCTCAAACGAAAAAAAAATCTCGTTTCCAAACAATGGGATCACAATTTAAAAATTTAACGATTTACTAACAACATTATGAGCATTAATTTAAAAATAAAGTAAGAAAAATTTAATTAATTTGAAGATATTAAAGGATAAAGGATGTATTTATTATCCTTAATTTTTTTGTCTTCTAAAAGGTTTATCTTTTTTATAATTTTCCCTTAAGAATTGTACTTTCATCTTTAAAATAATGTGATAATCAGAACCAAAGTTATGATTTTTTTAATATAACTCAGCAGACCAAATATCGGCGTATTTTATGAATTTCAAAGTCCTTTAATATAACCAGCATGCGGCCCATGCAATAAATAAATAGTTGAATTCTTATCTCATAACTACTTAACTTTCAGCAAAAGAGTATCGATCATTATTTATAATGATCTGACAGTTCTTTCAGATATTATAGTTTACTAACTATTCCATATTTATCGGGGAAACAGAACTTCATACAGAACTGTGAAGTGCAGAGTAAAAATTTAATGTGATCAAAATCACTTTCGCTAATGGAGAAGTAAGTGTCAAAGCATCCAAAATGTATGTCCATAGGTAAAGTACTTAAGTCAATTTTTGACAATATTGCAGATGCAGTATTAAAATTTTTAAATGTAGTGGTTGTGGTGCATGCAATATGAACATGACAAACCTATCCGAAGATCAAAGGCAATCTGAAACAATTCCTGAAAATTCCACAAACATAAATAATATAGAAAACATAGTTTCTAGTTTAACGACAGATTTAGAGCACGACGACCAGATATGTCAAGAAACCATTCTTTGAAATTCTATGGAAACTGTTTTGTCGCCAACAAAATGTAATACTTATCAAACTAAGCGTGTTCAAAAATTTTGCTCTGTATGCACGCAGCCTTATAAATAACAGGCGGTTTTGTAAAATACGTTTCAAAGTTATTGCAAACAAGTAAAGAAATTCGAATTGATCCCATTCTTACAATACCCTAGATGAATTTCGTATGGTCACCCATCTATGCAAGTTTGATTTTTGAACAGATTTTTGACAGCAAAAATGATTAGAACTTATATATAATTTATTTATAATTTTATAGGATTTCATATTCTAAAGAAGTTTTCAGTACATGAAAACCATATAGGATTGATTGTTTTCACAGTATACGTAAAAATCATAAATTTTTATATCGCAACACCAAGAAATTGAAGTTGAAATTATATTAACTACATATTTTTATGAAAACACCATGTACAAAATTTCAGCTCTCTACGTCGACGAGAAAAACGAAATTTTTGGATGGCAACCCTACGAAGGAGTTACCCATATGCAAAACTTCAGCTCTCAAGTATACACGCTCTAGAGTTATCGTAAGGATGGACGAACGGACGGACATACAAAAAATCAAAATAATTTTTAATTTTATGCAAGGATGTCTAATCCATTTTGCTCTACCAGAATTATTTCTGTGCATTACTGATTCAAATATTCTAAAACATTTGAAATGCAGAAAAACTAAAGCAACTGAAGTTGCCAATACAATTTTGCTGATGACTGTATTAAAATCAAAAGTTCAAAAGTTTTCAATAATTAAATAATTAAACTATGATCGAATTTATGTATTTTATTAGTATACAACTGTATATATTTGCTTTATGCAGGTATGCTTTTCTCAAGAATAGTTTTCATAACAGAACCATTTAACTTCATGCAAGTATGATCTGAATGAAAGCTATTATTTAATGATAATCTTTTAAATCAACAGCTCTCAACTAACCTTAAGAAATTCTTACTGCTGAAACAAAAATCATGGGAAAATCTTAAAATAATAACCAGTTGTTTCTATATAAAAAAAAATATATATAAATAATGTAATAATAGGAGACATATAAAGATTTATTTAAAAATGTAAATGATCGTTTTAATGAAAATCAGTTTTATTCACATTAATATGATTTCTGGACATCCAATTCTAATTAATTTTAATTCGTTAAATTTCATTAGTCGTGTACTCCATTTTTTCCGAAAGTACTCCGCTTTGGCAGCGAATTGTACAACTCTTGAAATTTTCCAAACGACAGCACTGAGAAAGAAGTAACAATTTTACATCTTCACTCAGTGTTCGGAGATCGTTGCGACCAAAATTCCCTCGGGAAACCAGAAACCGAGTCTTAATTCAGTAAATCTAACTAACTGCTGATTAATCCAGCGTTGTTATTTTATGTGGTTTCAAGTTTGATCACTTCATATGAAAATAATAATTTTGTAGGCTTTCGTGGGCCTTTAGAAACTGTGGGCCCCCCCGCGTGGCGGGGTCTGCGGGGGCGATAGTTACGCCAGTGTTTGTTGGTAACACTGCAGCGACGACTTCAAAATTAGAATTTGTTCATCTCGACGGCAACATCGTCGCCCGCTTACCGTCGTGCTTTTAGAAGGTTGACAGCGGAATTTCATCGTTGTTTTCCGTCTGCCGTCTCAATTGTGCTTAGGCCTTAAGGAGAATTAAAGATTATCTCAAAAACACACTTTCAGATGAGCAGACCTGACACACTAGTCAACGTTTCTAACGAAATTTTGAATTCTATTTCTGATGATGGAATTATAAATAGATTTTTGTATCATTAAAACAACGAAAAAGTTGTTAATTTTTTCGAATGTTTACATTTAGTTCATATTCAAATTCATAGACTTGTAGCAGTATTAGTTAAAAATATAGTCTTGAATTTCCTAATAAAACACCGAAGTTTTTTTTCCTCAAGTTTTTTCATTTTAAAAAATTGAAGGGAGGGCCCGAGAAATGGCTAAATGATTTTGATCGCCCAGCTGTATAAAAAGTCTTAATCCGCCTCTGGCTTTGTTTCGTTTCAACTAAATTATTTATGTGTTTAACTTTGTTCAAATCCATGCATATAGTTAATTTACACTTAAATAATATTTTTAACACCCTGCGACCATCTTTCGAGGCACTTATATCTACATATGAGACTAAACCGCAATATTTTAAATGATATGATCTATTCGATTTTGATTGTTTTTATTAATTTGTACTTTTAAAAACTGAACTTTACGTGGATCACTGACTTCGACCGTCTCGTCCGTAGTTGCCTCCAAAGATAATTCGTTATGGGATGAGAATGGAAATCTTCACGCTGACCTTTTACCCTTTAACTTGTAAAAACGTCCTGTTTTTCAATGTATTTGACACTCTATTGCTTTTCACACCACGGAACTTCCACGGCACTTGCACGGCACCTCCGCGGTACTTGCACTTCACCTCCACGACACTTCCACATCACTTCCACGGCACTTCCTCTTGCAAATATTCCTCCATTTTTTTTCTTTTTTTGTCACACGCAGAAGTTTTAATAAATTTCTATGTATTTTAAACATAAGCATGCTTTCCAGTTTGGGCTACTGTTCTTCCGAGAGTATCAGCAACCAGATTGAGTTATATTTGGAAAATAGGTTTAGTTAAGTTATTTTATTTTATTTCATTTTATTTTAATTATAATATGACGTTTAATTTTACAAAATTTATTTTATTATTTCTTAATTTTTTTGTTTATTTAGCATACCTAACTGGAAAACAAATTAAATATGGCTAAAGCGTAAAATACAAAGGATCACAAAAGTATCTAAATTTTTTATTTATTCGTTATTATTTCGTTTACTAGTTTTTTTATATTGAATTAAGGAAAATTAAAGTATTCTGTGAAAAAAAAATAGCTGTATTATTTTGTGATAGATCATTTCCAACTGAAGGCTCTTAACTTAATAAATTCGATTTGAAAAACAAAACCCAGTTATTTTTGAATTTGTTAAAAAAAAAATAGTTGAATTAAAGAAAACTGATATTAAATTGCGATTTTTCTAAGGCATAAATTTGAAGGCAGGCAGAGGTATAGATGCGACCTCTAAAATTCTCTAACTCAAGCTACTTTTGTTATAGACTGAAATGCTGTGCATAACCAAAATCTCTGAACATTGACTTATCGGTAAAAAAGAAAGAAAAACAAATATCCTTTAAGAGTAATATGCTAAATATATTTTTTATTTTATTTTATTTTTATTTACATATAATTCAACTATAAGAAATTATACAAAATATTTTTATTCCAAAACTAAAAAAATTTATTTCAATGAATATTATTGTATGCATGTTATGTATGTGTATAGGTTTTCTCAGAATTTGAGATTAGGACCTCAACTTTGGGTGATTCACAAATGGCTGACGTTAGGCTAATTCCAAACATTAAGTCGGCATCCGTTCAAAGATATCTGAAAGATTTATAATACTTTAAAGTCGGTCACAAAAATATAATCCTAACAAAAGAAAAACTTATAATTGGGCTAAGACTAAAAAAAGTTAAATATAATGAAAACCGAAATTTTATATGGCAACACCAGAAGGGTTGCCCGATTTTGTTCATTTTTGAAGGTGTTTTTACTATTTTTATGAAAACGCTGCCTACAAAATGTCTGCTCTCTATGTAGACGCGTTCTCAGTCAGTGTACAAATTTATAATGAAAACCGAAATGTTTGTATGGCAACCCCACGAAGGAGTTGCCCGATTTGTCTCATTTCCGAACTTACTTTTAGTTTTGTTTTAAAGTCCCTGTGAAAATTTCAGCTTCGTCTCTCTCCATCAATGCGTGGTCAGACCGTCACCAAATGTACATTGAAAACCCAAAATTTTGTATGGCAACACCAAAAAGGGGTTACCCAATTTCGTCCATTTTGGAACTTATATACTTGCAATTTATATGAAAACGAAGTGCACAAAACTTGAGCTCTCCAGGTCGACGCGTTCTCAGGCAGTTTCCAAATATATAGTATATAGGTAATTGAGCTTGAACTTTTGACCTCATACCTAGTTTAATATATTGAAAAGACGTTTTAGCATTATTTCTATATTTATTGTTTGATTTTGCTAAACGCAATAAGTTGCCGTTTATACTAATATATTTGTATTAAAATAAAAGTCTGAACTTGGATTAAAACTGTTTTCTTTTACTTTTGCCTTTTAACTTTATGGCCGGAGTTAGGAGTTTGTTGGCCGACTATATCTCGAAATTTTGAAATTGTCCGATTTTATTTTCCCCTACAACTTCGACAAAACGTTTGTAGTTTATAGTCTTTTCTTTCTGTCCTGACACAATTTCTATGGTATTTGACTCTAGCGTATTTTCAATTTGCTTTATCGTTTTACCCAAGTATTTCGAGTAATCGATTGCATCTGCGTTAATAGGGCAATGGCCACAAGTCCGAAACACATTAACGATCGCCTCAACTGTGATACAAGTATCGATGACAGTCTTAAGTATGGAAGCAAACTCTGCTCTCGTATTTTTTTTTGTCCAAATTATTACGCCTCCACTTGAGAATAGCTTTCTGCCAACCATATTTAAGGCGTTTAAAAACAGATACATCGGCGGGCTGTAGAATTCTCGTCGAGTTCGGGTATAGACATATCAAAATTATTTGGAGCTTTTCACATAAGGTCGATGTGTCCTATAACCATCTACCAACAAGTTTTTTGGAAACTTGACACCTTTCTCTTGCAAATCAGGGTAGAGGAGATGTTCTACATAGTATAGGAAGACTTCAGATGTCATCCAACCCGAGTCGGACTTTTTCCATTTAATACCATCAGGTAAAGAGGATAAAAAATCACTTTGCATTCGTTTGTACGGACAAATAATTATGGGTAGAATACGTATCAACTGGCGGAAGAAGAAAACATTGCAGTCAAGTTCTCCTTAGCTTGACCGCAATCTGTTTCGTAGACGTTCCTTGAGCCTAAATAAGTAGAACAAACAATTTAAATGTGATATATTGTTACAATTCTAGCTTTTCGCAGAGCGGATAAGAGATCTAGCTTTGTAACCATTTCGAACGAGAAGAAGATTACGGCAGGTGACATGTGAAGATTCCTCACTGTAAGTCAATCAGTTGGCAATCGCGATCGAGCTCAATCCCAGTAAACAAACGAATTCTTAAATTGTGGAATAGTATTGGGCTCCTTTCACGGTTCAGAACAAAAGCCTCCTTCGCGGTACTGGTGTTGCGACTCGCAATCCCTGAAAGGCGCTTTATTCTTGTGGCTTATGTGGCATTTGAGAAAGTCGCACTGCACGGTCTGGCTGTTGGTGTTTGGGTGATTACTTGAGATTTAGAAAAGTGTTACCTGTGTTTCCGGTCTTTTTGATACTTGGCGGGTTACTTTTGTGCTGTGCTGGTTGTATAGCAGGCGGAGTGTTATGTTGTAATTGTTGGTTATGTTGTGTGAATTATGTCGGATGACTGGTATTGTGTGGTTATGTGTAGATTGGCCAACGATTTAGTTTTGTAGTCTTCCTTGCCTTGAGAGTACTTAGGGCTTTCACTTCCCCGAATGGTGAGCTCCTCGGGCAGGGGCTTCTGCGGGGTCTGGTGTGCATTAATTGCCAACTCCGCGAAATCTCCTCTTGGTGGAACTGCGAATCTCTGCAACTTTTGAAGAGGTTAAAGAAATAGGTTCACGCAGACTGCTCTCGATTTCCTCGTGGTGGACGCCCGGGGCGTATATGGGATCCTTGAATCCGTGAATTGTCTGCTGGATTTTTCGGCAGTCAAGCCAGAGTTCCTTCCTATTTTGTTGGCGTGGTGCACAATCCCCACAGACAGACTTTTAATGTTTAATGGTTAACTAAACACCAGGGACCGAATCAGTTATGACCTTTTACGAAAAAAGCCAACTTTAGCTGTTATTGCTGACCGATAATAATTTGAAGCTAAAAAAACCAAGCTGGAAAGTCTTTTTATTTTATCTGGCAAAAATATAAAGCCAGCTTTGCTTTTCATTTTTTCTGGCAAAAATAAAAAGCCAGCTGGGCTTTCTATTTTTTCGAGCTGCAAGTAACAGGTTTTAAAGCTGGTTATTTTTTTGAGGAAGTATGAAAAGCCAAGCTGGATTTTTACTTTTTCTAGCCAAGTATCATTTTTGGCTAGAAAAAGTAAATTTCCTTTCCATAAAAAATAATTCGGATATGAGAACCTTGATCGATTTTCAAATAAATTGTAGGCACTGCAGCGCGTCAACGACAAAAATAACATAAAAAAAAGATAGGAAGCAACCGACAACGATAAGCCGCGCTAGTGTAGTTGTTAAAGTTTTAAGAACTCCGGCTTTTCGGTAAGTTAATGACGACATTCTAAAATAAGTCAGAAGCAGATCACATCGTAAATCATACCTTCCTTTAGTTATTATTATTGATAATACTTACCTACACATTTATTACCGGATACCGGATAAGAAAAAAAAAATTCATAACTGACCCTGAAAATAATAAACCAGCTTGGCTTTTTATAATTCCGGCTTCGAAACCTGTTACCTCCAGCCCGAAAAAATAAAAAGTCAAGCTGGGTTTTTATTTTTGTCAGAAAGCTTTTTTTAATAAAAAGTTAAAAAGTTTGCAGGAATCGAAACGGGTTTTACGAGACATCTTTTGGTATACTCCACAAAATTCCACGATCATGACTTATCCCAGCTTTTTTTGTTTAAAGTTTTCAAAATACCAGTTATTTTCGGTCCCTGCTAAACACCAATCAATTTTCTAATTTTTTACGTCATGCATTGTTTTTTTTAGCTGTTCTTTGCCAGCACGAGAGAGAGACCTAACCTTATTTGACAGGCCTTTTTATTGACAAAAACCAAAATCTTTTCAAGAAAGTTTTCTTTCCAATTTCCATTGTTATGACTTTTACCTAATTCCAATTTCTACTACAACTAACTGAGTGACATCTAGTGTAAAATCTTTACTTAATAATAATTCTAATAATTTGAAATTGGTGAAACTAAATTAGATTATTATACACGATGTCAATAAAAAGTGTGCAGACGTATGCTAAATGATTCTGTATTATTCTAAACTAGTGCGGGATTCCATCGTAATCTTGAGATAATCTTCGGATGATTTGGGTGCTGCCCTGACCTCCACGAAAATAACTTAGGATGTTAATTTACTAGTCAAGCTGACACCGTGGGATTGCTGAAGCTCTCTATTGAACTATGACTGTACCAGATATGCAGTTTTGTTACAATATCTATACTAAGCAAATAAGGAAAATCTACCTTTCGGTGCCAAAACTTTTCCACTTTTCGGGCACATAAAAAAGTTGGTCTCGTCACCATTAAAGACGCGCTCACGATAATTCAGTATTTCTCGATAACCTCCTCAATAACCTCCTCAATAACCTCCTCGATAACCTCCTCAATCTGATGGAACCAATTTCGAATGTCGTTTTCAGACACCTTCGAACTGGCATCAGTTATTGGGTCCGGAGTCCTTATGGCAAGAATAAGGTGACGTTTTAAAAAATCCTTATACCATTTATCACCGGGCATATTATTTGTGAACGGGTTCGGGCTTCGTATGTTGGCCAGGAATTCTTTGACAGATGATTGTACATCTAGATTGCGTCTGAGAAACCCCTTTTCATGGTTTGATAAAAGCCATTGAACAATTACCTGCTCCTCGTTTAAACTCCGAATAGAAAGGGGGCCTGTTATTTTCTTTTGTGTACGATTATGTAATCGGTTTTGAATGGTACCACGCGGAATTTTATACGTTTTGGATGCCTCATGAATAGAAAGTCCATTTCGAATGCGTTCAATAGCTAATTCCAGGTAATCTTCAGAATTTGTCTTGCTTTTTGACATTTTTATGGAACCTGTTTAAATACAATGTGCCCAAGTGTTTGATTTATTTAAAATTACGTATACCTACGAGCAATTCAATTTTATTTTATTTAAATAAAAGAATTTCATTTCATTTCGTTTATTTCAATCTACGGAATAAATCCTACAGATTACAAGAATTTATACAAATATAAGTATGTATATATAATACTGAATTCATCAAAACAAATCAGAAGTTATTTAAAAACTAAACTATATTACAAATCTATAAAGCTTAAACGGAAAAATTCCAAATTATTTATCTTAAATCTCTCTCTAGATATATTAAAATCATGTAATGAATCAACCAAGTTGAAATTAGCAATAGCATGTGTGATAGGTTCACGGTAACCAAAGTTCGATCTATGAGGGTACAACCAATAAACGTCTAGGACGAATATATCTTTTTGGCACATATAGAAGGGAATTGAAGATAGCAGTTCTGGACATGAAATCCTACAACTAAGTACATCATGGACCAGCATTATTGAACTTATGACTCTTCTAGATTGTAAGGAATGCAATCCTAATAAAAGACAACGTGATTTATAGTCTAACGTAAGATCCCAATTTAGTTTTGACACAGCAAAACGTGTAAATTTTCTTTGAATCCGCTCAATACGTATAATATGAGTTATTTGAGTAGGCATCCACACAACGGATCCGTACTCTAAAACGGACCGTACCAATGAAAAATATAGTGATTTTAATGTTAAGGGATCTTTAAATTCACCTGTCTGCCTCTTTAAAAATCCTAGCAACTGAAAAGCTTTAGATGTAACATAATCGAAATGCTCTTTAAACGATATCTTCTTATCAAATATTACACCTAGATCAGTTATACTTGAAGGTCTGTCAAGAATAACATTTCTGACACTATAACGAAAGGATATGTGATATGCTAAATGGTAAAATGACATAGTTTTGCATTTAGAGGCATTTAGTTCGAATGAATTTGTTACACACCAGGATTCTAGACTACTCAAATCCTGTTGAAGCTCCATGCAATTACTAAAGGTATTTATAGTCATAAAAAGCTTTAAAACATCTGCATAAAGAAGGCAGTTAGCAAATGAAAAACAGGAGATAATATCATTGATGAAAAGAATAAACAGAATAGGACCCAAATGACTTTCTTGTGGTACGCCCGACTTCACATGAATCGCCTGAGAATTGCAGTTACCAATTTTCACGAACTGTATGCGGCCAACCAAGTATGAACCAAGCCATCCCAACAAGGAAGAGTGGAAGCCAAGTGATCTTAGTTTATTAATCAAAAGTGTATGATTAATCTTATCAAAGGCTTTCGTGAAATCTGTATAGATCACATCAGCCTGTTTACCTGACTCAATAGCATTTATTACATTATTAGAAAAAATTATTAAATTAGTATTAGTAGATTTTCCCTTAACAAAACCATGTTGTTCATCGCAGATCCCGAGTTTTACGGAATCGTAAATTTTTTCAGTAACTAAGGACTCTAACAACTTAAGAATTGGGTGAAGCTTTGAAATAGGGCGATAATTGTCTATCATATGTTTTGAGCCACTTTTGAAAACAGGTGTAATAAAAGAAATTTTCCATTTATCAATAAAATATCCAGAAGACAGAGATGAATTGAAGATATACGTTAAAGGAGAATAGAGTGAAGAAGCATACATTTTCAGAAGTCCAGTAGATATCAAGTCAGTCCCGTGGGAATAATTAATTTCTAAAGTAGAAAGGGCTCTACAAACATCTTCCTCTCCCAACAATATCGCACCCAAGTCCACCATTGATTGGAGATATGAGAAATCACAGCCTGATGAAGGCATATTAGAATCATTATAAACGGATTCAAAGTAAGTAGCAAACAAATTACATATACATTGAATATTATTTGAGGAATTGTTTCCAAGATGCATTAAGTTGGGATAACCTGTACCAGAACGCTTATTATTTATATATGTCCAGAATGCTTTAGAATTTTTTTTAATCTTGGATTCTACGTCCCATAAATATTGCTTATGCAGAAATCTATGCTAGAATTGAAATTCGCGGCGTAGACGAAAAAAATTATTTCTATCAGCACTATTCCCACTTCTTTCATATGCTTTATGAGCTTTACTTTTAGCATTCCTTAGACGTAACAAACTACGATTATACCAAGCAGGGTGTAAGGTGTTCTTTCTCTCTTTTGACGACACCAAAGCGTTGATACCATCCCTTAAAATACCAGTGAACCGATCATACATTTTACAAAGATCATTACAAACATATACTACAGACCAGTCAATAGAATTAAAATATTGTTGCGAGCGTGGCCTTTGGTTCGTTATTTAAAACACAATTTTAATAATTAATATATAGGTTCTTTATTACACTTAAATCATATAAAGTTCACAAACATTCATCTAATCAACTCAACTCTAATTATCGCTAACACTGTACTTTTAATTATCGCAATCTAATTACACACTATCGCTTCTTTATTGCTTTCGCTTCTTAACACTGCAACGTCTAAGACAAGACTCTCTTTCTGGTGATGACAACTGTTATATTTATACCCTAGAAACACTCCGGATTATTCTGGAGTGTTCTATTCCAAAAGCTTCTTGACTATTCTATTTGTTCTATTCCTGTAGATTTCCTGTAGATTTCATAATCGATTCTCCCAACCTGAAGTCGTTTACTCTCCGAACCTGAAGTTGTTTATTGCCAGTAGATGTCACCAGTTGTCTCTTTCTATTGCACGTAATACTGCCCCCTTCTTAAACTTGTTCGTCCCGAACAACAGGTGGTCCACGGTCTTGATGCTTGTAGTATTGACACAAGCGATCCAGATGGACGATTTTTCGTTTGCCACCTGTACCACGTTGAATCCTGTATACTACGTTATTTATTTTAGTTACTACTGAATACGGTCCCTCCCACTGTTGTTGTGACTTTGGAGAGCATCCCTTACGTCGGTTCGGGTTGTATAGCCAAACAAAATCACCTACATTGAATCCTGCTGAATTCGCACGTAAGTCATAGCGTGTCGTCATCCGATGGGTACTTACTGCTAATTTCGTCCCCGTGGCCCTTTGTACATCAGCTCTCAGTTTCAATGGGGGTCTGACATTACACTTGTACATTTCCTTTCTGCTGCTACGTGGCGGCCCTTTGTAAAAAGCACACACAGTGCATCTGCGACACCACTTCTCTACATCCTCCCGCATATGTAGCCAATAAAACTTTTCTCGTATTTTAGAAATTGTTTTATTCTCTCCCAAATGTTCTCCAGATGCTCCACGATGCACTTTACCTAGAACCTCGTTGACCTTTGATGTCGGCAGGACTATTTGCATTCGGAACGATTTACCGTTAGGTGCTTCCCACTTGCGTTTTAATATACCGCATTCAATATGAAGAGAATTCCATTGAGCCCAGTAGCTTTTCAGCTTTTCACTCATCCTCGAAATATCCTTCCATTCTTTTTTTTCTATGTCTGCTTTCCAAGCAAGAATAGGCGATATGTCCGGATCTTCTCGTTGCGCTGTTTGCAAACTCTCGATGTCCCAACCTGTTGATGGCTCCACAGTTAACAACTGTATAGTAGCTGTTTTCTCATTTCCTTTCTCCCAGCCGTAATGCTTACATTCAGGTTCCCATTGACGTTGTACCAAGGCTTCTGCATTTCCATGGATACGTCCTTCCCTGTGTTGGCTCTCAAAGCCATAAGGTTGGATTCTAGTCTCCCTAAGAATAGTTTGCTATCTAGCTCGCCAATTTGGACATTCTTCTCTCCCTCTCTTTTCTGTTGATTCCTTTCGACGGCGTTTCCTGCAGTCGCTTTGAAGGTGCCCTAATTTATTACAATCCCAACATCGAAGAACACTACGTGAAGGGGTGCTCAGTGATAACTGCAATCTATTGCAAGTCTGCTGCTCAGCTCGATATCTTTGCAATTCCACTTTCCTCTCTTCATCTAGAGATTCCACTCGTCGGCGTTTTCTGCAGTCTCTTTGTAGGTGTCCTGTTCTATTACAATTCCAGCATCGAAGGATACCACGCAAAGGTGAGCTCTGGAATGACTGCATTCTATTACAAGTACATTCGTCCACCGAAATGTCTCTCATTCGTACTGCACCCCGCGAAGCTTGTCTGGCGGATTCATACACTAATGCATAGGCTAGTGCTTCTGCTGTTGATTTCCTTCCTGCTAGCCTTAATGATTGTTGTAAATTTTGATCTGTAATAGCGTTCACAAATGCCTCCGTCGCCACTTCGTTAAGAAAATCCGCATTCACACTGGAGTATGAAAGATGCGCTAATCTTTCTACATCTGCCTGCAGTTGTTGTAGTGATTCGCCATGTTTTTGAATCCTGTTGCGCAACTGTAGGCGATATACTTGCTGCATGTGCTCATCTCCGTAACGTAATTCTATCGCCTGTACTAATGAAAAGTAATTACGTTGATTTTCAATCGGTACAGTTTGTAAGAGCTCTGACGCAGGACCTCGAAGTGCTAACACCAGAGCTTCATTCCATTCATTTACCTCTGAAGCTGCCTCGCATTGTCTCTTGAAGATATGCCACGAATTTTGTCCATCAAATATGGGAGGTTTCATTCTACCTGCACCGGATATTTCAGTTGCTACGCTTAGAGGCTGACGATGCTTTATTATTTCCAGATCTGATTTAAAACTGTCAAGCTGCTCGGTGACTTTTTGTTGAGCTTCCGCCACTTCCTGCTCGATTCCTTCAATTTTCAAATTTTGTTCGTCTAATGAGTTTTTCAGGAAAGTCTTCTGTTCCTCCAAACGAGTTTCTAGACAATTCTCCAGAGAGATCTTTTGTTCGTCCAAACGGGTTTCCAGAGATTTCTTTTGTTCCTCAAAATCAATCTTTTGTTCATCAAAACGGGCTTCCATAGATTTCTTTTGTTCGTGATTCCAGAGAATTCTTTTGTTCATCAAAACGGGCTTCCATTTTACTCATTAAAGTACTCAAAAGCTGTTCCATTTTCATCGCAGGCTCTTCTTCAGCTTCGATTTCTTCCAAGTTCTCTTCGAAAACAAATGTTTCAGGATTCTTTCCTTCTTCTATCAAAGATTGTCTAAGTCGCTCGACTAGAACTTTCTTTGTACCTGTCGTTTGTAATGACCGGTTCCCTAACTCCACTTTCAAATCCTGCATTCGAAGCTCATCCACTTTGCGCCCCATTACTGTAGTAATTCACTCACAGTTGAATATAAATTATTTTCCAGAACTTTTAAAATATAACACAATTCCACAAAATTAATCACACTTTTAATTTTTCAGTCAATTGCCACCACTTGATTTCTCAAATATATTTCACTTCTGACACCAGTTGTTGCGAGCGTGGCCTTTGGTTCGTTATTTAAAACACAATATTAAATAATTAATATATAGGTTCTTTATTACACTTAAATCATATAAAGTTCACAAACATTCATCTAATCAACTCAACTCTAATTATCGCTAACACTGTACTTTTAATTATCGCAATCTAATTACACACTATCGCTTCTTTATTACTTTCGCTTCTTAACACTGCAACGTCTAAGACAAGACTCTCTTTCTGGTGATGACAACTGTTATATTTATACCCTAGAAACACTCCGGATTATTCTGGAGTGTTCTATTCCAAAAGCTTCTTGACTATTCTATTTGTTCTATTCCTGTAGATTTCCTGTAGATTTCATAATCGATTCTCCGAACCTGAAGTCATTTACTCTCCGAACCTGAAGTTGTTTATTGCCAGTAGATGTCACCAGTTGTCTCTTTCTATTGCACGTAACAATATCAACAAAATCAAGATCCAAAAGCTTATTAAACGAATTAAAAACGATATTTACTTGCGATAAATTCATGCTAAAGAGATTGTCAATTACGTATGACTCAAATTCTTGCGTTACATTCAAGGGAAAAAACTTCTTGTCCTCATCCGACCAGGTCCAAGAGATATTACTCAAATTAAAATCGCCAACGTAACAAATAGAATCACTTCCATCAATTGAATGTGAAATAGCAAAAACATTGTCAATATGCAGTTTATATAGTTCCATGCTGCTTTTTGGTGGAATATAGCTCACACCAAGGTACAAGTGATTATTATGTTCCCCTTTCATCTTTAAGGAAACAATAAGCTGATCTATGATACCAATGCTACATGATAAATTGATTTCCTTACTAATCAAACCGAATCGTAACTCCAGCTGGGCAGAAAGAAGAACATAGTAAATCGTCTGCAAGATGTTGTGGTACCCCAAGTTTAAACGTAACGTACTTTAGAATTTTGATGTCGACATCTTTTTTAGTAAGACGTTTACAAGTAAAGTGATCAACAGTAACCTTTAGCCGATGAGCGCAATAACCAATCAAAGATTCTTCAGAAGTGTCAGGATGGAGTCGAGAGATATGCAACCATTTCAAAGCACCAACAACTTTCAAATCATTGTTAGTGTAATCAGATCCAATTACTCTTTTATGCGGATTTTTCTTTCTTGCAACCGTTAACCATTTTCCAGCATTAGCAGCATCATTAATAGGCAGAGCATCATTAACCATTATAGTAGGAGTAGAAGTTGATGGGTCACTGTGCTCAGCGGATACAGATGAAAAATTTTCGCATTGCGGTATTTCAGTTGCAATTCTCAAATTTGGTTTAGAGATAACGGCTGTCGGTAATGAACGAAATGAACTCATGTTTACCTCTTGCTGTGCTTGCTGCCTCTGGTAATGATTGATTTGGGAATCTTATTCTATCACTTCTTAGTGACATGAATTGATTTTTGAGATCTTTAATTTCATCACTTAGATTAGCTTTTATTGAACAGAGCTCATTATAAGGTAAAACAGAGCAATTCGGGCACTTCCACAACACACTCTTATTTATCGTTAGAACTTTTAAGCACTCATCATCAAGTCTAGAGCAACGCTTATGAAACAGATTTTTGCAAAATGCGCATACAATTTTAGTTTTTTCAGTACACACCGAATCACATTTTCCGCAGGTTAAAGACATAATCACGAAATTAAGTAATAACTAGAAAAACAACGCACCAATTGTAAAGATAATAATAAAATCAGGAAAGGCAAGCAAATGCAACCGCACTCAACGAACGCCGGCTGCAGAAAATTAAAGTATATAGGCCCTGGTCTAAGTAGTACAAATATTAGGGGGTTCGAAACTGGAAGTCCTAAGTTACTCCAAAAAGCCCTGTCTTGAGCCCATGGCTCATAACTGGAAAATGTAGATAATAGGCGTCCAGTTACGAGCACCCAGAATAAAAGCAAATGGATAACCTTAAATAAACCTCTTAATCTATGTCTAGATTCATAAAATACTATCAGGCTTCCCCGCTTTTGTTGATTTGCAAAGAAATATCACTATTAAAAACTCGGTTCCTTAGCAAAAACACTAGCACATCGCACTATCTCTATTTACTCCTAAGTGCAAGAAAATGGTTAAGCATGAGTGAGTCATTTTACAAATGCACTTTAACCGTTATTTCCACTTCAGGCTTATTAATAAGGAAAAAACAAAAAATAGGCTCGAAACAGGCAGGAGGGATCGTAACTGGGTGTTTTACCCTATGTTGGTATTTAATAAATAAAAATCTGAACTTTGATTAAAACTGTTTTCTTTTTCTTTGGCAGAAATTAGGGGTAACTTTATGGCCGGAGTTAGGACTTTGTTGGCCGACTATAGAGTAAAAGTGTACTTTTTGAAACTCATATTTTTTATTAAAAATGTGGGTATATATTTGTAGTATTTTTATGCTTGGGACAGTCATCTTACGGCTACCTAAAAGTTCTAGCTATGCATTTTTGGCCGACTATTGGTGCTTTCATGTCCAGAAATGAGTTACATATTCACTAGAAATGTATTTCAAATATTTAACTGGGACTTCTATTTAAATTGTTCCAACTAGATTTTACAGTAGAAGATCTACTAGGAGATCCACTATAGTTCAATTTTAATACAGAACTAGTTGAAAATATACAATAATATTCATTGAATTAAATTTTTCCTTTTTTTTATGTTTTTGTACACAAAAAAATATTTTTTATAATTTTTTCAAACTGAATTGTATATATTTTTTCAAACAATTTAAGGGGGTTACAACTGAAATCTTAAAAAATACGAAAAGTTAATACAAATTTACTGCAAATCTGTGGGTACTATGATGATAAAAATTGCACATAGTTAGAGAAAATGTATAAACTTAGGTAATGACGTGTCAAAAATAAAGTTTTCGGGGTTTTATATGTATTTAATTAGCTTTAGAAAACTATAAAATTCATGAAATTTGCAAAGTTTAGTACATTAAAAAGTAATAATGGTACATTAAATAGATAAATTTGTACTTGAGTATGGAAGATCTTGGGCTGGAAGAGGCAGTGACGGAAAGAATACCAGACAAAAGCTTTTGGTTACTAATATATTTTCGTTTGAAAGTTGCTATTTTCAGAGACGAATAACTATCACAATTATGATATTATTTCAAAGAAAGTTCAATTTGTAACAAAGATCGAATCTTTTTCTGTTTATTTTGAAAAACTCAAATTTTTTAGTGCAATGATAAAGGAAATAAAGTCAACAATGTTAACCATGGTAACGGAAAAAATTTCTTGTTTTTAATATTTTGCATACAATTTGGCGTTTTCAATTCATTATATCATCGTCAGATGGAGTAATGTGCTTTTGGATGGCTTTCATTTATTTTGAAAGCTCAGCGGGCTGTAGCTGCTTGCTTGAAGAGTGTGTGCAGTGATTTTCTGCATTTAGTATATGTATGTGTGTCGATTTCGCGGAATATTTTAATTTTTATCATTGGTAATTTGTTCATTTTTGCTTTTGAGGCGAGAAATTTTTTGCCAGTTCTATTATGGTTATAGGTAACGCATTGTGAGTAACTATTATTTAATCATGGGACGTATTAGTAAAATTCGGACCAATAATTATGGAATAAAGAAGAGAAAACTGAATATTGTTAGGTATGTAAATCTGTGTATATAAAAAGGAAATAATCCTATAAATGTGCAAATTTGTGAAATGTGAATGATTTTGATGAAATTTTGGAGTATGGTTGGGTAAATTATAAATAGTTATTTTTTGTTGCGTTCCATTTATAACCGCGTTTTAGTGAAGCTGTGGAAAGGACAAAATGGAAATTTTTAAAGTTTTGAGTTGTATGAGTTGTATTTCGAATATATATGTATGTAATGTAGAAAACTGAACGAAAATTGATGAGGTGTATTGAGTTGAGTTGTCAGATTATTATATACAGTGTGTACCAATTTTTTGACTACAATCGATTATCTTTCTAGCGACTATAATTACTACTACTATTAATTTATGTATGAATAGTTTTCAAAATGTGATTTTCGAAGATGAATCATTTTTACAAATTACAAAGAACTTGTGTCGACCAATAAAAGTATCGACCTTGTACCAATGACATCTTTCTTTTCAAATTATTTTTTTAATTCTTTTTTTTATCTAAGAGGGAATCTGCTGACAAATATTTACGCGATTTAATAAATATTTCAGTCAGAAGCAACTTCTTTCTTATAAATGTTCTAATTGAGTTCATTGCATGAAAATTATTATGCGGATTATATGGAACGCTCTCGGGTACTTGCAATGCCCATTTGATCAGGTTAATTATCCTCTTTATATAGCGATTATACCTTTCGATTAGCCCGTCCCCTCTAAAAGTTCGAGCTGCTGTCATTATTTTATAAATCTTTTTATCACTGCAGTATCGGTATCGCCTAAATTCATTTAAAGAAAGATCAGTTATTCTGTAAGTACTGAAATAAATAGCTAATTCATCCAAAGCCTTTATAACGGGACCATCAAATAAAGGGCTAACTACATGCCATCCAAAGAAAATATTGTATATATTTCAAATAATTTAATTAACTAAATATATTTTTAATAATTCTTTCATTTTTTTAGGGCAGGATCACGCACTAAGTACTAATAATTATGTAAAAGGTATGCATATGCATCAAGATCTCATTCCTACCCAAAGGATGCAGAGTATTGCTCCGATCTTCAGGCAGCAGATCCTGCTTCTCTATCATCAGTTTTTTTTATGACAGATTTATTAAGCTGTTTTTCAAGAACAACTTCTGGCTCAAAGGTTTTCTATAATGCACCGTTCTGTTACCAATTCCTTAATTATCCACAGATGCTCTTTTATCCCTTTCCCTTTCCGCCATCACAAACGTAAGGGTAATAGAAAAAAATCCAGCTTTCTTGCATATTCCAATTTCCCGATAATTTGCATTGCAACCGTTTCTCAGAATACTGTTTTTGTAAATTGTATATGGAAAGTTTTTCTCAATCACACTAGTTTAGAGCTGCACAGATCAGAGGTAAAGCAAGAGCCACCATGGAAGCACGGTGCCGAGAAAGTATGTAATATTTTTTTAAATAATTTCGTTGAACTTTCAAGAGTAAACATGCGAAAGTGTGAGTTGAGATATTAAATTTCGAAATACAATTCAACCATTCTGCGAAATTACGTATTATATTTTGCTATCACAAACGTGAGGTTTATGAATTGATTGTACTTCCAGAGTACCTACTCATGAGGAAGACGAATTCGACGATTTATGTCGATTTGTAATGTATCTATGATGGAATTCAATTCGAACTGAAACCGTATTTTGTGGATACAGGTGTAAAAATTTCAAATTTCGATTGACATTTTTCACATACATATAAACAAAAACCAATTTCATTGTGGATCGAACCCCATCATGGAAATATAGTTAATGACTTAAGTTCTTTCTTCCTTTTTATTACCCATATGTAGTTGAATTTGAAATTGAATTTTTTTTTGGTAGGACGACAATGTGCTAGTGATATTGTAACTAATCAATTGTTGGAGCTTCTTGATGAATATCCATCAGAATTAATTGATTTTGATGCTGATTCTGAAGAAGAATGGATTCCCCGTGATGTTGAAAATCGAGAGGAATTGAATGAACAAGGTGCGCAGAAGAGCAGGAATGTTATACTTTCGCGGGTATGGTTCTTAGTGATTGAATTTAATTGCAAAGTTAGAAATTCTTTTAACTATATGAAAATTATTAAATAACAAATGATACCGTTTCACAGCAGAGGTACGCGATGAAAATCAAGGACACCGGCGCATTTTGTGGCGTCAAAGGAACTTTGTTTCGCGTGAAATATCTCCTGTGGGTCAAGAGTCGACGCATTTTGTTCGAACCCCACTGTATTATTTCCAGAAATATTTTAGTGATGCAAATTTTGTGAAAAGGCGGTAATGTATACAAACATGTATGCTTTATCTGTCAAAAGGGTATTGAGCTTAAAACAACTGCCACCGAATTAAAGAAATTTTATGTTGCACATCTTCTAATTGGATGCCTACGATATCCGAGATTATCAATGTATTTTAAGAAAGGGATATCGGTAGATAAAATCACTAATGCTTTTACAACGGACAGGAAACACCTTTTGCGAGCTTGTCTGCATTATGTTGATATTAAACCTGGATCACAAGGAAAATATTTTTTTGGAAACTACAACCAATCACCAGATTGATCGAAATGTTGGACATTATTCAATCGATGAGCAAATGATTCAATTTATTGGCAGATGCCCTGTAAGAAACTACGCTCCCAATATACCCAGACCGACCGGGATCAAAAACTTTATAGTAACCAAGGTAAGAAGACCAAGATTGCAGATACTTGATTAGGGCTTGGTCCGAATGTCGTATTACATTTTGTGAAAACCATTCCTCTGTATTTCGATAGGTATTTTACAGGTATACTTCTAATGATGAAACTTTTGTAGGAATTAGCGTTAGGACTTTACACAAAAACACACAAAACAAGACGGCACGAGTTAAAAGAGGCACGTTCAATGATCGAGACTTTATTGCAGACTAATTTCAACTATAATATTGCCATGATCGACTGGACTAGACAAAATCGTTTGCATCGACAGATGCACCAACCGTTAGGTGATCGATGTGTAATGTGATTATTCAGTAGGTACAATGCACTCAATTATTTGGAGAATTCGTATTAGACAAAACTTTTTTTCACTTTGTTTGTACATGGTACACTACAGTTCGTCCATCCTGACATATAATCGACCCGATTATACATACATATATTTTAAAGAATCACATCGATTACCCTCCAGCCTTACAGTTCATTTACAAATAGCCCTTTTTCTATGAATTTAATATGTATAAAGATTTACATTCAAAAGAAAAGTCAAAAACTGACTAATTGTAAGTCTCGTAAACTAACTAAGAACCTAATATCGCGTGTACAAATTTATACATTTTTTGTTTTTTTTTTCTTTCAAACATACATTTTTGGAAACAAATTTGTAAGTAATGCAAATTTAACGAAAAGTCAAGCTGAAACTGACTATAATAAGCTAACCTTGCATAACTCATACTAAAAATCGAAATTACAAAAGTAACTTGGACACTTACTTACATAAGATAAAAATTATTTCATTCTTATTCATTTCCGAAAAATCCTTAAAATAATAACATTAGTTTTACGTACGCAAACATTATTCATTTAAATATCCTTTTTTTTCAGAATATTTACTTTGCTATGCGATCAATTATTTTAAATATTTAATATAAAACAACTCAAAACAAAATTTTTTTTTTTTTTCGTTATACAAAATTTACATAAATTCTAAGTGCATCAAGCATTTAAGAACTTAGCTTCTCGCATCCACGTTCAACTTCGTTAAAATCTTTTGAAACATATGGTTTCATGTTACCTGGAGAACAAACTCCTTTGTACGGTGTCCTAGCCAATTGTAAACCATCAATATCTTTTATAATGTACTGGTCATTGTTTAGAACTTCAACAACTTCGTAAGGACCGCGGTATTTTGGCAAAAATTTCTTATTTATACCTGGGTTCGTTACTACGTTTTTAACCATAATATAATCACCTTTTTTATAATTGCGGGGTGGTTTATGTTTTCTATCAAAATAGATTTTATTATACCTTTGATTTTTAGTAATCGCATCAGAAGCCTTATTTCTGATTTTACTTAAATTTCGCGTATCAACATTTTGCACCTTATCTTGAAGATATTCCATAATTCTGTCGCATAGTTCGCCCTTCTGATTCACGCCGAATAACAACAAACTTGGGGTTGTGGCTATACTTCGATTTAATGTGTTGTTTAATGCATATTCCACTTTACTTAACTTTTTATGCCAATTACTTGTGGTTTCAGGGTCTGCCTCTTTGGAGAACATAGGTGTTATAATACGATTAACACGCTCAACCTGACCATTTGATTGTGGCGATAAGGTAGCTACTTTGACGTGCTGTATATTTTGGTCTTCTAAAAATTCCGCAAATTCTTTAGAGGTAAAACTTGTGCCCCGATCAGATACTATTTTACTTGGTCTACTATATACAGAGAAATATGTTTCTAAGCAGAATATAGCTTCTTTTGTATGCGTTGTGGATACAGGATATAGTTTTACAAATTTAGTAAAACCGTCGACTATAAGGAAAATATACTTTTTCATCGTACTAGTAGGTGGTAGAGGTCCGAAATGATCTATGTGTAAAACCTCGAAATGTTTATCTCCTTTCGGGATATTATGAAGGGTGCCCTCAACTTTTCCAGAACTGGGAGAAAAGTGAATACATTTAAGATAATTTTCTATGTACGACGTAATTTTGTTTCTCATGTTTGGGAACCAATACGATTTTTTAAGATGTTCATAACATTTAGTCGATCCTAGATGACACATAGCTTCATGGTGAGTTTGAATAACATGGTTCTCCATTTGGGTGGGCACATAGAACATTACATTACCGTTCATTTTACGATATACTAATCCGTTGATGAGTGCGTACATTTGACTTTCTCCTTTCTCTAAGTCAGATGCTATTTTAGAGATAATTAAATCACGACGTTGTGCTGCCGCAAGAGCAAACTCAAAGGAACCTTCTTCAATAACTAAAATTTCAGTGGACCGGCTAAGAGCGTCAACATGACCCATCCTACTTGATGGTCGGTGTTCAATCTTATAGTCGTAGCACTGGAGCTCTAAAGCCCACCGTGAGATTCTAGGATTTTTTTGCTCAGAATTAATGTCAAAGACTGGCAGTCAGTTATGATTTTAAATGGAATTCCTATAAGATATATTCTAAATCTTCTTACAGCGTAAATAATTGAGAGTGTCTCCAGCTCGTAGCTGTGATATCGCGACTCCACGTCAGTTGTTCTTTTCGAAAAGTAAAATACAGGATGCATCTTACCATCACTTTGTCGTTGCAATAATATAGAGCCATATCCAATGCTACTTGCATCGCAGTGCAACTCTGTTTCGTTATAAGGACTGTAAATAGACAAGATCGGAGACTCGAGCAATTTTGATTTTAACAATTCAAATATTTTTAATTCCAAATCACCAAATTGAAATTTAGAATCTTTCCTAAGAAGATCATAAAGCGGCTGAGCCAATGTCGCGAAATCTTTTATGAATCTGCGAAAATATGAACAAAGACCAAGGTAACTGTGTACGCCTTTAACACATTTGGGAACTGGAAACTCGCTAATTGCGCGTAAATTTTCTACGTTAGGGCGTATTCCTTGTGTATTAACTATATATCCCAAATACACTATTTCTTCGTAAAGAAATTTACATTTATCGTACCTTAACTGCAAAGCGTTATCCTTGACTATTTCCATGACTTCTTCCAAAACCACTAAATGATCTTCAATTGTTTTGCTCGCAATCAAAAGATCGTCCATGTAAACAAAAAGTTTGTCTGCTTCTATCAGATCTTTAAAGATATGGTGAACATATCTTTGGAAAACAGAGGGTGCACTTTTTAGACCAAATGGCATCTTGAGATACTCGAACTGACCTATTGGGGTTACGAAAGACGTATACTTGACAGAATCCGCTGCTACCTTAACATGATGAAACCCGCTACGTAAATCTAATAAAGAAAAATACCTTTTATCGCGTAATCTATCTAAAAGGTCGTCAATAATCGGTAAAGGGAAGTTCTCACGTACAGTATGTTTATTTAAGACGCGATAGTCGATACACATTCGCAATTCTTGATTTTTCTTTTCAACTAATACTATAGGCGAAGCATACGGTGAATTACTTTCACGAATAATTTTTCTTTTAAGTAAATCGTCAATAATCTTCTTCAATTCTATTTTATGCATATAAGGCAATCTTCGCGGAGTGCAATAAAAAGGTTCGTCTTTGCTTAACTTAATTTCCATTTGAAAATTTTCAGTAACACTCCCGGAAATATTTTTATAGCATGAAATTTTTGCCTCAGATACGATATTATTAACTTTTTCTTTTATAGAATATGGCAATTTTTCATTTATAATCAGAGATGGTTTACAATTCGTTTCATTTTCAAATAGGTCAATATTAAATATTTGTTTATCAAAGTCGTCACAATTACCTGAATTTTGCGATTGAACATGGTTGCGAAAGCCGATTCCTTCCTTATTTTCTTGTTTCTTTTCTTTAATACTGGACACATCAAATTTTAAATTACATTTTGCCAAAAAATCTCGACCTAAAATTGCAGGAAATTTCATACTCAAATTTTCAACTATTCACAAATTTAAATTGACATTCATGCTACCTAATCTTACTTTAATATTTGAGATACCCACGATGTGAAGGGGACTATTATTGATTCCACAAAACTGATAGTCATCAGAGTTTACTTTTGTCACAATGCAAGCTGGAACATATCGCTGCTGAAGGAAACTAATTGGGCTTCCTGTATCCAAGAGCGTTAACAGAGAGCATTCGAAGAGCTCAGCCTCATCAGCCTTACCAAAGGTGTACCTAATAATATATTCAAAATTTTCATTAGCGGTAAGCAAATACCTAAGCTGTTGAGTATCCTCGGGATGTTTCGCCGCATCATGAATACTGTTGGTCTGAACTGTCATCACAGGAGCGTCACCGGAACATTGATGTGAATAATGCCCCAATTTACCACATTTGAAGCATGATCCTTTTGTCCTTTTAGGCTTCGAACATCTGCTACTAACATGACCATACTCGTTACAGTTGAAACACTTCAATTTACTAAGATGTTGACCTTGGTTAATGTTGGATCTTGATTCCTGTGCGCGATGTTTTGTTTGATCATGGGATAGTACGAATTGTGATTTCATTTTTTCGTATTTTCTTAACGCAAGTTTGAGTTCGTCTAATGTATCGGCACCATATAATAAAACTTTATTCGTTTGTGTGTCCTGGACTCCACTAACGATGTATTGAATAAGGTCTGTTTCTTCCATGTTTGATAGAGAAGCAATTTCTTGCATCGTGAAAACGTATTGCTGATAAGTTTCATCATTTTTCTTCTTACGATGCCTCAATTCGTTATGGATGTCTGCACTGGTAACTTTTCTAGAAAATTCACTTAACAGTTTATTTTTCAACTCACTCCGAGATTTTATAGATACAGTTCTCAAGAACATTTTAGCGGTACCAGTCATTAACCGCTTTGCATAGATGAACCGCATTTTAGAATCCCATAACAAAACTTTTGCTGATTCTTCAAAATTTTGCAACCATTTCTTTACACAATAGTTGTCGTCTCCACTAAAGTTTGGAAAAGATTCTTCAACATCTTTAAAATTTACAAAAGGTCTTGTGCTAACTGCATCCTCAGGTTCCGTAAGCTGTGAGATTTTTTTTTTCAGTTCTGCGATTTCACTCTTTTTCACCAGTTTTTGTCGCAACATTTCGATTTCAGCATCCAAATCTTCATCGTTATCGTCTGTAACAGTATTTTCTTCCAATTGATTATTCCCGTTGTTTATAGGTTCTGCAAGCATGTGATTAACTGGAAAATATTGGTTTATCTGTACTGTAGAAAGATCTTTTATAGCCTCCTCAAGTCTTAATTTTAATGCTGTTTTTATTCCTGTCGATTGTAATCCTAACTCTGCTAATTTTTCTTTTAGTTGGCCTGCCGTAGCATTTTCTAAAAACCGCTCTACACGTGTATCCATGTGGCCAGGAGTACAGCTGTGCACACTCAAAACACTAGCAAAAATTTGATAAAATCACAGATATTCCAAATAAATAGGTCACCGATGATCCTCTTCTAGATTTTATCACAAAAATTTATGCTGGAGATCACCTATGATCACCTTTCACAAACACGTGTTGGGATGAATAGCGTATTAATATTCACCTTTTCCCTTACGAGTATGTAAGTATACCACAAAAATTCTCTGCGTTGACTTTTAATAATTATTTCTCGGCCCCGAATAAAATTTAATCAAATATCCCAAAAATAAAAACTTCACGGTTCACGATCTCACTTCTGAAATTACTGTAGGAATTAGCGTTAGGACTTTACATAAAAACACACAAAACAAGACGGCACGAGTTAAAAGAGGCACGTTGAATGATCGAGACTAAGATGTGTCGCCTGCCATCCTGTAATAGCCGTCAACGGAATCACTGTAACAAGTGCAACGTATATTTATGTATTTCCAAGGACATGCACTGTTTCAAGGAATTTCATTTAGAAAAAGAGCTTAATAAGTAAGAGTGTTAATTATGATTTTTTATTATATATTTTTAGGGATTCTCCGGTATATAGCAAAAGCTAAAAACGTTCTAATTTGTTATTTCATCACTCAACTCATTAATTTTCGGTGACAGGTTTCAAGTCTTGGTTTGACTCATCAACAGGTCCCAAATAGCGAAATTGGGTGATTTGAAAAACAAATGAAAAAATGAAAAAAGAAGAAAGAAATGAAAAGTTTGAGAAAAAAAAAAAAAAACAATTTTTTTATTTATTAAAAAAATGTAAAATTTTTTTTAAAGAAGCAGATTCATTCGAAGCGAATCGAACCTGTATCCGCCACGCAGTGGGCTGAAAAATAAAGAAGAAAAAGGAAGAAGAAGCGTTTCATGTCAGCAGAAAAGCTTCCACTCATCGGTGCAGCTTGGTTTTCTGCCTGCTGCAGACGCTTGAAAATAGATCAAACTGGGTGTGAATTATATGAGGAAAAAACACTCTTATACGAGCCCAGGAGGAAAAATAAATAAAATAAAAAGATTACTCTTTTTGACTTTTTACCGGGTTAAACTTAATTTTGTTCAAGAAAGAATTTTTTGGGATTCTCCGGTATATAGCAAAAGCTAAAAAACGTTCTAATTTGTTATTCTTGAACAAAATTAAGTTTAACCCGGTAAAAAGTCAAAAAGAGTAATCTTTTTATTTTATTTATATATTTTTAGTTTTTGGTTTGTTAATTGTGACATGAACTAATTTTTTTTTTCATTTCATTCAATGAACTTTTATGCATTTTTCTAAAATGAAATGAAATTTATTCTTGTTAATGTTCGCAGGTATATTTTCCTATATTGAGCTAATTTAAGCAAAATATTACTGTTAAATCACTTCTAAAGTAAAACGTTTAATCCTCTGACACATAAATAAAAGCTTATGGAAAATTATAATATGAGAAAAGTTTTCGTTTCGTTTTTGCCTTCGTGTGTCTCTAATTCCTAACCCTCACAATTGTGAGGGTCCTTTTTCGAGGAAAGGGGCCGGTGAGAAATTTTTCAATTTTTTTCTCTTAATACTGATGGATGATATAAGGAAGCGGCAGTATATGAAATGCCATGTAAATTGGAGAACTTTTTTTTCCTCAGAAGGGAAAGGGTTATAATAAAAACGGATGTGTACTTTACCATTTTCATCTATCACAATTTAAATTTGGTAATCGTTTTATTATTTTAATTTCTTCCATTGGTTTTCTTTTTTTATAATTTTTAACATTTAAAAACGAATAAAATTTAACAAAAAATTCGAAATTTCTTTAAAAACTATAAACTTTCAAGCGGTAGTGTACTTACCTATATTTTGTATGCGTAGTATAAAGAAATAATAGTTTAACTTCCAACCGATAGGTGTCGTGCATTGAAGTTAAATCAAATTTCTTATCAGTAACACACATTCATACAAACCAATAAGAAAAACAAAACTGCAAAGCTTAAGAGAAATGAAAATCAAGATTACACTCAGCTCTCTTCCAACAGCTTTGTTTGGATATTGGAATTTGGGGGATAAATATCGTTTGGAATTTTCAATTCAGCTAATCAGCCACAGCTTTTTTGCATCAGCTGGGAGAATTCAAATGAGAAGGAATGTGGAGAATTCGTTCTTACACCTGAAAAAGTTCGTTATCGTTACCTGTACAAGTCAATAGTCACCTCACTCACCATGCATTTAGCTGTCAGTCACTGTGCTGTTAGCGCTTTTTTCCAGTTATTTTCACCACTTAACATTTTGCATTGCTTGCTTCATCTCCACCATTCCAACAGAAGCAGGAACTTGAACTTCCTCTGCATGCGCTGCCCCAACAGAAGACCGGCAAGCTCCAACTTTCATTCCATTTCCAATCAGTCAGACCAGAGCAGACAGGCAGCAACAAATACCACAGCAGCCACCGAACCGCAGCAGCACAGAGTAGGCACACACACAAAGCATAAAATTTCTCATATAAAATTGCTGCTGCAAATTCTTCCATTTCTCTCCGTCGCGATACGACGACATTCAGTTTCAGTTCAGTTCAGAAAACAGCAGAATCAGTCTTCTGATTGCTTTTGCTGTGAAACGTTACGGTGGAGCTGTGGTGATTGATTCGCTGGTGTTGCACTCGCCAAGCCAAATGTGATCTGTCGTTTTTCGTGTACGTGTTCAAAGGACATTTCCCACATAAAAGAAGAAGAATCCTGTGTACACTTCTCAGATCCATATAAACATATCAACAACAATAACAACAACAACAACGTGAGAAGGTAATTAGTGGGGCATCCGTTTACCTTTGTGTATCGAAGACATCACCCGGACCTGACACCCAGCCGGATTCAGTTTTGTGATAAAATTTTGTTGTGATTGCGGCAAGAATTTCTGATAAAAATCGATAAATTCTGCTTGGAAACGGTTTTCGGCTGGTTTTTGTTTTTTTTTTTTTTGTGTTTTAATTCTTTTTCCTCGTTCTTTGTGGTGTTTTGCTCGATTGCTGCTTGATGAGAGAATTTTGTTGATGGCGGTTTGTCGTCAACAGTGATTGCCACCGTGCGTTCATTTTCAGTGCAATTATAACGGTTTTAAGTGCTTGTTATCAACTCAACACTGTCAGCGGAGTTTTGTGTACTACCAACGAAAAAAACAAAAAAAAAACAAAAATAGAAAAACGTGTCACTTCCTTTCTAAATAGTGAGCGCTCTATATAAAGGGCGCCTAGCCTGGAGTTAAAAAAAAAAAAAAAAAAGGAGAGAAGAAAAAAGGAACACTCAAGTGGTGGATATTTTTGTGTCTTCATACATATCTCTACACGACAGTTATATTGTCCCGTTGTGGGTTATTATTACGTTTTTAGTGTGATTTGTGAGTTTTTATCGTAATTTTTTTTGTTTTTTTTTGTGTCATTTTTCGGTTTAGCCACTCAAGTTTTTAGCATTGTTTTATTGGTGTGTGTGCCTGTGTGAGTTTGTCCGTTTTGTGCTACAAGTGTCATAAATTAAAAATATTAAAAAATAAAATAAAATCCAAATTGATAAGAATATCTCGCCGTTGGATAATGGTCCTGTTTCCAGATTTTGATCAGGATGTCTCCATTTAAAGGTGAGTTCTAATGGCACATGAAAAACATTTTTTTTCACATCTTCCTTATTTGTTTTGATAAATTTTCAACGGTTTTCCGTTTGATTTGAATTCTTCTTCATTTCTTAATTTTTTGGTTGACTTTTTTTTCTTCTTTTTCTTTTTGACATCAACTGTAAATTAGGAGAATTTTTAAGTTTGTTTCACATAGCTTTTACCGGAAGTGTTGTGTTACTTGCGGATGGTTCTCTGGTAAGAAGAAGAAAGGAACCAACAGGAAGTAATAGAGGCTGCCGGATTATTATATTAACCGAAACCCAGTGCTGCCCTGGTTGATGAACTGGGCACATACAAAAGGAGGATTTTTCTTATTGAATTAGCAATTAGCGGAATATTGCATCTAAATTGTTGTTGTCGTTTTTTTTAACTGAGATTAACCTTTCTGGCACGATATATTTGAAACTTCCACCTCCGCCGTTAGTGGTACAAAATGTACACTTTTTTTTAAATAATAACAAAGTAAAAATTTTTAAAAAAATTATTTTTTACATAATTAGGAAGCACTTAACAAATTAAATTTTAACTTACAGTTATAAAAGTATATAAAAGAAATTTCTTATGCTGATCAGGAAAAATCAATTTTAAAAAACGTTGGCGTGTTTTGCGGCATTTTCTGTCCTTTATTCGGGGGCAAATGGTATACGTTCCAAATGGTTTCCGCCGCTCTTCCTGGCTTGATGTTTTTCGTTCCACTTGTAGAACTAGTTCTGACATAGCTTAATAAATACGTTTAGGGAAATTTATCGGTTGATTGTGGAGTCTTTCTACAATGGCATGATTTATAAGGTCTTTCCCAAGATTCAACAAGAACTTCCTTCGATAACCCCCCATTGCTTTTTTGCGGTGGATTTTTTGTAGTCGATAGAACAAAGCTGTTCCAAACAGTTTTGGAACAATGCAAATGGCCGTCTATTGCTGGTCCTTTTTACTGTGTACTCATTGACCATCTTATCCATAATATCAACAGATCCGTTAGTGTGATTATAATGCAGAATCATGTCAGGTTTGAAATTGTTCGTTACATCGCTCACAGCATTATCATGATGTTCGATACCTACTTATTACAATCACATGTTTCTTGGCTTTTGGTACATACGAAACCATCGTTATGTTTTCATTCATGGAATGCAAAAACTGAAGACCGATCTAGTTGGTACATATCAGCGGTTTTGGGATATCTTGTTTATTTTTTCGATGAGTGCCACAAAGTTTTAGTCCAAGATCATACAAACTTCGCGCCAAAGGTATACTTGCAAAAAAGTTGTCCGTTGTAATCTCACATTCCCAACGTGCTCCGATGTTTCATCCTCTACGAGAAACAACTTACATACATCAGTGGGTGATATGCCTATCCGATGCATGTGTGTTTGTTTAGCTTGCAGGACTTTTGTAATTATTCTGATTTGATTCTAAGCCAGCTTCAAAAGATCCAGGCTCGTTTTTGGTGAAGGTCCTTTAATGAATGTTTTGGTTTGTTTGGAGTCTATCATTGAATTCAATCCTTGGTCCATTCGGTTTTGGATGCAGTTTTGATTGGTAAGTTTTCGATGATGTAAGGGATACCGCAAAATGGTTCCGGTTCTATTAGGGGCATGGATTCTCCTTTTTTGGCCAATAGGTCTGTGTTTTTATTCACATCAATTCTTGAGTGCCCTGGCACCTATTGAATTGTTAGGTGGTTTTTTGTGTCAAGTTTTGTTAATGCTTGAATGCCTTCCTACATTATTTTCCCTTGGACCTCAGTTGATGAGGTTGATTTCAATGCCGATTGGCTATTCGTACAGATATAGGTTGTGTCCTCTCCGATATCATGTCGAGTATTGGATTTGCATCTATTCCTTCTGTTATATTGGGTAGAGTTTTGGAGTCCCATCCACTATAACTATCTGTCCGAGCTCTGTCCACCATTAGTCCAGCCTCTCTTTCAAGAACTTTACTGAGTTCTGGTAGTGTCTCTAGAGCGCTGGTAGATGTTGTTCGCATGACACCAGTAATACTTAGACAGTCGCGCGCTTGTTTAGCTTCCTGATGGTTGTCTTTTGTGTACATTTATTCCACCATGCTACTACAGCAAAATATTTAAGGGTACGCTGGGGGTGATTGAGAGTTCGACTGCCAAGTGATCAGATTCAGCCATATGCGCTGTACAAACGTAATTTGAGAATTGGGGAAGGAGATTAATAAGATTAGAGGTTACGATATAGAAGTCAAGAGTTGACCCAGAACGTGGAATGGTCGGAGTATCCTGCGAGACGACGACGAAATCATGGGTGGTGTTATAGAGAAGCCAGTCATGTACTGTCTTGCCTGACGGACTTACGACAGAGTCATTCCATAACGGATGCCTTGCGTTGAAATCACCACCAAGCACCGTGTAAGTGAAATTGTCTGAGATTCGAGCAATGCTGTTCATGTTGTTCTGGATATCAGCTCCTGTGGCGTGGCATCTATTATATAGGGCGATTAAGAGAAGAGATTCGTTGTCACGAAGTTCTAACTTGACAGCAGTGCATTCCATATTGGAAAGGTTACTTATTTTCACCTCTTCGAATTTAAGGTTTTCCTTAATGAGAAGGGCAGTGCCTAGGGTTGTCTCAGATTTGTCCTGACGGATGAAGTTGTAGTGTTCAAAAGCTAACTTATGTCTCTCAGTGAGGAGAGTTTCAGAGAGGAACATAAATGTGGGTTTATGCTCAATGAGGAAGAGATTTAGTGCTGCTTTTTTGCTGTGCCTTACCAGCGAATTGCAGTTAAGTGACATGATTTTCAGCTTACTTAATTGCCTAGACATAGTCCAAATACAAATTGAAGGTAAGCTGCTTGTTTTTCCGATATGGAAGAGAGCTTCCTGTATTTAGGAAGGAAATTATTGATTTTGCCCATAAGGACGAAAAGGTCGCAGCCAAATAGCGACTTGGCTTCTTTGGTGCAGAAATCGTCAATTTCAGACACTCTTGGTTTTCTAGGAGCTGCATTGGGGGCAGATCTAGGTGCTGCTTGTACGTTGTTGTACTACCTCCTTGTACTTGGGGCAGCTTATGTAACTGGCTGGATGTCCTTCAGCTTTACAGTTGACGCAATATGGGGCACCTTCCTTCTCGTTATTCCTCTCGCATTGTCCTGTTAAGTGTACATTTTTGCACTTCACGCATCTGTAGTCGACCGCGTAGTTCCTCGCGACGTGGCCGAAAGCCTGGCAATGCTTGTACTGGGAGATTCCCGAAGCACGGTATTTTTCCCAGTACACAATTTGGTTTAGTAGGCGATTTGTGGCCATTATGAATTTTATGTCATAGTTTCCACCGAAATTTATGACGAAGGAATTTGAATCCTTAGTCCTGGGCGTTTTAAAATGTACGACCGAGTTGATTATAAAACCACGAAGTTTTCCCTCAAGTGCTGCCTTAACATCCTCTGCGTGGTATGTGTGCTGAACTCCTCTCAGCAGAAGTGTCGTCGTCCTGTCACACTTAGGCGTAAACGTGTAGCTCTGCACGCCGATGTCCTTGATGATGCTGAATAGCGTCTTGTGGTCGTCCTGTGTGATTGGCTTAATAATGCACTTGGTGCCTTTTGCCGTCTTTATAAAAAATTTTGGTCTGCTTTCTAGCTTATCCAGGTTATTGTTGAACGCTCTGACGTTCAGATTCTGGCATACAATTGGTGGGGGTCTCACAGCCTTTACTATCAGCGTCAGCAACACCCTTCGCGACACAATGTACCTGCGCTTGAGTATTATCATACATTTTAACTTTTGACAGATTTAGCGACAGCGTCCGCGACTCGCGACAGCGTCACATTGTAACTCAGCCTTAAGACAAATCGCACGAAAATAATCGACTAAAAATAGCGGCTAATCGATTATAAAAAAAATCGATGTTTTTAGTCACTCGACTAATTTTCCCCATCACTATAAGTCAGCTTGTTTGCTCCTATTGCGAGATCCCCACCAAGTTGTCTTGCATCGATTTTATGTCGGAAAAAACAGATAAAAAAAAAGTTATGATCGCTGACCAATTTCTTAGAAACAATAGCTGTTTTTTCTGCCATTATGAATCCGGGTTAGGATCAGAAGTAATTTCTGCATTAAATTTTTTCGATAGAGCTATGATTTAAAATATTTTTAGCAAAATACAAATTTTCAATCACATTGCAGTAGAATAATGAAAAATATAGATAAAAAAGTGTTAAATTTTGAACCTAGAATCCATGATACAAAGATAACAAGTATGGCCGATTCGAGACGAATTTTTTGTGTTGCTACGTCATGAGGTGACTAATGTCTTTGTCTTCGGGAAAAGTAATTATGCGCTAGTGGGAAAGCAAAGAAATGATAAGGACGATTGAAATTGAGACGAACAAATTTCTGACAATTGTTGCCAAAGGAGGCAAGCAACCAATTCACAGATAATTCGGGCATACCTTGTTAATCTTTGTATCATGCCTAGAACCCACATGCATAAAAGTTTGACATAAGAATTATATAAAAAAAAAAATAGCATTTTGTTAAAAATATTTTAAATCATAGCACTCTACCGAAATAATTTAATGCGGAAATTACTTTTGATCCTATCCCGGACCCATATCCGAAAGAATCATAGCTAATTGAGAGTTAGCTACAAGCTACATGAAGCTCTATTTCAGCATCTTGAAGAGCAAATCTGCAACAATGAGCGCTACCAGCTTCACATTCATACTGGACAACTTAACACGAATAAAGTGAAATTTTCTTGAGAGTCTTTCAAGTTTTTAGTGCCATATTAACGTATTTCTTTGCATAAAATTAATTATATTTTTACTACATCCGAATTGACTAATCGTACCCTCAGAATGTTTTTGATATGAAACATATAACTTTTACTTCATTATCATGTTGGTGTTATTGCAGCTCTACAGCAACAAAATTAAGAATTTGCCTGATATCAGCTACAAGTTCATTTGCAGCTAGCTGCACCATGTAGCTTGAAGCTCGCTATGTAGCAGTTTCTACGGTGCAAACAGACACTTGTAGCTTGTAGCGTGTAGCTCTCGATGTAGATTGGCTCTTATACCCACTATTACTACTCATAAGAAGACAAATAAATGCCCAGCCGTCGTCCCTGCAGATTGGCCCAATTGAGGCAGCAGCGCTAAAGCTAAAAATTTGGAAAAGTACGCTGCAGCACAAGCATTAAACGCCGGCGTCAGCTTTACATTGTGCCCGTACAATACGAAAATCATCCTGTTAAACTTTTACATATCGCTCTACAGTCCAGCACCCAATGTGTGTTTCCCAATTCAATTCACCGCGTAGGTGTGGTGGTGCTTTGGGGGTTGGGGGTCATGACCCCCTGTGAACCACCGTTTGTATACGCACTTGGTTGTACTCTTTTGTAATCGTTAAACAATCGATTCCGCCTTCTAAGGTTGTTCGTCGACATTTCGATACAGAATTGGTTTTGGAATCAACATGTATCTCCCATTTGTTTTGGTATATTCCAATTCAATGGATACTTTAAAATTTGGGATACGATTCGTTCAAACTATACAGAAATGCCACAACTTCTGAGATAAACTGACAAATCAAATTAAGAGTCAAATAAAAATTATCAAAGTATGTCCAGAACGTGTTTGGGGACGACCAACAAACAAATTATCTCCAGCACCGGAGTAAATTTCCAAAGAACATGAAAATCCGGTTAGGTACGTCGCGAAGATAAAAGATGATTTTCGTTCTTCATTCATGCAGTTTATCAGGTCTATTTTGAGGAATTCGTTTGCTTTTCATTTTTGTTGTCGGTACACAGATCTGTTCGTCAACGCAGTAGAATGGAGATAAATTGTTGTTTTGAAATATTTTATGAATGGTTGCACTTTATACAACCAATTGGAAGTCAGGTTTACTTACCCACATTGGAATTGCGTTCATATGAATTGACATTGAAATGGATTCTGCGACAAATCGGGTCCGTAGTGTCTTTCTGGCATGAAGTGTATGCTCGTTTCACATAAAAAACTGGAGAAATTCAAAAACGTTTGCAAGATATCAGAAGCAGGTCATACCTGTGCGCAGTTTTCAAAGTTTTTAGTTCAGGCGGTAATTTATTTTGACGACTATTGAATGTCATTTTACTGCAAATTGCAGATTTTCAATTTTCACGATTTGAGTTCCAACAATTCATTATTAACTCCCTTTTGGCTATTCCAGAAAAAAATACGTTAGATACCTAATCCCAAGTAGAACTAGTTTATGTGTATTCGTCTTCTTGTGCGCCCGCGAACAGTTTTTGAACCGTGGAGCAGTTGAACGAGATGCAGACGAAGTATAAGAAGCAGCAGACTGCAAAAAAAAAAAATTGCTTGAAATTGCTTACCGCGAAGAGTACTTCAATATTGAATAAATTCAAACTCATAACAATTTCTTCACCGAAAATCTCTATGAATTTGGAGTCCGCCTACTGCGACTGATCGGAGTCTCAAAATCGTTGTCACACAAATAAAATTTTTCTCTTCAACTTCATTTGTAATTAATTCATCGTCGGTCGTAGCCACCTCTTAATCCACAACCAAATTTGCTCGTGGGATATTTTGAAGAGATTTATAATTTGCTACGAAGAGGAAGCAGAAGATGAAGAACACATAAATCAAATTAATATCAACAAATTTCGTCGCAGAACCAAGCAACAAAATAGTCAGTTTTGGTCAACGGAGACTTTGCAAGATTACTCCATGAACGACCTTTACACCTTCATGAAGTGACGCGAAATTTCTGCTGATGGGGTCATTGGACAAGTTTTTGTTTTTGAAGAAACTATAAAGGGCGTTTGGTGAGAACTGATGCTGTGCGATGCTAGGAGTTATTTTTTTCACGAAAATTTTATAAAAAAAAGTTCTACAACACATTTGGTTCCCATTATAGGATGTCGCCACATTCCAAATGCTCGAATAACGTTCAAATCAGGTGATTTCGATAGGCAAACTTTTTCCTGTGGTGTTTAACTGAAGGAAAGAACCAGAAGTGTGTCTAGAAGGGGGAGCAAGGAACGCGATCGCATTATCAAAATCTGACGCCTTCAAAACAACGGAATTCAGATGATACGAATTTAAGCATAAATACAACTGATTCTCTGATTTTAGTGTGAATCAGGTAACTTCTCATACTTCTTTAAGTAGTAAATATCTTATAACTCTAGAGACAATACACGGTCACCCATGTTGGCAAACTCGAGTAGGACAGTGATGTAGTCACGCAGATTTGACATGCCTCGACCTGATGTATAGGAAGGCCTCAATTCTTTCTTAGAAATTTACTGGAAATTTGTTCCTTAGAAGTTTTATGCATTATTGGAGGCAGACACAGGCATAAGAAATTATTGCTTTTCGGCAATTGGTGGCCGACAAAGGTACAAATGAAAGTATTGTATCTGAAAGTAACCCCAATCGTCCGGCCACCAAAGTGAATAAAAATTTCTACCGAAATATTTTTTTTAAATTAAAAAAAAAAAAAAAAATTATTATTCCATATTTACTCGTTTAGGCTCATAAAAATTGTTGATTGTTGAATTTAAGAAAAAACTGAGAGTTTCCCTACATCAGGTCGAGCCATCGTTGATTTTATATTGTAGCGAGATATTGCTGTCTGCCTCGACCAATGCATAAAAAAAATCGAAAAAAGAAATTTCCAGTAAATTTCTAAGCAAAAATTGTGGCCTTCCGTCGTTCATCGGGTCGAGATATCGTCAATTTTATATTCGAGAAAATCCTTGCTGGTTTTTAGTCGCGGCTTACACGAGTCAGTAAAACTGACACTGATAGCGTTTGACACTTACACAGGCTCTTGTAAGCCCCTACTGACTACTTTTTTCTTAACGACTAGTCTGTACTGACAAGATTTCTGACCAGTCAGTACAGTCTTTACTGACTCACTAGTCAATAAACTGTCAAATGAAAAATTAAGTTGACGGAAATTGAAAATAAAAGTTAGATGCTAGTGGATATTTGTGTTTATATTCCTAATCTTCTCTCTAAGCCTAATCTTTATTTTGTCGATAAAAATTATGAATTAAGGAAGAAATCGTTAGATATGCATATAGAAGAAGAATGTCTGCACCGTTTTAGGAAATTTTATTATGAACTGACTGTAGTCAATTGATCGAACGCAAATCGTTTTTTGTCAGTAAATATGACAGACCAAATCAGGACTGGCCGTCAGCTCTATTGACTCGTGCAATCGTCGTTTTAGGTCTATCTGCTCAGTCTTTGTATGCCATTAGTTTGTCTATGATGATTGTCTTGTAAAAAATAGAAACTTGTGTGTGTGTCATTTTCTGTTAATAACAACATTTCTTATAGCTAGAGTTTTAGTCGTAGCCAACTAACTCATTTTCTAGAAATATTATTGATAAGGCTTTCATTTTTCTAATATGCATTCTTCATCTGTATATTTCCTTATTTGTTCCAATACGGAGTAAACGTGTCTCGATTTTAAATTGAATCGAAATGTTGCAAAGTGGGTCCTTGATTTAGGCAGGTATCTGATTTGTGTGACATACTGCACATTTGACTCCTTTAATTAAAAATTAAGTCATTATGGACACAGTTTGTCCTGGGTATTAAGCCGACAATCTCCAGAAAGTTTTTATTCAGCATATGGAAATAATTTCCTTTGACATTCGCAGTGACGCTTTTTTAAATATTCTCGCTCCTCAAAATTGTTCAACTTAGATACGCCGCTGGAAAAAACAACCATGAATAAGCCGACTACAATTTAATAACTTAACTCTTTTAGAGGCACGATATGATAAAATTAAAAAAATTAACGAAATTTAGTCAATCTGAGTTTATTCCATTTATTGAACCAAAAAAAAAAAAAAAAATCTTAAATTAATATTGTTTAATTGCAGAGTCCTGCGTAAGGATATGATATGAATTTTATACCACCGCGCACATAATAGGATCACTTTTTGTGAAAATCTGTAAAACACGTTTTATGTTTTACTAAGGCAGAGAGGAACGTTCCGCATAGAGAACTTTTACTGTGTTCGTCTTTGGTATCCCTTTTTACTGCATTTGGCACAGCGCCGTAATGTACATCTTATCGGTTGATGTGATGAGCCTGCCACTCGAATAGATGGGTCACCATAAGGGTTTGTTTTTTTTTTATCTGAACTTTTTCTCGTTTAGATTTTCGTTTTTGAGGCAATGGTATAGTTATCAAATAGTTGATAATATCCAATTTAAACCCCTTCAGAGGTTGCTTGTAGTTGACAAGTTTTGCTAAGATATAAGCACATAAGCATATAAGACATAAGCATGTGTGCGTCATACATCCAAAAAAATGAAAGAAAATCCTATGCTACCATTTGTGACTCTTTCGGTCAACCTCGTAATATTTTTTGAGCTGGTCAAACTTATCAACATTATTCATATTTGAATTATATTTAGCAATAGCTTCGGGGCAAAGAACTAACTCTGAAGAACCATCGGGCTTTGTTCGTGTTACTTTAGTTACTTTTTTCACGATCATGGAAATTTGGAAATTTTGTCTTTCTACTTTAGATAATGTAATCCAGAGTCACTTGTTTTCCAGTCGAAGGATTTGGAGAGTTTTCTGTCCTCTTTCAAGTCTGATGGTAAAAATCTCCGATTTGCTTGTACAGTGCCAGATGCGTACATCCTATTCTGTTTCAACTCAACCATCAAATTACATGTTGTAAAAAAAATTATCAAAATACAATTTGTGATTTTTGCCAATAAAAGGAGATCTCATATGCAAAACGACGCTTTCGTCTAAGTTTTTTTGAATATCATTGCCTTTTTTGCCTGTATATATTTCAAAGTTACATATGTAACCACTCTTATCGCAAAACATCCATACTTTATATCGTCTTTTTATGGGCTTTTTAGGCAAATACTGCTTCAGAAAACTGCGACGCGACATTTAAACTTAATCATCGATTCGTCTAGCGCAAGAAGTATTCCTGAAACAAAACAGTTTTTGATATCTTTCCAAAAGCATATCCAGGAAGGATTTGAACTTTGTATACTTTGCTGAAATTCGGAGAATTCTTGTTAGGCATCAATGACGAATTGTTCAAATGAATATTTCCTCCTAAAATCAAACTAAACCTTTTGACTGACATCAGTTTGGATATACCTACATATATGGGTCGTTAAATTCAGGTATACTAGACGAGTATGCGTGGTAGTTCGTTTGCGGTTTTATTCCCATAATTAAATTTATTCCAATAAAAACATTGATTTCTGTGCTATTAGTGTAGGTAGGGCAGATAAAACTTTTCCGATTGCTGTGCAAATAAATTAGTTTGGAGTACTCTACTATATGTTCAACGATTTCATCAGTGAGTAATGCACTGAAAAGATCCCTTGGATCGTTTGAAGGAAGATTTAAAATGATCTCCGATGGACCATAGTGTGTTCCCTTGAATTGTTCTGATTCAGCTATACGGAAATTTCTGCTTCATTTCGGTGGATTAAAAGCTTTTGCATTCCAAACTTTTTTTTAAATAGCTCAGAATAATTTCGTCATCAGTTTCGAAATCATCCCTTGACATCTATAATGTTTCAACACTTGTACGACTAAATATGCTATATTTTGGTAAAAGTGGCTTACATAAGGCTAAGATAGATACTTCGAAAGTAGATGGTACTTCGTTTTTGGATTCCTCATAAAATTGTAGTAACTTATCTTCTTCCACACTAGGTATATTCCTCATCTTTAGACTCAGAGCCGGAAGGAATACTTGCCAATTTTTTCGCAAAATTATTTTTTAGCGCGTTGGTATATAAAACTAACCGCTTAGTCTAACCCATCGTTTCCCAAAGTGAGTTCCGTGGACTAATAGCAGGGGTTCCGCGAACTTTTTGTAAATAAATAATTTATAAAAAAAAAAGATTTATAAACAAAGATTAATAAATATTTCTCGATTTTATTCGATCCAATTTAAAATTCTTTTTCAATTCCATTGATATTGCCTTCAAAAATGCATTTCCATTCTATTTCATATGTGCCAATTCCATTTCATTCACTATATAAAAAAGTAGATCTGGCAACATTTGCATTGCGAGAACAATCCTTTTATTGCCGTTGTAGATTTTAAAGTCAATAAAACAAAAAAAGGGAAACCACAGTTTTTTTAATTATATTGTTTTAAAATACGCATTAAAAATACGAATTTAAAATTTCTTTTAATAATATTTGATAAAAATGTAAGTTATTTTTCAATTTTTGAAAGTAATCGTATGAGTATTTTTTTATTATCGATAAATTTTGTGAATAGTTAACTCAAATTTTTGTGATGATGGAACGTTGGTTAAAACAAGGGACTTTAAAAAATAAAAACAAAAAGTGATCATTATACCCTAGATGAAATCTATGGGGTATACTAAGTTTGTCATTCCGTTGTGTAACACCTCGAAATAATGATGGTAGAGCAAAATGGATTGGACACCCCCGCATAAAATTAAAACTTATTTTGATTTTTGGATGTCCGTCTGTCCGTCCGTGCGCACGATAACTCGAGAACGCGTTCACATAGAAAGCTGAAATTTTGTACACGGACATTAAAAAAAAAAAGTAAAATTAAGTTCGAAAATGAGACAAATCGGGCAACTCCTTCGTGGGGTTGCCATACAAAAATTTCGTTTTCCACGATATATTTGGACACTATCTGAGAATACGTCGACATAGAAAGCTGAAATTTGGTACATTGGGTTTTCATACTAATAGCAAAAAAATTTCAAAAATGAACTAAATCGGGCAACCCCTTCTTGGTGTTGCCATATAACAATTTTGGTTTTTTACATATACTTTGAAAACGATCAGTCCTAGACATTTTTATTGTACTAAAAACTTCTTCAGAATAAGAAATCCTATAAAATTGGTTATAATCATTTTTTCTGTCCGACGAGCCGTTCTAGAAATATATGCGAAAAACCACTTCAAAAACCAAAATTTCACAGATGGGTGACCATACGAAATTTCATACGTGCATTCATCTATGGTATCACAAGAATTGGTCTTAGACCAATTCTAGCTTTTTCACTTGTTCTCAATTAAAAAGACCAACAAATGAGTCAATCTTGTGTATAAAAAAACGAAAATATGACATCAGATATTTGTCGTATGGATTTACAGGTATAGGAAATAATGGCATACCTAATGCGCAGTGTGTTATTTGCAATAAAATATTGTCGAACGCTTCTCTTGCACCAACTAAACTTAAAAGACATCTGGTAACGAATCATCCCGACCACACAGATAAATCATTAGATTTTTTTAAACGAAAACTTGAGGAATTGGAAAAAACAAAGTTATCCATGCTGAAAATTGTAAAAACAAACAATGAAAAAGCAAATGAAGCTTCGTACAAAGTAAGCTACCGTATAGCTCTCGCTGGTAAACCACACACCATAGCAGAAACACTTATTATGCCCTGTGTGAAAGATATTGTATTGTGTATGTTTGAAGATGAAAAATCTGTAGAAAAGATTGATATGGTGCCCTTATCAAACAATACAGTTGCCCGACGTATTCAGGATCTTGCAGATGATATTGAAAAAGAGCTTATTTCTCGTCTACATTTGTGTGACGCTTATTCCTTACAACTCGATGAATCAACTGACGTAGCAGGGCTCGCCGTTTTGGTTGTTTTTGTACGTTATAATTTTGACAAGTCAATAGAAGAAGATTTATTTTTATGCAATTTGTTAGAAACACATACAACTGGCGAAGACATTTTCAACAGCATTAACAATTTTATGAAAAAACATGATATTAATTGGCATAAATGTATTGATGTTTGTAGTGATGGAGCAAAATCAATGGTTGGAAAAACTGCGGGCGTTATATCAAGAATTAAAAATATTGTACCAAATTGTAGCAGCAGTCAGTGTGTCCTTCATAGGCACGCTCTTGTATGTAAGAAAATTTCTATTGACATGAGAACTGTTTTGGATGAAGCTGTTCAAATTGTTAATTTTATTAAAGCGCGACCACTGCACCATTGCCACTGCACTATGAAGACATGGGAAGTCAACAGACCGTTCTTCTTTTACATGCAGAAGTAAAAGGTGGTTGTCGCGAAGTAAAGTTTTATCCCGAGTTTTTGAACTACGGCGAGAGCTTGCTATGTTTTTATCAGAACAAAAACATGAACATTTTGCTGTATTGACAAACTCTTGCTGGCTGATGCGACTTGCATATTCACTGATATTTTTTCAAAGATAAATGAAGTGAGCCTTTCTCTACAAGGGAAAAGTGTAACAGTATTTAGCGTTAAACATAAAATATCGGCATTGTCACAAAAGTTAGAGCTTTGGATCAATTGTGCTGAAACTAACAATGTGAGTTGCTTTTCAACACTTTCTGATTTTTTAATGGAAAATGATTGCCTTCTGGATGAAGATATATGTCTTGATATTGTCCAACATTTACGTGGATTATATGATAATCTGCAAAAATATTTTCCTGCATCCAATAATGAATTCATGTGGGTTGAAAATCCCTTTATCATTAACGAAAAACCTGATTGTTTATCAATCTCGGAATATGAGAACTTGATTGAAATAAAATCCGGCGAACAATTAAAATACATTTTCAACACTGTTCACCTGGCAACATTTTGGGGAAATCTAATTTCGGAACATAAAGTTTTGGCTGAACGTGCAATACGGGTGCTTTTACCATTTTCCACTACGTATTTGTGCGAAACTGGATTTTCTTATTATACTTCTACGAAAACGAAATATCGTAATAGATTGAATTGCTCGGCAGATATACGCATCCAATTATCAACAATAAAACCAGATATAACAAGGATTTGCAAGAAAAAAAACAGCAAAACTGTTCACACTAATAACATTCATAAGATTAATTTTTTGTATATTATTAATCAACATCGAATGAATTTATATTATTTTTTGTATTATTATTTTTGTTTTTAATAAATACTATAATTTTCTGTAATACGATAGCTCTTATTAATATTGCCGATATTAAAATTCTAAGATTTTTGTAAATAGGGTTCCGTCAAAAATTTGAAATCAAAAAAGGGTGTCGCGGTGAAAAAACTTTGGGAAACGCTGGTCTAACCTGTCAATTCTCTTCAAAAAAATAATTCACAGTAAACGTCGATATGATTTCAAATAATCGCCTGTTAGTTTATAGCTAAACCAGGAACAAAATACCTTAACTCGCCTGGACACGATACAATGAGAATATAAATACCGTTATCACTCTGACAGTAGAAAAATTATCTTATGTTTTTCATGGAATTTACGTACATTTTTCTACTGCTATCTAGATATTATAATTTTTTTACAAAGAATATACATTCCGAGAACGAATCCTCGTATGGTATTGAATTTGTACCGTTGCCATATTTCACTGGAAAATTTTTGAAAAATCTGGTATATATTTTATACCATTGCCCCTGAAAGAGTTAAGGGGGAATATCAGTGTGACAGACTGAAAAATTATGTATTTTTTGGGGGTTTTTTTTTTTTAAAAACGGCTCTATGAAATTATTTGAAATTTTGTGTATTAATTACTGAAGTAATGAAGCATACAAGGAATTTTTTATTTTTATTTTCAGTACATTTTATTAAGCGGAAGAGCGGTCGCAACATGGGGTCTCAAAAAAAGACTTCGTGACGGTTGACAGCATATATGCCACAGCAAGCATCTAAAATCATAAATTCAAAAATATTATTAAATTATAATAGTATAGCTATCGCAGCATCGTAGGAAATTTGAAAATTTTATTTTGATTAGTACAAAAATGGCGGCCATTTAAAAAAAAAATTCGAATTTTACACAAAAATTTTGTAGTAAATTGTTAATAAAAAAAAAAAAGTAAACAATTTAAAAAAATACTCTACGATGCGACGATAGCGATAAGTTTTCTGAAGAGAATCCTTCTTGAATGAAGTCGATTGGACAAAATTTGACAGAGTTATGCTGTCAACCAGGTCAAAAAACATGATTTCGAGAAAAACGCGTTTAAAGTTTTGAAGAAACCGTTGAGTCGCACGCTACTCAAAACATGAATTGTAAGACGCACACTACTCGAAATATGGCTTGTAACTGATCAACTGACACAAATATTCATATACCTGCTTAATATGCCTGGCTCCCTCTGGCACGCAGGTGGTCACACAGGTATCAATTTTGGCGTCTGAACAGACGAAGAAGGGTGGTACGCGTCCGTCCGTATAGATGACTCTGGGATCGTCGACGCTTGGCGCCAATTTCGAATACTTCAAAGCCGAATATTGTTTTGAAAATTTGTAGCCATATTTTTTCTATAAATAGTAGGGGAAGGTGCTGTACCTTGGTACCTTTTTTTGACATAGTCCTTTTTTTGACAAAACTAATGGGACAAATCTTAAGCAACCGATTATTATAGATTGTCTAACCCATAACCTTTCCAATAATAGTCGAATATGCATTTAAAAATTTAGATTTCAGGATATCTGAAAGGAAATATGAAGGTCCTCTTTTTGGTCCAAGGTACAACATGCAGCTGTACCATGGACAGTGGCGTATTGTAAAGGGTTTTCCAATAAGAGGTGTTATTTTGATATTCAAAGAAAAATGCCATTTTTTGAGATAAAAAAGATCGGATCTTTATTTCATTATAAAGAGGAAGGTATGCCGTTAATAATAGAAAATACAGGACCATATCCTTTTCATGAAATTTTCCATAACCAAATCGCAAAGTGGCTGCCTTATGTCCTCGATAGCCTCACGAATTCCATCTTTGAGGTCTTGAATCGACGCTGGGCTGTTGGCGTAGACCTTCTCTTTCACGTGGCCCCAAAGGAAGAAGTTGCAAGTTGTTAAGTCACAAGATCTCGGTGGCCAATTGTGATCACCTCTTCGAGAGATAACACGGTCCGGAAACTTTTCCCGTAAAAGATCAATGGTATCGTTGCTTGTATGGCACGTAGTGCCCTCTTGTTGAAAGTAAACGTTGTCCAGATCAATACCATCCAATTCCGGCCATAAAAAAGCATTAATCATCTGTCGATAGCGCAATCCATTCACCGTAACTGTTGCTCCAGCCTCATTTTCGAAAAAGTAAGGTCCAATGACCCCGCGGGACCATAAACCGCACCAAACAGTCACACTTTGAGGATAGAGAGGCTTTTCAACAATAACTCTTGGGTTTTCCGAGCCCCAGATGCGACAATTTTGCTTGTTGACGAAGCCATCGAGGTGGAAATGGGCCTCATCACTCAAGATGAGTTTTCGATGGAATTCCGGATCATTTTAATAATTTAATTTTAATAATTTCAATGCGCTGTTGAATCGTGTATCGTCCCATTTTTATTAATAGCGTAGTTTCTACTTGTCAAATGTCAAAAAATGACAGCTCCAAAAGTGACATCTACCGAAATAGCGGGCTAATTAAAATAACACCTCTTATTGGAAAACCCTTTATTTAAGCAAAAAAAAAATTGTTTTTCTTTATTTACACTGATATTCCTCCTTAAGGTCAACATTCGCTATAAAATCAAGCAAATAACCGGATAAATTTGCTCTAATCTTTTGGAAAATTATATTGAAAGAGCCAGGAATTTTATAGCCACCTGAGGCGCCTATACTTGGCCAATGCCAATATGATTGCCAATCATATTACGATTACATAAGAAACACCTTGCGCTCACAAATTACCAATATATTTCAGATAATATTTTCCTTCATAATTCTGGCCATTAAAATATTTATTTAAGATAAACGCAATAATAAAGACTTACTTAAGTGCTTTTCAATCATGTAACCACCAGGGGTCATTGTGCCTATTATTAAATGAGAGCCTTTATTCCCATAAGAAAACAAAAAACAAACAAAACAAACAAAAACATCTCCAGCCTTCTTCCGTTGAGTGATCCTTAAGCGATGTACGGTCCGACAACGGTTCCATTCGGACGAAGAAAATATCTGATTTAAGAAGAACCAGTTTAATTTCGAAGTGAATTTATGATGTTTGTTCCCAGGGTATACATCTGCACATGCGCGCAGCATTCCCATACCTGTCTACGCGGTTTGTCAGAATTTTTCATCATGGAATGTTTCGTTGAGGTATGCTCTATACCCCCTTCCCACACATAATAAATAATAAATTTTTGGTTGAATTCACCTTTCACGCTGGTGGTGATGCTCATTAGTGTTTTTGTTCGTATCCGGCTACTTTCTTTACACGAATTGGCCAAGATTAATTCCGTTACTCGTCGCAAAAGATTTGTAATGATCATCTTCATTTTTACAAAAGCGCAACAACTCTATAGCTAGGTAGGTAGGTAGGTAGGTAGGTATAGGTATAGGTATAAGAATCAATCGTGAACGTACTGATTTTGGTTTTTGTGCTTTATCAATTTCTATAATCATTTTATATGATGCGGTTGGTCGTCATCTTGTCGCAACTTTCACTGCGTTTTTTTTTTTTTGTAATTGTACACATCACTCTGACTCTGAACGATAAGTTGTTCCTGTGCACATAATCCGTATATATATAGGCAGGCACAGGTATCTAGATACTTGCTGCGGAACAATCTCTCTGTACCTATTTACAGTTCCTTATGATCATTTATCAAAATCACACGTTGACTGCGGATAGCAAAATCATCTTTCATGTTTCCGCAATGAGAATAGTGTTGTTGCCTATGCCCCGCGCTTAATGAAATCGTCTTGAAATTTTCTTTTGTTAGTAGTTCGCCTCTATATACATACATATAGCAGTCAGAGACTATCTCTGGCTAATTGACTGATGGTCCATTCAGATATAGTTTCCCTCTATTGTGTCTATAAAATTCGATGATTTGCAGTCTTCCGCTAAGTTTGCGGTTCAGATCTAAGATAGAAATGGAGTTTATTTGGCTTTTGAAAACTGAAACTCATCATATTGTGTCTGTCTCGTTTAACCGACTGCAAATTGTAAAAGTGCCCCCAAGAATATGCGGTGCTCAAATTACATCTTCAACGATGTATTTATACAAAAGTAAGGCGATAATAAAATTTTATTTTCTTGTCAGATTTATATGTGTGTATGTATGTAATTGTATGTGAAAATATATACAATGAATATAAATAAGTAGAGGTGTAAAGTTCAGCCCCGCAGATAATATGGCTGAAAATTGCAATGAGGAAATACAGAAAAGTGAAGAGCAATCATATATGTAACTACATAGGTACCTACCTATAATATGCAAGAGTCAATCTCAAGTGGACTTATAGATTTAGAATGCAAGAGAAAATAAATTCCTGCCATTACAAAGTGCATCAAGTACACATAATTGAGTTATAGAGTACAGTTAATTTCCGCTCATTTATCTACGCTCTGTGTGTGGAAAATTTTCTTCAAGCGAACGCAGAATGCGCTAATATCAATATCAATTCACAATAAATGGATGACTATCTAGTTTAGGATTCATTAGCGTACCACGAAGACTAAATCTCAATTATAATTTATTAAATGGTAGTTAATACATCGCGTGTAAGATAACTGGATTTATAGTACCTATAAGTAAGTAGATAAGTGTGCACGCGTATAAGTGTAGGTACATATACGCTTTGCCAGGAAATATATAATCATTTGGTGATAAAAGTCTCATTAAAAATCGAAACATGCTTGATTCGTTACATTTACCACATGCAATGAAGCATGAAAACTGAGTTGACTATGTATTTATAATTCTATCGACAAAATACTATCTCAGAAATAATTTGCCCTTGGAATTATTTTTTCTTTTTACACGGATATTGAAAAAGCTTTTGATATAAACACCATAAATGTGTAAACACTTTAGACAATGGCAAAACATCATGGAAGTTGATACATCTACTGTGCCGGATTGATAGGAAAAAGTGCAGTCAAGCATTTGATTTTTTTTGTGTCTGTTGCTGATAGTGGTAGGAGTAATCAACCCTTCTACTGAGCAGTGTTGACACACATACATATAAAATATACCGGTGATATGGTCATATTTTATTAGAAGAAAATTCCTAAATACTCATTGTGTACTGCGACAACAAAAAAGTACTGTGGATACTAGAGAAAAATCGTGCACAGAGGGAAATTATTTTTTCATGCGGATTCTCTGCAGTATGGTTTTTATACCCTAAATGAAATCTAAAGGGGTACACTAAGTTTGTCATTCCGTTTGTAACACCTCGAAATAATGATGGTAGAGCAAAATATTTAGATTGGACACCTACGCATAATATTAAAAGTTATTTTGATTTTTGCATGTCCGTCCGTCTGTCTGTGCTGAGTGCTGCTTTAAAAAAAAAGTAAAATTAAGTTCGAAAATGAGACAAATCGGGCAACTCCTTCGTGGGGTTGCCATACAAAAATTTCGTGTTCCACGATATACTTGGACACTACCTGAGAATACCTCGGCATGGAAAGCTGAAATTTGGTACTCTGTGTTTTCATACTAATAGCAAATAAAATTTCAAAAATGAACTAAATCGGGAAACCCCTTCTTGGTGTTGCCATATAATAATTTTGGTTTTTTACATATATTTTGAAAACGATCAGTCCTAGACATTTTTATTGTACTAAAAACTTTTTCAGAAAAAGAAATACTATAAAATTGCTTATAATCATTTTTTCTGTCCGACGAGCCGTTCTAGAAATATATGCTAGAAACCAATGCAAATAATCAAAATTGCTCAAATGGGTGACCATACGAAATTTCATATGGGCATTCATCTAGGGTATCATAAGAATTGGTCCTAGACCAATTCTAGCTTTTCCACTTGTTTTGTGTGAAAAATAGGCACTTGAAGTTTACAAAGTCATCATTTTGTTGAACTTATTAACAGATTCAACAATCGAAATGGATAATTTTCTTATCGGTGATGAAGTTTATCCTTTAAAACATTATCCAATCAAAGGAAATTTTAATTTGCGTTTGGCCATCGCAATAAAATATATAGAATGTGCGTTTGGTATATTCTCTACGCAAAATGGCGCTTTTTATTCAAGGATATAGAAATGAGTCCTAATGATGCTTGCATACAAATAAAGGCGGCATGCATTTTGCATAACTTAATCAGGGAGAAATATGGAAATGCAGAATTTCATTTCAATAATGCAATGGTGGATATGGAGAGCAGTCCATGACAGGTGACGAGTCTGTACTAAATTCTCATAATGCAAACCGAAGTTGGCAATCATGCAGTAAAAGCACGGGATAAATTAGCGGATTATTTAATTCAATTTTAATATGTAATGAAAAATATTTTACATTATTTCGGTCCACAGTTTTTCCACCGCTATTCTGTTTTTATGATTAATATTATCATTTTGCCATAATGCTGGCCGGTATTGGACTTGAGATATCAATATATCATGTTACGTCCTAAAACTGTCACAGAATACTGAGCAAAAGTACGTCAGAAATAAAACTAATTAAAAAAAAAAATTTTTAGTCGCGCGATTATTTTTAGAAATCGAAACAGTTCCGATGATTAACCCTTTGCACTCCGTTGTCGCCAACTTAAATAAAAGCTACCGTCGCGTCGGGGGCTACAAGTGGTCTCTGGGTGGTGGTTGAGGTAGGGTCGCTGGTGGCCGGGGGGGGGGGGGGGGAGATGGAGGGAACCTAAGTCTCAATTTTTCGTCCTATACATGTGCGAAAAAGCTTGGAGGAGTAACAAGTATGGTTCTATGTCTTCGATTTTTTTGAGGGGAGGGAAACGGTGGGGGTATTTAGTATTTCGCTTAAAACTCAGCCATTTCACCTCGGATCATAGGGCTGTTGGTACTCAAAACACATATAAAAAACATATCCGAAAACGTACCTACTAGAATAATATGTTCACCCCTCTGCAGGGAGCGCAGTATACTTTCGAAAAAGCTTTCTAAAATCGTTCTACTTCTTTGTTTTCACTTCTCTTTCGATCTCCTGACCCATTTTTTTTAGTGCGTTACTTTTTTTCTTCTAAATTAGGTACTAGATTTTTGCATGTTAAGTCACCTCTAACGGGTTAAGTCCGACGGGAATATCGATTCCACTGTTCATCTCAACTTCGCACCAGATACAATTCGTAGAAGATTTTTTTTACAGGGGGTACTTTACAGGTGCTAAAGGTGCGCGGTAGGTACCTCCGAAGGGGGTTCTTCCCATTTGACATTGGCATATCAAATGAAAGGTCTCACTGAGTCCTATCGAATGGGTTTATTTTTTTTCACCGATTATAAGAACATCATAGAGATGCTTTTCTGCCGAAGAACCCATTTTCATACAGTTGGGTCCCCTTCTCTCCAGTTCCTACATTTCGCATACATTTCATCAGTTCAATCTTTTAACGGCATTAGTGCATTGTTGTGAACAATTTTTTTCATGGGAAGTTATTTTCCCCGACCGACGCATCAATTCTTCACAATCACGAATGGATAAAATGGCCGGAAAATAATTCCTGATGTTTATTGGGCAGGGAGGGAGGTCGGACTAAATTTAGTTCTAACACAATATGACTAATTTAGGTGATTTTCAAATACGCTTTTTTCTAATGCAGTTTGAGTACGCACATGCCTATACGGCGAGGTGACGCAGGATGTAAAAGTAAGAGAACCATGTGACTTGAAATTCATATTAGTGATATGCCTCACTGGGAACTTTCATTTAAGACCTCAAACTTCGAGCTACGTCACTTCTTCGTGTTTGCGAAGAACCGTCGGCGAAATTTGCCACGCAAACAAAAAACGTTTACAACAGACCACTAATGCATTCGCAAGAAAGAACGCGCAAAATATATGCAAAATGAATGACGGGAGTGTAAATAAAGTCGTTCATTTGAAGTTTACAGCATCAAAGCAAGAACCTCTCCACTCTATCACACTATCTTCCCTCTTTAATTTGATACCCCACACGCCCCATTTTGGAAAACCCACGGGGGGTACAGGACAGCCCCCCCCCCCCACAAACCCAAACACAAATTTTTCGTCATCTATATCTTTCTACCGAGTACCACAAATACTTACAACTAAAAAACAGCATTCAATCCCACATAAAGTTATTTTTTTTATGAATTTTTAAATTCACCGTATACCGTAAAAGCATGAAGTACTATTATTAACAATACTTATTTTCGTTCAGTGCTGCTATATTTAAAAAAAAAAAAACATGAAGCATAATGCTTCATTCGGCATCTGTATCAGAAATATCGGTTGCTTCGTTCTCGAGATATGAGTTTTTGAAAATGACGTTTCATTATAAAATCACGTAATTTCTAACCTCTCTAGCGGGGTGGTGGGGCATGGTACGGGGAAACAAAAAATACGTGAGAGCTATTTTGGTATCCTATACAAAGTGTAAAAGTTTCATCCAAATCTCTTGTTGGAAGCTCACATTTAACACATACAAAAACTCGACGACATACGGACGATTACGAGTAAAAATGTTCGGAGTGCGAAGGGTTAAATTTGCACACAGGAGATCGCACTTAAGCGCGCGCAATCGCGCTCAATTTCAATGGCCACAACAATTATCTTTTTAAGTGCATTCGAAAATAAATCGCGCACGCGTCAATCGCGCTCTTATTTCTGTGGCTGTACCCTCCCTTACCCTTCGTGCTTGGGATCTTTCGTCTTCCTGTCATCTTAAATAAATAAAAATGAAAAAAAAGAAAAAAAAATGCGTGTACTTGACTGAATTGATGTAAAACTACACACGATTTGTATGAAAAGTAACTCTTTTCTTATGATATCAGAAACATCGATAAGCAAAACTACTTAAATTGGTCAACAAATCGTTGTAACTATTGTAATTATTTGTGGTGCTTAATCATAAGACTATACACACACTAACATACATTGAATTATATACCTAGGTACATTATATTTTATGGGAATTATTACGTTTCTTATGACAAGGTTTCAGGTGGTCGCACGCGATCCTACAGAATATTAATTTTCTTTGTTTTTATTTACATAAAATACTAAAAAAAATCCACCCTAGTAAAATGTCGTAATGAATGTGAATTATGGACACAATTCGGAAATTAAGTCCGTTTTTTTTTTTGGGGAATAGATCCCCCCTAAACTTAAAATTTTAGTTGTTCTTATGTGAATAGTTAAAATAAATATATTGGAGGGGGGATACTTTGAATGTTTTGTAATTAGTTGCACGCTTTTATAGGTGACATTCTGTGGAATTTTTGTTATACTCATTGAGAGAATTTCTCAGAGTCTTTTAACTTTCCTTAATTTTCCGCTAATAATTTTCTATTTTATTTTGGCATATGCAAGTAGCTTGCTGCAGATTAAAAGTTGTGCAGGACTTTATTTTGGTATCTCAAAATGATCAATCTCAGTATGATGCTCTTTGATGGTTTTCAAGGTGCCTTTGGGTATGCAAATTCAGCAACTCTTTGATTCTTGTTATTAGTGGTTGAACAGACTCTGTAAGGGCGACAGGTCTTATGTTTTATTCACGTCTTAATGCTCAGATAAATCTCTTAAAACGATTTTGATTTAATGTACACTTGTACAATTTTGCTAGATTCTCTAGCCTTGTGTATGGCTCCGTGCAGTTTTATAGACATTTTATACGAAACTTTTCGTTTGCAACAGAAAAGCTCAGAACGAGACATTTCTACCGAAGATGGAGCAAATTGTATCAACAGTTTTCAAATATATCTGTGCTAAGATATTTTCCATCCAATGCTTATTGTATGAAGATTTACTTTGCAATTTTTCAGTGTTTACGTCTTTTCTGTAAGTTCTTGAGCTTTATTCAGACTTGGAACGATTCAAACTCATAATAAGAAAAGTGAAGGAATTTTCATCACGACAGATTCGCTGTTGCACTTGAGTTTCTAAAAGCGACTCTGTAGTAGAAGCCTTTTTTATGTTTGTTACATGATCGGAGATTCATTGGATATATGTACGAGTTTTTTTTTGGTTAGGCTATTTCCAGCAAGATGTCCTTTTTGGATACATTATTTTCTGATTTATGAATGTTTTTTTTTTTATGATTTGGTAGCTTTGCTAAGAATAACGAGAAAAATGCTAGAATTGAGCGGATCATGCAAAAGCTCTTCACGTAGTAGCTAATAAAGTAGGAACACGGCAATTAATTTTAAAGCACAAAAATTGGTGTATGTCAAACAAAATGATCCAAGCAGTACGACTTTAGAATTGGAACTAATCCATACTGTTGTCAAGTCATTTGTTAAATTAAATTACCAAGCGAAAATGCAAATATGTCACTCTCAGTCAGTGTTACCATGCTTCGGAAATAAGATGAAAAATTATCATTCATTGAATAAATAATAAAAGAATAAATAAAGAGAATAAAAAAAAAGTATATTTATTAAAGACTCCGTCATATACGGCCACGATTAGAACATATAACTGAAGGAAGCAAAATATCATGTAACAACTAGGAATCGAAAATAAAATAAGTAAAAAACGAGTTTTCAAACAAAACTGAGGCCAAGCCGCATGAAAAAGTAGAAAATAAACTTTTCTTCACACACAGAGGTGGACTCAGATTTTTTGATTGGGACATTTCTCTTGAATATTCTTTCTCTTTATGAATCAAATCACTTTATTACCTCTGATTGATCATACTGAAATATATCGGTGATTGTCAGCGAATAAAATCTGAGTTCACCTCTGTGTGTGAAGAAAAGTTTATTTTCTACTTTTTCATGCGGCTTGGCCTCAGTTTTGTTTGAAAACTCGTTTTTTACTTATTTTATTTTCTGCCTTTTTCACGTTAACTAAATTGGTAAATTCTGCATTTTTCCTGAAACAGATTTATCACTAATCATATCGATGAAAATTTTTCCGATGATTTTCCCGCTTTTCCGGGTTTTTCATGGAGTTTCCGATGATTTTCCCGCTTTTCCGGGTTTTCCATGGAGTTTTCCACAATAGCAACTTTATGCAACTCATTTCGCTCTACAACTATGTCTTAGGTTGCAAAACGCTCAAACGCTTCCTTGGTTGGAAAAACTCCGGAAAAGCGTTTTACATGAATTTTCGTCGATTATTTCTGCAAGTTTTCACCATTGTCGGAGAGAAAGTAATGATGCCAGTTGATAGGGAACTTGATCCTGCATAATTTAGAAAACTTTTTTATCGGAAAATTTTCCGGAAAAGTCGGAAAATTCCGGAAATGTTTTTCGGAAAAATCGGAAAACTCTACATTTTTCCTGAAACGGATTTGTATCAAATTTTCAAATGATTTTTCCCGATTTTCCGGGTTTTGCATGGAAATTTCCGGTTCAAATTTTGATAGATAGATTGTCACGCGACATGAACCTGTGTGCCAAATTTCAGCTCGATGTGATGACGAAAAGTGGGTCTACGAAAGTGTCGGAAATAGTAAAAAAGAAATATACAGACAGACAAATTCGTGTACCATTTAAAGCAGGGGTGGCCAACCTTTCAGTTTCCCTGGGCCACATTGGAAGTAGGCGAGTTATATTGGGCCACACATAAAATATACGAACCCTAAAGATAGCTAATGAACAAAAACGAAGAATTACATACTTAGTTAACAATTTTAAGTAATTTAAGCTTCATTAATTCATAAATTTTTTTTTATAAAATTAAAGAAATAGCAACATGAAATTGCTGTGATATTTGACATTGTTTTTAGACAATAATGCTTCGATATTTTGCGATCGAAGTTGTTGCAACTCTCAGTATGCTCTCAAGGCGCTCATAAGTTATTTTGCTGCTATTTTTATTCTTTATGTGCTTCATCTTAGAAAATAGCTGCTCACAAATGTAGGTGCTTCCAAATAGCGATGGCACGAATTGTGAAGCAAGGGGTACTTTTCTCTGGGAAGATAATTCTTATAAAAGTCCAGTAAAACACTCTAGCCATTTCATTTGAAAATTTGGTGGCAAGTTTATGTCGACTAAAAATGGAATCGCAAATATGTCAAAAAATTGATGGTTTTTTTGGAAATCTTGAAATCTTTTCTCAGATTCCTGTATCGAATCCGAAATCAAGTTTGCATATTTTTTGTTACTCTTAGGACAGTGGTTAGCCAACGTTTCAAAATACATAAAATTATTTGCTTGAATTTGTGACTACCATAGTTTCAGTTTCATTCGAAAGCCGTTATAGTTTGAGGCATAGTATTATGAGTTGTTTTTCACTTTTAAGACACAATTTTAGCTCATATAAATGAGCTGTCAATTCTACTAAAAAAGCAAAATCTGTGAGCTTGTTTTCATCACCAAGTTCTGACACAGATTTTATTCTTGATTCCATAAATGACTTGATTTCATTTCGCAAATCATAAAATCTTTTCAACATTTTACCCCGACTTAATCATCTTACTTCCGAAAAATAAATATTGTCCCCAATGTCTTCAGTGTCAATTTGTCTAAGTACAATTGCACATTGAAAACTTTCTTTGGCCACATTGCGCAATTGTACATTTATTATGTCGAGAAGTAACTACTCCCATGGAAATGTTGTATTGATAAAGAAAATGTTTTATAAAATTAATTGAGAAAGTATTTAAGTATATTAGTTTTGTTGGGCCGCATTCAAAGTCGTCCTGAGCCACATGCGGCCCGCGGGCCGCGGGTTGAACACGCCTGATTTAAAGGGAATGGCCTCAATAACTGGTATTTTGAAAATTTTAAAGAAAAAAGCTGCGATAAATTATGATCGTGGAATTTTGTGGTATATACCAAAAAATGTCTCGTGAAACCCGTTTCGATTCCTGTAAAGCTTTTGAAAACTTAACTTTTTTTAAAAAAAAACTAAAAAACCTAAGCCGGAAACAACAGGTTTTGAAGGCGGAAGTAGAAAAAGCCATGCTGGTTTCTTATTATCCGAAGCAGTTATGAATTTTTACGAAAAAAGCTTAATTTACTTGTTATTCCTGGCCGATAATAGTTTTGAAGATGAAAATATAAAAAGCGAGCCCGGCTTTTTATTTTTTCTAGCCAAGATGGCTTTTTATTTTTGCCAGAAAAAATAATAATTTTCCAGCTTAGTTTTTTTATGTTCAAGCTATTATCAGTCAGGAATAACTAGTAAAGTGGGCTTTTTTAGTAAAAAGTCATAACATCCCTGGTAAAAACCCTATCGGTATGAGGGAGACTCGGTTTTTAGGGTTTTTAGGGCGAAGGATTTGGAAAGGCAAAGAGAATTTAACCATGTTTGACTTGCTAATGTCAATTGTGTCAATTTGAATTAAACGTCAGATTCGTGTTTTTGCGGCGGGTTTTGTATTTCAATTTTGTGTTATTTAATAAAAGAACGTTAAATTTTCCGGTCATTGTGTTAAGTTACAAAAAAAAATTTTAAGTAAGAATTTAGTGATTAAGCCTTGGAGTTAATTTAATAAACGTGTGAATATTTCAACAATGAATTGCGCTGTGTGCTGCCATTTTAATGATGGCGGAAATTATCCCGGAAAGATGTTTTTCAGTTGAAGTCCTGAAATTAAACTAGAAAGTTTCTTCTCTCTGTAAATACTGGGGAAAAAAGTGGAAAATGGAACAATATCAAGAACAGTGTTCTTGTTTTTAGTCACGAGGAAAAAAACAAATTCATTGCAAGGACTATCCTTGGAAACCGAGAGGACGTTCCGCTATACTTTCGTCATCTGAGAGCCTCTCGAAACTATACGGAATATCCCAGCAAACAATTTGGCGAACGTCCACAACAGCGAAACTTAAGCGACAATTGAACTGCACAATGCGAAACATAACAGTAAATTTGACAGGGCTAAACATTTTTAATGTTATCGAAGCAATATAAAAGCGGAACGAACGCGAATATAAATTGTGTTCTCTTTTATTTATCTTAAATAAACACGTGCATGTGCGCCAACTTCTTCTTACAGTTTCAATATTTTCGGTTCTATTTTTCAATTCTGAGTTTTCATTTCACGTGAACAGATGAGAAATTTGTCTTGCATGTGTTTCTATCAGTGAATTGTAAAAGGTGAGCAAGTAAAGTTACATTTAATTAACACTAAGCATAAAATGAGAGGCTACTTACCGTTTTTGTCGTCCCCCCCCCCCCTCCCGCTGAGCCTATTCTTTAAAATTACACCCCTAGTATGGCGGCATAGTTTAGCTAAAAAAAATTATTGAAATCCATCCAATATTTACAAAGAAATATCAACTTTGGTGTATCAAGATAGTTTGAGTTCACATTCAACAGATAACTTTGATCGATTCTCATATGACCCCAATGTCGTGTCACCGGTAATTAAGCATCGGCGCACCTATGATACCAATTTGGTGTCACCGGCCGTGAAAGTGTTAAAGCGAAGCTTTTAGGCTTATTAAATTCAATATGAAAAATTGGCGTAGATAACATGTTTTTTGATAAAAATCGTAGCAAAATAAAAAAAAAACGAATTAAAATTCTTTTTTGAGCCATAATTTCAAAACGAAAAGGAGGAGAGTGAAAATTTATACACCATTGGAAATGTTCAACAATTCTAAATCATCATAATGGAGTGTAACGTTCAGAAATTACAGGATGATCTGTAAAAACATATCCAAATATCCGTTATCTCGGAAACCGTTACAAACCCATACAATTTTTTGCTTGTCTAAGCATGACCTATACATAGTCGTAACACCCATGATGGGGGACACCCTGTATATCATAATTTAAAAAGTGTGAGTTACTCGTGATCAAATAACCTCAAAATTAAAAATCGAAAATTAACCGATTCGTGATCAAATAACCTCAAATTTAAAATTCGAAAATTAACCGATTCGTGATCAAATAACCTCAAATTTAAAATTCGAAATTCGAAAATTAAACCGATTTGTTATCAAATAACCTCAAATTTAAAATTCGAAATTCGAAAATTAACTGATTCGTGTTCGAAATTCGAAAATTAACCGATTGAATTTTCAATAAACATGATCAATATTTAGTTCGAAAATTCGAAAATTTCTTAAACATATTCAAGAGCATATGTATCGAATTTGTAGGTTGCATCAAGTATGACCCATCCCATAACACTTGTATTATATCGATTCTAACAAAATCTGGGAATCGTTTTGATTACAAATGCAAAGCTGAACATGTACTTAATCCCCTAGTCTGATCTATATGAAAAATCAACGGCAAGTAATAAATGTACTATCAAGGGACGTGTAAAATTAAGAAAGCCGCCTTCATACATGAATACTATAAAAGGGCTGTGGGAAAAGGTTCAATCATCTCAGCATGTTAACTAGGGAGGGTATAGTGATTCAGTATTGTCCATAAGTTTTTTTGTTTTGTTCAGATTTCTACTTATGTGCGTATGTCAATAACTATGCATATGAAAAGGTCTCCATTATTACATACAGCAATAAATTCTAATTCCTTTTGTTCGCAGTCAATGACTTTGCTGCAACTTCCATTAGCCTAATTGCAAGTCACTCCTCGCTGCCGCTGCCATAGAGTAAAGTAAAGTAATGACTTGCTCTCACTCCTCCGCAGTATATAGTTGGTAAGGTATAAACATAAAAGCTCCTCTATACATATATTTACTTATAAATAAATTGAAAGCAACTTCTGGAAAATCTGTCCAGACCAAAGATGAGATGCTATTCATAACAAACATAAATGTAAAAATTTTGACGACCGACTGGGTAACTCGGGCATCTAGGGTTTCAGCTCCTCGCTCGCCTTGGTTAGACCACACGACCCAAAAACACTTGAGTGAGCACTTGACCTCGTATTTTACCGGTTTATATCACTTGTTGTTGGATTTTAGCCCGCAGCTCATATTACCAAGGCTGATGAATACAATCTATATGCATCTCTATATATATATATATATATATATACATCTGTCGCCTCTAATTAAATTTTACATAATGAAATTTACATACATACATATATATGTGGGTATACATATGTATGTAGTCTCCGGATATGTCGTGCAAAATTTAAGATTAATAAACTGCACTCGAATCGAGTTTGATCCTATTCATCTGAAAGGGGTACACAAGCAGCAGCAGGCTATGCACTATACCTACCAGCTTCAATCGCATGCTTCATTTAAGTGAAAATCTACATAAATATATTTATGTATGTATGAGTGAGTGATTATATATTGCGTGTATTACTCGCAAGGATATTATTGATTTTCATCCAGCCACCCACAGTCAGTAACTTTCTACTTTCGGGCCAACGATCCTTGGTGTATATCCCTAATGGAAAGTACTTAGCATGGCTAAGTACAAAAGTCCCTGGAGGTTTTTGTGAGCAAAAGTATTCACATTTTCCATGGTGAAAAATCCTCTAAAACGGCGAAGAATTGTGAGATTAAATCGATGGCGATGGTAAAAATGCGGTTAGGAAAGAATTTTTTTTTTTTTTTTGCTTAAATTAAGAGAAACGAATTTATGCTGAACATAATTTTACAGGTGAAGAAGAAACTCACAGGGGAGAATGGTTGAAGGAAATAATTATTTTAATTGGTTATTTGTTAACTTTCCCTTCAAGTTAAACAGCAATTCAAATTTATCACACCGGAGCGGCGGGCGGCGTGCTCTGAGAATAGGTAGAAAATATTTCATAGTTTAATGGAATTTTTGTTTGATTTCCTGGCGAATTAATAAGGTTTAGATAGAGCTAGATAAAAAATAAAAAAAAATGATTTTTGTTGGAATGTCATGCCATCATTACTACGACTACTGGGGCGACCCCCTGCCGATAATTTTCAGATATAAATTGCTTTGTTTCCAAAAATAAAAATAATTTTTACCAGTTTTGAGCAATTTATTGAGCTATTTACTATCAGCGGGGTACATTCAAGGAGACATTTTTTTTTTTTTTTATTAGAGATATTTTCGATTGAAACTTGCTTTTGATGCATGTTTTGTTCGTTTTTCTCACGGTGTCTTAAATGAAGAAAAATTTGTTGAAATGGAAAATATTATGAAGGTGGAAGGTGTGATTGAATCATCTTTTTCGTCTTTCACCTTTGAGCTAACAAATAATTTTTTTTTTATAATACTTTTAAATTGAATAGAACATCCTATTTAGATGTAGTAGATGTGGTTGTCGGAAGAGTATGTGAGGCTTGATTTAAATATCATGGTAACGTGAAAAAGTCACCAATTTTCTGTCTTGCTTCGTGTATTAAATATACCCTATCTAAGCTCTAGATGAAGTTCCGTTTTGGTGAGAAATGTTTTTGCAATGAATCTCTTAGAAAAAAACTCATTTAATCTATTCTTCTTCTGCGTTCCTTCCAGGCACCACAAATATTCTGGAATATCAATGTGAACCATAACATGAGCTTGAAGGCCTTGTTCCTTTTTATTTCGATGGTAGCGGGCCAAATGATCCAAAAGTATAATCTGGCTTTTATTTCCAAGGTAGTGGGGATGAAAGAACCAAAAAATAAGAACCAGGTGGATCTTTTCCGATGGCATAGATTAATTGCTCGCAGCTACCAGGCTCCATAAGGTACTTTCGAAAGATCACACGATTGATATAGGCTAACTTCAAAAAGAAAATGGAAACTATACCAAGAAACTCATTCTCCCAACTCTCTCATTCCCAAATTCCAATCAAGGAATAGCAGCTCCAGACCCAATTGAGGTGGACAATTACAGGGTCTCCAATAAGAGCAAGAGCCTTACGTTAAAAGTTTTAATTCCCAACAAGGTTAGATGGGCTATTCGCACATTTAAACCCTTTAAATCTGTTGGAGGGAATGGCATCTTCTCAGCCCAACTACACCTATGTATTGAAGAAATCATCCTTACACTACAAAAAAATTTTCATATCAGTTACGTTCTACATCATTTTCTCTAATATTGTAGGGTGGTCAGTGTGGTTTTTATACCCAAAGTAGGAAAAAAAGAGCAAGTTTCAAAGCCATTTGCCTCTGCTCATTTTTACTTAAGGGATTAGTCTACTTTGCGCGCTACAAAAAAAAAGAAGGCTGTTTTGATTAATGTTTTTTTTTTAAGTTTTGATATAAAAGTTGTTGGACTTAATAAACACACTTTCGAAATGCAGGAAAAAAATTTATTTTTTATTTTAAACACTTTATTATACACAAAAATGATAGAAAAGCATAACGTTTCGAAAAGTAGACAAGTGAGTTGCATGAGCCCCATATCCCTGGAACGATATATCTGAAATAAAAAAATCCCATGGAATTAGATTAAGTATAACAGTGAGTTCGTCCTGAACTACGATCATTAATTTTTATACATAATTAACTAAATGGCGAACATATGTTGAAAAGAAAAGACTTTTTTCAGTGATTTTTGTTATAATTAATTTAATTCCATGTGATTTTTTTATTTAAGATAACTCGTTCCAGATATATGGCTCACGCAACTCACTTGTCTACTTTTTGAAACGTTACGCTTTTCTATCATTTTTGTGTATAAAAACGGTTTAAAATAAAAAATTACAAATTTTTTTCCTATATTTCGAAAGTGTATTGTTACGTGCCACAAAGTGACACAAGCGGCATCTGTTGGAAATGAAAGCAACTTTAGGCTAGTGACATTTTAGTAAACCTTGGGTTCGGAAAACAATATATTCATGAAGGTTCTAGTATAATTTGTAGAGTATAAATACGGCGCTACTCACATCCAGGAGGCAGTCTTATTTCAGACAGTGAAATGAACGAAGTAAACTATTGCGATAATTAGAAGTACAGTACTAGCGATAACTATAAAGAGTTGATTCGATAATTGTTTGTAAATGTTATAAAAGTAAATAGTGGAGTTAAATAAAAGAAAGAACCAACTAAGGCCACGCTCGTAACAGTATTTATCAAGTCTAACAACTTTTATATCAATACTTATACTTAAATTAGTCTTTTGTTTGTAGCGCGCAAAGTAGACTAATCCCTTGTCCATGGAGAAAATCCTAGACCTACATAACCGAAGTGAAATTTTGATTAAATCACCACTTCATTTTAAGCAGGTTCAGTCTCAAGCGGGCAAGTCAATTGAGATTGCCATCCACACATTAGTCAAAGACCACGAAAAAGCTCTCGAGGCAATTAAATTAGCCAGATATGGGTTTGAGTCCACCACGGTTAACTGGATAGACTCCATACTTATAAGCGGAAGGATAACCATAGCTCTAGAGAACTGTTCAGCCACGATCACCGTAGCCAAAGGCTGTCCATAAGGAGCAGTCCTCTCTCCACGTTTGTAGACGATTGTAATTAATGATGCTTTTGTGTATCTAATCAGTTCGGGATTTAATGTACCAGGACTACGTAGATGCCCTAGTAGTCACAATATGTGGCAATCATGATCAAGTCATATTCGACATGAAGCACAAAGCCCTTCCCCAGCACTCGGTAATCAATTAAAAGCCCTAGCATAAACCCCAACAAAACGGTTATCTTTCTGTTCACGAGAAAAACAAAGCTTTCACTAACGGCTCCTTTTCTTGATAACACGGAATTGATATTTTAACACGAAATCAAATATCTGGGAGTCACTCTAGACACGAAACTTACCTGGAATTTGCATCTGTCCAGAGTGGCGGAAAGGGCGGTAGGATCTCTCTATACGTATCGTCGCTTCATTAGCAGAACATGGTGTTTGAAGCCAAAAATGATGTACCTACTGGATGTACACCACGGTTGTTAGTCCCATGGTCACCTAGGCGGCCCTCGCATGGTGGCCTCAAACTAACAAAAAGAAAGCTGAGGCTCTTCTCCAAAAAACCTGGACTCTACTCCTACTTTTTCCGAGTTGAGGTATTAGCCATAGATACATGTGCCAATATCTGCATTAAATGAGCCATAAATGGTTCAACCATCAATATCCTCTCGGATAGCCAAGCTGCTGTCAAAGCCTTAAAGTCTCACATTATTAAATCAAGGATAGTCTGGGGGTGTCTGCAAACTCTTAAAAATTTATCGAGCAGAAAAGAAGGGTACCGGGACGTGAGGGCCATGAAGGCAACGAAATTGCTGGCCACTTAGCCAAAAGAGGAGTAGAAACTATCCTTTTCGGAATAGATTGTGGCACTGCACAGTGTTACCTGAGAGCTACCCTAAATTACTGGGAGAATAAACAAAAATCCCTTTATAGGGAAAGGGTATTAGGACTTTGTAAGGAAAACGAATTTATCGAGACCTCTGGCGGAAAAACAAAAGAAATTCTGCTTCTTAGGGGAACAGAACTCAAAATGATTACAGAGCTCTTCTGAGCCCATTGCCCATTGAGGTATCACTTAAATAAGATGGGCTTGGCTGAGACTTCCTCTTACCGCTTCTATCAGGATGCTCATGAAACCTCGTAGCATTTGCTCTACAACTGTGAAGCATAATTCAGGCGGAGATTGGATGAGAGGGAGTATTTTTACCATATTTATGAGAGATCACGTGATACATTCATGTCGGATATGTATTGAAGAGCCCGAAATAGGGGAACGTTTTCTATCCGCAAAGCGTAGCGCGAATACTTTCATTCGAATCTAAATATACCAACTTGGGTTCGAGGCTACTCTGGAGAAAATTAGGAAAGTACGGGCTATGCAATAATGAGAGGGGCTGCAGCAATCTCAATCTTGTTGAGGTAAATGAATATTTTACTTTTTCCTGCTAGGTCACATTAATTGGTAGGGGTCACAGTCGGAACTTCGGTAAACACATTTGTAAACTCTATGGGACCAAGGTTACCAAAGTCATTTTCTTTCAGATGCGTTAATGGTGATGAGTTGTTAAGGGCCATTTTTTCTGTAAAGTCTGATTCTGTTGGACCAGACGGTTTGCCTCCCCGCTTTCTGAAAGGTATTTTACCAAGTATCCAAACTGCAATTTTGCTCCTATTCAATACGTGTCTTACAACATCTACGTTTCCATCCTCATGGAAAGTGGCTACCTCAGTAGCCAAAAATAAATCGAAAACAAATGTCTCTGACTACAGTCCGATAAGTGTCTTACGCTTTCTGGCAAAAGCTCTTGAAAAGCTCATGTACTGATAATTGAATACTTTTTTAGTGGAAAACTGTATGATATCGCCCTGGCCTTATTACGCGTTACATCCGATTTGCATGCGGTACTTGGCCATGCTGAGTTTGCAATACTGTAATTGCTGGACTTTTCCAAGGCCTTCGATACCGTAAACTATTTTAAACTTATATCTAACTTAAAAAATATTTTCAATTTTTCTAGTTCAGCCTGTAGCTTACTGTCAAATCGAAAGCAACGAGTAAAAGTGGATGGTGAGTTTTCTAGTATATTATCACTGTATAGAGGTGTTCCACAAGGTTCTATTCTTGGACCTCTTCTATTGTCTCTATTTATAAATGGTCTGCTTCAGAAAATACAATTCGTTAAGGTTCATTTGCATGCAGATGACGTACAGATTTATCTTATTAATTCTATCGGCCTGATATGTAGAGAACTGTTTGGACTTCATTAATGAGGATCTGACAATGATCGTGTTAATGATATAAGATTAAACCCCAACGAAATGCTCTGTGATCCCAATACGTATGTAGAGAAAGCTAAGAGTTTTGGATTATTTCAGCGTACACTTGAGGAAAATATATTGCGGTTTGTGGATGTTGTGGTTGTCAGCTGATATACTATCACTGGCGAAAGACTAATCAAGGTTCTCCTCTTGCCTCACTTCTGCTTTGGAAACTTTATTTATCCCAAACTTGACTCTATAAATGCCCGTAGAATATTAAAAACGCTTATCAAAAATCGAAACTGGTGGATTTGGGTGGCCCATTAAAGGCTATTGGTTTAAAATGTTTAACTTTATCGAATATTCGACAAGATCATTATTTTGAAGGCTTGTCAGAACAGACTTTTCTGTCCCAATATAAACAAAACATTTAACACAATTTAGAGCATGTACCTATTTGTTTACAATATCTCAAAGATAAACTTTTCAAACATTCATTGTGAAAAATTCAAAAGGTCTTTTATTTTATTCTTACTGCTTAGGTACATATGTTGGTACATATGTGTGCGTGTGTAATACAGAAGATAGAATAAAAAATAAAGTAAAATTTTCCTTTTGTAAGATGTCCTTTCTATCGCCCCCAACCGCATCTATCCCTCTATGTGTCACGCTTTACAGTCTTGTTGATCTACATTTTGGTACAGTGCTGCTGCTGTAAAGGGATTTATAAGATATTTCTCTTCATCGTCATCGTTGTAGCCATCGTCATTGTTGTTGTTGTTGTTGTTGTCTGTATGACTCGTCTCAAAATAGAAACACTTCAGTTGCACAGGAGAGCCCTCAATTGCCTCCCTTTTCTTTGTTAGTAAATTCACCAGATGAAAATGCTCAGTTTATAAAACTCTGTGTTCTTGACATTGTCGAGAATAAAAGTGGCTTTCAATCTTAAAAGGAAGAAAAGTATGCATGATGCCTGGGAATCCGCATATGTTCTTTGTTGAGTTCGTTGTTTTTTCCTAGACACAATTTTCGTTTGTATCTTCTTAATATTTTTGTATTTACTACCTATGTACTTACTTACATCATTATAATTTCAAATCTCTGTTGATATTTTATGTAAAGAAAAACAGCACTTATCTTGATATACAGGATGTCTCAGAAATTATGGTAAATTTTATGTATGTAAGATGAGAGTGTATAGGTGTATAGGTGCTATTTGTGTAAAAAGAATCAATAAATTTGCTTTCAAATTCGGAATAAGTTTTGCATTTTAAGCTAACTCTGGTATTCTCACATATATGTACATAAAAATCTCCTAAGCTTGCATTCGAAGACTCCCTATTATTGTGATTTTTCTTGGTTTACCATCAAATCTAAGGTTATGTTTCTTAAATTTGGTGTGGAAAAGAGTGTTTTAGCTGCAGTTTATTATTTGCCTCAGTGGCTCAGTATCTCAAGCCTATTAAAGAAGTAGTAGAGAAGGAATTTCCTGCTCTACACAGATACATACATCATTTTCAGATTTAATTAAAGTTTTTATAGAAAAAATTAAACTCTAATTAAACCTTTTCCAAAAAGAATTAAGCCTTTTCTACAAAGAATTAAACTGTTTCCAAAAGAATTAAACCTTTTACAAAAGAATTAAACTTTTTCTAGAAAGAATTAAACCTTTTCCAAAAGAATTAAACTTTTTCGAAAATAATTAAGGTTTTCTAGAAAGAATTAAACTTTTTCCACAAAGAATTAAACTTTTTCGAGAAAGAATTAAACTTTTTCGAAAATAATTAAATCTTTTCCACAAAGATTTAAACCTTTTCCACAAAGAATTAAACCTTTTCCACAAAGAATTAAACCTTCTCTATAAAGAATAAAATAAAATCCACAAGCAGATTTACATATCGTTATAATTTAAGTTCGACTTTAACACAACTCTTTTTTCGAACATTTCGTCTGAAAGTCTATGTGACTTAGACAAGATTGTCATCGTGGCAAAAAAAAAGTCTCTCCACTGGTCCTGATGAAGGTAGAGGAGTGTTGTATTTAGTAAAAACATTTTTTTCGGGGTATCTGCTTAATATAGGTACTGATATCTCGATCTGTTTTGGCCAAATAGTGAGAGATAATGATGTCTGCCTTCGATCGCTTAATATGTTGAGACTCAGTTCCTGAAGAATCTGTATCGAACCCGAAAAAGGTAATCCCCTTCATTCCTTTTGTTGTGTGTGGCATCTTGTCTTATTTCAGCTATCTCATGAATTTCCTTTGCAATTACTCCTTTGAAAAGAAATCTTAGTTTTGCATGATACCTTAGAATAATAAAATTACATGAAGCGACAAGAAGAACACAAAATTTGCAACCATTTCTGTTTGCACCCTATGCCACATCACCTCCAATTGAAAAATATTAAAGCTGTAGGTCATCAAATAAAAGTAATTTTATTTACATTTTTGAAAATTTTGTTATTGACAAATAAAAGTTATGTAAAATTTTAACATGCCTTTTTTTTTTAATTAAAAAAGTTTATTTTTTTAACTTATTCGGTATAAGATTTACTACAATAAATATCTATTCCAATTATTCGTATCTATAGCGGAATTTGAATCTAGAATATCTGCTCATTTCACTTGATTTGCATATAATAGGTACCCTGTCCGATGACTTCCCACAAGGAAACGAGCATTTGAAGGAATCCGTGTCGTAATTTTGTTGTTTCGTTTTCCTTTTGAGTTTATTCCTTTTATATACATATTTCGAATGGATTTTTGTAGCACGCAAATTAAACAAGAAATATGTCGAAACGATTCCAAGCTAGCAAAGAAATCTAAGAGCAATTCGAAAATTTTTTTCATAACTTTGATTAGTCAATAAAAATTTGGAAAAAATGTAAATAGAATGTGTGCCCAAAGGAATAGAGCATGTCGTTCTGAGAAAGAATCTTTTTTTTATTTTCGGAAATATTTACATGCTTTTATTTTCAATTACTTTTTAAAAGTTGCATTGATTATTTGTGAGTGCCGATCAGAGCTACACCCTTGGCTTCCTTCTCTTCCCCTGTTACGGGCATCCTCCCCCACCCTCATCTTATCCATTCATTCGCCCCATCTATCCACTCAATCTATCTACTTCATCCTTTCAGTAAACCCAAAGGTCCTTGAATTCTCCACCCCTTTCATCTAATCATACCTTTCATCCATCCATTTGTTGGCAACTTATGAAAAAAATATCCGATAATGTATCTCCAAGAAAAAGCGAACAACTGAATTATACAGCACAGCAGAAAATTAGACTGGTTAGATTGGGTTTGGGAGTATCTTGCTTTTCTTACATTTCTAAGCCAACAATACTTCGCTCCAATATAAAATGAACGGTGGCTCGACCTGATTTATGGAAGTCCTGAATTTTTCTTAGAAATTTACTGACAACGCACGAGGGCCTGGGTCGCCAAAAATTCTTATTAGTGTAGAGTAGACTCGTAGATGAGCAACACGCATTCATTTCTTCTTCGAAATTTACAGAAAATGTGTTTCGGCAGAATTTAGATTTACTTTCGTGACCGGCTGGAGTTATTTTCAGATGCAATACTTTCATGTGTGCCGTTGTTGGCCTCAAATGCATAGAAATTCTAAATCGCTTGGAAGCATAGGTGTCGTAAATATTTTTGTTAGCAACGCTATTTCAATATTGTTTCATAGCTTTCCCGTACATACTAGGGCATGGTTGATTAATCGATTTTAGAGAAAAACGATTAACGATTAATTGTTCAGTTTTTGAGTCGATTAATCGATTAATCGATAATTTATTAATTTTATTTTTTGAGGTATTTTAAGTTAATATTAACTACTGCATTTAAAAAAAATAAAAGTGTATTTCAATTCAAATTAAATTCAATATAGAAAACAATAAAATATACATTATAAAATATTTAGTTTGGTTTTTTTTTCTTTTAATAAATGTGCACGTAGGAAGCACAGTTTATCCAACGTATCATCGTTCAGGGATGTCCGGAGCTTCGTAACGAATAACCCTGCAGCGCTAAAACTTCTTTCCGCCTCTACTGATGATGGCGGCACGCTCAACAATCCATTATAAATTTTTTGAAGTAAATCAGTCCTTATTTTACTGTGTTCGTAAACCATCATTTCCCTTTTTATATCTGGTAAACTATAAGTGAATGGAGTTGTCGAATTGATTATAGGATTTTTTCCTGTAACTCATCTGCTTTTGAATATTTTGCTCGTTTTTCAGATACAACTTCTATTGTATCGTTTTCATCTTCGCAATCAGCATCGGATTCAGACGGATTTTCTGCGAGCGGTAACAGTAATCTATTTGCAAAATCTATAGCGGTATTAGCGAGTTCGTTTTTGGTTAGCTTTTTAAAAACAAAGTTTTCCTCAGACATACATTCCAAATATTTTATTGGGTCATCCAAATACAACAGTAATCCTTCTAGATTTGGGTTCCTTCTCTCATTAATTCTGGTATTTAATGAAGTGTAAAACTTTTGTGCTAGAACACTTGAGTGGGACTGCACTTTTAATTTTGTCAACAGAAATTGAAAAATTTTCGTAGCTTGCATTAAGTTGCAATCTTTCCTGCCCAGGGCCAAGAAGCTTACTTCAATTATTTCCAATGATTCGACAACATCAGAAATTATATTTACTTCATTATTGGAAGGTAAAGTTTGAGCAATAGACAAATCCTGTAAAACTGTTTTTATGACGTCTTTCATTTCCAGGAACCGTTTAAGCATAGCCAGCAACGAATTCCATCTTGTGGAGGTATCAATTATCAAATTTAACTCTTTACCAATTTTAGTTTTGCAGGCTTTTTGTAGCACATCATTTTTAACAGGAGATTTGCGAAACATTCGAGCTATTTTTCTCACTTTTTGAATAACCGTTGAACAATTTTCAGCTATGGCGTAGTTTATGTGTTGTGGAGGATTTTCTTCCATCCAAAATTGAAGTTCACTTTCTGTTTCACTTTCATTTGAATCGGAATCATATTCTTCCCCTTCCCCATCCCCAGTGCTTGCATTTACCAATTGGCTTTCCTCATCTATTTCTTCAAACGTAGTTGATTTTTTTTTTGTAGAGAACGTCAACAACTCCCAAATGCATTCCGTGACTGTGGCAAACTTGATGGTAAATACCCATCAAACGACCCATCTTCTTCATTACAGAAGCGCCATCTGTCACAACTGCCACTATATGCTTTTTTAGAAGAATATCGAATTGACTTAATTTTTTTTCTACGATTTCAACTGCTTTGGATGCTGGCATTGAGTCCATTATTCTTATCATGCCAAGCCCAAAAACATCCTTATCCTTAGTGTGAATATTAAGACACATATATCGACGATTGAGTTTTGATGTCCACTCATCTAAAGATAAAGAAAATCGTTCCGAAGCTTCGATCATCAATTTAAGTTTGTTTTTGAGAGCTTGTTGAAGAGAGCTTTGATTCCTTTTTCTGTTAAAGGTATACATAAACCTTGGGCTTTCCATCCATTCTTGATTTCTTCACTATTTGCCAGTGTAGAAAACGGTATGCGATCTAATGCAGTTAGTTTAGCAAGTACGTATGCTGGGGATGATGCAGATTGTTTGGTAAAAAACGAAGTAATTTTAGATGTTTCCTTATTTTGATTTGATGTTAAAGCAACCACTTTACACAAATTATGTTTGTGTTCCATATGATACCTGTATGACGTCGTTGTTGTATGCAACCGAAATGTGGTGTCACAGTGTTTGCACTTTAAAATATTATTGTCTTTCCTGTTAATTAATAGATGAGTCCAAATTTCACTTCTCTTTTCTTTGGATTTAATCCAATCATTTTCTTTTTCCTTCTCAGCCATAGATAAATCTAAATTTAATTTTTATGATATATAAAAATTTTATGTAATATATTATCAAATATACCTGTTTGATGCGAGATAATTGAAAATTTTGTTAAGTTTAGTGATATTTATGGAGCACAAATATTTATATAAAAATATATTTTTTAATTTTGATTTCTTTAAAATGGTATATTTATGTAAATTAATCTAATGATACACTTTTATTTTAACCACTTTTCTAATGTTTACAAAAAGAAAATCAACGTAATACTGAACTGCTGTAAATTAGAAAAGTAATGTAAATTGCAAAAAAAAGAAAAAATTATGCATATTCCAAAGCCAAAGGCTACTGTGATAAATTTCTATTCCCAGAATATTTTCAACGGTTTTTTTAAATGAAATTCGCAGAAAATAAAACAAAAAGAAACAACGGAAAACGACAAAAAAAACGATTAATCGATTAAGCTAGAAATTTGTTCGATTAATTGAAGCATTCATGGAGTTTTTCGATTAATCCATTAATCGATTAATCGAACCATGCCCTAGTACATACCGTACATAACCGTGCCAACCAAAAATACACCCATAACTTCTTTCGCTTCCGTGCCGCGTTTATCCTATCACCTATCCTTCCTATCTTCCCTTCATTCCATTTTTTAATTTGTTGGTACAATTCTATGTAAAATGGATATTACTAAAATTTTCACAAGCATTTGATGATTGAAACTGTGCAAATTTAATTCCAAAAAACGTTCTTGATTTTTCAAGATGAAATGAACCGTCATTAAATTTGCCGTCAACTGATTGTGTTCTAGCTTTATATACAATTTGTTAAAATATTTTTGAAGTTATTTTCAATTAAAGTTTTTAGTTTGTGTATTAAAAATTTTTCAGACTGGAAGTTTTTATTGAGATTATTAATCTCACCGAAAATATAGCACAAAATTAATAAGTACAATTTTATCTCCGAACTATTCAGACAGTCAAAAATTGAATTTGCATCAAAATTATTAGGACTTTCAAAAGTAAAGAGACTGAAGTAAAGCTGACCACTGCGCCAAGATTCTTATAATGATTTTCTCCGACTCCAACCGTGTATTGCTTGATTTTAGACGGAGTGGCAAGTGCATCCAAGATAAATTAAATGTTTATTCAATTTCTCTAATCGTGCTCTAACTCCCGTAACTTCACCTCTGATTACTGATGTGTTGTCAGTACCAAGGACAATAAGATTTTACTCAGAATTTTTTGCTTGCTTATCCTTTTTGTTGTAGGTATAAATATAATCTCAACAGCAAACAGCAGTAATCACCAGAAATCAAAAATAATCACAAAAGCACAACATAAATGCGTAATTAATTTATATTAATCAAATCTCAAACACAGCAATCAGCATAAGCTCAGCAACCAATGACATTGACATTTTTTACAATGATCAAACAAAGCAAAACGTTCGGCAAAATGCAAATGCATTTGAAGTGAAATATTCATAATAATCACCACATCACAAAACACAATTCCTTAATGGCTGAAAGAAACACGCTACCGTCACGCCAACTTGCTGTCACTCAGTACGTTTACATGAATACTTGAAGTATACTTCAAGTATAGATCAAGTAATCAAAATATCATGTAAACGCGCATTGACTTCAAGTATATCTACTTGAGTCAAGTAAATCACAAAATTTTGTTCGATTTATTTGAAAAAATTAATGTAAACGCAACTTCAGTACTTGAATGTTTTTCATTTGTGCGAATTATGAAAACGGTAAAGAAGAACAAGAAGAAGATTATTGTTGATAATTCAGGTAGTGATTTTTAGCACTTTTCTCAAATTATTTGTCTAAAAATCCGCACCTATGTATTGAACCTAATGCAGAGTTGTCAAAGGTAAAATTGTCAATTCAAGAAAATTTCAAGTCAAGTAATTGGAATTAATTCAACCAAAAACTCTACTTCAGTTTGAAGTGGATTTAAGTCAAGTAATCAGAATCCGCGCGTTCTTTTTCAACAATTCCATTCCTTTCCTCGTAGGTAGGTATTAGCAGTTTTCTTTAAATGAATAAAAAATCCCAGAAAATCATTGTAGATTTTTTTTAGAAAAATATTTTCATTTTTTTAAAAAAAATATATTTTTTTGGTTACGTTAATGGGAAAAAAGCGAAAAAGTAGCAAATTTGGATTTAAAGTAGCAAATTTAGCACACATGCTTAAAAGATAGCAATTTTGCTGCTATTGTAGCAAAGTCCCATCACTCTATATTCGTCTAATCCATCCTACCATCCCATAACCGACCCTTCCATCCATTCATTGATTTTGTCAATAAAAATTATTCTAAAATACGTGTTACCCTTATTTTGTAGGTATACTAATGAAATATTAGAGCAATTAAAAAAAATAAGAGGTGCGCAGAATCACAATTGCTAATTTTTTCCCACGCTTACGCAATCGCATTCACCTAAAAACCATGAAAACCACATCAAATGTGCAAAACTGCAATCATAATCTCTGCTCCTCACCCAGCTACAAAAGAAGTCACGAAACACATAATCGCGACAGAATAAAAAAGCTCGTTTCAAGCTTTCGGGCTTTCAACTTTGATGACCTACAGCTTTAATATTTTTCAACTGGAGGTGATGTGGCACAGAGTGCGAAAAGAAATGGTTGCACATTTTGTGTTCTTATCGCTTCTTGTAATTTTATTATTCTAAGATGATACTCAGTACCAAGAGACAAGAAAACCATTTATCCTTAAAATCTCGAATATGTAATCGCTGCAATAACCGCATTTTCAGCCATCGATATGAAGTTGGAGAAATTCAAAAACTCAATGAATCTGAGTACGACACTTTCCAGATAATTATTTGCCAGCAGATTGCAGTAAACTAAATTTTCATTAGTTAATTTTTCAATTTTTTTTTCTTAATGACAGTAGAAGTACTAGACCATGTCTTTTTCGCCCTGTAAAATATCGATAGCCTTTGCTATTTATTGGTATTGAACACTTTATATAGTCGAATTCGCTGTCACGCAAAGGGTATTTCAACCCTAATGCTTTGTGCCACTGTACACTTTTCCCGCGAATTGCAGCAATCTGTCTTAAAGAATCATTCAGACTATTCCACCTCATTACTCCCGGTCTAGTTAGAGTGTGTCCGATGACACTTTGTATGATTTCCGGTGATTTTGGGGTCCCGACTGCATTCCATAACTTGTTACATTTGATAATTACTTGCTCATGCATTCCGGAAACAGTTGTATTGTTATTTCGCAATATTTTATTGGCATCGGTAGTCGCACATAAATTAAGTTTATGGGCACAACATCTTAAGTGGGATGGGCAACTGAATAGCTGAGGTCCTTGGATCGATAACATTACTACTCAAAACGAAGAGCCAACTTCATTTACAGTTTCGATATGTCAGAGTTAGAATCAGAAGCAGATCCTTCTTTATCATTAATTGTAAAATCGGGAAAATTGTTTTTTACCACACCAAACTCTTTAAAAGCTTTTACAAAGTTACTGCCATTGGCAGTAACAGTAGCTAAATCTTTTGAGCAGTCAAGATCAAACTCAGCATGTATACCTTCTAGTAGATAGGCAATCTTGTCGTAGCTATGCATACCAACAAATCTTCTGCACGCTAATGTTATCGATTTCCGTTTTAATTTCGAGTCAATCCAATGCGCTGTAACGCCCATGAAATTTCGTTTTCGTGCAGACCAGATAACCGCTGTGTTTATTAGCATTTTCCAACTGAATTTTCAAATCAGTTTTTTGTTTCACGTAAAAATGGTCAATTAAACGACCTAAAGATCTTCTATTCATAATTTTTATTCCTTTTACAGACAGATATATCCACGTCTTTAAATATATTTATAAAATAGGGGTTTTCCACTGAATGTATAAAATATTTTAAAACATTTTCATTAAACTTCCCTTGAGACACGTTCGACACTTTTGAAACACTGCTATTTATCAACGATGCCGCCGTACGTAAATTTGAAGATTGTCTAATTTTTTTATTGTTTTTCAAATATGTTCGATATACTGCAAGTGTTTTTTCACCATGTTTTCTTTTTAGATGTGTAACAAAATTTGATATCGAATTGTTAAACCCATTTATTTTCACTACTTTTGGACCAACCAATACGCAAATCGCAACTTTTTTGGAAGCGTTGAATTCTGCTGGAGGAGAATACTTAAAATATTTGGAGTCAAGAATGCTTAGTCTTTGTCCATCGACCTCTACTTTGGAGGTATTTAATATTAATGTTGAAGAACACGTTGACGCTTCAACACCATCATATTCGCAGGATAACAATGTTGCAACTGCCTCACTAGTATCACCAGCCTTATTTTATAGTAGGTACTCAGAAAATCAGAACTATGATTATTCTCAAAACCACGTGGTGTGACGTAAATAGTAGCTGAAACAACGTATGTATGCGTTCTTTTCCATGAACTTTAGAATTCAAACTGACTGAAAATCTACATTTATTTATTTATTTATTTATTTAGAACTTCATCAATGATCTGATTACTGAGTATACAAAAGTGAAATATAACAATAAAATAACAAAAGCATACATAACCATAATAACGATAAAAAGTATACATAACAATGATAATGAAAAACAAGTAACTTTAACTAAGCTGATCTCTTATTTGACTTTTTGAAAGATGAAAGTCAATGCAATCAAACTGGCGGTTAAAGAGACGAGACATTGGTGAAACCGGCTCGTGCATGCCATAGTTTGTACTATGCTGGGGAACATCGAAGAAGTCGTAGTTCCTCAAGGAGCGCACAGGAACAGATATATTAAGAGTATTTAAGAGCTCAGGGGAGTTTATCACTCCCTGTATACACTGAAATGCAAAGACAACTCTGGAAGTTTTACGTCTATTCTCACGAGAATCTAATGGAAAGAGTTTAAGCCTATCAACATATGGAGGCAGAATAATAGAGTTGTCCCAATGAAGCCCTCTCAGGGCAAATCGGATAAATCTCCGCTGCACAGCCTCGATGCGATTTATATATACAGAATAGAAGGGAGACCAGACAGAACTGGCATACTCCAAAATGGGTCTAACGAATGTGCAGTAGAGGATCTTCGTTATGAATGGATCATTAAACTCTTTTGACCATCTCTTTATAAACCCCAGAGTAGCATTAGCCCTGGCCACGATTGAATTAATATGATGTTCGAAGGAAAGACGAGTGTTAAGGAAGACACCCAAATCTTTGGTTTTGTCAAGTCTAGTTAATAAGCATCCATCTGAAGTATAATTAAACTCCAATGGCCTTCTTTTACGAGAAAAGGACATAGTAGTACATTTGCTAATATTAAGAGGAAGACAGTTAATAGCACACCATTTATGAAAGGTGTCTAAGTCCGAGTTTAAAAATCCGCACTCGTTTTCATTAGAAACAATGCGGAAGATTTTGGCATCGTCAACATAGCAAAGAATTCTTGAATTAGCCAAAATCAGAGATACATCGTTGATGTAAATTATAAAAAGTAGTGGTCCAAGATGGCTACCTTGAGGTACCCCGGAAGTATTATCTATTTCGTCAGAAAGGGCTGAGCGGAATAGGACTCGCTGCGTACGATCAGATAAATAAGAACGAAGCCAAAGACAGTATGAAAACCAAGAACAGTCAACTTGTGAATTAAAATTTTATGATTTATTCGGTCAAAAGCTTTACTGAAATCCGTGAAAATGCCATCCACTTGCTTACCGTTTTCAATAGCAGAAATGCAGAAATTAGTAAACTCCAATAAATTAGTCGTAGTAGACTTCCCCTTCATAAAACCATGCTGAAAAGAGGACAGGAAGGGCTTGCAGTGGAAGTACAAAACATTACAAACCAGGGCTTCAAATATCTTACCAATACAACTTAAATTGGCGACAGGTCTGTAGTTAGAATTGTCGCTCTTATTGCCCTTCTTGTGCAAAGGAATAATCAAAGAAAGCTTCCACTGTTTCGGAAAAATACCACAGGTTAAAGCAAAATTAAATAAATAACACAAAACAGGAACGATGGACGTAGCACAATGTTTTATGAGTGCGGAAGGAACGCCATCCGGACCGCCAGAAAAACTATCAGCTATGCTTAAAATGTACATGGAGACAGACGCTTCATCGAAAAACAGGTCTTTAGGTTGAAGAGAAGTCAGCGGAAGCTTCGTCAAATGGGTAAAATCATTATAACTAATATCACAGTGGTTATCACAGAATGCAGTTTTAAAGAAGTCACCAAAAAGATTGGCAGTCTCTAACGGATCCACACTGTCTAAGTTACCGAGTCGCAACGATGAAAGGTATCCGTCACAGTTGCGCTTAGAGTTAACAAACCTCGAAAATTGCCTTGGTTCAGCACGCAAAGCCGATCTCATTCTAAATACATAATCGTTGTACGAGTCAGTCAAACACGAAATGTACTGAGCACGCGAATTAGAATAAATAACGTAATCAGCATCACTCCTTGAGGAACAGAACCTCCTCCAAGCTTTATTCTTTAAATTTTTAAGATGCTTCAAAGAGCCATTGAACCACGGTTGACAATTCGAATCACGATTCGAACGAACAAGTGGTACACAGTGAATAAAACAAAGAAATAATGTGTCATAAAACGAGTTAACAGCTTCATCAATGTCACGTTTACCCAGCACACTGGTTCAATCACAAGCGGATAACCATTCATTCATTTTATCAAAATCAGCTTTTTTAAAGTTATAACAGTAGTTACTAGAAGCATTAGATGATGAAGTTACAGGATCAAAAAACAAAACTACATCTAGTGCCGGATGATGACTTGTTTCAGGAACCATAGGAGGCTTAACGAGAGTCCCATTGGGATCGGAGGAAAATACCAGGTCAAGAGATTTTCCAGAGTCATTAATAACGCCGCTAGACTGCATTAGGCCTGAAGAAATAATGTTGTCAATAAAAGATATGGCATGTTGAGGAGTCGCCGAGAAAGAAGGAAGCAAGCCCTCATCGTCCAGAGAGTGTTCCCAGTTAACACTAGGCAAGTTAAAGTCACCAAAAAGCAATAATTCATCGGCAGGCAGCAAAACTTCGGTAAGCCTATCAATACACGTAGCCGGCAAGTCAAATATCACAGCTGATGAGCATTGAGGAATGTAAACTGTTGCAATATATACGTTTTTGTGTGAGAGCTTGAGAGCTACACATATAAACTCCAGATCGCCGGACTCAACAAAATCGATTAATGTACATGGAAGGTTGCGACGAACGGCACAAAGCACTCCACCTCCAACAGGAGCATCCAAAGAAAGACGATAGCGATCACGGCGAAACACCAGGAACTCGGGGCCAAAAAGCTCTGCGTCTGCATTGATGTAGGTATGTGGTACAAACAATATTATGTTTATAGTTCAAGATATAACTGTATTGAAGCACGAATTGGCGAATTAAGCCATGTGCTTCTACTTATGTTCATTACCAAAGCGCATTGTTTGATCTTTTGCATGGCAATTGTTTTCCACCAAAAAACTTATAAAGGATCCATAAAACTTTGGCAGAAACATATCTGTAATAAATATTTCGCAATGACCTGGAGGCAAGGCAAATAACAAGGCTAAACAGGTAAAGGGATAAACTAAGGGATCTGAGAAAACTGCTGCGACAGAATGATAAAATATCAATTAAGAAAATGGCAAGAAGTAACCTTCGGGAAAACCCACCAACTAAATAATCCTTACTGACATGACAGCAAGAGTGAGGATAAAAGATCAGATTCACTAACTACTACCACAGAACTTCTAACAGAAAGAATACGCCATCTCACGTATATTGAAAAGTTTTATATGGCGGGTCGTTCCTTTACGACCCGCTCTCACAAATTATATGAAAACTCTCTGCTTGTTAACGATCTGCCACTCACCAGTCACCGGTGGTGATATTTCGACCCGTTTTCACAAATTTTACGAAAACTCTGCTTTGAATGACGGCCCGCCGCCAGTCACCAGTGTGGTAAGTGCCGGATGTCAGGACGTCAAAGCACAAGCACTCAGCACCAGAGTCAGAGCCTGCACTCCCCATCATGCTCATGCATTGCATTGCGTGTTCTCTTTTCTTCTTATACCTCTTCTCTAAGAAACCGGTTTCATCAAGAATACTTTGTTTGAGAGAATTTTCATATTGGATTGGAACAGAGGGAGAATAGTAAGGTCAAAGAATAACGAAATAAAAGAAAGGACACAGAAGAGTGTTCCGATTGTTTTCCATTTAAATGTACACGGCGAGAAAAGGGAAGGAAGGAAGAGAAAAAATCAAAAAAAAAATCAAACCCTCTTTGAACATTTTACGAATAAGAGAAAAAATGTAAAAGCGAAGATTACATGCAACGAAATGGAATGGGAAATGATTTATTTTCGTAAATAAGAGAGAATGGGCGGAGTTTTCCGATTTTACGCTCATAAAATGTTCCCGCGTTTTTATGAAAACAGGTTTTTCTGAAATTGTCCCAATGTTTTACGCAGGAATTCTAATGTTTGTTAGTGTAATCCTATGATATGCGAACAGCACGTTTTCTGTTTACATTTGGTTTGCTCGAAAGAGATTAATTAAGTGGGGAATCACATGCTGGATTCAGGGAATTTTATTTGACAGAAATTTTACATCTCCTTTTAGTGCGTTGTTCATTGCGAAATTTATCTTTTTCTTGCCAAATGGAGGTATGGTTACCCAATGTACATTATTATGAATAGTTTGAAATAATTTTGAAGGTATCCAAGAAGATTTTATCATTCGGGTAATCCTACGTTTTCTCAATTTTTGTTTTTAACTCGTTGTCTCATTCGCACTACAATAATGCATAGCCAAGTTCTATTCCCCCATTCATGCAAAAGACAAAAATATATGAGATTACCTCTTTCAGTCTAAAAAAACACGGAAAATTTCCAATTTTGTTCGCCTCTGTTTCTACTTATCCTTATTTATACTTTGCCCATGCCATGCATTGCATTGCGTGTTCTCTTTGCGTCTTTTACCTCTTCTCTGAAGAAACCGGTTTCATCACGAATACTTTGTTTGAGAGAATTTTCATATACATTGCACTGCAGCAAAACAGAGGGAGAATAGTAAGATGACCGGATTGAATAGGAATTGGTGGACGACAAGCAGTCTAGTCACAATCACTGTCAATTGCATTGATTCGTGTGCTTTGGCTAAACATTTTGATGAATCTAGGTAGCCAAAATATGCTATGCAAAATTTTCGAGTACTTAAGTTAATAGAAAAAAATAAGTAAAAACGAGTTTTCAAACAAACGTGAGGCATGAAAAAGTAGAAAATAAACCTTTCTTCAGACACACAGAGGTGGACTCAGATTTTATTTGCTGCAATCACCGATCTATTTCAGTATGATCAATCAGTGGTGATAAGTGATTTGAATCATGAAGAGAAAGAATATTCAAGAGAAATGACCCAATCAAAAAATCTGAGTCCACCTCTGTGTGTGAAGAAAAGTTTATTTTCTACTTTTTCATGCGGCTTGGCCTCAGTTTTGGTTGAAAACTCGTTTTTTACTTATATTATTTTCTGCCTTTTTCACGTTAACTAAATTGTTATTACGTGCTGCATGAAGATATTTTAAAATAATTTTTAAGTCAAGTTTGGTGCCGATCCGAAAACAAAAATTTTTCGAGTATCAAATTGTTGAAGTACTGCAACGCTTTTCGGAAATTCAAATTATGTTTTAAACAGCGCTTTTTAGCTGTATTCGAACTTAATTCTATATAACACGAATTTTCCCGATTTTCCATGTTTTCCACAGACTTTTGCTATTACTATGATTTTTTTTTTAAAAATTTACATGAATTTTCCTCGATTTTTCATGCAAGTTTTCATGATTGTTGAAGAGAAAGTATTGATGCCAGTAGGACGGGGAAAAAATGATTCCGCAAGTTTCGGAAAAATTTTCCAGAAAAATTGGAAAATTCTGCATTTTTCCTGAAACAGATTTATCACTAATCATATCGATGAAAATTTTTCCGTTGATTTTCCCGATTTTCCGGGTTTTCCATGGAGTTTTCCACAAAAGCAACTTTATGCAACTCATTTCGCTCTACAACTTTGTCTTAGGTTGCAAAACGCTCAAACGCTTCCTTGGTCGGAAAATCTCCGGAAAAGCGTTTTACATGAATTTTCCTCGATTTTTTCTGCAAGTTTTCACCATTATCGGAGAGAAAGTAATGATGCCAGTTTATAGGGAACAATCCTGCATAATTTAGAAAACTTTTTTACCAAAAAATTTTCCGGAAAAGTCGTAAAATTTCGGAATTTTTTTTCCGAAAAACCGGAAAACTCTGCATTTTTCATGAAACGAATTTATCACTAATCAAATTTGTACCAAATTTTCAAATGATTTTTCCCGATTTTCCAGATTTTCCATGGAAATTTCCGGTTCAAATTTTGATAGATTCAATTGTCACGCGACATGAACCTGTGTGCAAAATTTCAGCTCGCTGTGATGACGAAAAGTGGGTCTACGAGAGTGTCGAAAATAGTAAAAAAGAAATATATAAATAAATAGACAGACAAATTCGTGTACGAGTTAAAGGGACGGGCTGGCCTCAAAAACCAACTTGCCTCTTCAGCTGAGCAGCATAGTGAAACATAAAACTGTGCATGGCTGCTGGTGTGTCGGCATGTATACCTGTGTGGTGGTGGAGAACAGAGAGAACAGAGCAATATTCTCTCAGTCTCAAATCTTTGCTTCTTCCCGTCTATTAACTCCCGACCGCATCAACAAATGCCCATACAACTTGTGCATTTTTAGAGGCCAGATGAAAATTCTTGTTAAGTTATATGTTCTTTGCTACTACCTAACAAAACATGTGCCTCTGTAGAACGCATCTGCCCACACATACCATTTAAAAATACAACAACAAATACAACAATGTTTTTTTTTAACTACAATTTAAAAACTCCTGCAAATTTGTAATCAAAATAATGTAATCATGTAAACGTGATTACGATTACGATTGATCAATCATTAATCGCCAAAAGTGATTACTTTTCTGATTAATATTATCAACCTGTAATCATGATTACAGATTGTAATCGTGTAATCATTAATCATCAATCAGATTGCATTTTGCTCAACACTGTTCTAAATCAAATCATAAATACAAGAGGAAAAACAACCGCCTCGTCTGGGGGTTTGAAACCGGAACATTCCACTAAGCTAACGAGACAGATGATTTTCCCTCTGGTATTTCTTAATTTGTAACTTGATTTCAGTTGGCATTAAGTGCAAGGTACTGCTTTCAAACCTCGGACGAGGCGGTTTTTTTTTCCTCTTGTATTTATGATTTGATTTAGAATCGTTAAAAAGAAATGTGCTTAAAATTCTTCTATTAAAAAATAAACTAATAATAAATACTATAACGGTAAAATGATAAACCAAGGTTCCACTATTTTATGGGCAATCTTGCCCCCATATGGAAAAACAGTCTTCTAGGAATTTTAAATTTGTTTCCTTATTAGCTTCCTAAGGGTGATCATCTTTATATAGACTTTATTTTAAAAAATATATAAGGAAAATGTTGAAACAGCTGACTGATTCATATAGCAGAAATCATACTCATACAATTGTGTGCTGCTGTTTTATTTAATTTCTGCATGTTAATCATTTGAACTTTTTGTTTTTTATTAAGATATAAAATTAAGCTAAAAGCTAATTAGCTTTGGCAACTAAAGTAGTAAAACTAATTTAGACACTGAGAAGATGACCGTTTTAATTGTTATTTATAAATCGATATTCCACAAGGTTAGAACTAGCACCACCATTATACCTAATATTCATGTCAACTTTATGCCGGGGTTGGAAATTATTTTCCGGTGGTTTTGCTTGACCACATTCTAGGTTAGAATATGCAGCAACATCAATAAGCAAGTCCATGACTGAAACAAGCAAAAAACCCACCGACCAAATTAGAAGGCCAAGGACAAAAACTACATATTTGGGTGAAACATGCCAGCTGAATCTGCTCCAACTGAAGGACACCCCCACGTAATAAATTTAACTGTCGAGCAAAATAAAACCTAATGGAAAATTACAGTTTTTGTCCAAAATGTCCTTAGAAGAATTTAAAAACGTGATTTTAAGCCACTACCACATCACTCAACTATTGTTTCGCACAAAATTGTTGGAAATATATTTTTTTTTGTTTCACAATTTATTCCTACATACAATTTTAAGAGGACCACTACTTACTTAGGAATTCTACTTTTGGAAAGTCACAATCATCATAATCATCATCATCATCAACATCAACAGGATAATATGTATCAAGTCCCGCAAGAACGTCAGCACTATAGTAGAATCGGGAGCCATTTCAACTGTGAACTAATGCAAGGCAAATTTTATGCAAATTTAGTCCTCATGCAAGTCAAAACCGTTTGCAAGAATAGACGTTGTACATACATGGCTTGCCTATGCATGTCCATATATATATATATATATATATATTTGTATGTATATAGCGACATTGAGATATGCAAATAATGCGGAGGAAAATTGTTCTCATCTGAGTTACAAAAGCACCATCTCATCGGCATAGTGGAAATGTTATTTGTAACTGAATGGCAAAAGGGTTCCTCTATATGCATACTATACTGTAAAGTACAGTACAGTGCAATCTATAGTACATAAGTAGGTACCTATTTTATATATGTGTACATTTGTGAACTGTGAATTCTCTTGTGGCCGTGTCGATATCTTCGCGCGACCTCGTTTTGAGTAATTCCCCCTTTATGTCGTTAGATTTGTTTCACTTGGGGCTTTCAAAGCCTTTTAGAAGCTTCATAAATACACAGTGTATTGCGTCTAATACGTATACCTACATGCATGCATATATACATATGTATGTTAATGGATGTACTTTGTAGCTTGGTACGAATTGAAGGAGCTTAAGCTTAAATACTTCTTAAGCTTCAAGTTAAAAATTTTTACTGAAGTGATCCAGTTAAGTATCGAAGTTCTACCCAGAGTTTTTACTAAATACTTATAATGCTAAGGACTTCACTGTTATTCAAGTTTATGGATTAGAACGGGTATTGTAAGAGTAAGGGAAATTTCAAGGAATTAATATAATATAATTTAGTAAATGTCACAAAATCCGCATTGCTAGGGCTTTTGATATCAAATAGATGAAAATAAGTTTTCTTCAAAAAAAATTTTTTATATGTCTTTTGAACAAGTTTGAAATTTAATTTATTCAAAAAAAAAATGGTTCATTAAGAAAAATGTAAAAAAAATTTTAGCCTAAATTCTAAAAACAATTGGGATCTGTACTAAATCCGAACAAACGTATATAAATCCACACAAGGAAGTGTTGAAGGCGATTTGTATATGATGATACTCTCGACCAAGCATTGAATGTGATACAAGGTGTTGATGAGAGAAACACAAAAATTATGGGGGGGGGGGGGGGGGGTAATGAAGATTTTTTTTCCCCATAATTAATATTTCTTTGAAAGCACTTTCATACAGCTAACCACTCCTGAGTTACATACCTTTAAACGTGAAATTTTGGATTTTTCTTTTTCTTTTTAACTTAACCAGAAAGTTTTTCACATGTGGAGATAATTATTAAATGGCTCATTTTACCCATAGAGTGAAATTAAAAAGAAGGAATTGGTTACAACTCCCAATTAGATGTGTTAAAACTAGACCTGTAAAATACATAAGTATATTGATATACTTAAGTACTAGTGCCAGTAATAATTATTTTAAGCACAAGTCCCGGTACTGGTACTCAAAAAATTTTCAAGCACAAGTACTGGTATACCCGTAAGTCCCATATATAAGCTTAAGTACCCTATAAGTACCAAAGTACGCACCTGCTACTAAACCCGCCATAAAGCGTAGTACTTCAGCTCTTGTAAATTATATATAAAATACGTCATGATTTAAAAAAACTAAAAAACGAAATAAATACAAAAAAAAAAAAATCAATCAATCAATCTGTTTTATATGTGTATATATGGGTGACAATAGGACAGAAATTGACACGCTGATTCCTTTGTTGAGAAGGTTGGCAATTAAGTGCAAGAATCCGCTCTCTTCTTCCGGATCTGTGGAGCATTTATTTTCATTTACAGGTCTTATAAATGATGCATGAAGGCAATCGTTATCTAATGCGACATTTCAGAAGTTCGTTTTGCTAGAGGCAAACTCAAATACTGTATAAACAAGGAACCGTAATCATTACGATCAAAATAGTAAAAATTACGATTTAATCATCATCATCTAAATTATACTTTTTTAATCATCAGTAAAAATTAAAATTTGAGTTTTGAGTTTGAAATCACTAATAATCATCACATCTGAGTTTTGCGCCATTCACTCAAGAACAAAACTACACATAAAAAAAAATAATAATTCCTGCCGCAGTGACCGGACGCGTCAATTTGAGCTCCGTGAAATTTTTAAAAAAATACCGCGTAAAAATAGTGAAAAAGGGAGAAAAGTTAAAAATTTTGTTGAAAAAACTAATAAAAACGAATTTGAAAATTGTGAAAAATCAAAAAGTATTGTGATATTTCAAGAATTTAATTTAATTTCGGTCGTTGCCAAGACAACAAGGCAACAGTAAAAAACTTTTAGTACAAATTAAAAGAGGAATATTTTGATTAATAAATACTTTTGGACAGAAGTAAAAGAATAAAAATTGTAATAAAAAATAAGTCTAATTTACTCTGCCGTGCTCACAATGAGGCAGCAACGAATCTGGGCGACTGATGATCTCCTCAAACTGAATGGAAGGAGGAAGAAGAGCAGAAACGGTTCTTCGTCCTCTTCCAAAACAAAGCAAGGGCCCACCGAAAAGGCCGTTAAGGGAACAATTGAAGAGGGCAGTAGCAGCAGTAAAGAAGTGAAGCCGCCTTCCTTGGAGAACGCTATTGCGAGAACAGACGTAGCTGCCCTGGAAGTATCTGGAGCATTGGCTTGAAAAACTACGCTATATCTGCAGCGTCTGTAGCTGCATCTTCGGCAAAACCTAAGACGACGCCTTCGAGTCTGGGACAACATGCTACGCTTATGGATGTCCCAGAAACGGCTTCCGCTTTAGCGCCGAAACCCACTGGTATAGCAGCATTGAGGCCATCGCTTTTATCAGCGAAAGTGAATGCATCGAAGATGCCGCTACCAGCACTACCAGCAGCAGCCCCACGATCCCCGGCGTTAGTTGCAGGGATATCTTATGTACAGGTATATGTAGCATTTTCAAGAAACAGGTAAGCCTCGGGCTAAGACCGGTGCGGGTCTACAGGCTTTTTACGAAGGGAGGTGGCAGGATGAGAGCTATGGTATGTATCAATAGATGTCCTTAGAGCGCATACCTAAAAGCGATCTTCCAGGTCATCTCTCGTGAGGAGCTATTCTCCATGGGAATTTAGCTGGGGGAATGGTTGAGGTGTATACCACAACCCTTGGTAGTGCTACCAAGCATATGCTTGAGGGTATCGAGGTGGATGGTAGACACCTTGTGCCGTTCCCACGCAGGGAAAAGCCCACAAGGTTTTCACGGGTCCCTATGCGAGCCAGTCATGAGGACCTCCTCAATTTCTTAGGGATATTTGGGAAGGTTCATGGCAGCGTTCGCGCCATTCCAATTAAAATTGGGGACGAGTGTCTCGGGCGAGGTTTTAAAATCATCAATAATCATCGGACTTGAGTTTTATGTTTTCGATAAAAATAAAACTCAAAACGTATTTCAGGTCCAAATTGAGCGGTTTGTTAGATTTATGCATGTAAGAACGCTTCTCATCACAATTGCGGGAGAACGAAGCAATGTGAAGAGTTGACATTTTTTTGAGAACTCAGAATATGACTTTAGGCATCTAGTTTGAATATGTGGAAAATCGGATGAGGGTAATCCCCTTTTCCATATTTGAGGGAAGCTAGAAATTTTAAAATCTGTAAATGTGAAGGAATTTGTTTCATAATAGTTTCCTGCAGCCTTCCTTTTCTTATACGTCGTTGTTTTGTGTAATAATATTATTCCTATTATTTAGCGGATGTTCTGTTGCATCTTCAAGCAATGCAAAGAAAAAATATATAGATAAAATACGAGCATTTTACAAAAAATTAAATTTCGTATTATTTATAAAGGTTATTGGGCGCGATCCGACCCACTTTGCGTGGAATCGCAGACATCACTCAAAATAATTTTAAATTAAATAGATTTCACTAGATTTTAATGGTAATAAGTAATTCAATTGAAAATAGATGGGAAAAAAAGTTATTGCTTATTTAAAAATATTTAATCTGAGTAATATTGTTTCTGTTGTAAGACGATTTAAATACCACATTCTTTTTTACGGACGTTAAGTACACACATTAAAATCACCTCTCCCTTTCGTACATTAGTAAGGCTCTGGAACAAGCTCTGGCGCGATGCCTTCGCGCCTCCACCTGCGCAGTCAGTCCTTCGTTATCTGTCGTTGTGATATGTACGTTATCGTGTTTTCCAAGTTTATCTATTATTCGACTCGTGCATGTTTCCTGGACTCGTTATTTGCTTTTGGATGGGTTTTTGTTGATATGGATGGAGTAAATCGTTGTCCACGATCTGTGTTACGTAGCCGAAAACATAGCGGACTCCAGTGTTTCTGGAGAGATACCGGAACCATGTAGAATTATTGTTACAAGAGATAATACCATGTGAGGTAAGCGTTTTCTTTTCAAAAGTGCTAACACGCTATCAATCTGGCTTTGGGTCAAAACATAGCTGCATCACAGCCTTAATTAAAATAAGCGATGACATTCGCGGAGCAATGACGGCAAATAATTTAGCTATTCTAAGCCAAAGCATTTGATAGAGTTGATCATGCCGTCTTAATTAATAAACTCATTACACATTTTGATTTTTCCACTCCATCATGTAAGCTTATTAACAGTTACATCACAGGCCTGCAGCAGTTTTTCTGCCAATATTTAGTGGTGTGCCCCAAAGATCTATTCTAGGACCTTTACTGTTTACCATCTTCATCAACGATGTTACTTACTGGTGTTAGTCTGCATTATAGATACCGCTTGTATGCTGATGATGTTCAGTTATACATTTCTAGAATCAAATTGGTGATGTAGTCGAATGGATGAATTCTGATTTAAGAAACGTCTATAACTGGGCTGTTGAAAACAAGCTGGTTCTGAGCACTTCTAAGTCCAGTGCCATAATTATACATAAAACTGTAATTGACATACCCAGCTGCCCTGTTCTCAGTATGAAAAACGAGGTGATTCCCTATAATAACGTGGTAAAAGATCTAAGATTGAATCGAACCTTAACTTGGTCGGATCATGTTAAATCTGTTGTGTCAAGGATATATGCAAATCTTCGCAAACTATTTTTAGCTGCATCGTATATGCCCGTTCAGACTCGAGTATTTTTAACTAAAGCCCTGTTCAGTTCTGTGCAGTTAACTCATTCCAGAGAAAACTTAATGTAGCTTTCAACTCTGCGGTTCGTTATTGTGTTGGGCTCCGACGATATGACCATGTTTCTCCTTATGGGAATTCAATCTTTGGTTGTACACTTCGTACATATCTGGACTTTCGAATGATATTTTTTTTACGTAACTTGATTCAATATCGCAGACGAACTTATTTGTATCAAAAGCTTAGTTTTTTACGTTCTCAGAGGACAATGAATCTAACTATGACAAGCTACAGTCATCAGGTTTCTGCGCGTCAATTCCTTGTTCAAGCCATCAGACTATGGAACACTCTTCCCCTTGAACTCAAGAGTAATAGCAGTGGTCATAGTTTTTGTGTCGGTTTGTTGGGCTTCCTGGAAGGTAGATAGCTATTTGTTTTCTTTCCGCTTTTGTTTTAAATTTTATTTTTTTTCCATTCTAAATTGATCTTTATTTTATTTTTATTTTTATTTCTAATTTTGATAAGTGTAGCTGTTGAGTTATTTGTATTTTCATTATCTCCTGCGCATAGATATAAGTATAATAAGAAACTTAATTGTGTAGATGCCAATAATAAATTGATTGAATTGAATTGAATTGAATTGAATATTATCCAATCTGCAAAATTTCTTTTGGTAATATTATTTTGATTTTATTTCTGATTATTTTTTGCATTTTTTCGTACCCTCTATTAAAAATTTCCATAATACTTTCCGGCTCAAAAATTGTATTAGACATTAAATGTCACATTTTGTGAAACGAAATGTCGATTAAGCCAAATTTGAGCAATCTGATGTGTATTTAAATACCCATTAAAAAATATGTATTAAAATTTAACAACCGTGTCTCTGTCGCTCTCTCTGTCTCGTTCTCTCTTTTTCTCTCACACTCACTCTGTCGCTCTCTTTCTCGCTTTCTCTCGCTTCTCTCTCGTTCTCGCTTTCTCTCGCTTCTCTCTCGTTCTCTCTCTCTCTTATATTTTTTAGTTTACTCTAATTTTTGAGATTTCTTTTTTACTATTTTCGACACTCTCGTAGACCCACTTTTCGTCATCACAGCGAGCTGAAATTTGGCACACATGTCACGTGACAATTGAATCTATCAAAATTTGAACCGGAAATTTCCATGGAAAACCCGAAAAATCGGGAAAAATCATTTGAAAATTTGGTACAAATTTGATTAGTGATAAATCCGTTTCAGGAAAAATGCAGAGTTTTCCGATTTTTCCGGAATCTTCCGACTTTTCCGGTAAAAAGTTTTCTAAATTATGCAGGATCAAGTTCCCTATCAACTGGCATCATTACTTTCTCTCCGACAATGGTGAAAACTTGCAGAAAAAATCGAGGAAAATTCATGTAAAACGCTTTTCCGGAGTTTTTCCGACCAAGGAAGCATTTGAGCGTTTTGCAACCAAGTTGTAGAGCGAAATGAGTTGCATAAAGTTGCTTTTGTGGAAAACTCCGTGGAAAACCCGGAAAACCGGGAAATCATCGGACAAATTATCATCGATATGATTAGTGATAAATCTGTTTTAGGAAAAATGCAGAATTTTCCAATTCTTCTGGAAAATTTTCCGAAAATTTCCGGAATTTTCCGACTTTTCCGGAAAATTTTCCGAAAAAAAAGTTTTATAAGCTATGCGGAATCATTTTTTTCCCGTCCTACTGGCATCAATACTTTCTCTTCAACAATCATGAAAACTTGCATGAAAAATCGAGGAAAATTCATGAAAATTTAAAAAAAAATTTCATTGTTAATAGGAAAAGTCTGGGAAAAACATGGAAAATCGGGAAAATCATGTTATATGGGATCAAGTTGGAATGCAGCTAAAAAGCGCTGTTTAAAACATAATTTGAATTTCAGAAAACCGTTGCAGTACTTACACGATTTGCTACCCGAAAAATTTTTGTTTTCGAATCGGCACCAAACATACTTAAAAATTGTTTTAAAATATCTCCATGCAGCACGTAATAACAATTTAGTTAACGTGAAAAAGGCAGAAAATAAAATAAGTAAAAAACAAGTTTTCAAACAAAACTGACGCCAAGCCGCATGAAAAAGTAGAAAATAAACTTTTCTTTACACACAGAGGTGGACTCAGATTTTATTCGATATATTTCAGTATGATCAATCAGAAGTAATAAGTGATTTGATTCATGAAGAGAAAGAATATTCAAGAGAAATGTCGCAATCAAAAAATCTGAGTCCACCTCTGTGTGTGAAGAAAAGTTTATTTTCTACTTTTTCATGCGGCTTGGCCTCAGTTTTGTTTGAAAACTCGTTTTTTACTTATTAGTTCTGCTATTCTGGAGCTATAAAATTTCGATTTTCACATCTAATGCACCTGAAAAATTAAAAAAATATTTGTAGGTAGTAGCAAGTTGGTGTTGGAACATACATTTGTAATCAAGTTTATAAATAAATAAAAGATAACTGTGTTACTATCTCTATAGCAATGAAGATATAGCTAAATGCTTGAAACTAATATCAGATTCCGAAATTAACTCCAAAATTATAGGTCGCATTTATTCTAATGGTTTATTCTCCTCACTAAGAACAAAAACAACAAAAAAAAAACCAACAAAAAGATTGAATTAATATACTTTCTGCAATTAACTATGCATTTTTTATGTGAGTAAAATAAACCTACAAAAAGATTAGATTGTGCGTTTAACTATGTATCTTTTATGTGAAATAATTAAAGTTTCATGAGCATGCATAGTAATAAAATAAACAATTTGATAATTTTCTTGGAATGATTCGTTCTCATTTTATTTTCATGACAAATACTTATAAAAACTTTTTTAGACAAAAAATATTTCTACCATGAAAACAATTATTAATTTAAAGTCTTCTCAAGTTAAGAGAATTTCAAGAAGGCAATAAAACAGTCACGGAAAAGGGTCTTCAAAATTTAATCTCCAACTGAGAATGACATAAAAGTTTATTATCAATAAAATAGAAATTGACTTAAAGCTTACTTCCAGGGTAGTACATAATTCTACATAAATCGCCGTCTTTTTTATGCCTCTGACTACATTGAAGAGTAGGTAATCGCATGCCTGAAATTTCCAGATAAAAAACCTTTTGTCGAAGGTAATTTAGAATTGTTCTATGTGCTTTTATCGTATCATAAAACTTATTACCGCATTTTTACATTTCTATATTGAATTTGTTGAGTTGGATTTGTATATAAATTTGTACAATTACTTCTTTATTTCTGTCATACTGTTGTGTGAGGTCAGAGGACTTAAACAATACATCTGGCATATCTATAGATAGTGGTCAATCAGTAAACAATCTCCCCTATGATTTCGAAATTAAAAACCAATAGAAGACTTTTCGGAGGACTCATGCTTTGTTTAATGTTTGACCATTTTATGATAATGACTTAAGTTCATAATATCTGGTATCGATGTCTATAATGGCATAGAAACCGGAAATATCTTGTAAGCATAATTAAAAAATAAAATTTTGTAAGACACATAAGGCCTACCGCCCGCCATCTTAAATGAATAATGTCAAAGATGTTGTAGGATCGGGTGAACAATATAAAGCGATCGTGGAAAGAACTTTATCAGTTAACATAAGTTGATTACACATTATTTGAGGCAAATAAGACCGGAGAATTTTTTGTGAACATTTAAGCTATCTTCCAAGAGGGGTCTGTAATGGAATGTTTAGTACTTCGATGATTGTATGAACCGCTTTCATATGAACTTTAATGAACTATCTGAAAACTCTTAAAAAAGCCTCGAGTATGACCAATATAGCATGCACAATGAACTAGTGAAGGTGAAGGGAAGACTCTCTGTATAACTTTATATGCAAGAGTGTGGAATGTAAAAGTTATCGCTGAATATAGTTGTTGGAAAATCGCATCCGACTGTTCTAACGAACATATACCATCAATGGATACTTAATTTATAATTCTTTGATAATTGACATGAATTTTGAAATGTTTTATTAGTATACATAGTACAAAAAACGAAGTAAGATAACTTTCGTAATGTATGTCCTATGACCTATGTATGTATGACCTATTTAAATAATTTTTTTTTTAATGTTCATAATAGTCTGAACAAAGTTTTTACGGAAAGAAAAATTGAAATCGGCAACCCCTTCTTGGTGTTGCCATACAAAAATTTCATTTTTAACTATATATTGAGCACTACTTGAGAACGCGTCGACCGACGTAGAGAGCTAAAATTTGGTACATGGTGTTTTCATAGCAATGGCAAACAAAATTTAAAAAAAAATGAACTAAATCGAGTTAACCCTTCTTGGTGTTGCCATACAGAACTTTGGGTTTTTACTATTAACTTGGAAGCTGGCTGAGAATGCGTCGACGTGGTGGGCTCATATTTTGTACACGCTGTGACGTTTTCATAAAAATTTCAAATACAGGTTCCAAAAGTCAAGTAAATCGTTGAAATACAAAACTTTAGTTTTTGCCCCACGCGTCGAGGTAGAGAGCTGAAATTTGGTACAAGGAATTTTTTTTAAAAAAAAGGAAATTTAAGTTCGAAAATGGGACCAATCGAGCAACCCCATCGTAGAGTTGCCATACAAAAATTTCGGTTTTTACTATATATTTGGGCACTGCCTGCGCTTCTATATCCTCCCACATATATGACATATGCACGCATACACATACATAAGCACGCGCGCGCCCACATTTGATTTAATATTTACACAGTTCTTTTTACATTTTTTTATTTTCTATGGAGTTTTGAACATGAAAGGTATAAGTGAAAGTAATATTTAGTGAGAAAAAATATATTGAAATTCTACTAAGTTTGTCATTCCGTTTGTAACACCTAGAAACAATGATGGTAGAGCAAAATGCATTGGACACCCATGCATAAAATTAAATGTTATTTTTATTTTTTCATGTCCGTCCGTGCGTCCGTCTGACTGCCCATCCTCACGATAACTCGAGAACGCGTGTACTTAAAGAGCTGAAATTCCCCACATGGGTTTTAAAAAAAAAGTAAAATTAAGTTCGAAAATGGGACAAATCGGCTAACTCCTTCGTAGGATTGCCATACAAAAATTTAATTTTTTACTACATATTGGACACTATCTGAGAATACGTGAACCTAGAGTGTTGAATTTTTGTACATAGTGTTATCATAAATATAGTAAAAATAATTTCAAAAATGGACTAAATCGGGCAACCCCTTCTTGGTGTTGCCATATAACATTTTAGGATTTTTACGTATCCATAGTAAATTAAAAACGAGCATTCATCTAGGGTATCATGAGAATTGGTCTTAGACCAATTCTAGGCTTTTACTTTTTTTTAATTTGGGTTTTTAGAAAACTTTTTTTAATTTTGTGGTGCTGTTTATATAATGAAACTGAACAACTTGTGTTTTGTTTGAATTTTATAAAGTAAGTCAAAGCTTTTCATAAAGCATAATTTATTGAAAAATTTAACATTTTTTAATTCAGCCATGAAAAAGCAAAAACGAACAACTATTTCTTTCCAAACAAAGATACAAATTCTGGACCGACTTGGAAATGGTTAAGAAATCCGGCACACAGACCAACTTCTGACACTCTTTCCAAAGTGAGCAAAAGATTCCAATCGAAAAATGAATTCTGAAACATCTAACCCAGGAGCGGGTAGCAGATGTATTAGAAAGTCTTGGAATTTAAACGAAGCGACAACCTGCATAATTAAAAAAAATAATTAAAAAGTGATTACACAAGCCATAACTTCTGGTACCAAGTTGAGTGCTAAGTTGTCTTCGTATACGAAAAATATATAGTTATGGAACAAATGTAAAAGGCTCTATTGTATCCGTGTCAACATTACACCCAACAACGTATACCACTTGATACCAATACCATTAAGCAGAAGACTTTAAGAACTTATGACCAAATAAAAAAAACTTGAACCGTCAACGTCTTCGAAAGCTACTGACGACAATAAAAACAAATTTGTTGCTAATAACGGATAGTGGCAAGGATTTCTAGAAAGGCATGCAATTTATAATGTCAAGATCAAAGATGAAATAGCTTCTGGAAATATTGCAGCTGCTAAAGTATTCCCTTCGCAGCTGGCCAAATTAATTGAAGAAGGTGGATACAATAGTGACCAAGTTTTAACGCAGATGCCAAGCCAACGGAAACGAGTTACATACTAAGCAACGATAAAAGTGCAGATTACGGGGATGCCAACTGTATTCCGCGAGTACGGCGGGCTATCATTGGGAGTAGTATTTTATTACTAGGTAAAATGAAACCTATGGGGATTTATTTCTACCGATGTTTACAAATGTGACACATGGTCAAATCTTCATATCCTATATATAAACGGGATACAAATCATTAAACGCAACTTCAATCTTTCAGCTGGGGAAAAATAATACTTCCAAAGTTGAAGTGAGTCAAAATTAGTGGTTTTACATATTTGAGGTGCATATTAACGGACAAAAAAATCCCTCAAAGCCAAAGACATCGGAGACCAGAATATATACTTTTGTTTGCGTGGCCGTATTACGGTAAACTAAGCAATAACTGGAGGGAATTTCAGCAGTACATATTGGCCCGATTTAAAACGTGATACATTTTGACTTGGTTGGATTCAATACTAATGGATTATGCTTTGACCACATATTGATTCTTTCCATATCATCATATAAACGAGTCATGCAATCGTCAACAAGTCCGATGGGCCTACTCAAATATAAGCTGTACATCGTCGGCATGTGAACTTTGAAATCTACAATAATTTGCGGCGCAGATCATTTAAAACCCTTTCGCAGCTACTGGGACACATATGTCCCAGCAGAAGCTTAAAAACGACTGAATTTAAAAGTTTCCATGTAATATGGGATATATGTGTCTATCGACTTTTAATGATGTCAGCCATAAATGCTTGGGTAGTTTACTGTGAACTGAATCGGAAAAAACAACCCTTTCCTGGGGATTCCTTGTTTCATTATCTGAAGATCTTATTTAAGAAGGAGTAGAAACCGCAGCTATTCGTCGTTCCGACAAAAATGGTCGTTTATCTAAGAAACGAAAATTACCTAGCAATGTTAGTCTTCATCTTCCAATAGTGTGAAACGAAGACGGTGTACAAAATGTCCAGCAGCAAAAAAGGAAAAGCGGACTAAAACAATTTGGAAGGAATGTGAAATTCCTTTATGCAAAGACTGTTTTGCTGCAAATCATGTCTAATTTTTAATATAATATTTTGTTACTACTTTTTCACTTTTTATTTTTGATAAATGAATTCGTTTTGTTTTTAGTTAAATTTTATTTCAATACACTGATGGGACATATATAAATGACGGACGGGACATATATGTCCCACCCCCTCCAGCCCTCCCCTTGATATATATTTTTTAACTAACACTTAATTATTATATTTCATATTATATTAAACATAATATAATAATATAACCTAAAATGGAAAGCCGCTCCAAAGAATCTGACTAGCAACAAGTAAAAAAGCTAGAATTGGTTTAATACCAATTCTCATAATCCCATAAATGAATGCTCGTATGAAATTTCGTATGGTCACTCATATGTGCAATTTTAATTTTTGAAATGGTTTTTCGCACATATGTATTTCTAGAACGGTACGTCGAACAGAAAAATTAATATAACGAATGTTAAAAGTTTTCGTATTCTAAACAAATTTTTAGTATACAATAAAAATGTCTAGAACTAATCGTTTTCACAGTATACGTAAAAAACCTAAATTTTTATATGGCAACAGTAAGAAGGGGTTGCCCGATTCTGTCCATTTTTGAAATATTTTTTGCTAGTACAATAAAAACAGCATGTTCCAAAATTCAGCTTTATATGTTGTCGCGTTGTCAGGCAGTGCTCAAATATGTAGTGGAAATTTATGTATGACAAACCCACGAAGGAGTTGCCCGATTTACCTCATTTTCCAACTTAATTTTACTTCTTTTTTTTTAATGTCCGTGTACAAAATTTTAGCTTTCTAAGTGAATGCGTTCTTGAGTTATCGTGCGCACAGGCGGACGGATAGATGAATAGACGGACATGCAAAAATCAAAATAACTTTTAGAAGTTACCTTACCGATACGTACATGTCAGAATATATATGAGGATATGGGATCCGAAAGATCTGCGTACTGCCAACAATCTCTTCAATGTAAAGGAACTGCTTACAGTACAATAAACAACACACATTTTCATCTTAAAAAAAAAAAAAATTATTCTTTAATTGAACAAATGCATAATAAAACATTAATATTAATTTTGCACATGAGTTTCGTAGAAAGATTTATTAAAATTGAGTTGCATATACAGGGTGTTCCGTAAGAAGTGGTGTCATATCCGAAGGCTAGGTCATGCTTAAACGAGCAAAAAATTGTATGGGTGTGGGGCAGGGGATTCTAAATGTTTCCGGGATAACGTGACTTTCAGATGTTCATAAATCACCCTGTAACTTCTGAACTTTACATCCTGTGATGATGGTTTAAAACTTCTTCGATTGATAATTGTTGGACCTTTCTATTAGTCCATACATTTTTCCTCTCCTCTCATTGGTTTTGAAGTTAAGGCTCAACAAAATTGAAATTTCGGAATTATAACTTTTTGCTTTTTTTTTAACTACTATTTTTATCAAAAAACATTGTCATCACCACCAATTTTTCATATTGGATTTAAGAAGCCCAAAATCTAAGCTTTACAATGACCTATCACACTCTGTACCGAAAATGTAACCCTTTCTGTGTTTTTCACTTTTTCTTAAGCATATCCAGCGAAAATGACTGAAAACATGAAAAATTGGTATTCATGACGTGTCTATTGATAAAAATAGTAGTTAAATAAAAAAAGAGTAAAAATTCCGAAATTTTAACTTTGTTGTGCCATAACTTCGAGATGGAGAAGAGGATGGCAAAAAATTATAGACCGCTACACATTAAGAGTGTGTTGAGGCATTCAAAAATTAGACTTTTTGCTGATGATGCGTTGGTGTTTGTAACTGGAAAAGATGTAGAAAGAATCAGTAACGATTTAAGAATGGATTTAAATGAATTAAGTGAATGGTTAAGAAAGAATAAATTGAAATTAAATGTTAAAAAAACTAAATATTTGGCCATAAATAGTACGTATAATGACGACTTAGAAATTTATGGTGAAAAAATTGAGTGCGTGAGTGAAATTAAGTATCTGGGGATTATTATTGACAACAGTGGATACATTGATTATATTTGTAAAAACATTGGAAAAAAAGCCGCCCATTTTAGAAGAATTCGAAGCAATTTATCGACATTGAGTGCAATTAAGATATATAATGTTTTAATAAAACCTCATTTTGAGTATTGCTCTTCAATACTATTTCTGTGCACAAAGACAAAGTTAGAGCGAATTCAAAAGCTTCAAAATAGAGCTATGCGCATAATACTAAGGTGTAATAGACTCACGCGAATAAGAATGATGCTAGAAACCTTAGAATGGATCAATTGCAGCCAAAGAATACATCTTAATGTACTTCTTTTCATTTTTAAAATTAGAAAGGGATGTCTACCAATATATCTACAGGAGAGAATTAGGATGGTATCAGATGTTCAGCCGTATAACTTGAGAGGAGCAGATGTAAATATTCGATTAGGCTTATTTAATAGAAATAGGACTCAAAATTCACTAATATATAAAGGATTTAAAAAATTTTACGATTTACCATTAGAAATAAAAAGAGAAAGTAATTTTAAGATTTTTAAGAGAAAATGTGTGCAATTTGTAAAGGATAGAGCTGTTTAAGGAATTGGTATGTAACTTAGGAACTATGTTTATAAAGTATTATTTGCACTAATAAATAATTATCTTATCTTATCTTATCTAAAAAGGTCCAACGATTGTCTATCTATCAAAGATTAAATCATCATCGTAGGGTGTAAAGTTCAGAAGTTACAGGATAATCTATAGAACCATTCCTAAACTCGGAAACCGTTAGGATTCCCCCTCCCCTCACCATACAATTTTTTGCTCGTCTAAGCATGACCTATCCGTAGCCTTTAGATATGACATCACTTACGGGACACCCTGTATATATTTTTTAATCCTCTTAATCTCACTCAATTATACACAGCTTTAAATTTAATGCGTTAATTCTGCCAGTGCCCACATTTTGAGAAGTTCAACGACGAAATTTTCTCCGATAATTGTTTCCATTTTGGTACTACTTATTTTTGCACGACCATTACGTTATATCTTTTATTTTCCACTTATTATTATAATATAGAACTACTTTTTTATATTATATTATATTTTTCTTATAGGGCTTACTGTGCGCGACAAGCTTACTTTAAACGATGACTACGATTTATTTCACGACTGCACTTCTAATTGTCTGATACTACACTGAAGCCTGCAACTATACAGAACCATTTAATCAAATAAGCAATATAACAACAAAAAACTGTGTTAACATATAAAATCACTTTTATCACTACTACTGTTCAATTAGTGCTCCTTTAATCGAAGTATAATCAAATCGTAGATACTACAACTTGTTACCATTTTCAACAACACACAATAACAAGAACACACACAAGAAAATATAGTAAAGATGAAAAATTTCGGATCTTGCATTTGAAACACGTTTTAAACTGAACATTTTTGATGTTTTTTATGTTCAATTACATTTCCTGCAAATATCTAAGAAAAAATTGGGAGCTCTGCTTTATATCAGGTAGATGACCCGGTACAGAGAATACAAGATATTTTCATTAAATGTGCTGTGACGTAATTTCGTCCACTTATGATGGAACGTAGTTCATACAGAGACTACCTTGAGACTATTCTTGAGGCATCGTTGATTTTATATTGGAGCGAGGCATTGCTAGCTTACCCTTTGGTTACGTCATCAAATCTAGGCATCGTCGATTTTATTATTCGAGCGAGACATTGCCGGCTTACTTGGCTGGCTAACTTATTCAAATTGACAACATTGTGAAGTTATGTTTGTTTGCTGGTGCAAAATTAAGATAAGAAAACGAATTCGGACAGGTTAGCTTCGTCTTCGTCTCTCATTCTTATAATAACTGAACATGTTGTGTTACGTCTCTGGTTGGCGAAATTGAAGTCGAAGACTTAGATTCCGACAACGCCCTCACCGTACTTCTAGATTTAAATTTTTTTTTTATTTATCAATAAAAAATTACATTCCAATCTGAATTCAGTTATATTTTTCTGTATAAAAATGAATCTATTTTGCAAAAAACCTTTGATTGAGCATTTTTATTGCTAAATTGCCGATCAAAAGTGATAGATCATTTTTAACATAATCTCTACTTGAATCTTTATTATTATTCTATTAAATTAGACAATGACGTAATATTGTCTATGTAGTAATAAAATAAAATTTCCAAATTCAAGTTAAATGTTTTTATTATTTCTGCAAGATTGAGTACAATTTACCAAAATTTTGTACAATGTACATATTTCGGTAAAATGTGTTATAACAAATAATTTAGTGTTGTGATAACATTTCCATTATTTTTAATACATTTATTATATACATTTAAAACATATTGCCAAAATATTGAATATGTGAGAAGCAATGTTGGAGCTATTTACTATTGCGATTATTTTTAATACACCCATTATGTTTATCTAACAATTGTCCAATGTACTATTCACAATTCACTTTTTTCCGTGTACATATGTGAATGATTAGATTTCACTTTTTAATTCCATTATTAATTAACACCTCGAAAAATATTATCTCTATGGATGTTAGAGTAAGGCTCAACAAGGTTGACTTTACGTTTACAACAAATATCACAGATAAAGTAATTGGAAGTGATCTCCAATAAACGAGGATCGCACTAAAAGTCATCTTCAACATCTTCTAATAACAAAATGATTTTATAGCATTTGGAATTCATAATTGAATGATCGTAACCTACATGACTAGGTCGAGGGAACAATTTGGCAACCAACCTTTTGTGAACATGCTTCTGTCTCACTTTTAAGTGACTTTATGTATTTAAAGAGAGTTGATACTTTATTTCGGAGTGCTGATAGAAGAAAATCCTCCTTTCGTTTATTTTATTATTTTAACTACAACTCAATGAAATGTTGCGATACTAAAATTGAAACTAAATAGAAAATATATACATAGCACATTGCGCAGGCCAGACATATACATATGTCCTCCAACTGCCTGTCACATGTGTTATGTTTTAGGTAAATAATATTACTACTTTTTGTCATTTTTTACCATTAAACAAATATTATGTTCCCACATCCTAGCTCAGTTGTAGGTACTTGAAGATTTTTTTTTTACACACATTTCAATTTGATAAGTTATTTGACAGGAAATGTGTAAATACCAAAATTCTTAACTACGTGCATATTTGCATATCTAAACTACCGGTTTTGAAAAAACAAAGACATAAAAATGCGCACTTCTTGAACTCTCTTACATTTTTCACATTGGTCGCCCTTATAGAATAATCTCGCTCCATAATAGCGCATATAGCGTACATGTTCGACCAACTTATTTAATAAGCTGCGCACGCACGATCTGATGTTGATTGAGAACATTGCTATTTTTTATTACACCTTGTTCCCTCCGTTCTCCGCTATTCTAGTTGAGTTTTTTTTTCTCGACTGAAGTAGTTTTAATAGAGTAGAATCGCACCTGGAATTTTTTATTCTTTTATTATCATTTGAATTTGTTGCAACTTTTTAATATTAATTGTTTCCAAAGGTGAACCTTCCCTGAACTGCGATTTCAACTCGGGTTCAAAGTCTCTAATCCATGTTTCGCAAAATTGACGATTCCAGACAGGAATGCTTAAATCTTTTTTTTTTTTTAGTAGAGCTGAAATAGACATTTTATGGTAAAGCAGTGAGGGTGAAAAGCAAATCATTTATCAACATATACGGAATACTGATGTTGCTTAAATCCCGATTACATGTGATATCTCCTGGCATGTTGCTTGACGATTGTCTTTAAGATAGTCCGCCACATACATATACGAGTACTAAATCGCAAGTTCTTTCGATTCTTGATGTTTTTGGTTTTCCTGGCCTCGGGTAATAATTCATGCTAAAATACATCCTTTACGAAAACGAGTAGCGCATTCCTTTTTGCCATCTTAATGTTGTCTTGTAAACGTCAAGAGAACCGTAACTTTGGATAGGTAAGACACAATGATTGCGATGCGGGCATTGTATTCATTGCATAATGCGATATCGATTTATTAGCCCATTAAACAATGCATTGACAGCTGCGTTGACAACGATTGACAATTGTGCTAACATCTAAATTTTATATTATTATGGAGAATTGTGCTTTTGTTTTTGGTTTTATAATATAAATTCACGAGAATAAATTTTTCAAAATAAAAGTGTATAAAATGGAGATAATTTTGAAGATATTGTTGGTTTGCTCTTAATAATTTTTATTATCTTATGAAGTATATGTACGAGTACATCTTGAGTATTTGTAAACGTCGGTTTTTTGTTAGAAACTTATATTTTAGCTGAAATATTTCTGGAAGATGGTCCAGAACAATTAAAAGTTGCAACTAGAATGGATAAAGCAACTTTTGATGTAACATATTGTGTAATATTTGAAAATCAAAATTAACAAAGATATCCATAAGAACAGTCATTTCACGAAACAAAGTCCTTCAGAAATATAAGGAGCTAAAAAGAAGCACAACATACTAATTCAATAATTGGTTTATCACATCTGTATATACAGGGTGTCACGAATTAGGATGCAAATCAAATTAGAAATAAAGTGGTATACCTATTGAAAATTCTTCAATGTAGCCAAAATGCATCCTCAGAAAGGACGAAAAGGACCAAACCGAAGATATCCTTTTTTCGTGTGGCTTTTGTTTTTAATTGTTGACCATACCAAAAGATAGCCCGGCTTTTGATGGTATATCTCGATAATAAAGGGTTAAACTGGAATTTTCAATATAACACTTTCGTATTAGTTTTATTCGCGGAATTCAAAAATGTAATCTAAATGTATCTTTAGTGAGGACGAAAAGGACATTATTTTAAAATATCCTTTTCCAAGTCCGTTTTAAAGGACTTTGGCTATGCCAGAGGATACCTTGCCTAAAGATGCCTAACTTTTAATATTAGGACTTTTTCGATATCTCCGCACATTTTCGAAAAAAATGCCCAGGGAACACGTTACGTGGGACACCCTGTATATATACATATGTCGTAGACATTTGACGTAACTCAACATTTCACGAAAAGTCTAGACACTTCATGGAGGGAGAGTAGGCAGATAGTGTACCGGTTTTGACTTAGCCACTTTTTACATTATGTGGCTGAAATTTTTAGTCAATTCATGAAATGCTAAAAGCGTTTACGCCGATACTGTAATACCACCCTATATAACCAAATACTAGTAGTGGGAGAAGGGTGGTGGAGGGGGAGGTCGCACCCAGGCCTGTGACACACACACCCACACACCACACATACACCCACACCGACATACACACACGTATGCACATATACACACACATGCACGTGCCGCGCTTTTAGCATTATAATTCATGAATTAAAAATTACGGCCAAATAATGTAAAAAGTGGCTAAATCCAAACCGGTACATTATCTGCCTACTTTTCATGAAGTGGCTAGACTTTTCGTGAAATGTTGAGTTCCGTCAAATGTCTACGACATATATACAGGATGTCCCGGAAGTCGACGTCAAGCCGGAATAGGTATCGAAAAAGTTCTTTTTACCTACTAAAAATGATTCTAGTGTACCCAAAGCTTGCCTTAAGACCGTTACTTTAAGATTCTAGTTTGAGTGAGGTGGAGGTCATTCCATGAAGTGTGAGTGAGGCAATATATATACAAAAAGATGCGTAGTAAACGATGGAGCGTAACGTATTGATCTGTATTGCGTGTGCCAATACTCAAAAAGTGGCGTCACTATCTCTCTCGCTCACACTTCAGTAAATTACTTTCTCTGTATCTGACTCAATAGCGTCACTATCTGTCTCACTCAAACTATAATCTTAAAGTTACGTTCTTAAGGCAAGCTTTGGGTACACATTTTTAGTAGGTAAAAAGAAATTTTTCGAAATTGGGTTTCTTGAAGAAAAATGTTTTTTCCCGTAATCTAAGAAATAATGTAGCAAGTGTTATAACTTTCTGGAATCCTTATTAAATGCGTCAACTTTTAAAGTTACTTGCCAAATTGGCATAATAGTACAGTTAAAGTTGTGTGAAACATTAATTTTCTATTATTGGTTCAGCAAAATGTGACATTTTCTTCCAAGCTGGAGCAGTCGGCTTAGAATTTAAAGCAACAGGTTACATAAGTGCTATTCGGGATTACATAAGAAAAATAAAATTGAAAAAAGTAAAGATTTGTAGCAAAAGGAGCTAAAAAATCATCACAGGGTGTACATTTTCTCAAAAAAAAAGAAATTCATATAACTTAAAAATTACATGACTTAAATTTTTTTTTATATTTTTCTGTTAAAACTATTATGGCTTAGCCTATCACCCGATTCCGGCTTGAAGTCGACTTCCGGGACACCCTGTATATAGCATTCTCAGATTTATTTAAACCATTAACAAATGAGTATAAACTCTTAACAAATATATTTAACCGATAACGAATGAGTTTCAACTGTTAATAATAAGATTTTAGCAAAAAAGTATATGTGGGAGGGTAATCGCGCTACAATTGACTCTGATATATGTGTCTTTACGGACGGTTCCAAAATGGATGTGGGAATGGGTGCCAGGGTATACTCAGCACTCTCTCAAATATAAGAATCGTATGGCTACCGGACCACTGCTGTTTTCCATGCGGAAGTCCTGGCCATCTGCAAAGCAGCAAGGCTTCTGCGTACAACTTGTGACGTACCTAGTGATCGAGTTGATCAGGTTTTGCATTGACAGCCAAACGACAATCAAAGCTTGGGACTCGAGCACCATTAGATCGCGCCTAATGCAAAGGTGTAGCTGTGAGCTCGGGAAACTGGTTGCTAACCACATAGTTATTCCCTGCTGGGTGCGTGGTCACAGTGTCACAGTGACAAACCTGGAAACGAGCCAGCAGATGCCCTGATCAGGAAGGGTTCCGCTATGAATATATGTCTAGCACAAGAACCCGTAGGTCAGTCTTAGAATCAGTGAAGAGGATTCTAGATTTACTGGTCTGCAAGCTGACAAATCGCAGTTGGGGAGAACTGACCTCAAGTGTGATTTCAAGACATCTCTGGCCCAAGATTTGTCCTGTGAAGACTGAATCTCTGCTGAAGAAGAACCCTAATGATGTGCGTAATCTTACCGCAGTTACTACGGGACACTGCCTCTTTGGAAAACATTCAGAGCGCATGCAAGCTCCATACAACGACCTCTGCAGAAACTGTATGGACGAGGAAGAGGTTGAGAGTGTTAAGCACGTACTGTGTGAATGCCCTAACCTTGCTATGCGTAGGAGGAATACGCTTGGTAGTTACTTTTTCTGCGAAGTGGGGGAATTAGCAGACAAAGAGTTGGGGGACCTGGTAAGGTTCATTAACTCTTGTGGCTGGTTTTATCGCACCCACTAGCTCTTAATATATCTTTCCAGGCGGGGTTCTAATATAGTGATCGTACACCTTCTTACAATGGCCGCCACTCTAACCTAATATAAAATATTTTATTTCATACGAAAATTTTTCAAATTTTGGCTGGATATATTATATTTGCAATACTTCTGACTTTTCAGTGCAACGATTGATCATCCACTACCTTAGGAATAAGCAAAACCATATCCATTATTTAGTTGGAACAGTCATTAGGTGTGATTTGTTGCAGGCTATCTTCGATCACTGAGAGAAGATTATGTTCTCTACTCATGTCTCTCTAAAACCATAGCTGCCACAAGAAATAGATGTCGCGGCATACCAAAGCAGAGTATACAAATTGTGAAATGGGTAGTGCATTCTATAATAGACCATAACATGTTTTAGAGCGTGTCGAAAGCAAATGTTTTTATTTAGCGGTTTTGTATACATTTGATCGACATCCTCAATACTTCAGATACGAAAAACGATGAATCACTCGACGTATACATCATTTCAAAGGTTGTGGTCCATTCCGGAATGGACCACCCAGCCATATAAATTTTGTATACTTTTTTGGTACTGCATGCGACATCTAGTTGTTGTGCATTCTATGCTAAAACTGAACGTCATGCACCTTCATTATACCCTAGATGAAATCTATAGGATATACTAAGTTTGTCATTCCGTCCGTCCGTCTGTGCGCACGATAACTCGAGAACGCGTATACTTACAGAGCTGAAATTTTGTGCACGGACTTTAAAAAAAAAGTAAAATTAAGTTCGAAAATGAGACAAATCCCCCTCATGGGGTTGCCATAGAAACGTTCGTTTTCCACTATATATTTGGACACTGCCTGAGAACGCATTGATATAGAGAGCTGAAATTTGGTACATGGTGTTTTCATTGTACTAGCAAATAAAATTTTAAAAATCGATTAAATCAGGCAACTCCTTCTTGGTGTAGCCATATAAAACATTAGGTTTTTTACGTATACTGTGCAAACGATCAGTCCAAGATATTTTTATTGTACTAAAACCTTCGTCAGAATACAAAATCCTACAAAAAAATGGTTAAAATCATTTTTTCTGTCCAACAAACCTTTCTAGAAATATAAGCGAAAAACCACTGCAAAAATCAAACTTGCACAGAAGGGTGACAATACGAAATTTCATACGGGCATTAATCTAGGGTATCATAAGAATTGATCTTAGACCAATTCTAGCTTTTTTACTTGTTTTAGAAAACGATTTTTCTATAGGATCTACCATAGGGTAGTAAGGAGGCAAAAATTTTAGTATTAAATTCGTTTTTAGATAAAACATTAATAAAATTTTTTAAAAAGTTTAAATATATTTGCTAAAGGTTTAAGTCTTTTTGTTAGTTGAAACTCATTCGTTAACGGTTTAAATATATTTGTTAAGGGTTTCAAATTATTTGCGCAAGGTTTAGATTTATTTGTTAACGGTTTAAAATTAGTTGCTCAAGGTTTGAATTTATTTGCTTAAAGCTTAAACGCATTTGTTAATGGTTTAATTAAATCTGAGAATGCTATAATTTTTCCCGCAATTCAATTCCTGTTTTGATTCTATTAATTAAAAAAAAAAGAAAAATTTGCCGCCACTAAAATTATCAGCTTTCAAATGTCAAACAAAAATGACAAGCTTTTGTGCAATGCGATGCGTTCAGTAAATTGGTAATTTGGCCAAGATCAATATTTTAACTGACGTGTCTACGAATTTTCATACGCATCGCCATCATTGAGTCTTCACCTTTAGAAGTAAATCATTCTACTTGCGAACAATTTGAAGAAAGTTAGATTGTTCCATGACCGTTTTCTAGAAAGTCTTTTGATGGCGTATGTAAATTTCAAGTGATTGTACAAAAATGTTTGCAGTTTTAGTGCGCATTAACCGGTGCAGTATACCCAAAAGTGCGCATCACTTGGGGAGGTGAAATCGTAGATACATTATCTAAGCATTGTGAATAACGAAAATTTAATGTACTCAGTCATTAAAAACTTCGTTAAAATCTATCGACCTTGGGAAATATTAACGTGATCGCAACATCTTATAGGACGACGTACCTATGACAAACTTGAAACCGATTTCATCCGTTTAAGATCTTAAGATAACGTGCTGTAAATGATGTCTTTCTTTCACCAAGCATTCTTCCAGTCTTGCACTAAAGCTGTCGAACACATTCTCCAATATTGCAGGAGACAGGCTGGCGATTTCTTGGATTATGGCCTCTTTCAATTCGTCCAATGTGCCAGTTTTGTTTGTGTAAGCTCTTGCTTTAAGGAACCCTCACAAGAAAAAATCACAAATGCTAAGGTCTAGGGAGCGAGCTGGCCATGCAATGTCCCCAAAGCCCGAGATGACTCGGACATAAAACTTGCTTCTCAAAAAGTCCATCACCTCATTGCCTGTATGGATCCTGCTGTTCTGCTGGAACCACAGCCTCCTGCGCACTAAACAATTGCTCTGAAGTTCAGAAATTAGGAAGTTCTTCAACATCAACAGATAACGTTGGGAATTGACCGCAAAAGTTCGACTATCCTCTTGAAAGAAGTATGGCGCAATGAGACAACTTTTCTTTGCAGCACACCACACAGTAACCTGAGGACTATGCAGAGGACGTTGATGCAGTTCTTCAGGATTTGTAGCCGACCAATATCGAAGTTCTGTTTGTTTACATAACCGTTAAAATGGAAATGTGCCTCGTCACTCATCACGAAAATTTTCTCATCAGTCATCAAGTCAATCATTTGCTCTGGAAATACTTTCCGATTTGCATAGTTGCTCGGCTTTAACTCCTGGACAATAGCCATTTTATATGGGTGGGTTACAGATCGAACGCAATATTCGTCCTACCGAGCGGTCAGACATGTGCAAGGCAGCAGCTTGTTTACGGGCCGGTCGCCGAGGACTGGCTTCCACAGATTCTCTTACTCGATCGATATTCTCTGGCGTCCGGGCTGATCTTGGATGGCCTGTCGCCTTCCGTTTTAACGTTGAACCGGTAGATCAGAAGTTACTCATCCGTAGCTGAATTGTGTTACGAGTTGGGACTCTTCCTTTTGGAACCAGACTAAAACGCGTACGGAACTGCCGCTTAGCAGCACCGCAGGAATCGTCACTTTTAAGAAACGCCTCGACAACAAACGCACGGGGTTGACCAGACCACTGCTCCATGGCTACTAAAAATCTCCACTATCCATGTGTGGGCTCTGGAACGCGCCAATCCCCAACAACCCCACCACCTACTCGTTCAACAGTACGGCGGCGAAAACCGTCAGATATTTTTGCCGCACTCTGGATATTCCTGCTGATTTCTAATACACCCGTTGATAAATAAAGTTCAGATGAGATAGATACACCCCACTCGGTGACAACTGATCAGCCCCCCCCCCCCCCCGCTTGGATAAATTCGTGGAATACCTTTACGAAAGGACACACATTTTCTCGTCTTTTAGAGATGGTTGAGTAATAAATGAACAATTGTTAGGAGGATTGTCAAAATTTATCTCCTAACGGTAGTTATCTATTTAATCTTTTTGTATTTTGCACACTTCCAAAAGTATGACAAGTGGTTACCACCCCTTCTCCCATTTATTACTAGACCCCCTCCCAAATTTATTACTGGAACCATAGAAGTATGTGGTCCACATTTGTTTCTATATAAATCTATTGTAGGTGTTTAACTTTACTACTTTTACAGTTAATTTAAAAATGGATAAAGGAAAGAAACAGTCAGCATGGGAAATTGGCCAAATTACACTAAATTAACCGGGAGGGGGGGGCTGTTAACCGTTAACCAGTTGTCACCGAGAAGTACACATCGTCAGCATAACTAGAATAGATTTTAACATATTTAACAATATTAGGGAGATCATTAATAAAAAAATAATAATAAATAAAAGGTGTTCCAGTACGGAACCTTGAGGTACTTCGTATAGAAAGTGAAGAATTTTAGATGGTGAATGCTTTATATATTTTTTTCAGTTCTAACTGATAAAAAGTTTAGAATTATTTTGGTAGCCGGGTAATAAATGCAAAAAAAATTATTTTGATAACTATTTTAAATGATTAATTAACACTATTGAAAAATCTAGTAAACTCAAATTGTCATTCTGTGAGCAAGTGTTTTTGTCCTTGTGGCTTTCAATGATTGCATCTGTTTCATTAATCGATTGAGTAGATACACGATAGCATTCCCTTTCACCGTAATTCACTACTGAGTACATATGTCTTTAAATGCTTATCTTACTCTGATAATTTTACTTTTTATTTATAAGGCCATCTGCACAACAGTCGTCCCAGCTATCCATTTTCCGACCTGAACCTATTTAAACTCTGATAGGCACCTAATGCTGTATGTCTCTCGTTACCACCACCAAATTTTAGAATGCTTTCAACTTGCTTATGTTGCTCACCTTTGGAGCAGTATTCCAGCGGCATTGCAGTGTACAAGTTCGGTTAGCTCATTCAGAGAACTGCTGACTAGTCATCTGCTCTTTTAATTATTTTGCGCTTTTACTTTTTTTTTTTATTTCTATTTTCACTTTTATTTTTACTGTTACTCCTCTTCTTTTCCATTACCTATAAGTTTTTCTACTTTTGTCTGCTCTTTAATTCCCTACACTACTGCTATAGTTTTTGCTATTATTTATTATTTTATTTATTTTTTGCTTAAATATCAATTTCTTGTTATTTGCTAGTTTGCCATTGTTCATTGTAGCTTTAGTCTTTTTGCTATTGTTGTTGTTGTTAGTCTAATTTAAAGTTCACATTTTCGTTTTGAAATTTTTCAACTGATTTTGTATTATCAAAAAAATTTATAACAACTCGAGGTACTTTAAACCAAAAAATTATTTGATTTGAATTGAATTAAAATGAATTACCTGTGCCGGACTAACCGGAATGTTGGTTACAGAATTGTGTGTAGTGAAAGTGTGGAAGTAAAATTATTTGCCTTCTTCATGTGACTGGCACCTACATATGTACGCTATTGAAATTATATTACTATAAACAATCCACTGATGAGCGATGCTAGCGGTATTTTCGTATCGGAAATACCCTGTAGTACCTATATTGCAGGTTATATTATATTTTTTACCACTTTACAATAGAAAGTTGACTTCACAGTGAAGTTGAACTACCGTGTAATTGTGATAGTCACTGAAATGACCTTCTGCGATAAAATTTAGTCTGTCTTGACGTTACTTCTGTACATATGTTCTCCTCTTAAGCTTATGTACAAATTATTTTATGTTGGACTATACACCTATATCCGTGGAATATCCCCATTAATATCAGTGTCACTTATGAAGGTGGCGTAATAAATTACAGATTTTATAGATTTCGGTTCGAGTGGTGCCAGTGCCAATTGCTAATTACAGATTAAGTATTTACTATAAAGCGAATTGTATGAGTGATTAATGTTTCACGTGGTGTCTACAATAATTTTAAGGTCAATCACAAAACAGATGAATTTCTACATTTCTTAAGGTCACATGTAGGATTATATGAGATTGATAAAAGAAGAAGATCAGAGTCTTGGAAATTTCTCGAAAAGATATATTGAAATATTTACTGCTTCTTTAATCTCTCGATGGTCATCGGGTGGAAGATCTTCATCAGTTTCGGGTGACGCACAATTTAATTCATGATATTGTTGTTGTGTACGACAAACCTACAAAAGGAAAAATGAAATTAAAATCAAATGTGAAAAATGTTAACAGCATCTGGAGATTCATATATGCAAGGGTCCCACGATGACCTAAGAATTAATATAAAATGAATTAAAAACTGAATTTAAACTAAATATATTAAGAATTATAGGAATAATAATGAATAAACATAAACAACAATCACAAAATTGTGTTTACATAGCACCCTTACAATGCCTGCAAACACGGAGAGCATAATTTCCGGATATTAAGCAAATGTAGATAAAAATCAAGTAAAAAAGCTGTTGATTTTGCGCCAAGTAAATTTTTATTATTTTCTAGAAAACATTTTCTTGATTCAACTTTTGGGTGCTTGTATCATTATCAAGTAAATTAAACTAAATTCAAGCGGTCATATTTTCTTACTTCTAGCATTTATAGAATAAAACTAGACATGTTGAAAATTCATACTGATGCTAGCTTTCCTATATTCAGAAAACCTTTATGCCAGATTCAAGCGACCTGTTTGCTTGAATTAAACATTGAAAGTTTAATATAAGTAAATGAAATGTCTATAACTATCTTATTTTGCCAATAAATTGAGTTTTAGTTTTGCTAAAATGTATACCATAAAACGTATAGATCAAGAAAACTAATTCTAGACTTAATTTATTGTAGTAGTATACACGTGTATTAATTTACTTTATGCAGGTATGTTTATTTGAGCAAAGCTTTTAATTAATCAAATTATTTTCATTTATTGCTAAAAAAAAAAAATCGTGGGAAAATCTAGAAATAAAAACCAGTTGTTTCCATATAAATTGTAATCAATTTATTCAGTATACCTAATTATATTAAAAAATATGTATATTCTAAAATTAAGTGAATTTATTAAATAACGAATTTTTTCAAATTATTAAGTTTAAAAACTTTTTCACCATGTGGTAAAGTGTGTAGTTGAAATGGTTTATGCAAAAGGCTTTCTATGTTTGAGCAATAGTATTGTGAATTTTCATTACCAACAATAAAATAATTAAAATGAGCATCTCTTCTAAGTATGTCTACGCCCTTTAAAACTAAAAATACTGCATTGGTGAAAACTAATACATATATCAATTATTTTAAACAGTTTTTCATTTTTTATTAAATAAAAGTTATTTTTATAAGCTGTGCCCCGATAGGTATACTACATTTGAAGAAACAACGACTGAAGTGATATCATTAAGTAAAATAAATGATATAGAACAAAAGTATTCCTTTTTTCTAAGATCCATTTCATCTCTTTTGGTTATAAATAAGTCTTTTTTAAATATTATTGTGTTTAATAACATCTAACTGAATTTCATGGAGCACTTTTTTGCAAGAGAGTAGCAAAGATTTTTCCTGGATGAAGTGGTTTTCGTGTAGTTTTTCATTTCCTTGTTTTTGGACTCAAACCTCATACACCATAAAAATTTGGGAGGGCCAGAGTATTTAATAACGTGTCCATAATGTGAAAGTATGTGTTTTTTTTCTTTTTTTTTCTATTGGAAGAAGTCCACTTTTCCTTAGCTTGGATACGCAGTTTTTGTAAGTGGAATATAGCCGTCCAGAAGGGTATTTTCCTGTTTTGCCATAATATGTTTCCTAAAATTATATTTCTATTACTTAAAATTCAAAAGTACGTAATGTTAGTAGAGTTAAGTTACCTTACGTTCTTTGTTGAATTTTGTGCATATTTGACTTGTTATTTCTTTAAAATTATCTTCGTATAAAAATATGTTTTGGTCCGCGTAATGCTTAACAATGTCCTTAATTAATTTCTCTCGACAAACAGAAGAAAGCACACCGTTCTCCTTCGATTGTAAAATAAGTTTTCCAGAATGTTCTAAGTAGTAGGCAAGATCCTTAAAATAAAAATAATTAAATAGAGAAATTAATATATGTAATATACATACAAAATCTTTTAACCTTGGCGGTAATTCAGTGCAGAGCGATGAAGTTGTAGGTGAAGACACTGAGGATATTGTATAGAAGAAGCGGAAGATTGGGATGTTGATACAAAATTATAAATTTTTTGCAACCAAGCTTCCACGGGATTGCTTTCAGTATATCCCTTTGATTTACATTAATTAATGGAAATTAAATCAATTTTATTAAATTTACATTAGCAACTCGCCACTTGCATAATTTTTCTCGGAATTGTATTAAATTACCCAACTCGTTCTGTGCGAAAATTCTATCTAGATCTTTTTCTGTTATCAAATGAAATAAATTGCAATCTATCCCTTTCTCTATAAAAATATTTAAATAAGTATATATAATTTATTATGTGTCTTAAAATAGATAAATATATGTAGAGAAATATAGCGATGTTCTTGCGAAAAATTAATTTAATATTATCAAAAAAAAAAATTACTAATAAAAATTTTAACCTTTCAATTTGCTGTAAAGGCACGTTAAATACCATTCTTATAAAATCTGATACAGAGCATCGGGATGGTCATTAAGCGTTCCCAAATTAATGAAACTTGCGACGAAACTGTGATCTTCCATTTTATAACGGGGTAAAGTAGGGTGAATTAGTGGCAGCAACGGTGCATAAATGTGCTCGCTAGTTTTTAAAAACATCAGTCAATACTGATCGCTACTAGTATAATATATATAATAATTTATTCACTTATCTCACAATAGCGTTGCGCTCCACACACAAAACACGCACAACATATTTAGAAAATTTAATAATTTTTAACAAGTACAAAGAAGGACGGTATAAAGCTTGACTTGGAGCAATTCTTTAACTTCTTTACTTGAATAAAGTCGGCGTCCAAATGAAAATAAATGTAAGCAGTTGAAAACTAATTTACTTTTGTTTTCTCACACATTCTTAAATGTTTTCTATTGTTGCCCACTGACACGTGTATATTTTTGAAAGTAATGTATAACAACACTAAATTAACCGTTTGATTTTATCCCAACAACAAAAAACCTATGTCATTCATTTATTGAAATTAAGAAAATTATTCCTGAAATTTAATAAACGTTTGCTAAATTCTATTTATTTGTATGATGTTTATTGAGTTCTAGCAAATAATGATTGATTTTAACATTTAAGTTTAAATTTTTACCATATTTTCACACAGAAAGGAATATTTAATAAATTATTGATTAAATTCAGAAAACTTTTTATAAATTGTATTCGAGAAGAATTTGATAGTTTTTAGTAAATTAGAATAAATTTTGAAAACTTCATCTTTCTCGATACTAGACAACAATTTTTAATATTACAAAAATTTTGATTAAATTGGTCATTTTTTGAATTGATTTTAACAAAAAGGGGATTCACTGTGTTTAATAAATCGAAGATTTAATGTTAGTAAAAAAATCTTTCCGTGAACAACAACAAATTAAAATAAACATAATAAAATTTATGCTCAGCAACATAAAGCATAAAATTAACTCACGTAACCATCCCAAGGCATTAAGCGTGAATTTCTGAATTTACCTTTACACCAATGAGTGCGAAAGAGACACAAAAGTGTGAAAGGGACAATGTGCAAAATGAACGAAAATGAATTCTGAGAGGAATTCAGTAAATTGAAATAAAAACATGGCGTATCAGATAAGTTATGATAAAATTCAGAAAACTTATCATAATTAATCCAATATTGAGTGGATTTATATGAAAATCATGTCAAAAAATGCGGTTTCAATTTGACATCAAACAAAAAATAAATAGATCATACATTTGAGTCAAATTGAACCTAAAAATTAAGAAATTCATGTTATCTACAATGAAATCGGAACAAATTTTTTTATAAAAAGGGGGGTTCAGTCGTTCCTTCTTTTTCAAAGGAATTGGCAAAGTGCGAGTACATTTAAGCATTCCTCTCACATATACTTACAATTTTAAGGCAGTCATCAGCAACAATTTGATCAGCTGAAACCTTAATAAATTTAAAAGTTTTATTGGCAGCAAAATTCTCTTGATCCTCAATCTGATTTATTATTAAAATCAGCCCAAGGATTTCAATGTGTCAAAGGAAATAAGGGTAAATTTGTGGTTAAGTCTTTTTTTAGCATTTTTCCTGCCAATTTTTTTTTTTTTTTCATCAACACTGCATGAAAGTAGCAGAAACAATTGGACAAGTACTAATAGTGATTCTTTTCCTTCCAGCAATTTCATTTTCGATTTATTAAATTTTCTCAGTCAAGTTAAGTTTCAGAATTTGGTTTTGTGTAAAAAATATGCCTCAGGGTTATCTTTGCACTACATAATAATTTGAAGTAAAATGTGCACTGAGGACTAATTCCTTATTTTCTATTTCAGCAAGTAAATTAGTTTAGAAATTTTTGTTTGAGTGAAAATAGTAGAAGTTGAAGAAATTTGATTATTTGTAAATTAAGTTAAAATTAAATTCGAGTAAGTTATTGATTAATTATTTTTGGTTGTTATATAAGTTTGATATCATTTCAAGTTTTAGGTTTGCATATATGAACTTAAATAAATTGAGTGAAGTTTTAACGTAATTCTTAGTAGTAGCATTCATTTGTTGATTTAACGATAGTCTATTTTTTGCAATAAATTTAAGTGAATACCTTCGTTTGTAACCACAGTTCATTCGAATGTCTTGGAATTGACAAATTTCATTGAATCGTGCATTGCGAACGCAGTTTTTTTTTCGTAGATGTCAATTATAGGAATTGACATTAGCTGTGGTAATACACTTTGACTACCCTCCTTTAACACGGGGGGAGGGGAATCCTAACGGTCTCGGAGATAACGGGACTTTAAGATATTTCGGTATGTCTTTATATATCACCCTGTAACTTCTAAACGTTACATCCTATGACGATGATTTAAACTTTGCAGGATAGGTAATTGTTGGATCTTTCCAATAATCTATCATTTTTCCCTCTTCCTCTGAGTTTTGAAGTTATAGCTAAAGAAATCTGAAATTTCGAAATTTTTACTTATTTTTTTTTATTTAACTACTATTTTTATCAAAAAAAACGTGATCAATATCAATTTTTCATATTGAATTTAAAAAGCCCAAAAGCTTGGCTTTAAAATGACCTAGCACACTCTGTACCCAAAATTTAACCCTTTCTGCGTTTTTTGCACTTTTTCTTAAGCATCTCCAGCGAAAATGACTGAAAAAGTTCAATAAGTGCCAGAAAGTAGGCAATTATCTTTTGGAAATGACCATTTTCAGCCATTTTCGCTGGAGATGCTTAAGAAAAAGTGCGAAAAACGCAGAAAGGGTGACATTTTGGGTACAGAATGTGATAGGTCATTTTTAAAGCTAAACTTTTGGGATTTTGAAATTCAAAATGAAAAATTGATATTGATGGCGTGTTTTTTGGTAAAAATAGAAGTTAAATAAAAAAAAAATGAATAAATATTCCAAAAGTTTAAATTTGTGGAGCCATAACTACAAAACGGAAAGGGTGAGGGAAAATTTTTATAGATATTTATAGATTATTGGAAGGATACAACGATTACCTGTCCAGTAAAGTTTAAATCATCGTCACAGATTGTAACGTTTAGTAATTACAGGGTGATATATAAAGACATAACGAAATATCTTAAAGTCCCGTTTCTCATTGCACTTTGAAATTGGGTGATTTACTTTTTATAAAAACTATTTATATGGGCAATTGGTGTGACCTCCATCATTGAACTTCTATGGTGGGCGATCAGAGATAACCATACCGATGAGACCTCTCTGATCGCTGTGTAGAAAAGTTCAATCATTTTTTTGCACTTAAAATACTTTTTGTAAATTTATTGAAATTATTTTCAATAAATTTCAGTCTGTTAAGACGAGAAATCTCCTTCGTCTTTAATAATAACTTCAGGCCATAATTTTTCCCAACAGGTATTCAGTGTCAAAGATTTTAGTTCCGCCTGGAGCGCTATCAACCTATTAAAAAGACCTTGAAACTGATATTTTTTTCTTTTTGAGTAATATTCCTGCATAAAACAACTGTAATACCAATCGCGAAATAAAACACCTGCTACCCTTCCTTTTTATTTGATCGCCAGAAAACAGAAAGTGCGGAATTGTCAACGCCTTTCATTGTTCGCGGATGCAATGAACGAATAATTAACATGGGCTTGATAACATTATCTCCAGATGCATTTGAACATGAAATTAAAGTGATCATATTTTTGAGATGTAAGTACGTCCGGGCATTTTCCTCCAATATAACTCGATTTCGTTAGCGTTCTGATATGCAATGTAATTTCCGTCTTCTACAAGTTTGGGAAATTTCTCTTGTAATTCCTGCGCTTCTTTCAAGGTGTCCGGAATAAAAAAGTGGTTATATACATTTCAGTTTGTCAAAATGTAAAAAAATTGATCGAATCGCGTTCATTCTTATTTCATTTTCTCCTCCACACTTTTTACTTTAAATTTATTTCTCAGTCAGTCATTTGGCACTGTGGAAAGAACAATGGAATAAAAAAGTGAAAAGCAGAGAAAACTAATTTTGGATCACAACGACTACCCAGATTTGAGTTGGCAAAACTGCTTAAAATTATTGCAAGAGCACCATCCAAAAGGTATTAAAAAATTTTAAAGACGGATCATAACTTAGAGGATACCTGGATCGGGGGCGAAAAACTGATCACGTAATACAACAAATGATCAGAAGATTAAAATTCTGTTCAAAAGACATTCAAATCTCTTGAAGAGGAATGCCGCAGCGAAACTTATAATCCTGAAATCTAACATTCAGCGACATGAAAAAAAAGTGTCCACGGTTCCTTCCTTCCTTCGTGCCCGAAAGCTGTACACAAATTTTTTAACGAAGTTCTCCTGCTGCGTTATGGATAGCGAAAGTTTTTCTAAGCAGACTTTACCCAAATTCCAGGTCAGGAGTTTGATATTGCAACACAGTGGGCGGAGGAGTAGTCCAAAAGTTCCTGCACAAAAATACTTTATCTGGCAAGCGATGTTCATTATCTTTTATAAAGCGACGATGCCTTATAAGGTATGATATTTCTGCCGAAGTTAAGGAAGTTATTTACATATTAGAAAATATGCAATAAGCGTCTAATCGGTTTAATTATTTTGAGACATTTGTCCAATTCGAGTGTCTCAATCAGGAGTCTGCCTTCAATGATGAATCAACCTGGCGGCTAGGTCTTGGTTTCTGGAATTTTATGTTTACTGAGATCAGATCTGTAGCAATCAGCTCAAGCTCTCCAAAGAGGAATAGAGTTCTCAGTATACAGGGTGTTTCCTCTAGGGTGGCCAATAGAGCAAGGGGTAATAGTACTTACCTAGGCAAACAACAAATTGTAAGGGAAGCGAGGGGGGGGGGCGCATATAAACCGTTTCGGAGTTAAAGTGTGATTATTAAAAAATCTAGTTTTTCACAAAATACCCTGTATCTTAAAAAGTATAGGGCGTACGGTCACAGTTAAGAGCTCATTATATGCAGCACTTTCCAACGATTGCACTTCCAGCTCCGTACCACTCTTATCTTATGACTTATGGGCGTCTAAACTAAAAATTTCAGATTTTTTACCTTTTTTTTAGTCTGACCATTTTTTTTTTGCAAAAATGTGGTTAACATAATTTTCTTTATCTTATAAAAATTGTAAACTGTGGACGCTGGTCTTAAATGTGACCTACTTATGTACTAACTTCAGTCATTTAGGGAACAAAGCTAATAATCCTTTAACGGCTACAGACAGAACATAGGGTGTGATAGGTCAAATTAAAGAAGAGAGACCACAGTAAACTTTTTATAAAGAATAGTTATGTTAATCACCTTTTTGTAAAAAAAAAAGAAAATGTCAAACTCAAAAAAACATTGCTAGAAAATCCGAAATTTTTAGTTAAGACCACCATAAATCCTGATATAATAGAGGTACGGGTAGGGCTGCTATCTGTGAAATCATTATACCTGGACAACGATTTCGAAACCCCCGGATTTTTTAGCTTGAAACCCGGACATTGTTGCCAGATAATTTTCTGATTTTACTTACTAATAAAATAGATTCAAATTATTATACATTCTCTTCCTGTATTTATTTATTATCAAATTGGTCAGTTTACAAAAAAATAGTAAAATATAACGATGATAACGAACTAAATTAAATCTCCCTTCAATTTAGGAACAAAAATATATCTTCAAACAAGTAAAAAAAGCTAGAATTTGACCAATTCTTATAATACTCTAGCTAGATGAATGCCCGTAGGTAATTACCTATAGTCGCCTCTCTGTACAAGTTTTATTGTTGAAGTGGTTTTTTGCATTTATTTCTAGAACGGCTCGTCCGACAGTAAAAATGTTTATGAACAATTTCATGTTCCGAAGAACTTTTCAGTACAACATAAACCTTTGGGATAGATCATTTTCACAGTATACGTAAAAAACCTAAAGAAGGGGCTGGCCGATTTAGTCCATGTTCGAAATTTTATTCACTATTGCTATGAAAACTTCATGCACCAAACGGATGGACGGACAAACGGACGGTCGAACAGACGGACGGTCGGGCGGACATGCAAAAATCAAAATATCTTTCAATATTATGCGTATTATTTCTGTGCGTTACAAACGGATTGATAAAGTATACCTCATCTAGGGTATAAAAATATAGATACAATTTTACTTCTGTAGAAATAAAACAGAAATTATCTAATATTAATTAATTAGCTTTCAAGATTGTTTCCTTGCTTAGTTAATGTGAATCTATATTTCGAGAGACTTAAACTTCCACTTTCTAAGTCTCTGCCCCAGCGGCCGCCGAAGTTTACTAATTTTTCGTCTTAAAATCACCGGAAACTATTTGTGTGTACTGCTCTATCAATTAACTGTGGAGTGAGATTCAAAAAGTTTTTTTTTTATTTAATTTATTATAGAGTCGTTTTAAGGAAAATCGCACAAAATTTGCACTTTCCCAACATTCTTTTTTTGCTGATAGATAAGTTTTTTTTTGTCCTGCGATGCATGCTTGAATTAAACAAAACTTAAACTGATTTTGAAAGTCTTAAAAATTTCCAATTTTTGGTATGTTGGATCTAATTACGACACAGGCATGGTCTTTAGATTAATGAATGACTTTTATAATTCAAACAATTAAGGATAATAAAAATATGCTTTATCTCAAAATGCATCTTTTTAATTTTTCTAATTTCTTTAAATAAAAATATTAATACATAATGCTAAATAAGTTCTTAAAACCTGTTTTTCGTTAGGATATTTAAAAAAGAAAATCATACAAATTTGTTGTGCTATCATTTATCCCGTAAAAATTTCACACCAAGGCTAAATTTTTTTAAGTTTCTTCCATTTTTTACATGATATAAAAATTCTAATAACTTTTGAGATAATTCTTTCTAACAATGTCTTTCTTGACAATGTCTCTAGTGACTTTTTCTTATGGTCTCTTGATTTGTAAAATTTTTGGAGATTTTAGTTTCTGTAAACCGAGGACTAGAGACTAAAGGTCTGTCACCATTTATCTTTGCATTATGAATTTATAAAAACCAATTACAATTACACTCTTGCTTCGTTGGCATTATGAGTTCGTAGGCACAAAAAATACTTTGCAATTTGAATAACTCAGCGCTTAAATGAGCATTCGATGTTTTAAAAAAAAACTAAGCCAAAACTGAATTTTCGTTAAAAGCTTGTCTGGTCACTTGGATTTTGACTGAAAGTTTTTAAAATCACTCACTCATCTATCAATTTTGTGTCATCATATTTTTTTGTAAAAATAAAATCGTTTTTCAGTCCACGGAGTATTCTCAGTTATATTAGGAAAAAACATCCAGTAAAATTTTATTAAATTGTTGTAAAGATCTTACACTTCCACTAACTCCATGCGGAACACCATGTTGAGTAAAAGTCGAGTCGACAACGTACACGTACAGTACCCACAAAAATTAAACTTTTATTTTATGTTTTCGAAAATTTTAAAACCCAGATTGTATAGGAAACCCCGTTCGGAGGATTCCCGGAACCCTCCAAGCTAGGACAAATCCGGGGAAACCCGGACGGATGACAGTCCTCGGTAGGAGCCTGGGTGAGCAGTCGTTGTTTTGCGAAAAACTAGTTTTCTCTTCTTAATCAGCCTGTAACTCCGAAACGGTTGATACCCCCCCCCCCCCCCCCACCTGCCATGCAATTTTTGTTGGCTTAGGTAAGTATTCTTACCTCCTGCTCTATTAACCAGCATGGAGGAAACACCCTGTATTTAGTCAAATACGAACAGCTACTATAATTTCCAGGACATTATATACCTACACTTAGGGTTGATTGAGTTTGACACTGAAAAAGGTCCATGTGAAAAGGAATCCGGTCATTACGTTTCATGTACCTTCAAAACCACATTTTCAAAGAAGAAAGTGACCCAAACAAATTTCATGCAAATGATCGTGGGTGTGTTGCCTATATTCGATTCATGAGTCAAGTTTACAGCCTAATTTGCAACAACCTTTATATATGTATGTTTTTATGTAATAAATAATATCACACCTAAAGGAAAATATTTATGCGTGTGTATGTGTTTGATTTTTATTTTTTTCTCTATAGGTTAGCCTATCCCATTTCTATACGAACCAAACCCAAATCGTTATGAATTTTTTTATAGAATTTTCGAAGTGTTGTGTGGTCACCATAAATATACCTATACTATACTTTCCCCCAAAAAAAAAACAGAAGTAATAAAATCGATTTGTTACTAAGGACCTCATTACGATCAAATGTGTTCGATTGGGATTGGCATGCCTCAGAGTTTTGTACAAATATCAGTTTCGTTGAAATGATATCATCATCAGTGTGTGTAAGATACACACAATAAGATTGAGTCGTTGATACATTCCTAAGGAGAGATATCCATGTCCATTGGAATGTTTTTCCTTTCTTTTGATGTCATGTTAAACTGTCGTATAAGTGCCACTTTATCTCTGTAAATAGTTTATATCCTCGAGCTATGGCTCCTATATCCTTAATAGCATTAATTTCTTCATTTTGTGGCGACATACATATACATATGTATTTTTGTATTTCTTATTTTTATTTGAAAATATGATTTTGCAAACAAATAAGCTTCAAGGACCTTCTGATTTTGTGCAGCAAATTTGATATACTCGTACATAGATAGAATCATCATGATGACCATTGGTCAAAATCATTTTCCTTATATTGAAGATTGTTGTGGAACACGGAAAGCAAACAGAGCAGCTATCGTTATCGATGATTGTATTAGGAGCTCCACTTGTTTATGCTAAAGTTGTCCCTGAGATTGTTAAACAGAAAGAGCAATTTGACGTATGTGTATATGTACGTAGATGTGTGCTCAATAAAATCAACGAAATTTCAAGAGGAAATCTAGTTTCGAGAAATAGAAGAGGTATAGACGAAATGAATTTGGAATTTTAATAGACGACAGCTATAGTCACAAGGTTTTCTATGTCACAAGGTTTTTTGACCTATACCTACTATATCCAATGCCGTTCATCAAGCACCCAATTAAATATAAAGCTACCTTAATTACAATGGGATGCACATGCATACATACATAAATTACCAATTATAACCCCTAAGATCGAAAGGAGTAAAAGGGCTGCTGACAACTATATGTTGTGAAGCTTTTCATTGGAAAATCCCTTCCCAACTCATACTTCACAGTAAAATCCAGACAACTCTTTCTCGAAGGAAACTTATTCGAATGGACTCGACCAGTTCTACAACCACCACTACTACCATTAATTTCAAAGCACCCCCCTTCCTCTTTCCCCGCCAACGCTTTTCAAAATCCAATGTATATGTTTTATACAGGAAAAGGAATTTTCGGAGTGTTTTCAAGTTCTTGGCTAAAAGGGCAAAACTTTGAGAACATTACGAGCTTGTTCCTCTGGAAATTCTTCATTTCTCTGATTGCAGAAAACTTTTGCTTACGCCATAGTTGCGTTGAAACAAAAGTATACTAATTGAACTTGGCGTTGTCTTGGTATTTAATCATGTGGCGGAAAGAACCAACTGCCTGAGACTTTAATTTAATGGTTCAAATGAGAAAGGACTTGAGGAGTTTTGAATTAGCATAAAGGAGAAGAAGAAAAGGTAAAAAGCAACGCAAAAAAAAAAGGTAGAGGGTAGAGGTGAAAATGGCACAGCAATTGCAAAGTTTAATTTTGTTTTTGCTTTTGTTTTTTTTTGCTTTTTTTGTTTTTGTTTTGTTTTTTGTTTTTTTATTTTCTAAAAATGATTATGGAGAGAATTTAATCTAATCTGGTTTGGTACTGCTGCTGCTGCTACTGTTCCGGTATTGTACTTTGGAAAATATTCCATGGAGCGTTGAATAAATTAAGTCAATATAAAACGTCCTTATTGGTACTGTGATATTCATGCCAACTGGCTTCTCCGTTCTCGTTTTGTTTTTCAAAGATTTTCAGTAGAGAATTATATATAAGGGTAAGAAAAGTTTCCATTTTTACATAGGGTAACGAGGGAATAACTTGAGAGAGTAATTTTCCCAGACAATTCTTAGTACCTATTATGTATGTACATAATTGAGTGTTTCTTGTTTAAGTACAATGCATACGGATTTAGGATAAAATTGTCTTGTTGTTACTTCTGATAGAGATTTGTTCGCTATTAATTTTATATCAGGTGGATTACATTAGGTAAAAAATGATGATTATTCAATATCCATGGATTGCAGTTTGAATTTTATTCATTTTTATTTAGTGATTGGCAAATAATAAATATGAACTGAATTTGTTTAATATTAAATATTTCACACTTGCAGTGAAATTTCTTATTTGATCAGTAGGTATACATTACACAAGTAATATTGAAGGTTGAATTTGCTATCTCCGTGCGCTGATAGACTTATTTTGGTTAAAATTACGTAAATTAGACTTAGGAATTTAACTTCAAAAGCCATTCTCCCTTAAGGTAAATTAGGAAGGAAATTTTATTTCATAATTCTTATTAGGGAAAAACAAATTAAGAATTCCTTTTTAATTCACCTTATAGGAATGAGGAAAAATTGGTAAATAAATAAGGAAAATTTCCTAAAACTAAAGCAAATTCCCTTACTTTTTACCTAAATTTTACTTAACTTTGAGGTCTAACTTAAGGAAATGTATGGACTTTGTAGTTGTGGATCTATTGTAATGTTCAGTTATTTCCAGGTTATGTTGCATTTAGGAATTAAGTAAAAGAAAAGATTTTGAAAAGGTTTAAGTTTTATAATTTGAATTTCATGCCCTTGGTTTTACCATGCCTTGTACATTTAACACGGTAGGTACTTTCCCTATTTGGCCGTCCTACTTACAATAAAATAATTAGCTATTGATTAGTATTGGTTAGACTTTATATATTTTTTTTAGGTTTAAGTTTTATATATTTCTAAATTAAGGTTAGTAGGGAGATATTGCTGGGGTCTATGCGGCGTCTACTTCCCTTAATTGTTTAACCGGTGATTAAAATCCCTCGTGGCTTATATGTAAACTCGGTACTTCTTTCTCGATTCTTTATAAACTCGTTGATCTTAATAATTAGTTCGCCGGAACTGAGGTTTTCTTGAATGTGGTCGATGCTTTGTACACCAGAAAAAAGTATTTTATTGTTTCTGTATTTACTTCCAAACTTCAGCTTATCAGCAATCGCCTGGCTCCACCAAAAACAGAAGGAAACTCGCAGCACAAAAAATCACAAAATGGCCGAGACGTCAGAACAACCCGGCTGTCATCCACATAAATGCAATCGTTCAGCGTTATACTGCCACATATTCATCGTTTTATTGATCAATTTCAGAGGGTTATTATTCATTTTATTTGTTTTTATTTCAATTTAGGATTTATTTAGTTATAATTTATTTTTATACTATTGTAATGTTAGTTAAATTAATTTATTATCTAATTAATAAAATAATCAAGAGCATGAATTTTTGGTATTTACTAATTTCATATATTTCATATGGGAATTGCAGTGGCTCTTAAATCTTATTAAATCTTATAGATAATTTATGTATGCATATGCGTAGGTATTTAGTGGAAATAGTGTGGGTTTAATATCCAGCGTTACACTATTCCCAAGTTCAAGGCAAGATAACGTAAATATTTGCTAAATAATTCCTTATTCGATTGTGTTCGCCCTCAAAATCTGAATTCCCAACAAAGTTAACATTAAGGTAAATTGGACTAAAATGTTTAGCAAAATACAATTCTTTCAATTGTCAAATCTGCCGAAATTTCATAATTTAGGGCGAAATGACCAATTTTAACTGGGAATTTCTTTATATGAAAAATAATCATTGCCTTTGAACACAAAATTACCTAAACATCGATTTTTGTCCCTCAAATTCGAAATTTTTTTAGTTAATTCGACTTGCCATCAAGGAAAATCGTCATATAAAGAAAAATTTTAAGTCATACTAACTTTTATGTCGAGAAATGTAATATGCGCCATATTTATTTAAGAAAACATGGCTGCCATATATTAAATGAATGAATAGAAAAATCGCATGATACCTTAATTTATTGTTTTCCATAGTTACTGAAAAAAACACCCAAATAAATGAATTTTTCTTAATTTCAGAATGATTTAAGAATATTTAAATTAATTTCAAGCTTCTATCTGCGCAAAATGTCAGCGCTGTCCATCGACGCGTTCTCAGCCAGAGTTCAAGTTTATACTGAAAAATGAAAGCCTTGTATTAAAATGCCTACCAAGGAGTTGCCCGATAGGTCCCATTTTCCAAACTAAATTTTCTTTTTTCTAAGAAAGTCCGTGTGCAAATTATCGGCAACACTCCAAGTGAAAGCGTTCTCAAGTAATCATGGTATGATGTAAGTTATACACATTTTTCCAATTTTTCCAATGTGTCTGCCATTTTTATACACTATGTAGATTAAATCTAAAGGGTATACTGTTTGTAACACCTCGAAATAATGATGGTAGAGCAAAATGGATTGGACACCCACGCATAATATTAAAAGTTATTTTGATTTTTTCATGTCCGTCCGTCTGTGCGCACGAGAACTCGAGAACGCGTATACTTAGAAAGTTAAAATTTTGTACACGGACTTTAAAAAAAAAAGTAAAATTAAGTTCGAAAATGAGACAAATCGGGCAACTCCTTCGTGGGGTTGCCATACAAAACTTTCGTTTTCCACTATATATTTGGACACTGCCTGAGAACGCATCGATTTAGAGAGCTGAAATTTGTTACATGGTGTTTTCATTGTACTAGCAAACAAAATGTCAAAAATTGACTAAATCGGGCAACTCAATCGGGCAAATTTTGATATTTCGCGTATCCTGTGAAAACGATCAGTCCAAGACATTTTTATTGTACTAAAAACTTCTTTAGAATACGAAATGCTATAAAATTGTTTATAATCATTTTTTCTGTCCGACAAACCGTTCTAGAAATATATGCGAAAAACCACTTCAAAAATCAAACTTGCACAGAAGGGTGACAATATGAAATTTCATACGGGCATTCATCTAGGGTATCATAAGAATTGGTCTTAGACCAATTCTAGCTTTTTTACTTGTTATCATTGATCATGATGTTAAGAGTGTATAATAAGATGGAAAATTTTGTTAATGAAATGACATAAGTATTTTGGTCGCCAGCTCTTAGTCTATTTATTAACGTTTCTGGCTTCTAGTGAAGCTTATGGAAATTTACAATCGGGAACACCTTCTGATGATTCGTCTGGGAGGTGGTCTGCTGGACTTGGCAATTTAATTAGACTGACTTAGAAACTAACAACATTTTACTTCACAATTTAATTTGCCTACACTCTAATTCTGATCAACATTCTCTCGCGCCGCACAAAGTAGGTTTTTGTGATTTGGAAACCACCCAATTACTAACGTCAATACATCTATTTGAATCGGGTACATGCCGTGACAAAAGTATGGCCGTGTCGTCAGAGATTCACTATAATTTGAGAATTTATTTTTCGTATAAGTATGTCCCTAGTTATAGTGGCGGATCTAGCGTTTAATTAAGGGGGGGGGGGGGGGTCATCTTACAAATTAAATTAAGAAAAAAAAACATTTAGCGCCGTTAGTCGTTTCGTTTAGCCACCGCTCGTTATGCTATTTCATGCGGGTACAACATTTTGTGTCAAAAATAGTTCTTACGTGTTGGTGTTAACATTGAAAAAACCATTGGCGGGAAGTTGAAAAGTGATTTTAATAAAACCTTTCGAATTTCTGTTGAGTATCTTTGAATATATTGCCTTTGATAAAACATTTTTTATCACTAATTAACCCAAATAATTAATTTAAAAACATTTATTTCGACGAACCCACTTATTTCTTTGTTGCTTACAGTTGGTACTTGGTGCTTTTAGACCGAAAGAGAACGTTATATAGAAGTGAGCCCATACTTTCTGTAGTGTATTTCTATGGTCGTAGTCAGTCCATAATATACATGTCAGTGGTTTTACATAAGAACGCTGCAAATATTTTAGAATGTCGGGAGTTAGGACTAAGTTAGTGCTCTAATGTGGTAGTGAGGGAGTATGTTTCGTGGCTTAGTAAGTATTTCTCGAGGCTTTTGGATCACCCAAAATTGGGGTCCCAAACTCAAATTCTGAGAAAACCCTATACATGTACATCGCATGCATATAATAATATTCATTGAAAACAATTTGTATTTTTTTAAGTTTTGGAATAAAAATATTTTGTATAATTTTTTGAAATTGAATTATATAAATAGAAAAAATATTTTTTTTCAAATAAGTCCATTAGTTAAATAATTTTTAATTTAATATTTTAGGGGGTCATGACCCCGTAACCCCCCCCCCCCCCCGGATTCACCACTGTCCTTAGAAGAGTATAGCTATGATGTTTTATACTAAAATAAGGATAAATTAGAAATAATTCAGAATGGAAAACAAACACTATTCACTATACTATCGCCAACTTAGTAATGAGTACACTATCATCTATGTTCTAGCAAAGAACATATAACTCAAATGTCAGATGTTCTTTGGGACTAAATAGGGCAATCGTTCTAACCTTATTTCTTAACCCCCCCAACAAACTTACTTCTATCAACTTTCGCGTCTTGGAATTTCTATATTTTTATCCTTAATTATAATTAAATATTTCTTAAATTAAAACATTTTCTTTTTCTTTATTTTCAGGTAATTTTTCCTGCTCAATTTTCGACAGGGGAATATGCATAATGTTAATATCACCATTTATAATCAAATTTCTCGTAAGTTTTATGCTGCTACAATTTAATCATAAAATCAAAGTTATTTATAAATTTTCTCTCGTTTGTGTTCTAAGTAGTATTTCAAGTTCATTTTTTTTCGTCATGGTAACACGATTAAAAATTTCATCAAGAATCTAGAAAAACATCTTACGATTAAGTTAATTAATTCCAAGATTCTCAACTTGATACGAGAGAAGCAATTATGTATACATACAATAAGGAAAAATTTAAACATTTGACATTTACAGTAAGAAAAATTAATAATACTATTGTTATTCATATTGTAAATCGGGAAAAACATGTTATTAACACTCGTTGGAATATGAGATAAATCATTCATTCACCACGATATATTTCCTAGTTTTCATAGAAGTGTGATGTATACCTTGACATTCATCATCACCATCTAGCACCTTTTTTCAGAGATTATTGATTAGAGTAGGTACACTTCTATTGTACACTGCTGTTGGCTGCTGAATAGATGAACCTTCAGCTTTTATGCAATCAATAATTTTGTTAACTTGATTTTTTTTTCTCTCGGTTTTGATATATTCGAAAAGATCAGGTACGCGCGCTAGTACGCATCCATTATAGATTGGTGCCAATACTTTTTTGAAAAGAAAAAATTATGAACAGGCATGGACCAGACGGAACATTTAGTTAAAGTTATAATTAAGAGAAAAAACAAAAATTAAACACGTGATAAAGTGAAATTGCGAATTCGGTTGTACTGCGGGGGGGGGGGGGGGTGTTAAGGGGTTGAAAATGGTTTTCAGCGATTTTCGGCGAAATGTGACTTCCTAGCGGAAAATGTTTTTCGCGAAAGTTATAGATAATAAAAATATCTAAAACTTTCATATAAGTCAACATAACCTCAAGTTTTTCGATAAAATGTTGAAGAATCGATTTTTCAGTTTTTTATTTTTTTTTCTCGTAAAAATAATTTAAATTTTGTGAGAGTATATCTGTTTTTTTTCCGTTGAATAAGCACGATATTTTTTTAACCTGGGAAACATGTAGTTTCCAATATATTTACAATTTTCGAAAAAAAACAAACCAAAATCTTCCACGAAAAACTTTTTTTTGTGTTTTTTTTTTCTATTGCAACCTTGGTTTGGTTATTTGGGCAACGGGCTCGATAACAAAAAAGCTATACAATGGGGCTGGAACGAATATCTAGGTAGACTGATGCCCAAATTTATCCCAGACAGTGTTCAGATTTAATTCGCGAAAAATTATTAAAAAGTATTCGCTGCAGCTGTGAAAGTGATTGTAGTAAACAAAGATGTGGCTGCTAAAAACACAGCTTAAAATGTACCAATTTATGCAGTATAATTATCTCAAAAACTGCTAAAATAGAAATAAAGAAATATTTGAAGACGTAAATTATTCAGAGGAGATTATTTGATGAAGAGCCAGCAAAGAATCTTGTTATTGAAATTGTAAAGCTTGAAGATGTCGATAATCTCGAAGATCTTTCGGAATTTGAAAATTTTATTGATAACGAAGAAGAACAACCACAATGCAAAGGATGTAAAATTCATTAGAATTTTATAATTTCTCATACAATTGTTATTTTTATAAAAAAAAATATCAATAAATTAATTGTTTTACTTAATAAATTAATAATTAGTGAAAAAATAGTAAAATATACATTAGTAAAATTCCGCACTGTGCCAGCGAGTCTTAACACGTTGACGCTCACTTTGAAATCGGTGATGGACGACAAAAACGACTTTTTGTTTTTTTTTTTGTTAATTAGTTGGTTCTTGGGAGGTTCGATCAAGATATCATACTTACAGAATAAAATTAATGTATTTTCCACCAAATATTCCTAAAAAAAATGTTGGACGTCTATAGCCGTCATTTGTTTTTAATAGCTTCGATTTCACTGATACACAAAAGACGTCTATAGACGTCTCGGTAGCTGTAAAGACCATAACGATATTTGTTGAGAATAATTTAGTAAAAATGAAATAAATATATTTTTATAAACACAAAACTATCCGTCACCTAAAACTGTTGGGCTGGCCCGACGCCTACTAGATATGGCGGGATGGTATCAACGATTCATTCCGAACTATGCTGATCTAACTGCCTCCATTACAGACAGTCTGAAAAGTCCCAGTCAGTTCCAATGGACACCTGAAGCCCAGACGTCTCTGGAATTGTTAAAACAGAAACTTACCTCTGCTCCTCTCCAAAAAGTTGAATTCAGCACAGCGAAATTACACAGTCACAGAGCAGGAATGCCTAGCAGCGATCTTAAGTGTACAGAAGTTTCGGCCCTTCATAGAACTTATGCCGTTTAATATAGTAACTGATCATGCGAGCTTGAAATGGCTGATATCTCAAACGGACCTCAGCGATAGACTTGTTCGGTGGCCTTTCAAGCTTCAAGGTGTCGACTTCACCATCGAACACAGAATAGGAAGCTTGAGCGTCGTCTCGGATGCTCTGTCACGAATCCACTGTGACACCTTCTCACCATCTGAAGATCCTGGTCCGGAAGTTGAACTTAGCTCCCCATATTTCAACTCGTTGGAATACGAGGAGTTGAGGCAGAAAGTTAAATCAACTTCTGTATCAGGGATGGCTTCATCTATATTCGGACTGTTCCGAGAATAGGCGATCCGATTCAGAAGCCCACTTTCAGACCACCTATGGGAGTTCAGTCTGTGACAGAAAGACCATGGCAAAAGCTGTACGTCGACTTTTTAAGTCCATATCCAAGGTCAGCGAAAGGAAATGTCTGCATACTACTGAGAAGCTAAGCCACATAGCTAGCTCCCTCAGGAGCTCAATCCACCAAGCAACCGGCTTCTCACCCTACCGGATACTTTTCGGTCAGCAAATGATTGATCATGCGAGTTCCTATCAAATCCTTAGGAACCTTGGAACTCCTAATGAACCTTCTAATCCACCAAGCAACCGGCTTCTCACCCTACCGGATACTTTCCGGTTGGCAGATGATTGATCATGCGAGTTCCTATCACATCCTTAGGAACCTTGGAACTCCTAATGAACCTCTAAGAGTAGATGCTGAAGACAAACTAAGATTGATCCGTGCGAGAGTGCAGGAAAATATGAACTATGCGTTTGAACAGGGTTCAAAAGCTTATAATCTTAGAACGAAGCCTATTAGTTTCAAAGTGGGTCAAGTAGTGTATAGACGGAATTTTGCCCGAAGCAATTTCCAGCAGCAGACCAGAGCTAAATTAGGACGTAAATTTGTGAAGTGTCGGGTTAAGTCAAAGAAAGGAAACTCCTTATATGTGCTTGAAGATCTTCAGAGAAGAACGTTAGAAGTCAAGGACAAGAGGCCGTGATATCCATATTTCTGGGACGTTGTAGGTCTAGTGCAAATTTCAATCCTGGTAGCCTTTATAAGGCATCCAGCCAGCTTAACTGGTGAACTACAAGATGCCAATGTGCCGCTTAGGACCCTTCCAGCCTAGCGGTCGGCATACCCTTTTGGAAAATAGACACGTTTTACCCCAATCCCTCGCCTGACAATGCGCCAGAACCCCTCCTACGTTGTACGGCAGATAGGTTGTCCTAGCAATACCACTTCCATAAAGCCTTTGCAAATTTAAGGAAGAAAATCTGGCACGTCGCTACCTCAACGACGCCTTGGAGACACACCCTTGAACAAGAGTCGGTCGGAGATCAGAGTGAGATGTTAGGGCTGGGAAAGCTTTGCGATCAGTTGATTAGGTTACTGACCGCGGGGTTCCCTCGGCTAATCTCGGTGAAAGAAGGCAGAGGGGTACTGGCCGACTGGATTTTTTAGGTTACCAGCTTGTCGGTACATCTCTGACTTCCGGCACGGAAAATCATGTCGAGGTCTGATCAAAGATTGATGGGACATCAGGGATGTGTCTCCGATTCGGCACACTTCAATTAGATCAAATCGGCCTGGACAGTCCGTCTGATTCGCCTGAAATTATTGATAGGAAATGCTTTCATGGGTCGAGTCACACATTGGGCGCCTGCAGCGATGAGGCCTATATTTTAAGACCGGCTAGCTAGAATCCAGTGCCACAGTGCAACCTATCAGAGGCGCCTCGGGGAGGGATCCTCATCAACAAAATTCATGTAAGTTGCTGCCAAATGTTTGTTTGATTATCTTATATACCCCTTTTGCAATCTCTTTCTAATTCTGAGAATAACTGAAAAAGACGACTATATTAATTATTAAGAAATATTTCACGATTCATTCTTAGAACAAGATTGAAGAAATATGAAACAAATGGATTTAACACTGATATACAGTTTAATCATTTATTTAGAATGCTAAGAATATAGGACGGCTACAGCAGTCATCTGTAAGCACTAGCGTTGGCCGGCTATAGACGTCATTTACGTCAACGTGTTAAATCTAGCTTACGACTTTGTAGCAGCGGGGTTGGCTCGGAAGCGTCCCGCGTACATAAGTCGGAGGTCGAGACTATACTTGAATTACGTGAAGGAATTTGAACGAGGCCGGGGTCCTAAGACATAGTGGGTGCCAGGTCACCAAGTAGCCGACAGGGCGCCTTCCACACTGCTTACTCCATTTAATTAATAACGGAATAACATGGCATGACAAACCTTTAACGAATCCTGATGCTAATGCGACTGCCTACGGAAGCCTATGGGAAATTGTCCTCAATGGCAGCATGAAGTAGGAACAATCATGAAATTCGAATGACCGAAAAGTTATAATATTCTCCGCGAGGAGAGGAATCAACACGCAAGAGATATTTTACTTGATGGTATTTTATTTCAATCCACGTCTACAGCATTTCTGGCAATCAACCTTGCTTATTCTCTGCACCTACATCTAATCTCACTAATTCTCCTTAATTCTATAATAAAGTCACCACTGTAATTCAACATAATCCATTCTACTTAATTAGGTGACTCAATAAATTTCAGCGGCTAGAGGCTTATGCCTAAGTACATAATGATAAGTGTTAGCATCTCTAACCTAATCGTCCATAGTGAAGGTAATCATGCAGCCTCCCTACTATACGGATACATCTGTGTTGACTCCTTGACTACTCTAAATGTTAAATCGTTACCCCTGCTTAATACGGGGTAGTATGCTATATGCCAAGATTTAATCGTAATTTCAAATTTCCTTCCAATTAACTTATGTTGAACACTTGCAATATTAATCTTCTTAAAACTCCGGCCGAATTACATTCCTGGCACTTTAAGTCACGCGCACCATTCAAGTACCGTGGTTACTTCATACTAACCCTATTCTTATACTGATTCTGTGGATTCGGCCTTGATACGGAGAATTGGTTATGACATGCCTGACACTAGTTATCAAGTCACTCACTGCGGCTAGCTAACCTAACCTAGTTGGGTTATGATTGAGTAGGTCAGGTCCTTTTGGTATCTTTAATTAAATTAAAAAATTTTCTTCAATGGGTTAGTTGAATATTTCCAGCCCAACCGCAACTATTCAATATCCTAAGCAATCGAGAATCGAGAACAATTACTCACCGGCGTATCCTCAAATGCGCATTTGTTGATGACGCGGCTGCTGCTGGATTGGCTGGAATCACAATTTTTGTTCAAAGGTAATTCTACTTAACCTTAGCCTAATAAGCTCTGTCTTATTGTCTACCACTTCTGTGGTTCAATGGGATGATCCCTAGTGCTAAATCCTGTGTTTTTTTCCTTTTGTTTTCTTTATTTTTTTATAGTTGTCAGTTGAGTTCTGATCTACAATTGATGGGCACCAGTAATTGCTGGCGGCCCCGATTCAACAATATAAGGTGTTGGTGAAATTTGATAAAGTTTTCCTTTTTCCTTGCCCACATATGCCTCCAACTGGAGGCACGGATTCACAACCCCCTCTTGTCGACTTCTCCTTTGACAAGGCTTTGGAGGCGAGCCTTCGCTGATAGACTTGCGCCCCAACTTTAAAGCTATAAGATTAAAAGGAATTGTACAGATCAACCTAACAGAACTAATAATTTCCTTACCTTAACCTAAATCTGGTTATGTAAATATTTTAAGACTCCGGGATGGTTCCCTCGGCCTTGCCGCACTGCGGTTTTATTTTGCAGGCCTACTTTAACACTGCGTTTTATGGAGGATATTCTTTGTTCCTCCCTCTTTTCCTTGTTTATTTCTTTTCTTTCTATTTGTGCTTGCCCGTACGAACTATTGCCGGGGTTGAATTAGAATTTTCCGTTCCACTTTTCACTTGCACCTGTGAGGCGTATTGAAACTGCCAGCACAATTAGAAAGAAAGAATTGGTAGCTGTATTTGGCTTCCGTTAATTGCCCTTGACTTGTAGAAAATTCTTTCGACTGTAACCAAGCGCCTGTCACGTACAAGTTGGTTGGGGTTACCCGATGGCTCTAAATGAACTACACTATTTTCAGCCCAATCTCCTAACCGACCTGTGCTTGTTTTATCCAAGCACAGAACCTATTAATTCCCATTGTGGAAATTACGCTGTTTTCCAATTAGTCAGCCTTTCCGCGTGATTTGTGTGACTGGAGTATCTTGAAAAATTTTCTTTGTTTTTTCTTTTGGATCTGAATTTATTAGTTAACTGTTACAACTTTCAGTACGGTACGTTACATGAAAAATTTAAGTTTCAGGATGATTTGACTGTCTTCAATTAAATTGGTTCAATTTTAGTAATATTACATTAAAGTAATTTTAATTTCTGTCATTTAATCTTAATCCATTGTTTACATAAATTGAAAATCATAAAAAAATTGAACAATTCGTGAACCGAAAAGAAATTTTTTTGTTTTTCTCAATTTTAAGTGGTTTCTTTAAAAATAAACCATGAAAATATATAGACCATTTTAAAGTAGACATTTCAACGGTTAAAATGAGCCCAGATAGAATATTTTGGTAAATCGAAAAAAAACACCAATAAAGTTTTTCGTGGAAGATTTTGGTTTTTCTTTCGAAAATTGTAACTATATCGGAAACTATAGTAAATGTACCTATTACCGGCCAACTAACACTTTTTTTTTAATCGATCCTTTGTATAATGGTGGAGTTTGCTTTGGTGAAACATGTTATATTTTAAATGAATAAATATACTTCTCTTTTATCTATTTCTGTGATTTTCTTTGTATATTTACTTTCTAAAACATTATTCTAATCAAATAGTATACAAAACATCACTTTCGTTAGTTTCCGGCCACGAAAATTCTATTTCCGGCCAAGAGCGCGTCTATTACCGGCCAGAAGGAAAAATCAATAATTTTTCAAAATGCAAAGAAAAGACTAAAATTAAAATTATCAAAATATATTATTCAGGAAAAACAAGTTCATTTTCTTAAAGTAAAACACGAAAAAATATAGGAATTCAGTTGATTAAAAGATATTTTCTTAAACAGGTAATAAATATATATATGTAAATATCCTTATTGCTATATTTTTTTTTAAACAAAAATAAGGCAAGCAGGTAGATTTAATTTAGATAGTTTTGACGATAAAAAGTAGAATTGAAGGCTACTTCAACGTTGTTGAACTCCGTACATTTTAGGACATTTGCCGCAGCCAATGTTCTTCATCTCATCATTTTCTACGTCACTTATCAGCTCATCGTCACACTTTGCGCGTTTTTGAATTGTCCTTGGCCGTTTCTTTAATTTTTTTAATTCTTGCTTTTCCCTTTTCATCAACCTCTCTTTTCTTATCTTCTTAGTAGCTTCAAGCTTTTCTTTCTTTTTATTTTCCTTCGTAACAATAATTTTTCTCCAATCTATGGAAGATATTGCACTTGGCATTTTCTGACCTTTCTTTCTCTTTGGAAAAAATATGTTTGCTGGAAGGAATGGACATATGCTTATTCACACTCGGGGAACATTCTCTTGAATGCAGCCTGTTTTGAAGAGAAGGAGTACTAGAACGCGACGCAATCCGACTAGTTGACAGTGTTGGTGACCCAAGGTATGCACTAATTTTCGATGTTGACGCCTTAGGACTTGCATGTTTTTTGGTGAAGATGTTAAAATCGGTGATACAGATTCCGATATAGGACCTGCAGACAAATTCGCCTCACATGTTTGGACCAGTAAAGCTTTGGGAAGTTTCACACATCTGAAAACTGCTGTCCAGACCATTTTGCATTTCGAAGTCATACACTCCGGTGCCGAGGTCTTTTAAAGCGTCTAAAACGGTTCGATCAGATATCGGATACTCGTCCACAGCGCTTGAAGGCACCACTTTGGCTTTTTAAATTTCTTCCAATATTGGCTTAACTCCAGTGTTAAATGGGATTTATGTCCGTCTACAAATAATATAATTGGTCTTTGAACCTTATTATCTTTCAGCCATTTAACTACCCATTAGCAACGTACTCAAAAAATATGTTTCCGTTCATCCATCAACAATCGGACAATCCTAGGTACCAATTGGACGGAATGCTGTTAATCACATCTTTGGGTGGGGAAAACTACGCAAGGTGTAATGACCTCTCCGTTTACGTTGAAGGTAAATAACACAGTAATAGTATCTTTTCATTACCTGGCTTGATGTCGTATACGTTGCGGTATCCTTTTAAAGCCAATACCTCTCCAGTTTTAGGACATAAGCTGAACCCAGTTTCACCCCCATTTAAAATTCTTCTGGGATCATTTAGTATGTTTCAGCTTCGATTGATTTCAAATAATGTTTCAATTGTTCGAACCATGATTTAACTGACGCCTCTGTAATCACAGCCCTCCCCTTGGTGATGCATTCCGGTATACGCTGCACAATTTCAGGATGTCTTTTTACAAATGAGTCGAGCCATGTTCTGCCTGGTCGTCCATTCTTAAGTTTTCCGGCCATCGTCCTTTATTATCTTCTGTACTGTGTCCAGTAGACCTTCTTTCTTAATGGGAAACCCACATTTGGTCAATTTGATAAACCATTTCACTATTTTTTCTTCTTCTAAAGGAGTAAGGATAGTAGATGGGCCAGGAGTCGAAATCTCTTCAGGAAGTTTTCCACTTAGCTTCTCCTGTAGTGTAGTTCTTCGCACCCCGAATTTTCTGCTACCTTCCCTTATTGACCTTCCCTCTATCCAAATGCTATCTAAAGCTGCTTTTAGACTATCTTCCATGTATGATCTCGATTTTGAAGATTTTGTTGAAAGAAAAACAAATCATCTAACAACTGCATTCCAACTACGAAATTTGTATTGTGGCCGTAAATAAAAGCTGCGTTAGATACAGGCCACAACTTTAATTCATTTGTAAAACAACGACACAACTCCATAAAGCATTTATTTTATATTTTACTTTATAATTTATATGACTGTAATGTAAACTACTACAATAGACTGGAGTTTATTTAATTAAAAAAAAACTTTTCGTTATCCTGTCAAAATGATATCTTTGAAAGAAAGTGTCTCTCAAAGAAAGCGTCGTTTCCAAGGGATTTTATTATAACGTTAATTTTATATATCAAGTAATTTCGTTTATTAACAAAATAACCTTCCGATCTTCTAAAAAATATTCATTATAATTGTACTAATAAGTTATTTTCCTTCTTTAAATTATTGGCCGGTATATAATACAATGAAATCTAGACTCCGGCCATTTGTGGCTGGTTATTAAATATTCAGCAGAAAACTGTTTCAAAAACCGGCCAGGATAATTTTGCTATTACTACGTAATTTTTCGTTACTTTCCGACCAATTTATTAACTTTACACGTATTAATATAGAAATATACACCTAAATAACTTATTTTTGAAATAAAATTCTACTTATATGCAATAAAAGTCGCGCGTCACTTAAGCACAATTAAGACGATAAGCTTACTTCCACGCATTGCAAAGGGTAGACTTCAAATAAAATGTAAACTGCACTCTCAGGAGTGCGTAATATATTGTGAAACCATTTGTAGTACTTAGACAACAATCCAGTTATTTTAAGGAGACATTTCAAAGGCTCATAATGTATAAGCTGATGGATTTATTTTGGTACTTTTGCTAGCGTGGCCGGGAACTAGTGATGGCCGGTAATAGGTGCGTTTACCTATTTCCCAGATTCCGAAAAACATATGCTTATTCAATGCAAGAAAAGGTATATTTTCACCAAATTTCATGTAATTTGAATTGTTTTTACGAGAAAAAAAATAAAAAACTGTAAAATCGGTTTTTCGCCATTTACTCGAAAAATTTGAGGTTATGTTGAAAAATGTCTTAGATGAAACTTTTACATATTTTTATTATCTATAATTTTCACGAAGAACATTTTCCGCTAGGAAGTCACATTTCGCAGAAAACCACTTTCAACCCCTTAACCCCCCCCCCCCCTGACTATATATAAACATAACTAAATTTTCTGCCTGGTCTTTGCCTATTATTAATTTTGTCCGTTTTAGCCTTCAGAATCCGTTTTGGTACCAGCCTATTAATAAAGGTATGTTTCTGCAATTATAGGCAAAAACAATTTTTTTTGCGTGAATTTTATTTGAGAAACGTCAAATAACTTAAATTGTACAAGTCTATGATTTTAAACAGAAGAGGACGACTCTGCGGAAATCTTTTTGATGAGGATGTCATGAACTGAGTAATATTACTTTTTTTTTTCTTCATATAAACGTCCTATTAAAAAATAACACGAAATTTTTACTATTCATAATTAATTAATTATCTGAAAGTGACACTTCCGTTACTTATAATTATTATTTTAAACTAGCAGGAAAAAAACAAAAACGCATAAAACTTGGCGTTAATGGCCAATTTAAATGTCACTTTTAATCGCTAATTATATTTTCAACGTGCCACACAAACCAAAGACGCGGAGGTAATTGAATTTCACTTAATTCCATTTCGATGGAATGTTTTGATTGATTTTTCTATTCTTTTGTTTTGGGTCAACCTCGAATAGCTAGCGATTGTGAGCTCAATACAGAACCGGTTAGGAGTTTTAGAATAGGTGCGAGGGTATGCAGCATATGCCTGAATCGGTTTTACTTTCAACACTTTTTGAATCCGCTTCAAAGAATTTGATATTCATTTGATTCAAACGTTTTAATTGTCCGATTATTTTGATGTAATCAAAAGATAGAGATAGACAGAGATAGACAGAGAGAGAATGAACAACAACAAAAATAATTAAAATAATTAGTTAGTGGCCCTGCAGATATTGTTCATCGAATGTTTCAACATATTTCGATGGACATGAGAAGCAGTCCAGCAGGTAACAATTTCTATTCAGATTTTCTTCTGGATTACATAACTTAACTTAAGCTGAACCTAATACCATCACAACAAATACGATGTTGTTATTTTCTTCGGAAGCAAGCTTCAGTTTTCACTCCCTTACATCATCTTTTATGCTTGCATTATGTATGCATCTACATATGTGTGTGTATGTCATATGTAGTAAGGAAAGTGCTTCTTAATCGATTTCCATTGATAGATACAAAATGTTCGCTCAAGGTTTATCATCTTGAGAGATGATTTCGGTCAAGATAGAGATTATTGTCATGTAAATTTTGAGTAACACAAACATGTATGTAGATATATACATATAGAAGCTATTTATGAATCGACAACAACAGTTGATTTTGATATTTTGTTTTGGATGACTCCTCTTAGGCTATTACGTTTTCCAGTTAACAAGGTTACAATCGGTGTCATCGGTGTGACCTTTTTGTTTGTGTTTTTTGTGTTTTTATTTTGTTTCTTTTACAAAAAATTTCTCTATTAAAAACAGGGTTGGTGATAATATTTTCGAAGAAATGAAATATCAATGTTACCTGGAAAGATTTGTTGCTACGTTAAAGATATTCTATAATTGATACATGTGATAGGATATGATTTCATCGATCTTCCTATAAAGATTTGATAGAGAGAAATAAATTTCTATATTAATGACAACGTCATAAAATAACTTAGGTGAAATGATTGTGGTTTAAAGGTTGCACAGGTGTTACAACTGTTACTGTTATCTTTATCTCACTCAGTAGGTGCCGACCCACCGGTTTTCAAATATTTGAGATTTATTATTTAGGAATTAAAATTGATTATCATCGGTTGGGTTGATTTTGAACCTGGCCATCATTGAAACTTCTAGATTTATCTGAAATATGAATATTATGGACTCCATAATTATTTCCTTATCTATAGAAGCAAGCGTTGATAATATCAGTTGTGTAGAAAATCTCTCCAGATAACTAGTTAGCTTTCTAAGGTCTAAGAGAAAATTATGCCCATGCTATACAATCTTTACCGTTTCGCTCCGGTAATAGTTGTAAGTAATAAAAATTTAAAATGAATTACTGATATCAAATTATTATTAAACATCACCAAAAAAACTTCAATTTGAAGATTTAATCTAACTCCTCTCCACTATTGCCTCAAATTTTAATCTAGATTTTTTTTAAATATTCGCATTCGAGAAGTTCAAGTTGATAAAGCTATCTCCACCAGCGAATTCTCGACTTTTTTGGTATGCCACAAAGGTCAATATTAGGTCCTTTCCTTTTTGTCATATTTAGCAATGACTTGTATTCACTCATCAAGTATATAACAATAGCGAATTTTTGGTTTGGCAATGATTAGTTTTAATTAATTCTAGGCTGTTAAAAAATTATGTTAAGTTCTTGTATATGGGGTGTTTGAAATTGAGTACAATATATATACCGTTTTTTACCTACTCTGGCTGTATGCTGATATACCATATCAACTGACTGATAAAATTAATTTAACATACTCCAGTTAAAATCGAGAGTTTGATGGTAGCCATTACATCGATTTATGATCATAATTATTTCCCCTTTTCTGTACAAAATCTTAAATACTTTATTGGAAGCATATTTTTCACGTAAGAGATTGCTATTTATTTTTCTACATATAAAATTATTTATACTCGTAAACTTTCATATCTGTTTGAGTGAATCAATCACTATGCAATAAAGCGATAGAATATGTGACATAGGTTAGCCTGCATCACTTAGACCTATAGGGGGTCCATTGTGCTCCTAGGTTCCATGGGATAACCTTTTCAAGCCGCCCCAGATCAATCCTGCTTCCCTTGGGGGAAGTCAAGATATCTCCAGAACTCTTTACCTAGATCCATCCTGCTTCTCTCAAAAAATTCAGGACACATCTCTTTGCAGTTTCCCTAGATTTGAAAGGAAGTAGCTACCCAGTAGCCTACTTCTTTTATTCATCAGAGCCGGGCATTCGCATAGCACATGTTGGACGGATTCGATTTCCTCCGAGTACTTATAGCTCCTGCAGAAATCGTTCGCCGCTATCCCCAGTCTTCTCGCATGGTCCCCTATGGCCCAATGACCCGTAAGGACCCCTACTAGATTCCTGGTGTTGTTTTGCCATTAAACAGCTCCCTTGTCCTTTTCCTGTCATATGCAGGCCACAATTGCCTCGCAATACGTCAGGTATCCCTGTTGGTCCATTGATAGGTGCCCCTGATGATTTCCTCTTTTTTTGCTCCAATTGGGATCCTCACAAAAGCTACCACCGCGGAGCTAACCAATTTAGAGCCTTTTTTGATCAACTAATCAGCCATCTCATTGGCTGTGATATCCTCATGGCCAGGTACCCGGCATAGGGTCACCTTGTGCCTTGTAGCCAATACCTCAAGGCTAGTCTTGCATAACTGCACCAATTTTGATTTTACCACCGCAGCATCCAGAGCCTTGATGGCTGCCTGGCATGCATATGTGCCGTGAGGGCGCTCTGCACATAGATACCAATGTTGTCGCCTGATAAATCGCTGCAAGTTCTCCCTGAAAAACACTGCATTTGTCAGGCAGTCTATAAGACTCGTGCCACTGTAGATCTCTGGAGGACACTCCAGCCCCTGTGCCTGCACTTGCCTTGGAACCATCCGTAAAAATCGAAAGATCAGATGCTACGACCAACTCTTTCCCATCCCAGTCACTCCTGGTGGGCACCATTGCATTAACACCCCTACCAAAAGTGAAGATAGGTATTTGATAGTCTGTTTCTTCCCTGCAATAGCTATAGTCTATCTTCTTGAGTATATTGGAGTGCCCAACACTCCTCTCCATCTACCATCCACCTGCCCTTAGCCTGACAGCACTAATTGAGGATGGACCGAACTATGGCTGTGTACATCTACCGTACCACTTTGGGTTTTAATCCCCAATTTCTGCCAAATATTCTCTTACACATGTAAAAGGCCTTCTTCATGCATTCTTCTAAATTAACCTTCCAGCTTAGCTTGGAATCGAGTATGATTCCCAAGTACTTTGCTTCACTGGAGAGAGTAAGATCCTCCCCACCCAGCATTGGAAGTCTGAAACTTTGTACCCGCCTCCTTCTTGTAAAAAGGACCAGTTTCGTCTTCGAGGGGTTTACCCTCAATCCACTAGTATTGGCCCACTTATCCAGCTTAAGCAGCGCATACTCGAGCCTTTCACTTATACTAGGGAGAGATTTGCCAATTACCAGGATGCATATGTCATCCGCGTAGGTAACTGCCTTAAATCCCTATCTCTCTAATTTGATGACAATTTCATCCATTAACTGTATCCACAGGCCTACTGATAGCACCCCTTCGCCCCCCTGCGGTGTACCTCTATAGACTACTTTTCTCAGTTTTAAATATTATAAAAGGAGTTTTCTGGTAAAAGCTTTGGATCACCTTGGAAGGAGGTGATAATATTCTCTTCTTAAATTGTATTACAGGGAAAGTCATGACATCTTATCTCTTTTGGGAGTTACAAGGTGATTAAAATTTTTTTTCGGTTTTCATGAAACAACCTGTATCTTTAAAAGTACAGGATGTATATGGTCACCGCTGTATACAAAACCTCATGGCCTTTTCAGCAACTGCTCAACCAGCCCCCTCCGTGGTTATGGTGCTATAAAAAAAAATTATGAATTTTTCATCTTTTTTATTACTTTGAACTTTTGTTTTTTGAAAAAAAAAAATAAATAAATAAAATATTAACATAACTTTTGCTACACGAACTGGAAATTGCGAACTCTGCTCTTCAATTTGATTTATACTTCGTTAAAGATAAAATAATTTGTTCCGTCAGTAACTGAAACCGCGTTGTTTATGTCGTCTAATTTCACCTATGTCCTGAATAGGTTAAAGCTAATAATTCTTTAATGGCGACATTCAGTTGATCTACGTCTAGTTTAAGAGGACAGTCCGCAGTTTAATAATAAAATAAAATAAAAATGTTAAAAAATCTGCAATTTTTATTTTAGATCGCCATAACTCCAGAGGGGACTGTTTGAGCAGTCGTTGGAGGTTTTTTTTTCTTATATTAAGCGCAGCTCAGGGGATACCCTATGATGCAAAGCGTAGCATGGCAAGAAGGAGATAGAGAAAGTATTAGGGAACATATGGAAAGTGGCAGAGCTGCTGATGTATATCACTCTGGAACTTTCGCAGATTTTAAGCTCGTGGATAATCAGAAGATAGTATATTGTTCCACATTCGCACAGTTCGGAATAAGAAAGCATCACGGAATTTTTCTGTACGGCCGAAAATATTTTGAAGAGTAAAATTCGCGGCTTGCAGTGCGAGTATCACTAGATTTGATGAGCTAACATTTTTCTTACAACTTTCCAGTTTTCGGTTTTGTGTGCAATGGCTGTTTATACAACCAGAACAGGCCTATTATATATTAATCGTGATATCACTATTATACTTTGAGAACAATAAGTAAATGTATGAATCAATTATAATAATAATAAAAAAAATATAAAAAATAAATCAAATATACGTTTTCCACGATATTCAAGGATAAAACAATTTTGATTGTTTTTCTTCAGTCATATGATACTTCACTTCATCCCCTTTAAAATAATACCCAAATCATTAAATTCGGTTACTTACTTCTGGATTTCTAAAATTTTAAAGGTATTTAACTCAACAACAATATTTGAAAAATAATTTGAATTCCCATATCTCGCGGAGGGGGCGTTGAAAATTAAGATACTACTATTCAGTCCACCAACTGAACATTATTCCCTCGTTGAATCCAGCAAGTCCTTTCCTAAAAATAAACAAAGAAGAATTCACAAAGAATCAAACTTCAATAAAAAAGATTCATAATATATACCTAATTAACCATTAACAAATGCTTCACAAAGTTCCGACAATATCCACAAAGATCCCTCGATGACGTTACAAGCTGAAAGGAACAAAATATTAGTAAACAATTAATTCAATTCAAAAGAACAATGCAAAACTTACCTGAAATTGCATGATCTCTATGCACAAATACAAATTGACATGTCAGTCAAACTGACATTACGTCAACCAGATGTTCTCGTAGCAGTAATCGGTATAAACGTCGCTATGGCAACGCCATGAAGAGTACATCACATGACCATCCTCAGCAACTATAAAAAGGCGGCGAACGATAGCAAAATCACCCATTTCCAAATCAGAGTTGATCTGATCAAATTCTAAGCCTTGGAGTCTGTTCTGAGCAAATCCTAATCCAAACCAGAAGTTAATTCTGAAATCCAATAGAAGTTAATTCTACATACAGAAATACTTAAGGTTAACTCAATTCGAAAACAGAAGTTAATTCTGGCCGTCACAAATATTTGAGGTTAATTCAATTCGAAAACAGAAGTTAATTCTGGCCGTCACAAATATTTGAGGTTAACTTAATCCTTATACAGAAGTTGATTCTGGAATATCACAATTGAGTTTAACTCAACTTATCATATAGGAGTTGATCCTAAATAAATACATTACTGAAGGTTGACTCAAAGTATGTTGGCTAGGAGTTAATCCTAAGGATTGCAAAAGTGAGGTTAACTCAAGCAATCTCACACAGGAGTTAATCCAAAGGTCTAGACAACTTTATACAAAGGTTAGTCCAGATCTATTTCCAGAGGTTAACTCTGTAATAAACACATTCAGAAGTTAATTCTGATCAAAGTGGAAGGAACTTCTATCCCACACGTAGCAGTACTCAATTCGATGCACTCATAAAAGCGCACAACACTAAACGTCACAAGTGCCATCATTGCTATCTCATATGCAGCAACATTGCTGTTTTCTGCAGCTAAAAAGGTACGCATACGATAAACGTCATCAGTGCTGCCTTCATACCCTCACGTACCAGCATGCTAAAAACTGCTCTCTACAAGCAGAGTAGTTGGTTACGTCACTTATAGCAGCAATACTAGTTGCTATATTCGTGAAAACATACACTCCATTATCACAACTCGACTGCCCTTACGTAGCAGTTCGAGCAAAAAACTACCCAACTGCCCTCACATAGCAGTTCGAGATAAATGTACTAATATTTGAGAACAGAGTAAAACTTCTCTCATAAAAACATCCATCTCGTGCCAACATAGTACCGTAGACTCTTCTTCTTCATTACAGGATTAAGGAAAGAGCAACGCAGCACGGACCATTGCTACACCGCCATTTTTAATTGTATTTGTTTTATTTGAAGTTTTTATTAGGTATTAAGTTTTATTGAAATTGTGAATTTTA